>JAWNNO010005698.1:2400000-3000000 GCA_035044985.1 Lordiphosa fenestrarum | reverse complement strand
ATCGGCTCTCTTCGATAACTCTACTATCGATTGCCGGCCACCTCTAAACAAAAACAAAAATAAAGAAAAGCCGAAAAAGCAAACAAATTGGCAAATCCAGCTTCTAATACGCCCCATGTCTTTGTTGCTATGTCCAAGCGTAACAATATAACCTACGTGAAGCCACAAGAACCCAGTTTTTTGGCCAAGCTCAAGGCGGAAATTGGCTATAAAGAAGGGCCCACCGTTGAGACCAAGGTAAGTAACAGCCTCCATCTCCACCAGATTCTTAGCCTGCTGACCAATAGGGTTAATTCAAACAGCGCCAAAAGCTAGAAGATAACGACCAGGATCCGGACTACGAGTCTGGCGAGGAGCGGCCGGAGCGTGAGGACGAACAGCCGCAGATAGTTGTTCTAAAGAGTGGAGATCTAACAGCTGAGGAGGTGGCCATCGAGCAACAGCGGACAGTAAAAGGTATGTACATGTATTTGAGCCGCATGTCGGTGTGTGTGTGTGCCTGTGCTTGTGTGTGTGAGTGTTTGCGTAGGTAGGATGTAGTTATCGTCGGTGGCAGTTTGGCTTTCAGTTCAGTTGAGTCAGAATCGAGCGTCGGTCGTCGTTAGCGTCGTTTCCACGCTTCTTGCTGCCCTCTATATAAATATATACATACATATATATAAATATATATATACATACGTACGTGTGTATGTTTGTGACCGCGTGTGTTGGTGTGAGTGCTTGCAATTTTTTTTGCTTTTGAAATTTTTGAAAATTTAAATAAAACATAAACAAACAAGAAAAAAGAAATAGCAACAAATTTGCTGCCGCCATAAAAAACGCCGCGATTCACCTGACAGCTCTTCCCTGGGTTTGTGTTTGGAAAATATGTGCAAAATTTGCTGATGCAGTTTTTTTCTTTGATGAAAAATTCGATTTTAATTCAACTTCAGTTCTAACCTCGAAATTGTGCGTTTTTTTTCTACTTTGGCCTGGAGTTATGCCACGCCTCCCCCGCCCCCACTAAGCCAAGACATTGCCCTGTGAGCCAAGACGTTGCCATGACAATCTCGTCCGTTAGCAATGCTGGCCAAGATTCGGGTTATTGCAATTAGTGGCCAGCGGAGCACCCTCTCACAGACACACACACACACGCATAGACAATGGCCAAGGCATACACACTGACATTTTCATTAGGGGGACTCCGCTGGCGAAAAGCAAAGCATGTGATGAAAATCAAAGTCAAAGTGAAGCGCACGATAAAGCAGCCGGCAAAGAAGTTAACAAATAACGGCGACCCAACAACAGCTGCCTGCCTCACCCGCCACCGCCGCCCGCCACATCCACATTTGTGGCTGGCTGCTGCTGCTTGCCGCCCGCTGAAAATCGGGTGAAAACGTGTGAAAGAAAGAACGAAGCAGAAGAAGGAAGAAAGAAAGAAGCAGGCACAGAGGCAGAGACATGATGATGAACGAAACAAGCGAGCAAAGAGCATGGCAAGTGGCTTGACGACGACAACGACGTGGTAGTAGTACTCTGCTAAGGGGGGGCCGCGGGGACGAGCCACAGCCAGTTGTCCGTTTGTCGTTCGGGTTGGCGAATTCTCGCCGCCGGCGGCGAGGGGGGGGAGACAATATCTTTTGTGGGCGGCTGGGGGGGAGGGTGTGCGTGTGTGTGGCACAGTTTTGGTTTTCGATTTTAGTTCATTGGCATATTGCAATTTGAATGATCAACCTTTTCCCTCAAACAACTTCATTGCAGAGGAAGCTGAGAAACCTGCGGATTTGAACCAACCCATTGTCTTCAAGCAACGCCACAAACCCACACCAATTGACGACAAGAAATCCAAAAAATCCACCTCCGAGAAACGTAGCAAAAAGTCCAAGGCCACAACCAGTAAATTGTCATTCAACGAGGACGAAGAGGACAACGTCAGCGGAGAGGATTAGCAAGGAAAACAATTAACAAGGATAACCATTTAGCAGCCCTCCCCGAGTGGTTGGACTGTGCCGTGAATGATTAGGTAAGGATTAATGTTCTGTATTAAGGTCCTTGTCGTTGATTTTCGAATATTTACAAGTTCTGATCTGGTTTCAATTGGCTTTAAGCCGACTGCCAACATTAAGTTGCAAGTTAATTTGTCTGAACAATTTCTGCAATATGGCACCTGAACCACCTTTCAACTGTTTCAAACCGATTTGAAAATTGAAATGGTCTAACTTGACCAAATTGCCAGTTTAAAGATATGCCAGTTGATTTTAATCCGCTTATTTGGCCATATCTTTATCTCAAAGTAGCCACTTTACAACGGTAAACTTACTGTTTTTGACTCGGTTCAGTCTGCAAGCAGGAATTTGCGATTCAATACGCAATTGGAATGGTTTAAGTCCCTGATTGTCCAGTCCAGTCCAGGCCTTTAAAGTTGATTATTGTGTCAATCTTCAGTCTAAGTACCCGGTTGTATATTTTTAGATAAACTTAGACTTAACTCTGGTATTTGTAGGTTTATGTGACAGATAGCTCTATGTAGAAGTTTAGAAAACGGCCCTAAATGTACTAGACTTGCTTCCCCTTTCAAACTTGGCTTAAGCTTTATTTTTCACTGAAAGTCGGTAAACGATAAATTGGGATTGAATTTCCAGCTAGCATCTCTATCTATTTAAAGTTTCTTTCCAAAAAGTTATAATAAACTACTTAACAGATATTCTGGTTACAGTTTAGTTTCAGGAGGTTGAATATAATATTTCAAAGTTTCGGTACCCACAAAGCTCGAACTAACCCGGTTTTTTGGGGTTCGTTTGATCATTCGGGCTCCGATACATATTCAAAGGGGTGAGAGGTCTATTAGCTTTTGCAAAACTGTTTATATATCTCAAATGTTATCGCACTGCTGGACCCGACCCTAACAAACAATTGAACGTAAACCTGAGACATACAGCCCCACTCCCAATTTTATTTTCACAAAAGCTTTACGTTTTAGAGATCAAATTTGATGCAAAACCCGGTTCAAAATCGCAAAACTTTGGCGAAAGTGGAAATGGGAACATGGCTGTTAGTTCAGTGAAACGTTTGCCTGAGTCGTCTATCCAAATCATTTGACCAATTTTGTGACCAAAAGTGGGAGTTTTAATCGCACATACTGCCAGAGAGTGACGCCACAGCACGAAGTAGCGAAACTAACCCCTAGATCTTCACAAACATTGGAAAAACGAAGAATCTATGTGCTTAGCAGGGCACTTAAGATCGAATCATTCGAAGTGCATATATTTGCATTAGTTTGATACAGTGGCTTGATAAAAAAAAGTCGGTTAAGTCTGACTTCAACCACCAATCGATATATAATTTTGATTACTAAATATGTGCAGGAGGAACGAACCTGCTATCCATAAAACTCTGGAAGTTATGTCATTATACCCTTGCAAAGGGTATTATAATTTTGCCCCGAAGTTTGCAACGCATAGAAATATTCATTTCCGACCCCATAAACTATATTTATTCTTGATCAGGGTGACGAGCTGAGTCGATTGAGCTTTGTCCGTCCGTCTGTCCGTCTGTCTGCCTGTTTCTACGCGAACAAGTCTCTCAGTTTTAAAGCTATTGAGCTGAAATTTTGCACAGAGTCTTCTTTTTGCTGCACACTACTAATATGTCGGAACCGACCGGATCGGATGACTATATCTCATAGGTCCCATAGGAACAATCGGTCGGAAAACTAGTTTTAGTATGAAAAACTTTTTTCTTTTCAATGGAAACGTCTCCAAACTTTGTAATCGTAGGTTTTATATGTTTTTTTATAATCCTTGTATTTGTATTAAAATCGGACAGCTATATGGTATAGCTGCCATACAAAAGATAGGTCTGAAAAACAGTCTTAGTTAGAAATACTTTTTGGTTTTTAATGGTAGCTTCCTGCAATTTTTCATTTGTTTGTTTCTCGGGCTTTTACATAATTCTACAAGTTTTTGTCCAAATCGGATGACTATATCATATAGCTCCCATACGAAAGATCGGTCGAAAAATGGGAAAAAGCGTATTTTTTGAAAATATTTAAGCGAGCACTTGCAAGGGTATAAAAACTTCGGCACAGACGAAGTTAGCTTGGCTTTCTCGTTTTTTCCAATATTTACGTGGCACAAATTGAAAATAAAGTTGATCTGCTGCAAACCTTTATCTCTTACCATCTTTCTGTGCATAAGGACTGACGAAAATATCTGTATCGACTCGACTGTTGATGCTGATCAAGAATATATTTATTTTATAGGGTCGGTAATGATTCCTTCTTAACATACTCTGTGTACCTTTGGTCCCTTCTTTGGTCTCTTCTCCTGTGTGGTTGTCTTTTGCCCTTTCTTAGGAAAGGAGAAGCCATAATTCTATTAAATCTTCTTAATTAAATCTGAAAACCAAACTTAAATGGCTGCTATAAGAAATATTAGTATAATAGTGGCTTACAAGTGCTTTGAACTACTGGTGTTCGAAGTTGACCAAACCACGGTACCATAATTAAAATATCACAAGTGTGTTTCAAATACAGCTTGAATAATGCTCACTTTTTCTCGTCTCTAAATTGACTTTAACAAATTTTGTTATCTTTATCTTAAGGCGTTAGCAGTTTTTGATTCGTTTCAAAATATCCAAAAGTCCAAGATGAAATTTTTAAAAGTCCTTCCTATTCAACGCTATTCAACGTTTTCTTTTATTTATCCGAATTTATATTTCAAGTATAAGTATAAAACGTTCTTTCTTTTGCTTAAAGAGCTTCAGATCTGCTTAACAACCGGAATTTTGAAGTTATAATTAAGGTCACAATATATGTAATATTTTTCGAACCTTCCTAATTTTTGCTCGTCATTGATAAAGTTATCTCCGCGATACAGACCGAAGCAAGGATTGAACCAACAACTTTGTCTAAAAACTTTGAATCCAGGGACTCAAACCGCTCGGTTGTTTAAACGGGTTCGGTCTAGTGACTCCTGTAGGTTTTCAATCAACGGCTTGGTTTACAACACGGTTAATGAATCAATCCAAACCACGGTTTCGTTTTAATTCAAAAGTTCAATCTCCATATTCGAGCATTAAATTTCGAAAAAGAAATTTTGAACTTTAGAAAATTTTTATTAGTTTTGAAAACCTTCAAAACGAAGTCCATAAGTTTGAGGATTATCCTTAAACTTTAAGGCTTAAAGAGTTCAAAAACAACACTGCACTGTTGGGAAATTCTGTGATGCCTTAAGATAGTCGGTTCAGTTCTTAACCGGTTTTCTTACAATTTTCGGAACAAAAATCGCTGGTAAATCTTAGTTTGAGAGAGTGAACACTGATTTTTTTCGGTTGGCAGATACGATTCCAACAAATGATTGAGATTTGGGTAGTCCCATCGCATAAAGGGCTAATTTAATTCATACAGAAAGGAATGATGAGTAAAATTATAAATCAGATTCAGCATGACGCATGGTGCATGAATCATATGATATTTTTTTGAGAAAGGAGTCATGAAATACAGCTGTCATATGTAAATACATATGGATTGTATGAGATATAAACTTCAGATATTGGCAAATGGAAAATTTATATGTTTTAATTGATTTAGATATCGAATATTTTCTTTTTAAAAAAAAAAGTCATCAGATTTTGGTTTGTATTACTTTTCATCAAAGTTTTATCCAGGCTTGGTTTTATCGTACATAAAAAACCACCAAGAGGGGAGTACGAGTAGAAAGGGTCATGTGTGTATGTATAGCATACAAAATTGCCTTTGTTATCGGGGCCAAGTTATGGAACGATAGTTTGAGTCTTAAATGAACCCAGGCCAGTTCCTGGCCCTGGCTAAAATGCTAGTGTAGGAGGTGAAACACAACAAAAACTTCCTACCAGTTGCCGATCAACGGGGGTGAGAAGCGGGTTACTTTCAAATTTTGTACTTGCATATAGACCAAAATCGTACAAGCACACATACACACACACACACACATATACATATACATGGACATACAGACATGACATACACCCTTACATATTTACTTATATGTATACCTACATATATATGTATGTACGTATGTATGTTTGTATGTAGGTCTATATAGCGTGTGAGAGCGACAGAGAGGCCAACGTAATCTGAAATAAGTTGGAAAAGAAGAAGAAGCATCCGCAGCGCCAGCAAAAGTATCGTGATGAGTATACAGTTTAAAAACTTACAGACGCTTGCTATTAGTATGTATGTGTGTGTGTTCGTGTGTGTGTGTGTGTGTATGAGTGGGGAGCTGTAACTATCTTCTATCCATCATTTCCAACCATCTAACAATTTTTTGGCGCCCCATTTTTAAATATCTGCTCAAGTCATAAAAAAAGTCTCGTCATATACGCCGGCAATGCCGTTTCATTTTTGTTTTGTTCATTTCGTTCGTGGCGCGCGTACAATTGTCAAATTTGTTTTTCCCTCCCATTCCAATCTCCATTCACACACAGACACACATCGATAACAGGGCCATTCGCTATTTTTGAGCGCAAATTCTCTAAGGTGACTGGCTCTCTTGAAGGCTCTCCAAAAATGCCGCATGTTCTGTTTTTGTTGTTGGATTGTGGGGAGGGGTGGATGGCGTGGTAAAAGTAGGCGATTTAAGTAGCTTACCAATTAACTGTTTGAAATTGTGGCACTTGTTTTCATCTTAATTTTTTGTCAGTCAAAATAGCGTCGAAGTGGAATGATGGAATGGGGAAGAGGATTTATTGTTTTTAATATTTTCCGTACTTAAACCTTACTTAAATGTGCATCAACTTAAACAACTTTGAATGCAAATTTATTTCCTCTAGTGTTTACCACTCCATTGTTCCAACTCGAGGCTATTTTACCAACGCTATTTTGACGGACATTTCGTTTTGCACTAACAAAACTTATCGATAGACGATATACGAATATGTAGCCCTGAGCTCGCCCCCGGCTGGTCTGTGCAACTCTGTTTTTGCATTTTCCGCTTCACACATTTCCAGTTTGTCTTTTTCTTGTTGTTTGTCGTTTTGTGTCCGCGCTTTGGTTCAGTCTTTTTCGGTTTTCATCCTCACAAAAAGAAAAATAGTTGTGTTTTGTTTATTGCGTGAAGTGCGAAACGAGGTCCTCCTTTTGTGTTTGTTTATAATTGAGAGCGAAGAAGCAGCAGACAATAACAACAACCTGTCAAAAATATGTGAACTGAACTGTGTAAGTCCGGCGACGACGCTGCAAGATGCAAATGCAGCAGCAGCTGCTGCTGTTGGTTCTACTCCCCCACATTAAGTGTAAATGAAATTAAATAGACTAAGTTTTGGAAAAAGAAACATATACTTACACACACACAAGCAAAAAACACGCTCCTGTACCCAGCGTTAGACTCTAGCCTAAAGTAGTCAGTCAGCCAACCAGCAACAACACCACACAGCGCCAGAGCCCAAAGCCAAACGTCGTCATCATGGTCTCTCACCCGTCGTCCCGCCTGTTCTTCCCCCTAGCGTCCCCTTTGTGCCGCCTTCATCCCAATGTCTGCGTGTCCGTTTGTATCCACGCGTATATATGTATTTATGAACGTATATATAGATTGCATATACCTATATATATAGGTATGTGTGCGTTGGCTGTGTGTTTGTATGTATGTCAATCGGTTTGTGGCTGTGCTCGGTAACTGTTCATTTAGTACATATATATATATAGATATATATATATATTTACATTGTACATACACACCTTACTACATAGCCACGTTTTATGTAATTTACATACCTACATAGTTGCTGCAATTTTACATATTAATTGTATGTATGTACATTTTAAATTGTATTTTAGTTTAATCCAATATGGCAGCCATTTTGTATCAATCCTCGCCCATCGGTCCGCCCGCCCCCTCTCTGCTCAAGTTGGAATCAGTTTTAATTCACCTAGATTTTGCAGTTTGTTTTTTTGGAGATTGTTTTTGTTTGTTATACTCTTTGTAGAGTTGGGTTTTGGAGTTTTGCCTTGATGTTTGCAGCTGCTGCTGCTGCGGGGTCGATCGAATCTTATTAAATTAAACCATAATTACTAAAATTAAAACTGTATTTTTTTTAGTTACTTGGGCTACAAATTTAAGATGAAGAATCAATACTTATAAAACCGAAGCACTTATATGCTTAAACATATTTTTGTTAACTCGTCAAAATTAACCATAATTTTATTGATTATGACGACTTAACATCAGTCCGAAACTAAATTTTGAGACTTAGAGACCCCAAATTCAATCTTCAAAATGTATGACCTTCTGAACACGAACCGAACCGCAAGTCTGTTTGGTTTAAGCGTCAGTTCGAAAGAATTTTTTGAGTTAAATAACTTTAATGATCAGAAAAGCCCTGGAAGAGGATGTTTAAGGGAGAATGTGCATAGTGCATGTGGTCCACTCGATAATATGTTGACATCACGGTGGCCACTTTTGGACCAATCGCTTCAAATGGATCTCTCCTGTCTTGTTGGAGCCATGAAGCCTTATTATCTGGCAAAACTATTGGCCACACATAGAAGGATTCATCTTCGATCACATAAAGATATATTACAAGATATATAAGACATATTCTTCTTCTTCCGCTTGTCGGTTTCAGTTTAAAGCTATCGAGCTGAAATTTAGCACAGTGTGCCACCTTTTTGACTACTCACATTTTATATGTCGGAACCGCCCGAATTGAATGACTATTTCTTGTTGCTACGATGAGTTTTAAGTGTATTAGAACTTCGGCACTGAAGAAGTTAGCTTTGCTTTCCCGTTTTGAAATCCTTTGCACATTCCTTTGACGATTTTTAACTCCCTTGGATGAAAATCTAAGATCAATTTAACATTAAATGGATATTTTTTGTATTATATAGTAAAAATGCGAATCCATTGATGTTTTGCATCAAAGCTAATTACTTCCACTGTTACCAGATGATGAACCTGGAGAACGGTTTTAAGATAAGAGTTAATATATTAAGTATTGGGATATATATTCAAATCTTTTAAATTCATCAAGTGACAAATAGCTCAGTCTTGCTCTTTCGTTGCTTTCAATAATTTTTTTTTTTTTTAAGTTTTCCCACTAAAACCTATTAAAGATCGTTTGTGTGTTTTTCCAATTTCCCATTCTAGGATTACATCCAGCATCAAGATAAACCACCAACCCAGGCACATTCCACACTCAACAAATGACGGAAGTCGATGTCGTTTTGCCGGAGGGCGTGGCCGAGCCCACAACAAAGCTGGTTGCTGCCAGCGCAACAGAAAGTTCACCAACCAAAGCATTGGCCGAACAGAACGAACACAAATCCTCCACAGAGACGAAGGACAAGTCTGTTGTCGTCGAAGAAGAAGAAGAAGTTGATAAAGAGGAGACGGACTGCATCAGAGAAGATGTATCAAAGGCCCTGCCCAAAGCACCCGCAGAACCCATGGAAGAAGCCATGGTCGAGGGCGAGGATGAGGACTCACAAATCACCAGCAGCAGTTCAAAAGAGCCCAAACAGCTAGAGGAAGATGATGAGGAGGAAGAGCTGGACGGCGAAGAAGAGGCCACCACCAATGGTGACCATGAGGAGGCCGATGAGGAAGATGAGACCGAGAAGATAGGCAGCACCGCTGAGAACAGCTGCGAGGCTGAAGATCCACTGGGAGCTGTCATTGAAGCCACAGAAAATGATGAATCTTCGGTCAGTGACAAGAAAAAAGTAGTTGATCTCGAAGATGGCGAAGAAGAGAGCCAGCAAAGTGAAAACCTTAAACCCGGCAGCGATGCAGAGGAGGAGCAGAAGGAGGAGAAGTTAAACGGCTTTGTGGCCAGTCCCCAAAAAAAGAAGGAGAACGGTCAGGCCACCAAAACGGAGGCCAAGGCTTCTCTAAATGACGGTGTGGTCAATCTGGACGAGGACAGTGATGAGGAGATGCCAAAAGCTAAACCTTTAGCCTCCAGCGGCGCTGAGTCCTCAGATGATGCAGTGCTGATAGCCTCCGATTCTGAGACCGAGCTGGCTGCCCCACCAGTAGTTTCAGTAACAGCAGTCACCAAGAGTAAGCCTTCAGCAGCAGCCAAGCCTCCGCCTCCCTCCGCCCATCCTGATGATGATGATGACGATGATGACTGTGTGGTCATCGAAGATGATACACCGCCTAGTATTTCACCCAGCGATCACATTCAGCAGGGCAAACGAAAATCCGATTTGGACGATCTTCAGCACAATATCAAGAGGCAGCGCAGTATCACTCCCTCAGGTCTGGGCCAGCTGACCATCAAGGACGCTCGTTCCCTAATGCCTCACGAGGCGCAACGAGAGGGCGCCATCTATCCGGTGACTATAACCAATGCTGTAACTGGAGTGGCCACCAATCTGAGTGCCGCCCCACCCAAACTGGTGCCCTTGCCGGTGGCAAATAACAACTCAACCTCTATTCACCAGCAGCTGAATCCTCCGACAATATCTCTAACCGCCGGACTGCCCAGCATGACTAATAACGCTACGCTCCTGCCTGGACTCACCGATGATATGTTTGTGCTTGAGGCGCCATCCTTCATAGTGCCCTACATCTATGAGAAGCCACCGAATGACAACATCCGGGAGGTGATTAAGGCTATCGAGACGAAATACGCCCTCTCCCCGGAGGATTTGGCCGAAGCAGTCAAAATCGATGAGTTCGACATGATGACCGAACGGAACAAGGAGGATAAGCCTGCTGAGCAGGAGACTCCCGGTGAGGGTAAAAAGAAGAAAAAACGTGGCGACGATGAATCCTGGTCAGAGCAATCGGACGAAGATGACGAGGAGGATGATGACGACTCGGAGACTGGAGTTCGAACTAAGGTGTTGATCAAAGAGGCCAATGATGATCTGACTGCCCTTAAGGGAGCCATCAAGCCTGCTGCCGCCTTGGCGGCCTCCGGAGGAGGAGCAGCAACCCCGGCGAATGCTGCCATTAAACCAGGCCAAGAGAATTACTTTGAAAGTCCGCTGGGCAAATTCTTTATGGATATTGGTGTGGGCCTAGTCCAGGAGTACGTTCAGTCCGACCTTTTACGCTTGCAAAAACGTAAAATGCGCAAATCCTTCTCCCGGGATGCCAAGGGCTTTGAAACGGCCATTGCTGCGCTGTCCGGTAACCTGTTGGCCTCCAAAACGAAAAATGCTCCCTTCAAGTTCACCATGAAACGCTGCGAGTTCTGCAACTTCAAATCAGAGTCCGCCCTGTCCATGGCCAATCATTATGAGACGCCGCATATGAATGGGGTGCTGTACAAGTGCAACTTTTGCACCTTTGAGATTCGCAATGCCACCGAAATTGTCTATCACATGGAGGCGGTGCATAATATCAAGGCGCGTCTGATTAAACCGCTGCCGTATCATCAGTGTCCCAACTGTGGATTCGAGGACAATGGCAAGGCTAAATTGGCGCGTCATCAACCGGTGTGTGCTAAGAAGTTCCGGCCAGAGTTGAATCTAGCGCCACCCAATGATTGGGAAGCGCCGGCCAAAATACCACGCATCAAGCCACGACATGGACTGGTGGGCACAGCCACCGCGTATCAGGTAAGGATAAGATGGAAGATTAGATTAAATATGTATGCAGGGTTGAGCATAGAAAGAGATAGCACACAGAGGTACATAATGGTGGTCAGAGATCAATGGGAATAATGGGACTTGTAGATCGATTTACCTTTTCGGTTTTAAAAAAGGCTATAAAATTTCCGTTTGGAGTTTTAGACCAGGAAATGCAATGCTGATCCCTTTCGTTTCTCTTTTCCAGGCTATGGCCGCTCAGGCAGCAGCTCAGAAGGCTGCTCTGGCCACCATTCAACAGCAGCAGGCGCAGGCTCAGGCAAGAAATATGCAAGCAGCCGCCTTGGCAGCCCAAAATGCGGCCAAGATGCGACAACGTGCTCCCCAACTGCCCAAATCGCTGCCCCCTGGTAACAGTTTAGTGCGCAATCCCTCAGCGCCCGTGCGTGGAGCCTCCAATACGGCGGGTCTGTCGCTGCCCAACAGCTATCAGCTGGCTGCCGGACAGCTGGTACAGGTAAGCAGTAAATAAAATTGATTTTTCACTTGTTCAACACATAACTCCACCTACAGCAGGCCTCAAAGAAGCCCATGGCCGGTCAGCCAAGCATCTCAATAACGCCATTACCTCGTCAAACTTCGTCCGCAGCAGCGGGTGCCGCCTCGTCCAGCAAAGCGCCAGCTGGAGCAGCGGGCATGAAGCCCGGCCAGAGTCCCAGCGGCAACAACAAGGCGCAATTTGTCATATGCGAGATATGCGATGGCTATATCAAGGATCTGGAACAACTGCGCAATCATATGCAATGGATGCACAAAGTGAAGGTAAAGCTGAGTTTCCATTGACTGTTGGTTGCATTTGCTAATCCATTTGTTATTAAAACCCAACAGATACATCCCAAGATGATCTACAACCGGCCGCCATTGAATTGCCAAAAGTGTCAGTTCCGCTTCTTCACGGATCAGGGTTTGGAGAGACATTTGTTAGGCTCACATGGCTTGGTCACAAGCTCAATGCAGGAGGCTGCCAACAAGGGCAAAGATGCCGGACGCTGTCCCGTCTGCGGCAGGGTAAGCAATATCACTTGAAATTCATGTCGAGCGGCTGTTAATCAGTAAATCCTCCCTTTTCTGCGCAGATGTACCAATGGAAATTGCTGAATCACGTGTCGCGAGATCATCACATGACCCTCAAGCCTGCCCATCTCTCCTACAAGTGCACCGTGTGCACCGCTACCTTCGGCATGTACAAACAGTTTGAGACGCATGTGTATACGGCGCATAGCACAGTGGCTCGCAAGGCCATGGATAGCAAGAAGAATAGCGGCAGCAGTGCCCAGTCATCGAGTGGGTCCGGTACGGGAGCGGGCATGTCACGCAATTCGCTGGGGGCTGCCAACGATTCGCTGTTAAAGCCGCTAAAGATCAACGATGAGATCACCATCATACCACAACCCGCATCGAAACCACGCATCACAAATATGGAGAGTCATGTTATAGGTAGGTGAGCAGGCACTCTAAGAAGATAACGAAGCTTAACTTTCCCCATTTGCAGATTAAGCAGCGCATTGGATTAACCATAAACCAAATCTCGCAGCGCTTTAAGTTAGTGTTATAAATTGTTTTTAAGCTGAAATCGTGTCGTCCTTCCCGCCAGGTTGCGTCACACATCTATTTACTTTTTTAAGACGAAATTGTATAAAAGAGAAAAAGTTAATAATAATCTTCTTTAAACTATAAACCAACGCAAGAGCTACAGGATAACACGCTAAACATAAATCTAAAGATATATCTAGTTACGGATTAGTTACGGACTACATTAAAGTGTTTGGAGTGTGCACATACGTTGAAGTTGTAGCTACTACTAATATAACACCTACACATACTGCATAACACCTACATATAGAGTACGTCCTAGGAGTCTAAAGCGTAAAGTAAAGCATAAATATTATAATTATTATTATTATTATGATTACAAAGAGGCCGCCACAGCGCATCGTCTGCATGATGACTATGTAAATTAGTTAAAAACTAAAACAAACTATTTATACGACAATTACGAGTATCCAAATGTTGTGTGTCTGCAGCCAACCGTCGTGTGTGTGTATATACATTTTGATTAGGTCTGTCTAACCCTCCCACCCCCCGCCCCAGTTGCCCGCGTATGGCTTATTGCCAGGTGCCAGGCGATGAGATCAATTTGTATTGTGTGGGAGAGAGGTGTGGACTCTTCGAATCTTTCTAACTGATCTGAGAGACGTTCAACAATTTTAATTTTTTGTGTACAAGTTTAAACTTATATTTATATTATCCATTATATTAAAATATATATATCATCTATTAGCACCTAAGAAACCCATGTACTACAGTTACAAAGCGAAAAACAAACAAAAAGAATCCACAACCACACAACAACAAACACCAGCAACAACAAAACAAACAAACTGAAAATGAGAACATTAAAAACCTAGTTAATATACAAATATGGTTGAGCATTTATTGGATTTGTTTCTATGAAGCAACTTAAGCTGTAGGAAACAGCCAGACATCCTTTCTATGAACTGAAACGTTCATCTTTACTTCGCTCGAGAGGGAGAGAGACTGTTCTCGGGCTACTACGTAACATCATGAATGAACTTAAAAGGAAAATATTATATACATAAGGTTTATGGGGTCGGAAATGGTTATTTCTATGCGTTGGGATTTCATAAAACTGACTTATGTATAATACGGATTCAAGACAACGAAATGAAAGCATTATGAATCTTTCATTTGCATATTGTAAGGTCAGTTGTGGGTAAAGTACTTTGAAGTCTTATGTACTTAACCCGAACCTCTTTGGTAAGGAAATCGTTTGATTAAAATGCATAATTAAACTTAGTTTACGAACCTGGGTACAGTTTTACCCTTGTATCTCCCCCTCCAACAGATAGGTGAGAATTGAACCGAAATGCTTTTAGCATTCAGACAATCACCTGACCAACTCAATCCGCCCCGCTCTTCGCTGGCAATAACAAATCCAGTTTACCTAGCACTAATGTGAAATTTATTTTTACTTTTTAGTACAAAAATGAAATTCCAAACTTGTGATACGACCATGGCAATATGTCGGTATGTGTGTGTGGGTGTGATTAGTGATCTCTCGTCCAGTCTTTTCTAACACGTTATTAGGGTACACTTAAAGCTAAGGCTAAGGAATATGTGAAAGCACAACGCACTGCATAATGGTTACCAACTAAACTAATCCACCTCCTCCTCCTCCACCTCGTTGGCTGTCAGGGGATTAACAGGCAGTTGTTGCCCATGATGTCCAGTGGGTGCAAACAGTTGAGCCGCATGCGTCAACTTGGCAAGAGTATCTTGGTCCAAGACTTGTGGCTTCTCGGCATCGCTGACATTGGATTTGGTCAGCTGATAGAAAGCGGTGTCGCTGTGCGTTATGTTCACTATGCTGCCGGTCAGGGGCAGTGTCTGGAGCAGTTCCTGGGCACTGCTGAAGGCACCCAGATTAACGGGAGCAATACCAGTGAGCACTTGGCCCGTGACATTGGTCTGAATGGGTAGTGGAATGTTGCCCAGATCGATGTGACTGTGATTGCTGTGCGTATCATAGAAGGTAAGATCCACACGCTCTTGACTCTCGAAACTGGTGTCGTTCTCGTCCACCTCGGTGAGTATGCCTATCTCATAGACCACCGCCTTGACCACGTACCTGCGGGGAAAAAGCACAAAATTGTTAGATATCATTTCCACAGTCAAGTTCCTTCCAAAACTTACAGATTCTTGGGCGTATCATTCACACTGGATCTCAGCTCCTCAATGGTGGCATTATCAAGACCCGAAGTCACATCCAGCACTGGCAGAGAGCAACTAATAGCCACTAAAAGGCCCAGCACAGCAGCTCCCAGCACCGCCTGAGGGATTTGCATCTTGGATCTGATTTGGTTGTTAACTCGATGTGGCTCTAGCTCTGATCCCTTGCCTGACTTTCGCGTGTTTAAAGGTAATTAGTGCAGATCTCTGGGCTTTTATAGCCAAACAGAAGCCACAGCTTCGCGATATTGACACCTGTTAATTGAACGACGGGTTTACGTGGTCCGAGATCTCACAGTTTCTAGGCAGATCAGTTGCTGGGACTTCCGTTGCCCAAACGAGGGGTGTAGCTGGGGAGGTAGGGGATTCATTGTTTTTATAGCCAGGCTCTAATTAATTGTGCTCGTTTCGAAGCGTGTCCAAGTCAACATCAATTTCAAACACAGACGGAGTGAGTCTGCCTACGCAAATCTCAACCTGGTGCAATATCTAAACACGGTTGTTTACCCACTAAAAGGGACCAAAATAACAACACAAACACATCAACATGACGCACTCAAAAGCTGGACACGCGCCCGAGAATAGATACGCCATTTCATTGGATTACTCATACGCACTGTATTCGCACATCTGAGACAAAAACATCATAAAATTAAACTTGATTTTGTTATGAAATTGTTGTATCCCTAGATGACTATTTCGCACAAATGTCAACCGCTCAGAGCAGGTCCTAACCAGCCCAATCTTGACTGCATCCATTTGTTTCGGAGCTGTTCTATCAAAATTACGAAACTCGACGGGGTGGGTATTTCCCGACACGTTTTTTAACACACTTTTCACTTTGATGATCTGAACTTTAGTGGAAAATTTTTACAAATTAATTTGCACTTTTTTTTTGGCTGGTCATCATAAGAGGTGCGAAAATGGGTCGTCCACAAGTGCAGTTGAAACAATAAAGTGCAGGGTGCCCAACAGAAAGTTCAGATACAGCTCAGCAGGGCACGAGGACGGTTCAAATAGTTGAATTGTAAATTGAAAAAGTGTTTCAAAAATGCAAGTAGTCGGATCTAAATTGTAGTGTACCAAATTAGTTCAACTGCTTTCCGAACCAATGTCCTTTCGGGGAATGGAAATGATTAGTATCAGTCGGTTCATTTCATCAGCGAGTTAGATCGGAATATTTTGATCCTTTTTTAACTTGTAACTCAAAACATGCCGTCAGTGGTTAGATAGACATTTTGGTGAAGCTTTTGAATTTGTATTATCTTCTATAATAATTATATATTTAAACAGGATATTAGCACCATAACAACTACACTGACAAGTGACAAGCCCTTTGTTTGATATTAACTCTAAGACTTTTGGTTAAGCCATTGTTTTAATTTTTTTGCGGTTAATTTTTTTCTATTCTGTTGGTCGTTTTAGTTAGCATCCAGTCATGGTTGCTGCCAGTTTCAACTGGCGCAAGGAGGCTTAAAACAATTTTGTATTTCTCAGTTGTGATGGACACTCCATTTGGATATGAAAAAGCTTACTTCTAGACGAGTGACGCACTTGCTGATAGAGTTAGCTACCAGCACAATTGATTTACTATTTAAGGGGTGTTTAGCGTGCAAATACAAATCTATGGGGAACTCTTAAGTCAACTTAGTGTGAAAACTACGAACTAAACATTGCACACCAAAATTGCTGGACTTCTATAGGTATTATATAGGCATATCCGAGCTTAAACCAAGAATTCGGAAATCACTAGAATACACTGGAAAATCAAAATGTAGTCTAGACTCTAGAGTAGTTGACAGATTATTCTCATATTATAACAAGAACTTTACACAAAACAGGAAAAGAATTTGATAAATATAGGGACCAAAATTGGGCTTAAAAACCTACATATACGGCCCTGTTCCCAATTCCGAGTCGGTTTTCGTCTAAACGTTAGTTTTTGTACTTAAAATCCCACAGTTTTCTATGAAAAGTAAGGAAAATGTCTGTGCCTACTAGATCAGGTCGTCTATTTTAGTCGAATTGAATCCACTTGGCATTGAGCTGTCGGTTTCAACTGCTGAAGCAATTCCAATTTTTCTCAAACCTGATCTAGTAGCCGTTGATATGCTTGTCGCCTTCCTTATAACATTTCTATGTTTAAGCTCTACAATGCAACGTTTACACGAAAACCGATTCGGAATTCGGAACAGGGCTGATAGTCTTAACCTACTAAAGCTTGCCAGAAAGGTAGGCATTACCTAAACGTTACTTAATCTATATTAAATCTTGTGTCACATCGATTTTTATAAAAATTTTTTGGTGATTATATTTGTTAGGTAGAAACAAAAGGTTTTTAAGTATATTTCATATACAGAACATTGTTTTTTTTTGTTTTACAAATAATTAAAATTTTTTTTTTTAATTTTTTATCAAAAAATGGTTGTAGCCAGAAATTTTCAACATCTTCCCATTTTATACCCTTGCAAAGGGTATTATAATTTTGCCCAGAAGTTTGCAACGCATAGAAATATTCATTTCTGACCCTATAAACTATATATATTATTGATCAGTGTGACGAGCTGAGTCGATTGAGCTTTGTCCGTCCGTCTGTCCGTCTGTCTGCCTGTTTCTACGCGAACTAGTCTCTCAGTTTTAAAGCTATCGAGCTGAAATTTTGCACCGAGTCTTCTTTTTGCTGCACACTACTTATATGTCGGAACCGGCCGGATCGGATGACTATATCTCATAGCTCCCATAGGAACAATCGGTCGGAAAACTAGTTTTAGTATGAAAAACTTTTTTCTTTTAAATGGAAACGACTCCAAACTTTGTAATCGTAGGTTTTATATGTTTTTTTATAATTCTACCAAGTTTTATAAAAATCGGTCAACTATATGGTATAGCTGCCATACAAAAGATAGGTCTGAAAAACAGTCTTAGTTAAAAAAACTTTTTTGTTTTTAATGTTAGCAACCTGCAATTTTGTTTTTGTTTGTTTCACATGCTTTCACATAATTCAACATATTTTTGTCCAAATCGGATGACTATATCATATAGCTTCCATACGAACGATCGGTCGGAAAATGGGAAAAAAGAGTATTTTTTGAAAATATTTAAGCGAGCACTTGCAAGGGTATAAAAAACTTTGGCACAGACGAAGTTAGCTTAGCTTTCTCGTTTCTCCATGAACTTATAGATGAATCCTGCAAATTCGACAACATAAATATTATATATTCTTTTAAGGATTTTAAACCATTCCAAATTTGATAATAATGTGCCTCTATAAACCTCTGAACCGAACAGTATTAATATTCAATTAGCTCCAAAAACTACGTAATAAACCGAACCGGCTACTCAGAATGAACCGGTGGTGGAACCGGCTCATAAATGGGTCAGAGCCTTATCTCAAAATAAATTTAAGGGATGATCTTGAAATATTGTGGGTATGTTGGTACTATGAAGTTAGACATTCTGAGCTATGAACTAGCCTGTTTAAACATAACTTTGTAAATATTTTGTTCCTAAATATTCTCACTGAAGTACTTAAATGAGGCTACGTTTGGCACTACCTAATACTGATTCGTTTAACAGTCTTCAATATGATATTGGTAACCTTTAATCTTTAATGCTCATTCGCTTTATCTTAGCTCTAAGCTCCTTCTGGATACGTACCTCCATGTTCTAAGAGTTCTGGATCACATCTTTTAAGTTCACTATCTGGGGTATTATTTTGCTTTTATGATCAGCTTATAAAGCTAAGTTTTGGTATCGTTTCATCAAGCATCCGCACACCTGCATGGTTGAGAGAGAGTAATCTTAGGAAAGAACAGGGTACAGGTGATAATCCTGCTAATGGCGAGATCGGTTTGTCTCTGCTCCAAGCTCTTCTTGACGCTTTCTTCTCTGTAGTATGAGCAATATCTTACAAAAACTTGTGAAGCCATTGAAACATTAATTGGCCCCATTTGAGGTCCGCCCTAATGTACGATCCAATCGTTTTGGGCAAGTGATAAACAAAGTATTGTGACTAAGTCATTAGTAGCTCTTTAGATTTTCTTTGGAAAACCGCAAACGTATTTTGAACAGCGTTCCTGGAATTAAAATGTGATGAAATTAATGTTAATTGGACTCTTCCTAGGGCATATCCTTGACAGCTGGAACTCGTGGCTTCGTTCGCTTAAGGTTAGTTCAATTACCATGTATTAAATTGAGAGCTTAAGATCTTCTCCTGCACGCGCAGCCACCAAAACAAGTTCATCTCCAATTCAAACGTTTCGCGGCACGTTTAGAGAGTGCTAAATGGAAACACAGAAGAAAAAAAACGGCGACGAAAATAAAGCTTAGTCGCAACTTTTGTGCCGGGGAAATACTTTAAATACTCGCCCACTGGTGGCCGGTAGACTTATTATCAAGCTGGACTTCGTGGCGGCCACAACTCTCTCAGACAGCAGAAATCACAACACAGGAACTTGGACCATGAAGTGCACTTTGGTATTCACAGTGAGTGGAGCGACCCCTAACCTATCCCCCCCACACGCATTCTAATGTGATCGATCTTCTTCCCTGCAGCTGCTGACCGCTTTGCTCGCCACGAGCTTAGCTGCTCCGCTACAGCTGAGCGATTTCTTTGCCATCGACACACAGCCGGCTAAGGGAGTAGATGTGGTCAAGCGTCAAGTTCAGGCCAATCCCGATGGCGAACTTAAACAAATCTCGTTTCAAGGCCTCATAGGTGATCTGGAGAACAGTTTGTTCCAGTCTGCTTTGAGTTTGCAGGGAGCCAGTGCACCTGACAGTGTGGTGTCTGAGGTTACGCCAGAGGTGGGACATGGCATTACCAAGCGTTCAAATGATTTTGCACCAGTCACCGAGAGCGCCGCTGGAGAAGATGCTCAGGCGCGACAGATTCTGGTGCAGACCACCAAGAAGGTGCCGGAAAGTAGTGAAGGTGTACCCGCACATTTGATTATTGATCGTGTGTCGGTGCAGCCACATTTGGGTGGATCTGTCCCGCTGATTCCCACCTTCCAGGTGCATCATACCAAGCTTATTTCGGCCACCATTAAGGAGGACTCCAAGAATGATGGCAATCCTGATGGCAAACAAACTAAGATCAGCATTACCAAGACCTCCATCACATCAACAGCTCCAGTGGAGAGTGTAGAGACACCCAACACCAGCAGCACAACTAAAACAGTGGAGGTTAGCACTACTTCTAGTCCTGCCAGCACAACCACAACCACAGAGAAGCAGGTGGAGAAGGCGACGTCCAGCAGTAGCTCTACGGAAGCCAGCTCTAGCTCCACCTCCACCACCACCACCACCACAACAGAGGCGCCCTCAGAAAAACTCAAGAAGGACGAGGAAAAACTCAAGGAGAAGGTAGCCGAGGTGGAGGCAGACCCCATCATACTCTCTTCCCGCCTCTAAGCCCGCTTTCTCTCCTAGCCGTAGTCCATCACCTGCATTTTGTATACTCACATATTTATGTCGCGCCAAGTTCAATTAAAGTCATGTGATTCGATCTGAGATTCGCTTCTTTATTTAAATTTCAAATTCACACACTCGCATCGCATGGAGAGACTGGCAGAAGATCTCAGGCTCTAATTGATGAGGCAAACAAACACAACGGAATGGGATAATGAAATGAACAATTCACTCAGGCATGAAGCCTTTCTCAGGGTGTAACCTTCCGCCGATGAGGTTCCCAGACAAAAGCTTTCGCGGAAAGCCCAAATACTTGCATCATCGTGGATTACGTTTGAGAAATGCAAATATTATAATCAATTTTATCATTTGCATTGGCCGTTGGGCTACTTAGATATCCAAAGATTATCAAAACTGGGGATAGTCATGCATCAGTGTGTTTCTGGGTTATATCTGGGTTATATCTGGGGTACTTCTTAAAGACTTAAAGAACCATTTAAAATGATCAAGTTGTTGTCTAATTCAATAAGTTTTTGATTTGGTAACCAATTGACTGACGGTAGCTAGCGAAAGCTTATTATAGTTCCAGTCTGAAACATCATCCATAATGGTTCAAGCGGATTATGCAAAAATATCAAGTGAGGGAAGTGTTTCCAATCTTAATAGCGAAAGCTTTAGGTTCTTTAAGAAGATGGCCATGGTTAAGTCTTGGCGCCTTGTACTAATACAGATATTGAGTATATTTTACCACTAACAACTTATAATTTTCTTGATAACATTTGGTACCGTAATAAATTATCGTTGCTCCGGGGAATTACAAATTATTAGAGATTACAAAATTGTCCTATCGCATTGACGATTTCACCAACCCATTTGCTGACTAATAGTACTTAGTACATGTCTTTGACTAACCACATTTGCATGGGGACTCCGCTAGGAACCTAGTTAGTAGGGTTTGAAATAACTCTAGCTCGCAGCTCTGGGACTCTGACTCTGGCTTTGATCTGTGAGCCGGAAGCAACAAACTGCTCCTAGCACTTTAGCTTAGACTGTATTTACACATTGAAGCACACTTCATGGAGATCTCTTAGTAGGCGAGAGAATCAGGAGCAATTCTAAAACTTTTCTTTATAACACGTTTTCAGATTGGCTTTAATATTCGCCTACTAAAATAACTTCATGAAGTTTGCTTTACTGTGTAAATATAGTCTTAGTTAACTATGATGCACATAAGTCGAAACTAGCCGAATCCGACTGTTACTTAGATCAGCGATTTTCACGACAGGCCCGCAGAGAGCGAGCACATTTCGCTATTCGTCACTAGACGAGCGCAAGCCGAGGCCATGACGATAGTCACGATTATTACAAGGGTTAAAATCAAACTTGAATAGATAGGATCTTGGATCTTTCTATGTTCTGTGTAAGAATCTTGCAAGAACAGAAATTTCGCCTTCCAAATCTGGGGAGATTTCGCTTTGATTCACTACAGAACGAAACGGGAGTTTGATGCTGTTGAGCCTACTTAAATATGTCAATCATTACCCTTAGCTAGAGAATTGTATAACGAGGAGTCAAGAGAAGAGTGTTCTTAATATTGGACTAACCGTTATGGGACCATACCTTTAATCTACCGTCCAAAACGGGTTATCATTTAAGGATCAAAAAGGAATAAGGATTTGATAAAACATCAGAATAAAGTATATTAAAAGAGGTTTTAAAGAAGATAATAGGACTTCTAAGTGATCATTCTAAAGAGTTTAATATAGCCAGTAATGTTGGTCCTACAGCATTTCAAAGATATAGAAAAGATATTGAAACACTAAAGATAATATATATAGAAGTATCGATTAAACGTCGAACCGTGAACGATTTTGAACACAAACTTTACTTCTTTTAGATGAAGAGTTGATTTGATATTAATACCTCAAAAATGGGAAGTACAAGGGAACTATAAGTCTGAGGCGTATGGGGTATAGCTGGACGCGAGAGCTAGTTATCTTTCACTTCACGAAAGATTCATAAAATTAAATAGTTTTGCATCACGACTGCTTACGCACGATCCAACTTCATCTCCATAAAAAAGAACATACAAAGTATTGGCCGCTATTTGCAGTTAAGTCAATATATATTCCCGATCTTTTTAGGTCAACGTTTTGGTTTAGAACTTTTTAAAACTAATTGTGTGAGCCCGATTTCGCTTGGTTCTAGTTGAATGCACCGGAGTCACAACGATCCACATGTGCCACACTGAGAAGAACACGAAAACACTTCTTTCCATGGGTCTTGTCATGAATTTCCGGAGCTAATAATTGTTCCCAGACAGAGATATTAAATATTTAATATGTATTAAAAAATATCTAATGAATAATTTAGGTATCCATTTGGATTGGATCATTTTTTGTGCTATGGTTTCAGCCATCTATAACTTTCAACTCCGTTCAAAAGGTTTCTTTTTGTTCCGTTAGCATTTTACATAAGAATCCTTTTTCTTAATTCGTTGTTAACTTCGAAACATCATTGAAAAGATGAAATAATGGCATTGGACACACGTTGAAGTGTTTAAAGTTACCCACACACTTTTGGAATTAGGAATAACTATGTTGTTTTTGGAAAGGTAAAGATTAAAGACAATTTCTAAAGATTTTTTCACAGCAGCTGTGAAATGTGAAGGCTTTACTTTACAGAAAAATAAAACTCTCCTTAAGTTACCTATCTAAAAAGTTACTATCTTCAAACTTTCACAAAATGTAAGATGTAAATCAACTTGTCAAATGTAATTATCTTTCTTGTACCCCACAAGTAGTTTATATTCCAACTCTCTCTCTCTCTCTCTATATCTATTCAAAGGTGTTTATCAACTATCTTGGGTGCATTGTTACCCATTTATATTGCGCGGCTTACTTGTGTATATAAATTGTTGTGACTCATCGTCCCCCCACAATTAGTATATGTATACAAGTGTACATTACCTCGCCCTTGCCCATTCCATTCCACATCAATCAGCATACACGATCGCAATTCTTATACAAGGCTGAAATTGATAAAGCCACACCGACACGAGCCAATGTGTCCACGGGACCCAAAAAGCCCATAAATTAAGTATAGTTTCTATTGAAATCGTCATCAATTGTGAGTTTCACTTGGTTTCGGATTCTGCTAATTTGATATCCAACTATTTACTCAATTTGGGAGGCATGTTCGCTTCTATTTATTTATGTTGCAAACATCAACAAGATAAGAAACACTCATTCAATTTGTATTACAAAATACTGGGAGAACCAAAATATTTGCACTGCGAGTAGGTGCTGGCCTGCCCCTGGCCTAGTCTTGGCCCAGCAGGGTTAGTTGGAGATTGTCTAAATTAGGGACCAACAGTTTGCTTGATAACAGGTGTTACCCTTAAAATTTCATTAGCTTTATCTTATCGCCGGCAGCGGCGCACTCGATGCCCATTCAATGTGGAGCTTAGAAGTCGCGGGTCTGCTCAGTCCAAAGGAGGCAGCCGGTGTATGCGTTTCGCCTGCCATTTCTCAACTAACAAATTAACTAGAAATTCAAACGGTGAGAAAGATAAGGTGTAGTCTTATTGTTGTTGTTTGTGGCCCTCATTGCGTATCGCGTACATTCGACCAATTATTCAAGTGACGAACTGACAGTGAAATTTCCTCCAAGTGCAAACACACACGTTTCCAATTGTGACTCATCCCAGTAATTGTGGAAATAATAAACGACTCTCTGCTATGCAGAAATCCCCAGAACTCATTAAGTTGATAAGATTTAGGAATTGTGGCTATATTCGACGTATATGTAATTTCAAATTGAATTTATAGCTCCAGGGACTTCGTGGTCTTATCGAGTAGGCAATTGGCTGGCTATCTGATCACACCCCAAAAGGTTACACAACTCCAAAAACAAACACTCCGAGCAGGAGCACAAGAATCGCTAATCAAGATGGCGGGAGTAAACGTTGGTTTTGCCAAATGCTTTATCATCTTTATGGCTGTTGTCATATTGGTAAGTAAATTTATGAAACTTTGTCATTTGGGGTAAAGTTTGTAAAGTGATTAATTTGTACAGCTTAATTGATAAGTAATGGAAGTTGGGCTTGTTAGGATAGATTAAAGAGGTAATTGCTTGCTTACATTTGGAAGGTATAGTTTCCGTTAAGTCGTACCATACTTTGGACTCCTCAAGTTAGCTGGGCAACTAAATTTCATTGATTCTGATCCATTTTCGTGGATATTCTTCGAGCGCATTCATGTCTATTTAATTTCTATTTGGTTTTTCTGAAAACTTTCTTAGATTTACTCATAGTAGTCGGTACCAAAGGTACACAGAGTATATTAAGTTTGTGCAGTCAGAAGTAAGCATAACGTGTATATATTCTTGATCAGCACTACCAGCCATATGAACTAACAGATCTCATAGTAAGAGATAGAGATTTGACATGCATGGGATATATGTATACTTAAACTTCATACAGTTTCTTTGGCTTGACCCAATTTCTTTCTTGTTTTACAACAAATTCGAAGAAGCTTCTCCATTTCATCATATTCCTTGTATCCCCAGACCTGCGAGGCATACAAGATGTAACTGAATTTTTAGTTTTATAGTCGAAATCAAATACTTTTTAAAATGAAAAAAGAAAGACTAAAGGAGGTTTCAAAACAGAACCTAGCTTTAAGAAGGAGAGAAACCTTACTGAATTTATAAACTAAACAGTCATGTTTACGGATTAATAAGAATTAAGCCGATCAGGGCTGATTCTTGACCGGTTTTCGGTAATACTACCGTTAGAATAGCTTTAATTGAAATACCGATCGAAGAAACTTGACATTTGATCGGTCAATACATGTTTCTAAACTGAATCCCACCACTGTGGAACTGTGGAAAAGTAAATTATGGTTGTAAACTATGTAAGAAACACTTAAGAAAGGCTTTCAAGCCCGATGACTCTGCCAAAGTTTAGTCAGTATTCGAACAGTGCCTTAAATATGTAGCCAAGGCTCCTTTACAAAAGGTTTCAAATAAGCTTAAATTGTTTTTTCAAGTCGAAACCTAATTACTATATATTTATACATTATTATATTTCATAATCGGTATTCAGAAATCAACTCTTCAAATTAAGTTTCGAACAGAATTTGTGTAGTCTCTTGTATAGGTGTAAACCAGTTTTAGTTCTCTTTAGATTATAATCTAATCAGTCGAAATCGAATGCTTTCGTTTAGCTCACAGCTAATTTTATAAATTTAGACAATAGTTGGGGAAATGGAAAGGGGCTAGCGCTTGACAGAGATGGAAAGGGTCGGATAATTCTATAAATGAATGCAATTTCAGCTTTCAGGCAAGTAACGAATTGCAGTATGGTCAAATTATAAAAGGGTACACTGCTTAAGCCACAACCACAATCTGACGGAAGCGCTATTCTCAATAGCGAAAATCAAAGAAGAATCCACTGCTCAAAGAGTCATTCAAAATGCTGAGCACACAAGACGCCAACAACTTTAAGAGTAATACGCGAAAATACCGATAGGCACGCCAATAGTTTAGATGATAGAATGGTTTCGCCCTCAGAATGTGGTTTTAATGTAGATGTATGGAGTACTCTTTCAAATTTTGGAGAATATTTCGCTACAATTCTTGGAAAACCTATGCTACTCCATACAAAACAGCGTTTAGGAAGTTATTTTGAATAAGAGAGGATCTCTAAAACACTTACTCGTTAAGAATAGCCTATTATTATTAAAAAATAACCAAGTTAGTCATAGAATAACTGCCTTTTTGTAAATATATTCAAGTGTTTTTAAAGCAGAACCTATACAAGTGACCAACAAACAGCGAACATTTTGTGTTCAATTACTAAAATTAGTAAAATGAACTATTTGTTGGTTGTAAGAATAATAAAGTTCATAACCTATTCAGGAAATTATATTTCGCTGAGTTTGCTCATGAAGTTCCAGAGATATTGTCATTTTTAAAAGGGAGCGAACATGAACCTATTTAAGTAACGTGCATTGTATGGCTTATATCTTCATGAACTTTCATCGGAACGTTACCAAACTTACAAAATTGTGGGTAATATGAGGCTTTCGAGGCTGGAAATTAAAAGAAAACTGTATATATGACCGCTATTTCTACACTTCAAGTCTGTAGCTGTTCCCAGCTTTATGATCGGTGCGCTTAAATGAACAGTCATGGCTGTATGTACTCTTTTTATAGAAGACGATCAGGAATATATATACTTTAATGGATAGGAAATGCTTTCTAATGGCTGTTTACATATGCAAATGTCCAAAAATCTGAAACTTAGATCAGTTATAACCTTACCCAAACTTTCAAGAACTAAAAACACATTTTTTTCCAGGCTCAAGGCGTTATCTATCTGGGTCTGGGTATATGGGGCATCGCCATACGTAGTTGCCAACCGGCCACGGATATAACGCAGAATCCCTTCAAGTTTGCCATGGACTTGATTTATTTTGTGGGTAAGTAGAGACCCAACAGCCAACAAGGCGACAACAGCTAACCCGATTTACTCAACAGAGGAGGATTGTGGTACCCCAGATCTGGTGTACGAGCAAGCTGTCATTCCCATTAATATGGGTGATTGGCAGAAATCCTATGAAGTAACCCATCGGGAGTACATTTTCATGGTAACCTATGCTGTGGTCAGTGGTCTTTGGATTGCCACCTCATTGTTGATAATCAGTAAGTGGTCAATGGCAGCGTTTGAGCACAAGTCAGCTAACTTTTCATTCTGTTGCCTTTTAGTTACAATATGCAATAAGACCACAAAGATCATTTCGGGCATTATTTATTGGCCCTGGTTCCTGGCTGTAATTGCGGGCTGTATACTGGATGTGGTGGCCAGTGTGTATCACGGCCTGGACATAACCCACACAACGGTAAGGCTGGCAGTAGTCGGTGATTTTAACGGATTACATTAATGTTTTGATATTTCAGTCCCTAGACGAGGCTTTCGAGTTTGTCGGGGCCAGCATTGATGAGAACACTGGAGCCCTTTGGCCGTTGCTGCAGCAATTTGGTGTCTACTTCTCCACTCCATCCATAGTCTTACTCTGCCTCAGTTGCCGTGTGGTGCTTATTTGGCTGTTGAATATCTTTGGTTGCAGCTTCTGTTTGTCGCTGGCTCATGTGTTGGCTGTCCAAACGGAACAGAAAGCCGCTGCTGCCATTGTGGTTACCAGCACAAGCCAGGCACCCACACGCCAGCAGACGCCTCAACCGGCCATGCAGCAAGTGCAGCCGGTTATACAGGAAACGCCCATGGAGCAGCAGCAGCTACAGCAGCAGTATAGCTATCCTGAACAAATACGTCCCAAGCCGCTGCCCATTGTTGTACCAGCTCAAAATGTGGAACAAGTCCAGCGTCAGGATTCGCAAATGTATATGCCAAGTGATCGCACCACTGTCCAGTCGCCTGTGATGGTGTTGCCACCACAGCAGCCACCTCAGCAGCAGGATATTAACACTTACCGCACAACTGAGGCTCATCCCGATCGTCTGAACTATCCTCCCTCGGAGCCGCAGACACCACGTGCTCCTTCACCCGTCATACAACAGTTTGCGGTTGCCTCGCCACTTAACAATCGCTACAGCGAAATGTATCCCACAGCGCCGCCGAGTAATCCTCGAGTCAGCAGCGAACTACGCAATCAGATGCCTTGGTCCTATACCAGCATGGTGAATAAGCCGCCTCCACCACCGCGTAAACCGCAGTTGCAGGTTCAGATCTATCCTCAGATACCTGAACCAGATTACATAGAACACTAAGCTCAGCGTAGAGCCCGCCAGCAGGAGGCAGGATTTGTGTTATTGTTAACTTTATTCTAAAGTAAAGCTAAACCATATGGCCAAACGCTTGTTTACTCTTTGAGTCCTCCGTTCCATTCAATAGATTATGCTTATACTTTACATGCTGAGCCACGGCTTGTAGAACTTCATTTGCCTCCAGTTCCTGGGGGGCTTCACCGCTCACATGTAGCTCTAGCTTGGGGGTTTTCGATCCCACCACTACGATAAGAGGATGTCCCAAACGTTTGGCTTCCATTAAACGCTTGCCAATGGTCAGTTCCTTGCGTTCGTCATGCAACAACTCCTGGGCTCCGCATAACTCACTCAATTGCTGCAGCAATTGCTGTTCCAAGCACTCGCCAGGGATTTGCTCTTTACTGCCCTGTTTGGGTCCTATTAGGCACACATCAAAGGGAGCTAAAAGCTTGGGCCAACTTAGTTCCTGCTCTGTGGAGAGTACTTCCAAAGCGGCAGCCAAGACACGTGTTAATCCAATGCCATAGCAGCCCATGACTAGATTTTGCGGTTTGCCCGAACTGTTGAGGTAGGTGGCACCCAAAGGTTTGGAGTATTTGTCGCCCAAAAGAAATGTATGAGCCACCTCTATGCCGCGCACTTGTTGTAAGCTTGAGTTAGGGCAGTTGGGACAGCCGCCAGTGGCAGAATCTGCCAAGACTTCAGCATTCCCGGCATAACCGCAGACCTCACACTCTAGCAGAGTGTCCTCACCCACGGGGCAGAGATAGTGATACTCATGCGACAAACTGCCACCCATGATGCCGGTGGCTGCATTGACTACAAAAGAAAGATGGATTTAGCTAGTGTTTCTCTTGGGTTTTCAGTCACTCACCCTTGACAAAAGGCACCTCCAGCTGGCGAAAGAATCTCTCGTAGGCCTTGCTTAACAGCTCATAGGTATGCCTGGCTGTTTCCGCACTCACATCAAAGCTATACAAGTCCTTCATCACAAACTCCTTGGCCCGCATCAGACCAAAACGTGATTTCAGTTCATCTCGAAATTTGGGACCAATTTGATACAATTTGAGAGGTAGCTGGCGATAGGAAATGGGTGCAGCTGTGGCCAGCATAGCTGTCACCGCCTCCTCGTGCGTCTGTTGAGCAAAGAAAATTTATAAAAATGTATGGCACAGGGCAAGGGACTCACGGGACTCAATAGGAACTGTTTGCCATTACGATCGCGTAGCATATAAAACTCTGAAATGTCACCCGCCAGTCGGCCACTCTTTTGCCAAAGTTTGGTGGGTGTTAGGATGGGCAGTGTGATTTTTTGACCTTCGACTTCTTGCATGTTCCTCTGCACTAGGTTCATGCATTTGTCCAGTGCCCGCTGAGCTAGGGGCATGATTTGAAAGGTTCCATTGCTGCTGGATTTGACCAGACCCAAGTCGGTCAGGAGCTGGAAAATGTCAAGCATTGGATTTGAAGATTTCATAACCGTTTTGCCTTACCTTTTGACTTCGGGATAGTTGCTCTGTTTGCTTGACAGCCGCATTCTTGGGTGTCACCAGAATGGGCTGGAAAAGTCGTGATGCCTTCATCTCGTAATGCCGGCTAATCAGCTGGTGGCCGTGACATCCGTGACTCACGTGAGCGAAGAATTATCGTTATCGAAGGTTCAGGTAACTGCCACAGCTATCGGAGCTTAGCCATAAGTAGCTAAATTACAAATATTGAAAAAGATTTCAGTTATTTGTATATTGCAACTCCAGCGAATTGGCGCATTCTCAAAAACCATTCACCAAATGTTTGGAATGTAAACATTTTTGCTGTGGCTCAGTTGCTAGCACTGGTTCATCACTGTTTAGCTGTTTTTAGGTGCCAGCGCTGTGGCTGCAAATTTGACCAGTCTGGCATCACCCGAATTAGTTATAATTTGTGTTAACAAAAGTCAACGAAAATGGACTCTAACTTCAAGGATTTATACAAAAAAGGTGTGGATCGTGGCGAGCAGCAAAAGCAGCGCCAGCTGCAGCTATTAAGAGAGCAAAAACTGAGACGTCAACAGGAGCAGGACACACATCGGCAAGTGCAAGAGGCAGAGCAGTCCCCGGCAAAACAACACCAAAGCAAGCACCGCCACAAAAACAACAACAGTCAGACTAAGAAAAAGGGTGGAACTCCTCCCTACAGACCACAACTCTCAGAGTGGCTGCGTCATCGACCCGACAATCTCAACGATTGGCTTCTAGTGCCTTGTCCAATAGGAAAACGTTGCCTCGTGTGGGCCAGCCGGGGCTCGACCAAAGTATTTACTAAAGCCGGTTGGCAATTTATGCAGCTTCGCACCATGTTGCCCGGCGATGGTCAGCTGCAAAAGTTTAACAGCATCTTGGACTGTGTCTATGTGGAGGATTTGGATACATTTTATGTTTTGGATGCCTTGGCCTTTGGTCAGCAGCAGCTCAAGGAATGTGAGGCCACGTTTCGTTTCTATTGGCTGCGGGCCCGTTTCGAGGAGCAGCAGCACGATCTCAGCCAGCGAAGTGAACGTAACGAGACTTCGTTCGTCCTGCTGGACCACTATGATTTTGAAAATACTTCGGCTGTGGAGCAGGTACTGCAAAAGTATCCCATCTGGCAGGAGAATCAGCCGAAACTGGATGGATTCCTGTTCTATCACAAGGAAGCGAGCTATGTGTGTGGCACAACGCCGCTGGTATGCTGGCTGTTTGCCTATATGCTGCCCGATGTACTGGGTTGGGTGGTAAATGGCCAGTATAAGGCTCCAGAGGATTATCAACCCACCTTGGCATTGGAGTATATGGACGAGTTCGATAGGAAGCTCCAAGAGCTGAGGAAACAACAGCAGCAACAAAAACGAGAAAAGAAACCAAAGGAAAAAATGACTGAGGCAGCTATGGAGATGAACCAGGATGCGGAGGAAAGCGATGATGACGCCGGCCTAAAGAGGCTGCTTGAGCATGAGCGGCGCTTAGAGCTGGGCGAACTGGACATGGATTGCTGTGAGCTGCCAGCAGCAGCAACAGCTGTTAGCTGCTGAGAAGGGTGGTGATTTTTCTGCGCTTGCGCACTGACAACGCGGCCCTGGACCAGCCTCCGCTTGGAGCCCAGGCACAGAAAAACCCAGATTTCGGTCACCACTCTTAGGCAGCAAGAAAATTAACTAAAATCAAATAAACATAAAAAAATGGTCATCCAACGCAGTTGGAAGATTCTAAGTGATGCTGGACCAAATCAAAACACAGCAAACCCCAGCGAGGTGCAGCAGCAACGCTCACCTCCAGTTACGCTGCAGCTGCAGCAGACAGCAGCCAATTCCTCTTCAGATGACTCGGATTGTTCCAATCAGACGACCCATTCGATGGATACACGTGTGGCCAGTCCCACAGAGATGGGTGCACGCAAGGCCGCCGAAACAGAACCAATCGCTGAGACAACTTCGCTCACATTGTCCCTGCTGTGTGAGACAAGTTCAACAGATGCGGCGGAGCCACCCTTGGTAAGGAGTTGGGCAAAGATTTGCCAAAGGAATTGTGTTGATTTTATGGTTTTTTGCAAAACATCCAAAGAAATATGTAACCACCCCGGACATGGCGGAGACCATGCTGCAGCGTATACGCCAACGTTTTAGCGGCTCGCATAACATGGAAAGCGGCGGCAGTGCTGAGTCGGCAATGAGAGCTTTGGAACTGCTGCGCATCAGTGTGCAGCAATCTTTCGATACGGAGGTCAATGAAATTATCAAGCGCTATATGAATGTAAGCACATGTCTATTATAAAATATTTTTAAGTTCAAATAGGCTTTTATAAATAGTTATCAGGCCTGTTTCGGTTTCGGTTTTAGAACAAAGCAGGTAATTTCTTAAGAACTACCGGAGATGAGTATCTTAAATCATCTCTATACCACGCTTTTTATGCTTAATTGATTAAAGATGATTCATAAAGCCTCGCTTCCATGAAATCTTGAAAGATTTGTCACTTCTCGAACCTAGACTTATTCAACGAATCATCCTCCGTTTCAAATTTAACCAAACACTATTGACTTTTTGTTGAGCTTAAAGCGTTGAAGATCAATTGAACTAAGAATTAAACTAACGACTGGGCTATGATGTGCTATAATTGACACTACAGAGCAGCTTCTACTGGACTTAGATCACTTTAGATGTATCTCTTTCGATGAAAACTGGAGAAAGTGCTGTGGGTCAAATGTTGAATGCATTGAGATGGATGCGGAAGCTAAAGACACGAAATTTGAATAGGTTTAAAGTGTATTTGGATATCCATGAATCCTGATATTATTTAGGTATTTTGTCCACTGCCCTAAATAACAATCACTGGCCAGCAACACTCTTAGTTCCACAATTCCACACAACTTAGATGATAACCCTAGAAAAACTTAGGGTTTAACCAAGTTGTTAACCGAAATCATATAAAAAGGAAATAAAATCTCACACACGTTAAACATACTCAATCTAAGCGCTGTCTAAAGAAGTCCCTACCAAGTTAAGTTCAGTTAGAAGTTCATTCGCAGAAATCAGAATAAGAATGCAAGCCCCTACAACTTACAGAGTGAACACACAGTTTCTTAACTGGAACTATATGTTTTTTGGAATTAAATCGGCTTCGGATCGGTTCAGTGGTTCATTCTTAATGCATGCTTCTTATAGCCTGTTTCTTTGGAAGGCAGTTACTCCCCTGTGGTTATTGGTTCGAGAAGCTTCTGGCTTACTGCGTTCCAAGTCGACTGACTCCAACTAGTAGGTGCTGATATCCAGTTAGAGGTTGTCCTCCATTCCTTCATTCTGCACTTTACGAAATTATACCATAGCAAAGGGTACATTAAAATGGTCCAGATGTACGTCTATATACTCTACCCCATGAAGTATTTATATTCTTGATCAGTATGAAGGGCTGAATTGATATAGCCATGTCTGTCTGTTTCTATGCTATCTCTTCCGTTATTTGTAAAGCTAACTTCAAGAAACTTTGCACAGATACGCTGCACATTTGTAATATCCAGCCGAATCGGTTGACTATAGCATATAGCTGTCATAGAAACGATCAGTCGGAAAACTAATTCTAGTTTGAAAAACTTTTTCTTTTTGTTTTAAGAATTTCAATCGAAATCGGAGAACAAAAGGTTGATTTTTTAGCTACTTTCTTTTTGGCAACAATGAGTTGGCAGCTCAGCTGTTTTCGGTGTCACATGTTACTGTCAAACATGTTCATTTTGCATGTGACTGCTTTTTTTGTGACCTTTATACTGAGTAAACCTGCAGTTTTTAGCCGGCTCGAGGTCATGTTATGCTTTCGCACAACTTTAAACGGACACACAACATATTTTGGTTTATAACTTAAGCATAAATCGACTTAGGAAGGCACAATGCTTGAAGATTATTGAATTTTTTTATCAAAACTCCACTTTTTTATTGGAAAATTGTGTTCAGCGACGAAGCTTATTGCTGGTTGAATTGATACGTGAACAAACTAAATTGCCGTATTTGGTGTGAAGAGCAGCCAGAATGTATTGCAAAAACAACCAATGCATCCTAAAAATGCACTGTTTGGTGCTTATTATGTGCTGGTGGCATGATTTTTTGCCCAAAAAGGAAAAAGCTGCACTTGGTTTCAATAAGACGGTGCCACACAGCACTCGAAACAATGGCCCGAGTTCGGTGAACAGTTTATTTCACGTTTGGGGCCTTTCAATTGGCCGCCTAGATCGTGCGATATAAAGCTTTTAAACTATTTTTTGTGGGGCTATGTTAAGGACCAAGTCTATAACGACAAGCCCGCAACAGTTGACTAACTGGAGGCCAATATAGAAGAATTTTTGCCAAAATAGGACCCAGCGTGTGAACCAAAGAGTCGTAGGCTATATATCAACTCTGTGAAACGGTTCAAAAGCGGTTAGAAACGGTTCAAAAGTGGTTGGATATTTTACTGGCTTAAAGCTGCAGCCAAGTTACCCAATCAAAACGAATTTTCCTAAACATTTTTGCCTGAAACGCTGACGATTTCTGCCAATCAAACACTACAATTTAAATTTGTATTTATAGCTTCAAGCACGAATAATATTTGATTGAATTTTTTGGCTTTCCGCACCATTCGCTACATAATTATTTTGTCTGATATTTGCCAAGTTTTAACATTGAGTGAGTGTCTGTAACAGGTGCGGTGCGCTTCAGCACGCGCCTCAAATATAAATTGCTTGTCATTCGAGGATTCCCCAGAATGAATAAATTAAAAGCCATAGCAAACGAAAACAGATATTGAAGTAATGAAACAACTGAACTATATTTAAAGTTTTCCTTAGCGTTTCAGCACTGAGTCCGAAAAGTATTTGCAATCTGTAATAAATCAACTGAAAATTCTACATTTCCTTAATATTAATTGATCATTTCCAAGTTCTTTATGAGTTCATAACTTTAAGTAACTCTTTGTTCACTAAGTTGTTTAAAAACCCACCCTTTTCTTGTCTTCCCTTAGAGCTACTTTAAGCCCGCATTTGGCAACATCAAAGAGAACTTGGGTCAGCATTCGGTGAACGAGGAAACACTTCAGAAAATGTCCTCATGTGCTCTGCTGGAGAATGCCAAGGCTCAGTACACAAATTTTGTGCGTCAGCAGCGTTTGGTTCAAGGTGCCACAGATCATCAGCAGCGACTGTCCCTCAAGCGTCCAGCCAAGCAAACGGACTACAACAGCTCAAACAAAGTTTATGTGAATAATTTGGGCTATGCTGCGGCTGTGGCCAAACCCATGCCATTGCCTTGTTCGGCCACCACAGTGAATCAGTTACCCACTTTGATGCCCCAGCAGCAGCAGCAGCAGCAACAGCAACATCAGCCTCTTATTCAAACGGTTCAGCCAATGCAACAACATCCACAACAACAGGTACAATTGCAGAGAACTCCCATCACACCCTTGGTAGGTGGCACTTTACCCACTCCCGTGCGTCGTCAGATCTTCTGGAACACTGCTCAGATCTCTACCACCACCAAATTTGTTCTAGATGTGCAAGCCAATCTGGCCTTTGGTTTTGGTTCGGATGGCAAAGAGCGTTTGGCCAGCAAACATCCCGAGTTGATACGCTATTTGCCAGATGCCGAGGACAGGGAATGGCTAGCGGCACGTGGCATAATTCCCGCCGAGAATCGTAGTTCACGTTTCTTATTTCTCATCTACGATGAGGTATGTCGGCTGCAGCAGACCCATGATTTGTATCGGCACAAGAACAACATTGATTTGACCATGATGTTGACTTTCAATGTCACCGAAGCCATGATCCATAAGATGAAGTTGTTCTTTGTGGATTTGAATATCAAGAGTCGTGGTCTGATTACCAACTCGTTTATCATGGCCAGCAATCAGCAACAGCAACAGCAGCAGCAGCAGCAACAAACAGTGGCTAATAATAGCCATTTGAGGAACGCCTTGCTTCAGGGGGCAGCAGGCCAACAGCAACAGCAGCAGCAACAACAGCAACAGCAGCAATCACAACAGCCGCTGGCTACACCACCCGCTGGCGAGGGGGAGGGATTGCTTAAGGAACAGCTAAATGCAGCTTCGCCCACACCCTCGGGCACACCTCTACAGGCTCAGGCGGTGGGCAGCAGCACCACGGCTGGTCCTTTGAAAACCAAACTGGTGGCCAGTTCTGCATTAAGCTCTTCCCATGCCACGCTCACCGCACTCTTGAATAATGGAGGAGCTGGCGGTAGCACAGCAACCGCAGGCGGAGCCACCATTAGCTCCGGCGGCAAATTTAGAAACTAGTCAAAATTTAGTCTAAACTTTAAACTTAAAACATGTATTAATTGTGTTGCTGATAATATAAATCTATAACTAAGCTTTGAAATTGCATTTATGGTTCTTTAGGAATAAATATGGGCAAGTTTATGGACAAGTTGATGGACCACAGACGATTTTATACCAAGATTCCGCGAAGAAACCTGGTGATCTTTCGTGATTCCATTCAAAAAATTGGGCTAGGGATGCGGATGGAATGATGCATTGTCTTGAATTTGTGCCCAAAGCAACAAAATGAAGGAACTTAAAACAGATTTTGTCATGCTGATGGGCAATGGATTTGCAGAGCTAATACTCTACCAATACCTAAGTGAGTTGCTGACCAAAAACCAAATCGCCCTGCCATTTGCCAAGTAGGGTGCATTTCTCCTATGCGTTGTTTGTCTAGAGTATGCTTCAGTTGGGGAATTTCTCCAAATCCCATGCATCTGCTTGCCTATATTTGCATACATATCTACATGTACATATTTATATACGCAACGCATCGCATTATAGCCAGCGGCCATGCATCCATCCTCCCACTCTCGCCCGCCCGTCCGCTCTGCTCTGCTCTGCTCCGTTCCACTCGTTGTCTTTGGAAAACCACTATACGGCTCGCATTCTGCTCCGCTCACCGTCGTCGCCCTCGGCCACGTCTCTGTTCATTTTAATTTTGTTTTTGATCACAAATTTACAGTTCTTTCTAAAAAACAATAAAATCCAAGCATCGGGCGTGGAAAAACGCTATAGTATACACTCCTCCGGCCACCGTTCGTGTGCCGATTCAACGAATCTGTGTGCAAGTTCATTTTCTGGGCTATATTTTGGAAAACGCAAAGGCGGAGCGTTGTAGTTGGCACGAATATTCCGTGGTGTTCGGTTCGATAGATTTTGGAAAAAGAAAAAGCAAAAAAACAGCAACAACATGAGCAGCATTGTAAGACACAAACACGCGTTATTCTTGACTGAAAAACTAAAGTGAATTTTGTTTAAAAAAAAAAAATTAAAACAGGATGAGGAACTGACACCTGAGCAGATTGCCGTACTCCAGAAGGCCTTCAACAGCTTCGATAGCCAGAAGAGTGGCAGCATTCCCACAGAAATGGTGGCCGATATTCTGCGTCTGATGGGTAGGTACCAAGATAATGCAAAATTACAGTTCGATCCTACTTACACCAGTTTTTATTAGTTCTTAAAACTTTTGTTTAAGTTAGTAAATTATGATAAAAGAGCACAGAGTTAAAAAGCAGGATAGTTCCAGACTGATTTTGACATATATTTGGAAAGGATACTAATTAATATCCCTTTTTGAATACTAAAATATTCATTTAATATTAAATTGATCCTTGATTTTTATACAAAGGATTTGAAAGTTCGAGATTCAGTTTATGCGGGGAGTCGCTAGAGATTGTAAAAAGCAAGAATGCTTTCGAAAAATTTATTTTTATAGTCTCGATTCCAGCTGACATGAAAATTAGTTTCGTCAGATTACTTCATTCAACTAAAACTGCTATTAATAAGCATTCAGATATGACAACAGCTCGAATGTGTTTCTATTTAAGTGAAATTTATATAATGAGTTTGTTTTTAAGCGTTTAATAACCCACCTTATGCTTAAAAAATGTTACTAAACGATTATTTTATGAAAAGTTCCATTAAGTCAACCCCAGAGATGGTCAAACTTAGCACTATGATGCTACAATTGAAGTGATGCTAGCATTTAAACTCCTTTCACATATAAACTTACAGCTAAACTCACTTAGTCTTTTATAATTCTTAAGTAATGTTTGTACTATATTTAAATTTTAAGTACAATCTATCAAAACTTATGCCTAAAACTGTTATTTGTATGTATCTTTCAGGTCAACCCTTCGACAAGAAGATCTTGGAGGAACTCATTGAGGAGGTGGATGAGGACAGTAAGTAAAAATAGACTGACAAGTGGGATATTGATTAATGAATCAACTGATTCAACGTTCGAGGAAAATATGTAAAATTAAATTTCTTCTTATTCAAACTAAACTTTATCTGGGCAAAGGCAACCAGTAGGTCAGAAGGCCATTCTATTATATATAATATTAGAGCAGTTGCAGTAGAAATAGCCTCTGAAAGAGTTTTAAAAGATCGTGAAAAACCTCCGCTTTTCTATATATAAGCAAAAATAGAACTGATTTATCTGAATCTTGTCTATAGATACTACAAGGTCAAACTTTTAATAAGTAGTTCACTCACAAACCGTCAAAAAGTAGTCTACTTAAGGGATATCTTATCACTTCAAACCATGAATTCAGTTATTTGTTAACTCAATAGATAATGCCTAAAAAACCAACACCAAATTTTCTCAAAAAATTCCAATTATCTTCTCTACTTGGTCTGGGAACAGATTGAGATGGGTAGGGTATAAAACTCAAGTTTCTCACGTTCCTATCTCAACGCAATATTCAATTGCATCCCGTTTCCACCACAGTCCACAATGTCTGTTCCAGTTACGTTCCGATTCTGAATCCTTATTATCAATTCAATCCTGTTCCGTACCAACTCGTATGGGCTAACGTTCTTTCCATTCCGTTACCCAAAACGACTTTTCAATACGGAACAGTCCCCGTTCTGATCTAGACCCATGCCTCATGTTTCAAGATCATACCATTCTGATCATGATCTTTATTAATTTCGAAATCAGTGTGTTACGCCTAGTTAGAAGACAGTTTACTTAAGCTGCACTTTCACTTGTCTGAATTCTCATTTGATGAAAACATTTTTAAAACTTTTTAGATTGACCCTTACACTATCTGAGCTCCTCAGACAAATTCTTTTACGCGTCGTACCGACCTATGTCTATCTCGTCTTGTTTCGATGTCAAACGTCTTTTCCGTTCTATTCTGCCGTTTATATTGAGACCATTCATTGGTTGAATTAGCATAAATGATACCTTTAATGGCAGTGCCATAAACCTTAAAAGAATTGTTATTGTCCACTTTGCTTGGTCTGGAAATCTATATCAGAACTGGGAACGGAAAAGAATGGTAAAACACTTACAGCCAAGTCTTCCCTGCACCGATTTCGAACCCACATTCTACGTTCCGATACCGAACCACCTCTAACTGTTTCTGTTCCGATTCCGAAACCAAATATTCCATAGCAAGAAATAGCGGAAACACGCTCCAACCCCCAAATTTTAAACTCAATTCCGCTCTAATCTGTTACCGCAACTTTAACGAGTCACGCGCCCATCTCTACTAAATGCAATTGGAATGCAGCCTCAAATCAACCATTGCACAAGTGTTTTGACAGTTTTACTTTATATTAGTGTTAAATTGTTTGGGTGTAAGTGAACAAACAGAACAAGTGTGCCAGTTTTTCAAAAAAACTGCTCTTTCTTGTTCAGTTTCTCATCACATGCCCATTCAAATTGGTATAAGAGACATATCAGAAACTTTTGAATCAAAATATTTGGAAAAATTACGTATTTGTTTTGACACTCTGAAAGCACTCAAGCTAGAGAGCTCAGCGAAGCTGTATCCAAATCCAAAAACTAAACCCGCCAAGAATTCTCCCAAAATAGAGCAAGGGCGAGCTGCTTTTAAATGTTTTTTTTTTGTAAATATGAAAAGTGAATTTCCACTCTCTGCTTTTTGAGTGTAGCACATCCCACTGGGTCATATTTCATTTGGCCAAATCAGCAAAACAAAAAACTTTGTTCCCACTCATTCACCGGTTATATATTTTCTCTTGTGACGTGGGGGCGGACTATAGAATTTCCAGTATACAATCACACACACTCCATATATATATGTATACTTACTTGATTCGCAGAGTCTGGTCGTCTGGAATTTGGTGAATTTGTTCAGCTGGCTGCCAAATTTATTGTGGAGGAGGATGCCGAGGCCATGCAGAAGGAATTGCGTGAGGCCTTCCGTCTGTATGATAAACAGGGCAACGGTTTCATTCCCACCACCTGCCTGAAGGAGATCCTGAAGGAGCTGGATGATCAGTTGACTGAACAGGAATTGGATATCATGATTGAGGAAATCGACAGTGATGGTTCCGGTACAGTGGATTTCGATGGTAAGTTTAATATTCTAGCGGCTTGCGCCGGCTGCCTCCCACGCCTACACACGATCATAAATTTCGATCATCATGATGATAATGAGGTTGGTTCTGATGATGATCTTGAGTTCTCGATTATGACAACTTGATCGTATTTATTTTTTTTTTGGAGCATATCGTGTGGGCATGGGGGGGGCATGCTATATTTTGTTTTATTTTCGTATGTTTTTGGAATATTTATTTATAAATTGCATATAGCGGGTTGCTGAATCGGTCTATAATGTCTCGTGTTTTTGTTCTTGTTTAATTTACAGAATTCATGGAGATGATGACCGGCGAGTAAATAGACGCACTGCGTCGCCTGCAAAACCAAACAAACCCAAATACAACACATGCACACACACACACACAGACACACACTCAAACACACACTCACACTCGTACACACACCCACACCTGTTAAGCTAATGTTTGCTTGTTTCACTTCTGTTTTTTTCTTCTTTTTTTTTGAGAAAGTTAAACAAATCAAATTGTATTTTAAATATAAATATAAACTTTTTGTACTACTTTTTATAAAAACAATAAAAAAAAAACTAAATGCTGTGTATGCAATAAATTGACCAAACCAAATGAAATTAAGTTAAATACAGCCATGGACATACAATTAGCAGAGGTGGGAAAATCAAACAGAACACCTACCTTATATCGTCTGTAGTTCATACAAAAATTTAGTAAATTTAGGGAAAACAAACATTTATGCTAGGCAGCACCCGCTGAAGCAACGATGGGCAGCACTGTACACACTTTGGGAGGTACAGAGTATGTGACTGGTTTTTGTTTTTATTAACTTTAACTTTGATTCATCATCGCACACAACTGTTTCACAAAAAAAATTACAAAATGCCATTAAAAAGTATCGTTTGAAACGGTCTGTGGTCACCCTGAAAATTATCGATATCTCGTGGAACTGGTTTTAGGAAAGCCAATGTACCGTATTTAATACCATAACCACCATAATCAAATCAATCAATATATTAATCCTCAAATTTCTGTAAAACTTTGGTAAACTTAGGAAGCAATCAAATGAAAGACTCGAAGATTTGTATAATTCTTTTTTTTTACCATAATTAATTGAACCACTGCGGGCTTAGTTTACGCTCAAAGAATCAATCTTTGTGCTATTTGCATTCCCATGGCTGTAACACGCCGTTGCGCCTGCCTATCAGCTGAAGAAAGCTTTCCCCCCCACCAGTCAAACAAAAAACAACAACAAAAACTTAAAGCTTCCACCAGTTTGTTTCGTTTTATTTGTATTTTTTTAACTACGTTAACTCTACAAATCTACAGCAAGCGACATTGGCCTCGACGTTATTCAGTTTTCAGTTATTTGGTTGAAGCCTATGCTCCCACACACATACAGAGAGCCAAGCGGAGAGCAGCTCCACATCAACCGTCCGCGCGGCCGTCCAAGTGTTTTGCCATAAATTGATAAAAGTTAATCAAATAAAGAAACAAAAACTACAATTATGCCGCAAAGGTAAAAGAAAGTGCTGAATCGTTAAATAATGAATTTATATAATTGTGAAAATGAAAATGATTGGTGTGTGCTTTGGCTTAAAAAAGTGTCTATAAAATTTATGAGGGCCTAAAGTGTTCGTTTTCTTGGCATTGGCTTATCATATCAATAATAACTGTTGTGTGGTAAAACAATCGTGTGCGTGTGCGTGCGTGATAAGCACTTTGTGTTGTGCCTAAGCTGAGGGGGGATGGTCGGGGGGGTTAGGGTAACCCCAAGCTTAGCTTACGAATGCAATTCAAGCGAAACGGGTAAATTCTGCTGCAGACGTCAGTCAACAACAGCTGTGGCCATGACTCACCACCATCACCACCACCGCAACAACAACAAAAACAAAAAGTTTTGTGCCAATTAACACTTCATATTGAATCAAATCAAAGCCAAATTCAATGACAAACCTGATAAGAGGCCAACACCACAATTGCAAATAATTTGAAAAGCTAACAGCCAAATGTGTTGTTGTTGTTTTCGTTTTTTGCAGTCCAGCAAACCAGAATTGGTCGTTCCAGCCTTTGCATCGCCAGCGATCCATTGGCAGTGGGGTGTTTCATGGAAATCAAGCAAATCATGTCTTAAATACAGTGCCAGAGACAGCTGTACTGACCACGCCCCCGCCAAATCGAAAGCGTAAGTAGCCGGCCGTTACATTTGTTCTTTTTTTTAAACCAAATCAAGTGACATGTGAATGAACTAGTTTTTATATGTGGTTCATTTTAGAGATGAGCGGGTATTGCGATACTAAAAAATTTGATTGTGCCAAATCTAAGCAAAGCGAATAAGGGGGTAAATACAGGGTGTTTTTTAAAGGTTCCCAATATAACTAGGTTATATTAAATGTTCATAGTATTTCTGTCCATCAAATTTTTTTAAGAGGAGACAAGAGATTCACTTATTAAAAAACACCATTCAATTACTTAAAAGCTGTAAAAATTCATAAATCGTGGTATTCCACGCAGAACAGTTGGAAATGATGCATAAATATTCTTTACTTCATATACTATATTTATATTGTGCAAAATGTTCATTTAACTATGTTGTAGCAGGTTTATTTTCATGATATCAGGTTAGTCTTCTCCTAAATCGCGCTCAGAAAATGTCATAGCCACACGATAATGCTCTAAAGCCCAATTCTTGCCTATTTGTTTGATCTTCTGTGTTTCTTGGCAAATATTTTAATTCAATTTGCTTGTTATTCTACATATAAGTGGTTTCAAACATTATCAACATATAATATTGGATTTCAAAATGGCAATAACTAAAACTGTTCAGTCACGATTCCGTCCATTTGCTCATCTCTAATTACAAACTGCTTGGCAACTCTGTTGTTCACATCCAATCACTTGACTCGTTACCAATAAATACTCGTTACTTAAATGTCGCTCATCTTTAAATACAATACAACAACAGCGCTCCAAATACAAATTTCTGCTGCTGTTGCTCCTGTTCCTGCCGCTGGTGAAACACAGAAGAAACGCAGATACATAACAGCACGAAAGAAGGCCAAGAGCAACATGAAAATGAAAATGCTGGTCGACACAGAGCGGGAGGAGGCCCTAAATTTGGTATGTCATCTAACTGTAATTGGGAGATTCGCTTCTGTTTGGTGCTACTGCTGCTACCGTTACAGTTAGTTATGGTTGTTGTTGTCATTACCAAAAAAAAACACGCAGGAAAAAAGAACACCCCACTGTTATATTGATTATTGATTGCTGTTTTGTTTTTCTTCTCCCCCCTGCACTGCCCCACTCTCCTGGATGCCGATTTTATTATTGATTTGTACACGAAACGTGCCTTTGTTTGGTGGCGGCGGCGCTATCGCAAAATACACACACTCACACTGGCACATTCAAATGTATGCTTGCATGTGTGTACATATGTAAATGTGCAAACATACACACACATGCAGCAAATTGAATTCGAATGGGTGCTGAGGCAAGAAGTTCATGCGATATTAAAACAACTGCGAACTATTCTGGTGGTAAGTGTGTAAAGAACTAATCTGCCCACCTGCTGACCCACCACCCACCAACCCATTCTGCCCGCTAGGAGTGCGCGCATCGATTTCCCGTGCCGCTCTACGAAAACGAGGGAAAGAAGACTGAAAAGTTCATACTCAGCGTATCGCCCGATCAGCTGAAGGCTGTGCTGACCCTAACCGGCGACGCCATAACACAAGCGGTAAGATCAGTTCTCGGTTCATAATCTTGGACTAATCTTTTGTTCCCGCAGGATATTAGCTTTAAACTTTGTAAAGCTCCCAGCCAAACGCAACGTACCTCAATCACCCACGATTCGCCTTGGAAGCTGCAGCAGGTCCAGGATGCCGCCAATCATCTACAGACAGCCATCAATCACATTGACGACGTTGATGACTCTTATCATTTCAAGTGAGTCACGCACTAGATTGTTGATTGGCTCGCCCGCCTTAATGCTGTTTCATCATTTCCCCAGAACCTCCGATGAAGTCTTGCATGTGATAGGCAACATACTGGATGCCTTGCAGCGTGGACGCACCAGCTTGCTGGTACCCAAGAAGAAGCCCATCGATGAACTCATCAAGGGACGCAATATGAAATCATTGGTGCCCAATTTGCCCGAAGATTTGGCTGTTAGTTTCTATCTGCAGAGTCATAAGCTCATCATAGCTGTTTACCAATTGTTAAATAATCAGGGGACAATGCGATTCGATTCAAGGCAAGCAGAGGCTTCGGTACAGTGGCTAAATGATGTGCTACTGTTGCTAATGAATGGCCAGAAATTGTGCCAGCAGCTGAAAGACAAGGTGAGCATTGGGGTGAGGGGATGAGCAGAGAAGGAGGAGCATAGATTTGTTGAGGAACTGTACATTAATTAGGTAAAATAAGAAATGGTTTAGTTGTAGATTATTTTGAATTTTAAAATACAGTAGTCGCTGGTTACGGTGTTTTGGCCCATATATATCAGTTTGTCAAGATTTTTTTGTTTTTTTGGGGGGTTGGCATTCAGTTGTTGAGGTAGGTCGGTAAACACAAGTATTTTTGGCTCTTTTTTTCCCCACTTGAAATGATGTTACTCAAAAAATATGCCTTGTTAAGTCATGAAAAGCTTCATTTGTCGTCAAAGAACGTGGAACTCGACTTACAATTTTGTTTAGCAGCTTGTCAAAGCCTCAAATTTGTTGATTTCAGTGCTGAGACTAGCCCGTGTTGAATGTGTACCATTCGAATTAGACTTTTCCCATTACTTTGTATTTATTTTGTTCCAATTAAGCATATTCTGGCAACAGTTGAATCAAAACTAATTTTAAAGATCAGAACGCTCTTGCTATATCAGTGGGATTTTGACTTTATAAGTTCTTACTTCGTTAAGCCACTGCTTTATATCATAGCCCGTCTGAAACTCCGTTCCGAAATGTCATATTTAAACATTGCGAGAGTAAACGAGAGGAGGACAATCCATACGTAGTGGGAGCAGGTGAAGGCAGCTGTTTTCTCCTTCTTTATTTCGATATAACCATGAGGCCAGCTTTGAGGGATTGATAAATGAACTCCAAAGGTACAAATTTATGACGCACATTTTGTTACTGATCGTCAAAGTACAAAATTTCAACATGCTCAAGGTCCGTATGGGATTTAAAGACAAAATATGTGTCCTAGTCTACACAATTAATATCATAAGAGGTCTTTTATGAGAAGTTAAACAGACTCCAAAAGTCAAACTATTTAAGAGACTGCAGACTTTACATTAAAGCCACTCTTCTCTACACCTCATTGTAAGCGATCAATTCTAAGTTTATCTGACATGTAGAGAATGAGAAATCGGCCCTAATACATGTTAGTTTATATGACAGATAGGAATATTTAGCAGATGTGAAACTGGCCCTTGAAGGCAGTGCATAATACAAGAAAAGGTGTGCGACAGAGGCCTTCCTCGCTTCTGCTGAAGTTCATTACATTTTCGTCCCTTACAATTTGCGTTGTTTTTGAGTCGAAAGTGATTTGTAGATTTGCAGGTTTCTAATAAAGTAATATAGTCTGACGACAGGTATATTTTTGTTCAAATCTGCGGAATAACATCTGCAAGATGTCTTAATATTCCAATAGAAGTTACTAGCTTGGCTAAGCATCAATTCGTTCCTTGTAGAAGGTCCATTCCCAAAATTTAATTAGTATATTTCCCTTGTACTAAAATTCTTAAATTTTCAAGTATCATTGCCTGAAAGTAAGCGTTTTACCTCTTCAAATGCACCAGTGAGCTAAGCCGAAGAAAGATTACTGGTTTGGTTCGGTTTAGAAGAGGTTTTGCATGCCTGATTCCAAATGATCAGGCCGAGCTTTCTTAAATAAAACTGTACCCCTAAAGTGTGAATGGCAATTGTTCGATTTTTGTGGTTTTTTCAAATGCTACAATAGCTGTGAAGGTGAGGTAGTAGTATTGAATGCCTTCCCATTCCAAACCATTCTTTTGAGGGTTCCGCGGGATATTGGTTCCGCCCCCATAATTAGTTCATAGAGTATGAAACCTGTATTCTCCCGCATTCAACTGCAGATAACATTTCTCCTTTATTTTTTGGTATTTCGGTATCTGTTCTCATTCGTTTGTGTTGTTTGTTTCCACTGTTGTTTTGTTGTTTGGCAATTGATAGACCACTTGCTCTTGAACTGATAAGCTACATGGTGGTGGCTCAGCATCATTAAACGCGCATATGTGTTGAGCGTGTGTGTGTGTGTGTGTGAGTCTGTGCCCAATTTGGGGTCACCCACAATCTGCAAAGTCTGTGCCAAAATTTGTATTTAGTAGTTTTGTTGGCACTTTGCCAGGCCAGCCAAATGCTGCAGTTCTCTTCACTGTGACGCAAGTTGGGTGGGTGTGTGTGCCTTGCGTGTGGTAATTAAAGTATGGAATAGTATAAATATGCATGAGTTGTGGATTATTTATAAATGTCACATTTCCTTCCGCAGATTTCGGTGTTTTCGGTGTATAAAGATTTCACAGTTGGTTCCCGTTCACCGTCCGCCTTGTCCTACTAAAGGGAGCTGGATCATCCAATATATATACATACATATATATTATATACATACAATACATACCTACATAATGGCGACAAAAAACAATAACAACAATAATAGCAAATAATGAAAATGTACTTGTAATAGCAAAACAAAAAAAGAAGTAACTAATGTTAGTTGAGGCCGAATTTGCAGCGTTGCTATCCATTATACCCTCACAGTCTATACATATATATATATTAATTATATACAGAGCCTATATACACCTAATTAGTTAACTATATATACACCCAACCACAATCAACATTCATGTTAATGATAGAATTTGTTGTTCACTCGCTTCACGTCACTCCAATTATGCATCTAAATGCTAGAAACAAATGTGTTTTTTATGTGCAACTAAATGAAATTGCTAGATAATTATAGTTTATATGTGTGTGTTTACATTTATATTAAAATATTTGATTAAATCTATTATTTATGCAAAGGAAAACTGAAAAACTGAAGTACTTAAACGTATACAACCCGCATATATTTACATTGACATTGACATTTACATGATGATATGATAATGTTTAAAAATAAACCAAACCGAAATGTGAACAGAATTTTAATTGTACTAAAAACACCATTTTGTATTCGTATTCGTATTCGTATTCGTATTCTACGTACTATATGTGTTGTTAATGGTTAAGAAGAGCTCGCCTAAAACCCAATCTAATCCAAAGTCATTTGTATCGACGGCCTTTTACTTCTCGTCTTACTTTATACCTTACGGAAACACCTACTTATATAGAATGAGCGGTAATGAGAGTGGGAGAGATGATGATGATGCAACGAAAACAATTACCCCCATGTACTTAGTGAATATGGCAATTTGATGAAGACAAAACTATTTATGGTATAAAACTAAGCGTATTTAATGTCCACATTCATTTAATTGTTGTTGAATAAAAATTCAAATTTTACCAAAAAAAAAAGGAGCCAGTTGACTTTGTGAGTTTTTCTTTTGTCAATGTTTATATCTACATAAAAACTACTTCTTTTTATGTCAGTTCCTAGTTTTAGTGACTCCTTTCTAAATGTTTCAAATTGGGTCAGAGTTTTTGTTTTTAGTTAATAAAATATAATCAATAAACAAAATGATTTGAAACGTGCATTCTTCATAAGAGAACTTTTTCGAGGGTCTTCTGGTGGTATCATCAGCAGACTTTGCTTTTATTAATTTGTCGTTCATTTGGCCGATTTCTAATCTTCTACATAGAGCTATCTGTCTCATAAACCTACAAATAACGGAGCAAAATCTAAGTTTATCTGACACATAGTTAGATGAGAAATCGGCCCTTAAAAAGGTAAAGGGTACAAAGATGCTAGTGGCAGCTAGTGGAATCTGATAAATGGCTGTAAACGTGCTTCAAATTAGTAAAGCAAAGTGCAAAACTCAGTCGTGTAAGGCTCTTTGGTGGAGAATTTAGTGTAGATTTTGGAAACCTTATAATATCCCTTAATCCTAGGAGCATATATATGTCAAATACTAGCATTTTGAAAGCTGTGAGATCCCATTCAACATAGTACTTATCCCTAAGGTTACTAATAGGGGGTGCCCGCTAGCTATACGCATCGGCCGCATTTGTTGTTTCTTTCCACTAAGTCATTCCAATGCGTTAAGCGGATTGCGGTTAGTGATATTGCAGCAGCATCTTCCACTTGCAGAATTGAGCAACATTTCTATCAGATCTGTCTATTATCTTGCTTTTCTTTAAATATTAATAAAATTAAACATTCTGTACCATTTTTCTTAAACTTGATATAAAGACAACGATTGTTTTATTCGACCAAGCAGAAGCAGAAACATAACATAACCATTACCAATAAATAAGTAAGCTCAAGAAGGCCAGCGCTCAAAATTTCGGGTGGTATTGGTAGTTGACTTATCGATAGCTTTACACAAAAACATGGCAACTCTAGTCAAAGAGAAGGAGAGACACAGAAAGAGAGAGAGTTGCTGTCTTAAGTTTGAGCCAAGTTTTTGGCCAACCATCAGTTGGTAGTTGTCTATCAAACCGTTTGGTAAACCACCCACCGTAGCGCGGCAACATTTGTTGGTTAACATTTGGTAAGCGGAGTTTTCATTGATCATTTATGGAGTGTCTGTGCAAGGGTCAATCGTCAATCGCAATCGCAATCGCCAAATGGCAAATGGCAACAAAATGAAAATGCTTCAAATGGCCAGCTTGAGTGCTCGTACGTACTTCAAGTCAATCTCATGATGTGTGCATGTTGAAATAGACGCGGAAACCAGTTCGTAGTAATCATACTCTGATGCTAGTTTGTTGTTGCTTTTGGATGTGTTTGTGTGTATGTTGTAATCGCTCCAACTCTGGCAGCCCAGCGTCAAAACAGAAATGTTGAACTCCAAGTCTGCAGCATGGCTTTTGTCTGGACCGAGGCAGATGATAAATAATTTTGACCCTGGCCAAATAACACATTTAGCGGAAATCAAAGAGTATCGAAACGAAACGAATGTTTCAATGTTAAATTGCAAAAAGAGAAGGAAACGAAAGAGCTGGGAATTTATTAGGGGTATCAAATTGAAACTGACTTTGGGAAAGTTAAGATTATAAAAATCAAATTATTTAAAAATTTATATTTTTAAATAGAAAAACAATGTCCAATTGATAGGCGACCATATGCGATGTTTGGATATGTTGTATTATGTGCAGGTTTTGTCGAAAATCTATATATTTTGACCATATATTTAGTCTTGTGTCGAAATCTATATATTTTAGCAATATATCCCAAAATATATTTTTTTTATAACTGTTGCTTGTCTTACTTCATAAATTTCAATAGTATCTAAATGGTTCTATCTGATTTTTATCATCTTGATTGATCAATATTTCTTATAGACTCGCTTGAATCAAAGGTCCAGACAACTTCTTTCGGAGATTTTGCACTTTCTTTGACTGCCTGTAACGATTTGAGAGTGTTATTATTCTAATATGAGGAGGCTTTGCTCGATCCGCAGATCGATTCTGTTTCTCAGAATTGTTCTCTTATCTATCAAACCTACCCAGAGGCGCACAGCTAAATGTGTTCTGTCGAAAGTATGCATTACGCCTGACGGAAAAGTAATGAACTAAAACTGCTGTTTCTCTTTAAAGGGATAGTAAACAGACTGCGACCAATCCGCATTACAATTCCATAAAAGGAATTCGCATTTGTAATGGGTATCCGAACCAGTTCGGCTCTAGCATACAGCTTTTAATACCAGTAATGCAGGATGTGCGCAACCCGTTTACAAAGCAGCCATGCATATGGCAAAGTAAACCAAACTGTATGGGATTATTTCCATCATACTGAAGGCAAAGTAATGAAGGAGTAATCTATTATGTAATGCCGAGTTGCGCCGCTGGGTAAGGTCAAAACCTTTTCGAAGCTCGATTTATGGAATCTTCGAAAGCTGAGACGGTTTTTGCTAAACAAAATTGGACATGTCCCTCATAAGAAGAAAACGTTCAGCTTTCACATGCACATGTTTGGATTGTAAACTAGTAAGTCGCAAAAGTAGAAAAGCTCAAAATTTTCACCTGGTAAAATGTGGTTCTTATTTTATTTTGATTCTGTGTGGTTTCAAACTTGCAAAAAATCTTTTAAAACTTTGTTAAGAAAATATTTAGGTATTTAATGGATTGCCAAAAGCACACAGGGCTTTCAATCTACTCAGAGCAGTTCCCCGCTCACGTTAGCCAGCAGCTTTGAGTTGCATTCGAAATGAACTCCATCTCTTTATATACACTGAAAAGTGAAACTCATCTCTCGAAAAGTTATAGCGGAAGCGGGAGACAAAATAATAATTGGAGCTCTTTAAGATTTCATCTTCATTATCATAAAAGAGCGTCGTCAAGCAAACACGCCAAGTTGATACCAAACCAGCCTACTGACCCCCAGCGAAGGTCTCGCCGAAATGACGATGAGCTAGTTTAATACGACCAGTTTTGCTATGTGGGCTTGTTCCGACAAAAGACTTAAGTTTATGTCCAACTGCAGTCTACGATTAACCTGCGTTTTGGTTTCAGTTCACTTTAGACACTAGAGGCGATGGACAGCAGCAAGAGCGGCAGCGGCAGCGGCGATGTGGTGCTGGTCACAGGCGGCAGTGGATTTCTGGGTCAGCATATCATCAAGCAATTGCTGGAGCAGCGCGAAGAGTTGGGCATTAAAGAGATACGCTCATTGGACATTGTGCCCTATAAGAATAACATTGGTCACTTGGACACGCCCATTCTGCGTACTTTCGTGGGCGACATAAGCGATGAGCGTGAGAGCCTTAATTCGATATTTGCTGGAGTGGATGGGGTATTCCATTGTGCGGCATCGGTCAAGATTGAGTTTCCACCCAACTATGAGGAACTGGAGCGAGTAAATGTGAACGGTGGGTACCATGAGATGGAAGAAAATGGAGAACTCTATCCACTGATTTCGTTTAGGTACGCGTGCGGTGGTCGATTTGTGCATTCAGAATAATGTCAAGCGTTTGGTCTACACCAGTTGCACCTCGGTGTGCTTTGTGCCCTTCAAGGGACGCAGCACCTTCTCGGCCATTATCAATTCAACGGAATCCAAAACGGATACACCCACCCTGGAGGGTGGCAGTCTGTGGGAACAAGATGGTGAGTTCCTCATAGCGGGTTACGCTTCGAGCAAGCTGAGGGCCGAGAATATTGTACTCAACTCCAATGGGGCACCCTTGGAGAATCAGCTGGGTAAGTTGTATGACCATTTCATTTTCGCTTGACAACTGAAATTTCTAAACTCCCTTTGCAGATTACCTGGCCACCAGTGCCATACGTGCCCCCTTGACGTACGGCGAGTGCGATTCGCATTTCATCACCAAAATCTTTGAGTATCTGTCGACACGTGGCTGGGTCTTTCCCCGGATTGCGGGCGTTGGTGGCAAACAGCAGCTGGTGTATGCCGGCAATGTGGCTTGGGGCCACATCTGTGCCTATAAGGCGCTTAAGGTGTCCACCAAAGCGGTGAATGGCTTGCCGGTGTTCGTCACCGACGACACGGGTATCAATGATGTTTCCCGCTTTGTGCAGAAAATGGCACTGCTGGGCGGACAGGTCAAGGTCAAGACCAGCTGGTGGTATTTGCCTCATTTCCTGTTCTACTTTTTGGCTTTTCTGCTGGAGTTTGTGGTACGTGTGGCTTACCCGTATACGAAATACCGTTTGCGCTACTCCCTACGGGCCCTGGCCTCCTACACGTCCTCCATGCTGATGTACAATCGTCTAAGGGCCTCCATACACATGGATTATATGCCACTGTACGAGGCGGACGCAAGTGCCGAGCGGAGCGCCAAATGGTATGCCAAATGGTGGGCTGAGCAGCAACAGGCCAAAAAACTAAAGAAATCCAGTTGAGATTATGTAAATTAACAAAAATGTTGTGTATTCTGTAGTCTAGTGTACGATTTGTTATAGCCGAGAGTTGTGTTTCTCTTTTTTTTTTTGTTTATATCAATATATGCGTGTAAACTAAATTGGTTATTGCCTCTGTTAGGCGAATTGCTTTGAATTAAAAATGTTACAAATTATTAAAATTGTGAAATATATTTGTTATGATGAGCAGTTCGTTTGGGAATGGTCGAACAGATTGGAAAATGTTCTTTGGAATATTTTAAGCTCCGTTGGTGCAAGAAAAGGCAAGAGAATTCAGTAGAAGGGCCCTTGGATATCTTTAAGACCATCTTGGAGAGAGCGATGAGCTTAATTCCTGTTTACATATAATTTTGAAAATATCAGCACAGCTCCTAGAAGCAGTTAATGGAGTCCGATAAGCCGAAACACCGGAAAGAACAAGAATTATCCAGTCTAAAAGAGATCCCAACTGATGTCAGTAGTCAATCGATCCTGGGTTTTTGATTGGAAAAATGGTATTTAGTGTAAGACAAATCTCAGAATTCATTTAAGCTTTAAACTGTAATTTTCCCATTTTGAACTTGTTCATATTGACAGTTCAAGCTGGCTTAGACCCGAATTCTCAAAGGTTCCGGTTAGCCAACCACTGGTCAGAATTGTTCGTCAAGGTGTCGAGCGGTTAAGTCATTTGCTTTTCTCACCAGCAGTTTCGCCTGATATGGATAAATGCCTATCGCTGCTTCAGTGTGACCATACTGTTTGACTCAACGAACGAGTAAACAGCTAACTCGGTTTGGTTTGTTTGTTTTTTAATGCGATTGGTTGTTGCTGGTCATTGTTTTGCGTAAAAGTTGACTAAAATTCGATGTTCTGCCTCATCGAATTGCAATTCCATTGCGTGGAGTTGAAACATTCTTTTATTCATAAACATTTTGTGTTGCAGCAAATATTGGAATAAACAAAGCTAGTGTGCGGCCAGCTGTTTGTATATCGATAAAAATATCGAATATTTCATCGGGGCTGAGCTCGCGGTTAAAGTTGACCGGTGGATGAGCAGTTTGTTTCTCCGGTTACGCCACATACATCATGAGACACTCAAATTCGGACTTTGAGAAATCGGGCCTTATAAAGAACTATTTTCTACAATGCAAAGGACCTGGGCGGCGCCGGAGATTCAGCTAGTTTTATATTACGTGTGGGCACTTTAGCCAACTAAAAGATTTGATATACCTTTCAATTCACTAAACCTTACCTGCTTTATCCGAGTATTTGCCCCCTCAGCGATCCATCCCGCCCCCAAATGAAACCCACAAATGCAGTAGTTGTATGTTTTTGAACAATGTTCATATTTGTTTATTTATCATTATGAATTAATTTATTTATTTTTCAGTTATTTCATTATAATTTGTATTATATATATATTTGGTTTTTTTGTTTCTGGTTGTTTGTCTTGGTTTTTTTTTTTGGTTTCGTTTTGTTTTTTTTTTTGCTGCTCTAGAGCATTTCTTTGCCGTTGTTTTTTAAACTTATGTACCATTATCTTAACTTAGTATGCCATTATTTAATTTTCCGTTTTTAAAATCATGTTTAGGGGTTTATATTTGCATGCATATGGCGCTTGTTCTGCCGATGTCTGTGCCGCCGATCTGCTCTGGAGTCTCCAGCTAACTCTCGTACGTGGCACATGGTGAACAAAGGTGAGTTTTCTCATTTGCAGCTAAAGTGGTATTTGGTTGTTGTTGGTTGTTGGTTGTTGTGGGTATAATGCTGTTACTCCAGCGAGCGGGTGTGTGTGTGTGTGTGAGTGTGTTAAAAACGTATGCTTTACGCCCAAGTGCGGGTAGGCACTTGGCCCCGATTTCAATTGAATGCGCGGGGAAGGGGGTTTTCTGTGTCTGCTCGAGGATGTACTTATACATAATTGAATTACTTTTGTGTTCGTTCTCTCTTTTGGTAGGCTTAAACATTATTGAATTTAACTATATGTTTATTTGTTGTTCTTGGTTATATTACTATATATATATGTATATATAGATGTATGCGTTCATGTGAAGGGTTGCTTGCCTTTTCTTTATACATATATATATTTGTATATATATATATATACTTTTGTTGCTCGTAGTAAATATACAAATTCGTTACCGGATTTCTTTATAGAAATGAAAAATTGTTTATTAAATTCTTGTCCTGCTTCCGCTTCTTCTGAATGTGTTGTCTGGTATTAACTGTTACCTTGTATAGTTTTCTGTAAGTGTAGTTATTTATATGTATGTATGTTTTATATGTATGTATATATATACACACATTGGCAACGCGTTTCCTCCCAATGTGTCTGTCTGTCTGGCTGGTGCTTAGCCTTCGATTTGTTGTTTGTCTAAAGTATTCGCTTTCCAAAAAGTTCTGATTCCTCGGACCATAATAATTGAATTGATTCCGTCTGGCCTACACTTAGCAATACTTACAAACAAGCTTTATTTTATAAATGTATCTGCTCACACGCACTTCGTCTGGTAGTTCTTCTTCATTATCTTTATATGTGTATAAAGTATTAAAATGATTTCATTTGCTTTCTTTTTTGGGTTACGCATTTTGTAAATACAATTTTAACATCATTTTACGCCAGTTTTGCCTGCATGTTGTTGTTTTTTTTTGTATATACTAATATATAATTTGTTTGGTTTTGGTTTTTCGTATAGTATAGTGTAAAATATATAAGAGATATTGTCAATATAGTAAAGGTGTTTTGTCAGTGGCCGTAAGGGGAGTACCAAACTGCCAAGGCTGACACATTCCTGGGGGGGAATTTTTTCTTACTTATAGCAAAAATAGTCAAGTGATCGTTCGTTCATCATATATGTAGGTATATGTGGGTGTGGGTGTGTGTGTGTGTGGTGTGTGAGTGTGAGGTGTATGTACATATGTCTATAAAAAGAGAGTACAGAACAGAGTTGGTGTAAGAAAACGTTTCTTTCATTTATTTCATTTTTTTTTTCAAAGAACTGATATGTTTTTAAGTCAATCAATCAATAATGTAAGAGTGAAAAATAAACATAGGCTACTTATTTTACATCGTTTTTGTTTATACTTTTTACGTTTTTTGTTACTTTAATGTCCCTTCGTGCCTCCAGCGACCACAAATTGACGTTTGACTGAAAAACTGCATTTAGCTTAAAGTATTGTTAGTATTTGGGTTTTTTTTACACACATTTTTTGTTGTTTTTGTTTTTTCTTTTTTAAAGCTTTTGCGCCTGCGCCGTCGAAATTTGCTTCCGTTGACGGCGCCTCAGTAAAAAAATAATGAAAAACTGTTCGTTTTTTTGTTGGTTTGTTTTTGTTTGCTAAAAAATGTTTTGTTGTTGTTGTTGTTTCTGTGTTTGTGGCTGTAACATTTTCTAATTGACTGAAATTGATTTTGTTACAAGGACGCATTGCTTGTTGTTGTTGTTGTTGATCCGGTATACCAATTGCATGGGATGTGGTTGATTGAAAAGTTCTTGGGAGTTAACAGTGTACTACGAAATCATATGCATAACGAACGTTTACAGGGGTCGAAAGATGCTAGAGAGAATTCAACAGTACACACCTAAAGCCGTTTCTTGACCAAATGCAACATAAGAAACCAGGAATCACAAATCAATCACGAAGAACGCTGATCTCAGCTTTGATAGTTGGGAAATATCGAATTTATTGGAGCTTTATTTGCTCAGAAAGTTTTCGAAATAAGATCGGTCAAATGATCCCTAAAGTTGTTCAAAATGCCGCCACTTAAAGGGAATAATTGTGAACTTCAATAGCGAAAAAATGCTAAAATAGACCAAAGATAGCCAAAGATAGATAAATGCCCTTCAAAGTATGCTATGCTTTTGTTATCCTAAAACAGAATAGTACATGAATTTGGCTAGTTTTCGTCAATTTTCACAATTTTGTTCTAACCCTTAGGACGAAAATCGCCGATCAAGTAGCGCTGGAACTTTTTTCGATTTTAATCGTCTCAAAAATTATATCGATGTCTCTCACGCAGCAAAAAAATCGTTGTATAGATTCAAGAATCGATTTAATTGCCAGCTCTTATAGCACATCCTTATACACTTCTAGATCCACTATAGTTTCGGCATATTTAAACCTTCTGAAGAAGAAGGACACTTAACTTAAAATTATTCAAGAGTCATCTCTAAGTTGTTAGTTGCTAAAAGCAGAATAAAATTATCCCCTTCAAGATTTGATCTTAAGACAGTTTCGTGAGTTTGTCTGTTGAAACAGAAAATAAGTGTTCCTTTCAAAGAGTAAGCGAGTTTGTTGGATTTGTACCTGTCATTTCAATGAGCAGACAGCTCAAAAAAATTTGTACTTACTTATCAACATGTGATCTCAAAAGGGGATTTGAGAACTAACATTTAGAAGGATGTAATTTCGTAAATATTGTGCCAAGGCTTAAAAGCTTGACTTGAGTAGAATATTTTGAAAGTCCAGATTGATTTTTAAGCTCATGCCAGACTTAAGCTAAGAGTGATTATATTGAATTTATGTCGCTATTTGTTTCCTGTGAAGAGACTTCTCTGCTACTGCTACTTATCCCTTTTTTGGAGTGAAGACTTCAAACAGTTCCTAATCTTTCACAGTGAAAATATATATTTTCAGAGAATTAGCTGGGTGGCATACTTATTGAAAACAGACTATCAAATGGTGATGTCTGCCTTGTCGGGCTTAACTTCATAGAAAGAACTCTTACCAATTTGATTTGAATGTACAATAAGGTCCGAAAAATCATCTAGAAAATGAATTATCGCACAATTAAAGTCTGCACACATATTCCGATTTCAATTAGTCCCAGAATTCAATTTTAAACTAGGCCAAAAACTCTTCTATGATTTGTATTCCCGGCTTTTCATCTCACAACATTCAAAAATAAACAGATTTGATTGGTTTATCGATTTAACCATTTAGAGTTGTTCTAGGACAGTCGAAGAAATGTGTTTGCATGATCATTTTACATACGTTTTTACCTATATCATAGTTCAAATGCTCATCATATTTTTTTTATATTTTGTATGATTTTGCTTTGACATTTTCTTATGCAGTTCTTTGGGGGTTTTCTTTTTTTCTCAATCATCTGTTAAACATATTTAATATATATATATATATATTTTGTATATATATGTATATGTAGGTGTATATATATTTATGTATATTTATATATTGGTGTATATTTTATGTATTCAATTTTGTTGTTGTTGTTAAACTTACTTCTCTCTGCTTGTGGTTTTCCCTCCTTCTGTTTTGTTGTTGTTGTTTTGAATTATTGCTTTTAGAACATGTCTTAAAAATATATTTATTTATATATATATATATATTTATGTATATGCCTTAGGAGTACGTTGTGGTTTTTTGTTTTATATATATATTTTATGCAAATATAACATGGGTTTTCTTTTTTGCCTGCAGCTGGAATACTTGCAATGTCCTGGCCTGATCTTTTGCCTATCTAAAATTGAAGTTTTTGCTGTCTTTTACGCTTTGCTTGGGTTTTGCTTTTGATTACATATGTATGTATGTATATATAAATGTTTATAGAGCTTTGCCGCTAAAACTTAAATGGAAACTTGAAAGAAAAAAAAACCAGAAGATTTCTGTTCTTAGTAACTATTTCATATAACTATTTATATATCGTATAAGTTTTGTGTGTTTGTTTGGTTTTTCACTTTAAGTTTTTTTTGTTGGTCCGAGACTTTTGACTGGCAAAAAGTCCTGGAGAGCTTTCGGTTTGGTTTTTGACAATTTGGCAAAAAAGTTATTAAAAGGAACATTTTCACTGTTTATGCAAAACACAAAAACAAAACAAAAATAATACCAAAAAACGAGCTCAGACAGACAAAAAACATTTTGTCAATTATAGAGAACTAAGTGGAACGAATGCGGTGTGCGCTGCTGGGGTTCTCATTCACTTGAAATTTAAACAAAATGATGCAAGCTATTGGAACGATTGTTCGTCGACTTGGAGGTTGGAACTTTCTTCTTTCTCTTTTTGTGTTGATAAATAACTTTATACCAGGGGGGTCGGCCATGTAAGCAGAGAGCTTGCCACTGGCAACTGAGTAAAAACTCGTAAATGAAGTAAACTTCGTAAAGTTTTTGAAAAATCTTTGTGGTTAACTTGATGAATTCTGGCCTTTTCCTGTGATTTTGACGAGTCTGCTTTTGCTTGGCCAAGTTATACAAGAGAAAGCTTTAATGTGCTCAACACATTGACCACTTTTCTCTGCTAACACACTAATAGATACAATTGCAACAGCTAAAATTCTGCCAATGACTCTGCTACTAATGCCGACCCCTGATATATACCATTCAAAAAGCTTTTGTTTTCATAACACGAAGACTCCCACGATTTAACACGTCTTTTTTCTGTGGCAACAGCTGTACAACAAGAACCTACACAATCACACTTTGTCATTGGTATGTGTGATCAGCAAACAACACGAAGTTGAGAGCACAAAAACAGTAGCTAAACAAGAGCCGAACGCGCAGCACAGTGGCGCGTCGAAGCAACACGATGAGCTTATACTGTGTGTGTGGCAGCAGCGCTGCCTTTGAGAGTTTGCCTATGCACAGGAGTAACCTTGGTTTTACTCTCTGGTAGCCATATATTTGGAATATATGGACTGTGAATTTGCCTATTTCTCGAGTTATCGAGCTCCTCCAAATATCGTTGGATTTACAGTCCTGGCTTAAAGAACAGAATTTAGGCTCAGTTTCTCAAAAGTTCAGGTTAGGTAATTCCAGGACAAATTTTTGGCTTGAAATTTACAGAGGTTACTTTTTCTTTTTCAACACCAATTTCTAACAATATCGATCTACATCTATCGCAGCTGTGTTGAAATAGTTATTTTTTATTGCTATTGGTTGTTGCGGGTCAAAGTTTCTTATCAAAGTTCAATAAAACTGCTTGAGATGATGCATCAAAATAGAAGTTCATAAAGACCAGTTGGGAAATCTTTTTCTTGGCTGAGGAACACTTGCTTGTGGACTAGGTTGAGTCAAACGCCTTGCTTGTAAACAAAGTGACCGTAAAAGTTGATTTCTGTTAACAATCCGTATCACGATAAAATGAACTTAAGGGTCCTGTCCGAATTCCTATGCGACTTTCGTGTTAATGTTTGTATTTCGAAATTGAGTTATTAGAATTGAGGTCGAAATTCCTCAGGAAGACATTTATTTAGAAATGAAGAAGCTTTTTACTGTAAGTTAAGCTGCAAGGCCGAAAGTACGATTTCAACTTGAGTCTGTCAATTTGCAAGGTTCTTAACTTTCGAAGTTCCGACTTAACAATCGCTTCAACAGCTTGGGCCAGATTTGATCAAAGTCTAAGCACTAGAAGCATAAGGGTTGTCGTTGTAAAGCATGGGGTGTGTGGTGTGGTGTGGTCAACCGTATTTCAGACGACCCCTAGAGCGCAGCTCGATGCACACACACACGCGCACATTCATTCCGTTTTACATATATTTATATATATATATATATATATTCATATAGACTTTTGTAGTTCATTTTGTGTTACTTAACTAAGTGATAGTTTTTGTGTTTTTCTTTTCTTCTTTTTGTTTTTCCAATAATTTAATACTCCTTGCAGTTGTTGGTTGTTTTTTTTTGTTGGTTTTTTTTTGTATATAAATATATTTTTCTATTACGCTTTCCCAAAAATTGTATCATCAACAGCGTCGTCATTGTCGTCTGTGTCAGCCGTCGGCGACTAGAAAAATGTAATTGCACATAACGTGGCCTGCGTTTCCTTTTGCGAAAAAAACTTACTCTCCCTCTTTACATAATACGTACTTATTTAGTTAAATATTTAAACATTTGCCACATAGCATTTTGTTGTTGTTGTTGTTAGGTTTATAAATATTTTATTTACTTATGGCTAATATATAATGTTGTATGTATAATAGTTCATTGTTATATTTGCATATGCGCTTAGATTGTAATTTGTTTAAGTTGTTGTTGTTGTTTTTGATTTATCAGTTATGTGTGTGTGTGTGTGTGTCTGTGAGTGTGTGTGTGTTCAGAAATGTTCCTTAAATGTTTAGAGATTTTGTTTTTCCATTTCGGTTAGCAAATAAATTGATTTATGCCGTTCTCTCACTTTTTGTTTTGCTTTCATTGTCTTAAATAATGCTTTAACATATTTGTCTAACTATGCATTTATTTATTTGCTTTTGGGTGAACACAAAAACTTGTCAAACTGAGAAACTAATTTTTCAACATTTTTCAACTTTTGGTTGACTTTTTTTTCCCTTCATTTAGTTTTGGCCAATAAATGATTTTGGTTGTACTTCAACATAAATTCATAAATTTTGATCTTTTCTGAAAAACGAAAAGCAAAAAGATTAGTTTGTTTCCTCTTTTATTCTTGCTCTTTGATTCATGTAAGTTTTCGCTTTGTATATATTGCAGTTTCCTTTATATGTATGTATTGTATATATATATATTTGGTTTTGTATATATATAACTTTAAAAGTTACAACTTATTTACGTAAGAATAGCAATAATAATAATAATAGTAATAATAATAATAATTAATAATGATCATAATAATTTGCATAAATAATAACATTTTCGCTATTATTGCAACATTTTTAACTTGTTTTTGTTTGGTTTTTTGTTTTGTTTGGTTTTTTTTTTTAACTTTTTTTGGGTTTTCCAACGGGCAGGCAATAACTAGACAAGACATTTCGCCAATTTTCTCCTACCAGCAGGAACCGCCTTAAGTGAACTGTCCCATCTAGGTGCTGCCGGGCCCTTTGGGTTTTTCTCATTACTTAAAAGTGGCCTCCATTCTCCCGTTGTTTTTCCGTTTAATTTGCATTTTAAACGATTTTTGCTGCACACGCTGCATCTTTTTGCGGGTGTTAAATTAAAACTCTCGTATATGTAATATGTAATTTTTGTTGTTGTTCAATTTTTTTTGGTTTGTTCGTTTGTTTTTGTTTTGTTTTTTCATATACGTTAATTAATTAATCATAATATGCGTGTGTTTTTGGTTTATTGTTGTTGTTGCCTTAGCGGATTTCATATTTTGTAAGTATATATATATATATATGTGTGTGTATATATATTTTGTTATGTATTTGAAATTATTATTATTATTATTTTGTGGCTGCAGCATTTTACAGTTACTTGCTTGTGTCTGCCAAAGTTGCTGTTGGTTGTTGCTGTTGCTCTTGTTGCTGTTGCTGTTGCTGCTGCTGTTGTTGTTGTTGTTGTCATTGCGGTTGTCGGCGCCACCTTTTTAATGGTATCCATTTGTAAATGCCGCAGGAATTAGTGGTCCCTGTAAATAAACGTTTCGTCGGCGAACAAAACAGACAGAAACACCAAAAATTATTCAAATAAAATACAGTTTTTGTCTGTGAACCAACTACGCACACAAAGTTTAGTATATAATATATAAATATATAGAAGATACACGTATATAGAAAGTTTTTCAACATTAATAGGTAGACAGATAAATGTTTATATTTAGTTTAGAAGTGACAACGTTTTTTTTTGAATTAAGAAAAAAAACAAGGGAAATAAATTAAAGAACTAAGAAAATATCACAATTTTGCTAGCGAGGTTTGACAAAGTATTATCCTACTTTAGAGTACAACATCGAAATTAAAAACGAGAAAGCTAAGCTAACTTCGTCTGTGCCGAAGTTTTTTATACCCTTGCAAGTGCTCGCTTAAATAATTTCAAAAAATACTCTTTTTCCCATTTCCAGACCGATCGTTCGTATGGGAGCTGTATGATATAGTCATCCGATTTGGCTAAAAATTTTTAAAATTATGTGGAAGCACGTGAAACAAAATTGCAGGATGCTACCATTAAAAACAAAAAAGTTTTTCTAACTAAGACTGTTTTTCAGACCTATCTTTTGTATGGCAGCTATACCATATAGTTGTCCGATTTTAATAAAACTTGGTAGAATTATAAAAAACATAGAAAACCTACGATTACAAAGTTTGGAGACCATTGAAAAGAAAAAAGTTTTTCATACTAAAACAAGAAAGAAAGTCGGTCAAGCCCGACTATAACATACTCTGTACCAAGAAATTTTGTCTTTTGATCATAACTCGAAAACCGTTCATCCGATCTTCTTCATTCCTTTGGCGGATCGATAAGTTATTCTAATAACTAAATATGTCCAGAAGGAACAAGCCATCTATCTTCAAAACTGTGGGAGATATGACGTTTTTTCTAAATTGCGGGGGCGGGAGGGGGCGTGGCCAAAATTGAAAATAAACTTGATCTGCCTGCAGACATAAGAAGCATATGTCCCATACACGTCAAACCTCTATCTCTTACCATTTCTGAGATCTGTGCGTTCATACGGACAGACGGACAGACGGACAGACGGACATGGCTATATCGACTCGGCTGTTGATGCTGATCAAGAATATATATACTTTATGGGGTCGGAGATGCTTCCTTCTGGATGTTACATACTTTTGCACAAACTTATAATACTCTATGTACCTACGGTACAGAGTATAACTAGTTTTCCGACCGATTGTTCCTATGGGAGCTATGAGATATAGTCATTCAATCCGGTCGGTTCCGACATATTAGTAGTGTGCAACAAAAAGAAGACTATGTGCAAAATTTCAGCTCGATAGCTTTAAAACTGAGAGACTAGTTCGCGTAGAAACAGACAGACAGACGGACGGACGGACAAAGCTCAATCGACTCTGCTCGTCACCCTGATCATTAATTAGTATATGGTTTATGGGGTCGGAAATGAATATTTCTATGCGTTGCAAACTTCTGGGCAAAATTATAATACCCTTTGCAAGGGTATAAAAACCATAGCCTTTAAATTAAAAGGACATGCCATGATTTCATTGTTTGGTACAGTTTTTTTAGCTTTGAAATAAACTATTACAAAACATTGCACGATTTTTTTAAGTGAAGATATACAAATTTGAATACAGCCGGTAGGTATGCAATGCAAAACACAGTAAAGATGATGTATTACAGCCCCATCGCCAATAGAGCCTCTCACTAGGCCAAGTCTGACTAACTAACCAAGTCTATAATTCACCCAACTTGAACCTGGGGTATCTGCCTCTGGGTTACTGCCGGCGGCACTTCCAATAAAAGGGTCGAAACTGTGCAAAACAAGGTCTTACGCAAAACCCTCGATGCTCCCTGGTACACCACCATTTACAAAGAACTCGTCTCAACACAAGTAGATATGGATGTAGGCCCAATAAAACCGTCTCGCCAATGAGCTGGCGTCAAATAGAATACGGAGACGGCTGAAAAGAAGTCATCTGTTCGACCTTTGGATACTTGGTAGGCGGCCATCAGGCCAATAGAAAGTAGAAATCATCTATCTTTAATACAGTGGGAGAAATTACATTTCTTCTTCTTGCAGGTTGCCTCTATTAAAAGTATCAAACTTTAGGCCTTGTGGTAAATTTCTGCCAACAAGCTTAATCCAGTGATGTGTGTGAAGCGTTTGGGCAAAAAAACACTGCTGCATAATTACTTTTCAATGTTTCCTTTTCGTACGCTCAACTTAATCTTTGATTAAAACACTAGCTCTTTATTCTCGCAGTTTCTTCACCTTTCGCATCTCTGTTAATCTGTGATGCTTAGGTTTAATTACAATTACAAGCATTGATTGAAATTTTCCAAATGGTTCCTAAAAAAAAAACAACTAATTGTGCAGAATATCACAATTGAAATTGCCACTTAAATGAAATTCAATTCAATGTCAACAAAGTTTGAATATTTATAATTCTGTTTATTTTTCTTTCCACCTATTTCACACCCTCCCGCCGCCACAACACTATCCCACCCCCACCCCCACACCCACCCCACCACATCATACTGTGCACCCCTGCCTTTGCTTTATCAAACCTCGCCAACAGCCATGGATAATAAATATTGTGTTTCGCATGATTTATTTGTATGTTGATTTGTAGCTGCGCTTTGGTTTGAATATTGATATAATACATTTATTTTGTAGTATATTGTCTGAAAATTGAAGGAAATCATAAAAACTGAATTGAAACGACCTAGTAAACTGTGCTTGTGACGTGCATACATAAGTTAAAGATTTGATTGTCTTATTATTCGACTAGGTTCGTTTGGTAGTTAAAGAATAAAATGTTGTTGATTAATAATTGAAAGTTGTTTAGTTGGAAAAAAACACTCTGTAGTTTTGTTGGTGTGCCTACCTTGTGCAACTGCGTTTGTTATATACTCTTATTTCTTTTTGCTTGTTTTTGGTTTCTTTTGTTTTCATATATATTTCGATTTAAATATATAATTGTATATACGGTTTTTTTTGCTTTTCTTTTTGCATTTTATATTTTTGGGTTATCAGTCTTTTTATATATTAGCCATCGCAAAGTTCAACGAATAAATCTGTACGAAATGAAAGAGAAATACATACAATATATATATATATATGGAAGGATAACGCAATAACTATTTTGGTTTGTAGATTTGTAACAATTTTCCACTAGACTTGTTGTGTGTGACAAAAAAAAAGCAATAAATTGGTGTGAAAACAGAAAACTGGAAAATTTTCATAATTGTTTTTGTTTTTTTATTTTTGTTTACGCTCTCTACGAAGAATGAGTTGCCCCAACTACGTTCTCCCTTTGGCTCGCTAGAGCCGTATCGAGCTCACTTACCGGGCTATAGTTCAACGGAGCACGGCTAACGGCTATGGGAAAGCCTGATGGTTGCGGACTGGTGGCCTGCACATAGCCCACATTGTCGGCGCCAGCCGAGCTGTACATGTCAATGGTTGGTCCGGGCGAATTGGTTGACGGAAATCCCTGCCTGGTGGCCGTGTTGGCGGCTGCGGCATGTGGCGATGCCGAAGGACCAAAGCTATGAGCAGCCGCAGCAGCCGCTTGATAGTTGTTCATCACTGCAAAAGGATAACGGTAGAGGATTTGGGTGAAATGGTTGCTGTGTGGGTATTTGTAAATGATTAACAAATTTAATAGATGTAAATAAATTGGTTAAGGTTCAATATGAATATACAGTTTGTTTGTTGTCAGTGCCGAAGTGACCGGTTGAATATTTTCAAAAATACTCCCTTTCCCATTTTCCGACCGATCGGAGCTATATGATATGGTCATCCGATTTGGACAACAATTTTTAGAATTAAGTGAAAGCATGAGAAACCAAATTATGCAAAATTTTAGGATGCTATCGCTAAAAACAAAAAAGTTTTTCTAACTAAGACTGTTTTTCAGACCTATCTTTTGTATGGCAGCTATTGCATATAGTTGTCCGATTTTCATCAAACTTGGCAGAATTATAAAGAAGCATAGAAAACCTATGAATACAAAGTTTGGAGACGTTTCCATTAAAAAGAAAAAAGTTTTTCATACTAAAACTAGTTTTCCGACCGATTGTTCCTGTGGCAGCTATGAGATATAGTCATCCGATCCGGTCGGTTCTGACATATTAGTAGTGTGCAGCAAAAAGAAGACTCTATGCAAAATTTCAGCTCGATAGCTTTAAAACTGAGAGAAACGTGCAGCAAAAAAAATACTCTGTTCAAAATTTCAGCTTTAAAACTGAGAGACTAGTTCGCGTAGAAACAAACAGACAGACAGACGGGCAAAGCTCAATCGACTCAGCCCTGATCAAGAATATATATAGTTTGGTATCTCTTACTATCTCTGAGATCTCTAAAAGGACAGTCAGGCAGACGCATGTTGAGACGGGCACGTCCAAATCTTGGCTGTTGATGCTGATCATGAATATATTTATAATTTATGGGGCTGAAGATGCTTTCTAGCGCCGCTAACTTGACAGGCAGAAACAGCTGATGGGCGAAATTGATAGCTATCGATTGTCCATGACTTCTGCTTTAAAGTATTATAAGAATAAGGAATTAAGGAGCCACATTTAAAGTTATAGAAAACAGATATAGTTCAATCATTCTTTTCTGGAGGGAAAATATTCATAGCACCATGATCAGACAGCCCGAAAAGGTCTCACAAAGGCTAATTATTAAGATATCGGATGGAAATTTGTCTCAGAAAATCCCTAGAATTTATCCTTATCAGAGTTTTTTTTGGAGTTAATTTTTTATTCAAGTTTTTGCATGAAAATCCGAAGGATCCTGCTGTGTACCATTGGTACAGAGTATACAAAGAATTGCTAGAACGTGAACCAAATATTAGATTCTTTGAATGGTAAACAAAAAATTTATAAAAATGAAATTAAAAAAAAGAATTTAAAACAATTCCCATTCAGCCGAGTTCAATTGCCTCCCCCCCTATTTTGCTTCTACGGCAGATTGTTATATTGGCAATTCCAGCCGAATCTTTTCACTGAGTACCCCAATTAAATTTGATAGTCATGGGTATACTTATGCAATCTCTTACCTGACAGCGCCTGTGTTAGCAGTGGTGTATTGTTGTTGGGAGTGAGTTGCCCATTGGTTAGATCAACTGTAAGTGGCAAAAGATTACAAGAGGAATGACTTTAATAAGAAAGCGACACACACACACAATGGCGCAACTAAGTAGTAGTAGTAGTAGTAGGAATTGGGCATATATATGTATATGTATATATAGTAGATATGTTATTTACCTAAGACATAAGAGAGTATACAAAAAAATGTAACCAAGGCTGAGCACTAGATATTAATTGAGAAACGAGTGGTATGTAGTGAGAGAGTATTGAGGTTTATGTGGGCATTATATGCTATATACGAATATTGATTGCTGTGTGCCAGGGAAGTGTAAACATATCAAACGAAAATAAAGCGCAAGTAGGAGCCACTAACTAAGGCTCCGTTATTAATCCCAAAAAAGGAAACTAACTAGAGAAAGCAAGAAGAGGAGCTAACTGGAGCGCAGGTTATGAAAACCCAAAGTGCTCGGTTATTAAACGAGCGGGGGCAAACAAAAGCTAAAGCCAAAACCAGGACCCAAGCCAAACCGAGCCAAAACCAAACCCAAAACTCAGTTACTACGCTTGGTTTGGCCAGTGGTGTGGACTTTCCTTTGGGCGCTTTTTTCGTTATCGTTATTGTTGCCGTTGCTTTTGCTTTTGCTGTTGTTATGGTCGCATCTGCGCCAATATTGAAATGACAACACAGAATGTGAAATGGGGGAAAAAAAGATGAGGGAGCGAGCGAGCGAGCGAGCGTACGGGTTATGGTCAATGGGAACGTAGCAGTTGCATTTCCTGCGGAAACACAAAAATTGATGTAACGTAACGTGACGTAACGTAACGAGGCATGGCCCTGCCAGTCGTTTGCTTATTGTCTCCCACTCCTCACCCCACCCCCCCATATCAACCACATCACCATCATTGTGCGTTGTATGGCGCCAATCAACTTTGGCTTACGTTTAGTTTACGTTTTTCTCTTGTGCACCATGTTGTTTTCATTAGAAATGGAGAAGAAGCAGCAGCGGCAGCACCAGCAGCAGTTTGGGTTTCCTTTTGTAAATAAATAACTTATTTAGTTGTTTTTATGGAATGTGTTTCCGTTTTGGTTTGTGCCAATTTGCAGTCAGTCTTGTGGTTTCTGCCATTTAAATGCTTGCATATCACAGCTCAGAAATTCTCCCTCCCTGAAGGCCCCTGGGCAGGCATTCAGTTGGATGAATAAATGGTTGAACGGTCTATAGCAACACAAAACTACTTAAGTTAGTTAAACAGGAATAACAATTAGTTTACAATTAGATTGAAAGCCACTCTTTGATGTTTGGTTTTTAGATGCTACACAAATATTTGGTGTGACTTTTAAGCTAGACTAAAATTTGAATGATTTCTACACCATGACACTTAGAGTTAGAGGATTTTTGTTGTTTGTTGTATATATATATATAGATATACTTTTTGAGTGTTAATACAGCTACTTCTAATGGCTATGTGTTACTTATATGATTTAATACCTTAGTGTAAAGCGTTATGTTTCTGCCAGGCTGCCTCATTGCTTTATTAAGTTTAAATGACAATCAATCACAATATCAAGTTGTCTAAAATCTTTATTTTTAAAGTAATTCTACATTTCTAAGGCACTCATACGTTAAAAGGGGTGCGACCAAGCCCTAGTATTGCACGTAGGCATAGCCTGCTCTTTCTGCATAACTTCCGTGTAAGATTAAAGATCTTCTTGTGTTTCAGATTATATAGATTTTTAGATGGTGGCTCTGAAACTAATTTGCAGTTTGAGGGGTAGCAGATACATTTATCATACTTGATCAGTATGTAGGGTAAATACATTAATTGGTATCTCTTATAGGCATTATATTGTTGTAAGCGACAGATACTTTAGCAGACTCAGCTGTATTTCCGTTTTTTGTATGTGCTTGTATTGTTTGAGGCAGGTGTGCCCTCTGGCTATACGCATCGGCCGCATTTGGTGATGATTAGTGCAAAGCCATGGCAATGCGCATAACGAAATTACCACAACAACTTCGTATGTGTCTCTCTAATATGCCGCTTGCAGAATTAAACATAAACATAAAAAGGATATTAAAAAATATCCATTGGATGACTACCGGCATCGATTTGGAAAGGATATGTCTAAAGTATCCTTTTAATCATCCAACAGAGCTAAAAATCATCCAAAGGATATAAAAACTGATGATGGATGATGATGAACTGAGGATGAACTGGATGATTTTGCAGCTCCGCTGGATGATTAAAATTATATTTGAGACATATCCTTTCCAAATGGATCTTTTTTGGATCTTTTTTTTTCGTGTATACGTATGTAACAATAGTTGTTGTGCGTTGAACGATGTCGTTTGCATCAGACAGTCACAAGCACGCAAACAACAAAAGGCAATAAACGGCTTTCAGATTTCAGAATTATTTTCTTCATGTGCATTGGTGACAACGCGAGCATTAGGTAAGCTTTGGCACTGCTGGTCTGAATTACGGTATGCCGTAGCAGTAGATGAATGGTTTGCTAATCTCTACATATTTCTGGGACATCCCAGTGAAACCTTTGCCTTTGCCTTAACCTTTCCCTTGCAATTGTATCAAAAGACTAGCTTTCTTTAAGCTGTTCCCATCAATTCGTTTAGCCAAAGCAATGAAGTAGCTGCAGTGTCATAAGGTGGTTATAAATAGTTCCATAATTTCTCTATATATGTATATTTTTATAGTGAGCTATTCTAAATTTAAGTATAAATCGATAAGTCAAACGAAATGGCAAAGAAATGAAGAAAGCTACACATAAATAGATGTATTGCAACTACGACTGTTGCTGGTTTAAGTTTTTGGCAAACAGTTTACAAATTTTGATCAACTTTTTGTTTAGTATCGAACATTTTGCTATCCCAGACTAAGACATTTAATTACGGTCATAAAATGTGTGAATGGCTTTTGGATTATGAAGAAGCCCAACAAATATATATATATATACGATTATGCATTTTGTATAAAAAGTGACGACCATTAGCTGACCTTGTTGAGTGTTGAAGTTGCGTTGCTGTTGTTATTTTTGTTGTTGTTGTTGTGGTACGCTGTCGGTTGCCAAGTTGCTGTCAAGTTTATAAAGCATACGCCTCGTTGGCCACTTTGTCACTCACTCTGTCTCTCTTTCTTTCTCTCTGTGGGCCCTGTCAATTCCATTTTGGCCAAATGCTATCAAAGCCTTCAAAAATGCTAATAATACCAAAGCCTTGCGGCCGTAAAAGGATAGACTTTTTCGTTGTGGTTGCGACTTTTGTTTTATTTTTGTGCATTTATTTAGTTAATAACTTTTGAATGCGGCATTTGGATTTGTTTTTTATATTTTGTTGTGTTCTTTGAAGCGTTTTCTTATAAATCACAGTATATACGTGTAAAATACATATGCAAGTGTGGGTGTGTGGGTGTCTGTGTGTGTGTGTGTGTGTATAAATAACTTGCAAGCGTTTTATAATCATAACTTTGAAGATACCTCGAAGCAGTTGCATTCAACTTGAACTGGATTTATATTTATATTGTATATATATATATGTGTGTGTGGCATAAATACGTATGTAAGTATTGTAGATATAGCTAAATGGAAAGGACATAGAAAAATTGCATTTTTCATCAACTTAAAGAAAGTTTCGCTCTTCGAAAATGGATGGACATTAATATTGTAATTTTCTTTTTTAAGTTTTTTTGATTTTTTTTTCGTTTGGTTTTTGTACAAATCAAATTGTTTCATATAAATAGTCAAACTTATGTTGTAAATTTCGTATATTAAATATATGTGTATATATATGTAGATTCAGTTAGTGTATATAGATAGTAAAAAATCAAAGTTTGCTTGATGCACCGATGAAGGAATGCCAAAGGTGTGGTTTATGGTATTTTTAAATATATAAACAGAAAGTTAAGAATCGCCACAATCTCTGCACAATTTACTAATTATCTAAACACGGGAGTGGCAAAATAATTATAATAAAAATATGCAGCAAATTAATTAAAGGATAATAACGGCCCCCTCGATGTGACAGGCCTTGGTAAAAATTTGTGTGTTGTGTTATCTAAATGTTTTTCCATGTGCATTCTGTGTTAGTTGTGGGCGAGAGGGAAAAATGTGTAATTTATGCATAGAACATGGGACTACAAATGAAATTTGCATTTAAATGCAACGGTAAAATAGTTTTATAAATAATAGATAGTATGTGTGGGGCTAAGGGACGCTAACAACTAGAAAACATAATGTTGGTTTTGTCAAGATGGAGTATAGAGTTGTCAAAATGTTGTATAAACGTTCTATGTTCATATATAAATATATATACTAGATATGGGATTACTAAACACACGTCTATACGTCGATTACACACATTTAGTTGGCTTGATTATGCGATCCTAATGACTAGTTGTGGGAAAGGGTAGTATACTTTTACGTTTCTCCTACTACGACTACAAAAGTGCTAGCTAGTCGACTAGGGATTTCAGCTAAAATTGAACGTATATGCCTTTTATATGCTAGGCGGGATTTTGTTAGGTAAGGTGACTATATATAGAGAATTCTTGGAGACAAAGAGAGTAGTTCTAAGAGTGATAAACAGTAACGAGTATACAATTTGATTGGCGATTTCTATACCCTTGCAGGGGGCATACACTTTATTCTTGAGAAGCAACTTGGCTGACTGCGAAAATGTGTTTAGCAAAAGGACGACATTACTGGACTCATGGAAATGCAGGGTGGGCCACCTAAACCGTTCCTGACAGGCATATAACAATAGACACTGCTTTTGGACCCACTTTTAAGAAATATGTTCGAAATATGTTCGAAATGTGTTCGAAATATGTTCGAAATATGTTCGAAATATGTTTGAATGTAATACCTTAAGATTTTCGTATTCATTGTCAAGCCATTTGCCTTGTGAAAAGGTCATTTCGGTTTTCATTAACCTTTTTTAAAAGTTCAAGAGATCATTGATTAATGACGCATGTCAACAAATTAAGATTCTTTTTTTGTATATTAAAGGATTGGCTGCGATTCTTTATGATTTTCATTTGGTGAACACGAATTTGGTTTCAGAAATGGTCTATCAAATCTAGATGTATGGTAAGTAAAGCTTTAATATGACATTGATCAAGTGCATTTGACTCCAGGTACCTGCAACGGGTGCCTTGGAAAAAGAGCCTTAGCTTAACAACTCTTAAAAAGGAGACACATCTGCTTGCTATAATGACACCTAAGTAACATAAATATATATGTAATATGTACGTATGTAATATGTAATACATATTTAAGCTCAAATTACTATAATTCTAGACGTAATGGACCATTTCCGTAAACTAACTTATTCTGTGCTCGAGAACTAAACCTTTTCATTATTATTGGATACAGCTACAGATGCAAACAAACGATTAGCTTTCTAAGTAGCAGTTGTAGTAGCAAGATGTGGCAAACATTTTAAGTGTATCGATCTGGGTGCTCACGGCCTATGCGCACGGCGCGCATAGCACAAACCAAAGCAAATCACATAAACAACTTTGTGTGATATCCCTCTGTTTTATAAGCTTGTGGCAAAGCTGATGCAAAAACAAAATTTGTATGTGGAGGTCACATTTTCACTAATGGATTGACCAAAAACAAATCCTTATGGGAAATACTTTTTGCATGTTATTCAAGGTCCTTACTGTCTTGTTACTTTTGAAATTAGTTTGACATATGGAATAGTCACTTTTAATTTTGCTTTCTTGACCTCTCTTCAACTAGACCTCGAATGGGACCTGCTCTTTTTGGAGAAATGTTTATTAAATAAACATAATCTTATTTCATCTTTAAGAACATAGGAAGCCCACTGATGGAAGGACCAAGGGGTTCTTATTGAGGATGAACGATAGTCCTAAGTTTACCTAAAAACGCAGCGCATGTTTTTCAAAGAACCTCTTAGTTATACATATAAGCAAAACCTTGGGTTCTATATTTTTCACGAACTGAAAACTAAATTGCATTTATGGAAATTTAAGATAATGTTGGGTAATTGCTATGCAAATGTTCAGTAAGTTTTGAAATTCATTTAAACATTTCTGCAGCATTTTTAAATATTTGCAGAACTTTTTGGAACTTTCGAATTATTTAATTTTGCCATTTTTTCTGCATGTTGCATGCCATTTTCTACTTAATTTGTTTGTCAGATGTTCAGCAAAGTCACCAAAATTGAGGCCTTTAGATTTCGTTCCATGGAATGATTAGTCCAACTTTTTGCATTCACAGCAAATGTATTTTTATATTTGTTTATTTTTGTTTTAAATAAACCTATCAAAGGGTTTAAAAGCCCACCCTGTTAGTAGTTGCTAGGCAATACGTTAGCATTGGATTATGCCAAATTCTAATTTGTGTTTAAAAAAAATATGGATGTACACAAACTGCAAGGATATATCAATTTCGGCCTGCCAAAATTAGCTTTCCTTTCATTTTTGTTTTGTTTTTTTTGTGTTACCATTTGTGGTTGTTGTTTGTTTTTGGTTATTATTGTACCTACTTGTCACAGAACAAATGATTTATTTGCAGACCGTCGAGAAAACACACACAAAAACGTGGCTATAACACAAACGAAGGTGAAAAAAACAAGATTGTAAACAAAATTTCGGCCGGCCTCTCATATTTGCTCTCATTGTCAGACTTGTTTGGTATTTTTCAGTTTTTCTAGAAATTTATGTTGCCCAGAAACTGCGATTTGATTGCCGCCGAGCGCGCTGTCAGTGCCGTGGCCAGCGGCAACGTCAACGCCTGTTGATGGTATCCCGACTGGGGCTGACTGTGTGCAGCAGCAGCAGCAGCGGAAGAAGCAACAGCAACAGAGGCCCCAGCGGGAGCAGCTCTGCTGCGGCCTGGTGTCGTGCTACATGTGGTACCATAACTTCTACCGATGCCACAAATTGTCAAGCCTACAAAATCATACGAGATACAGAGAGAAAAAGAGAGAGAGAGAAATAGAGACAGGCGCAGCACTGAACAGAAATGGGGGAACAACACACACGCTAGAGCTGCAAAACAATTGATCAACCACAACGGGGACAGGGGGGTGGTAAATCAGTTGCCGGACTAACACTTGGATGGTCGAGTAACAAAGTTAAGAGACTCGAAAATGGAAAATAAGAGAAGATTTAATCGAACAAGTTGTGGGCGGAATATTTTTTTGGATTTGGACCTTACATTACATTCTGTTCATGCTTTTTATAAACTCTTTAACTTAAGGAACAAAAGCCAGGTGGGTGAGCCATAATCTCAAACAAAATCTGTATTATAAGCTCGATATTTCTGGAAGCAAAAGATTTAGATCAAACTGTTTTCGGTGTTATAAAATCCTTGACCTTAATATTCAATTTTTTCCGCCATAGTTACTATATATTCTTAGGTTCAGAAGCACTGGCAGGCTGCTATATTTTTGAATGCCAGTTATCTGGCACTCTGCTCAGAATATTGACAAATTTCTCAAACATATATGGCGCCAGTCAACTGGCACTGGCAGGTGTTCACTCATGTATGGCAGCAGCTGGCACCTAAGATTATGTCCTGCTAGTGCGTCTGAGCGCACCGTAAGTGTTATATTTTAATACTCTTGCAAAGGGTATACTTATTTTCCCCTAAGGCTTTCATCGCATAGAAATATTCGTCTCCGACCCCATAAACTATACTTATATATACGATTGATCAGGGTAACGAGTTGAGTCCATTGAGCTTTTTTCTTTTCCTACACAATCTTAGCTAATTTGTCGAAACAGATCTGGTCTGATGACTATACCTTATGGCTGTCACAGGAACGATCGGTCGAAAAATAGGTCCCAATGGGAAAACCTTTTTGTTTTTCTATGATAGCATTTTAAAACTCGGAGTCTATGGATCCGCAAAATCTAGTCTAAGTCGGAGAACTATATCTTATAGCTGTCATACCGCCAATCGCTTGGAAAGTATTTTCAATGCAAATGTTCTTTAACCAACTTTCAAACAGATTTAGCCAAATGTGGTCCAAATCGGACGACTATATCTTAAAGCTAACGAAAGTAGATAATAATCTAGAGCTAGAGCCTCAAGAGGGTACTCAGCTCATTAAGCAACCTTTTGTACACCGATATGAGCCCTATGATTACCGAAGTCAGAGAGTCAAAGAGATCAGCGTCAAGGCAAGCAGGTAAACGTTCGTTTGCTGCCGAGTTTGAGTGCTCAAAAAAGAATGGCTACCATATTTTGATAAGGACTTACTATTTCAGTCCCACACATTCACTTCTTGAGGGACCCCGACTTAGATTTCAAAAAGTGCATGCCTTAGCTAAACCATAGCCATCAAAACTAGCCTTAGTTTATTATGTTTCAGATTGTTCGATTGTTTTACAGCTCTAACACACGCAATTTCCATATTTTTTAGAATGGGCCGGCTGGTATGGTATTATCTAGAAGCCCTAATAGCCAGTGTTTGGGGTGGGCGGATGTTTGGTGTATGCAAATGATAAACTCAAGACCAAGCAGCGCAGTAATGGACAAATCATGAGTCTAGTGGGTGTACTAAGTATATCAGAGGGGGACGGGGAAATGGCTTTCGAGCTGCTGTTCTGTTGTGTTCTGTTTTTGTGCATTGATATGACGAACGCAAAGAGAGTCGTTTAAAAAAATGTTGTTGTTTTCTTTATTCATAATCAAGTTTTTTGGTTGAGTAATACTCGTTTTATAGTCATTTTTTGTGATGTGTATTGTTCTGGTAAGTTCAGCAGATCCTAGGCCGAGCTGGTAGTGGGGGCAACCATGTAATCACCGATCAGTATACGATTCTCCGGCATAACGCCCATTACACTGGCTGGAAAGCAAAAATAAATCAAAAAAAGAAGAAGAAAAAAACAAAAACAGAAAGAAAATGTTGTTTCTTTGGCAAAAAAATGAACAGAAATACGAGTTAGTGGTGTCTAATGATTAAATGGGGCTAATCGTTTAGTAAGGCCTTTCGTCATATCAAATAACACAAATTAGTCACAAAAAACAAAGAGTTGGGTGTACACATCACACTCTCACTCACATACAAAATGAGGGGCAGAGGTAGGTACGTATATGTACGTAGGTGTGTGTGTGTATTTGTGTGTGTGTGGATGAAACTTACCAGTAGGATAGGGTAGTCCAAAGCTGGGATAGCCCGAATAGCCGCGACCAGCGGCATAAGCAGCATAGGCAGCTGCCGGAAAGCCTGTGAAATGTAATGGAAAATGGCATTAGGCAAGGAATTTATAAGGGATTTAAGTTAAGACTAGACCAGCGACGGGCACTGAGTGGTTCGAGTTTATATGCTTCTTCTTCTATCGTGACTTTTCATATATATATTAATCAAATTTCCACTCAAACTTTTGTTTTTGTTTTAATTGACTAATTTAAAGCAAGAGAGACTTCGAGATTTTTCGTGACGCTTGAAAAAACTGATGAAATAATTAAGAAAGTCTTTATTAAAATTAAATGATGTGTTTGGATGTGTAGCTTCCTTACTTTCGACTTTTGTGCCCACCGCTGGAATAGTCTAAATATGCATTTTCTAGGTCTTACCTTCGGGCAATGTCCCCAGTCCCCACATGATGTTATCTAAAAATGGCGCATGACCAAAAACCAGAGAGAGAGACAGAGACAGAGAGCGAGAAAGAGCACAAAAAGAAAGGCAATGAACATATAAATAATTACTAACATTCAATCAAAATTCATTTTTAGATCTAAGTTTGAAAGTAAATCAAAGCAAGTTAAATATTTTCCGATATATAAAGCTATTGATATATATGTTTGTATGTATGAAGATATAGATATATAATATATATATATGTATATGTAAAAGAGATCGTTGGTGTTAACTTAGAGTTCTAATTGTGTGTGTATAAGTGGAAGCTAAGAAACAGTTCGATTGTTTCACTAAAACTAAATAGTCTAAGAAATGTTTTTGTTTTCGACTTGTTTTTTGTTTTTTTTTAAGATTTGCTCTTGGTCTGGTACAGCCTTGATCTGAGCTATGATTTGATATATAGAGTGTTGTTACATATTCTCGTTATACTCAATGCTAAACACTTATTAGTTATATAATGTAAGACATTTAGGATCTATGCTAGAAATATATAATGTTTCTCCGGTTTCTGGGAGCAATGCTAAGGGCCCCAGTGGGACATATCTACAAATATGTCGCCTACGTTTGGGCCATTGCCCCCAAAGGTACCAACTAAGTGCCGATAAACACACACACAAATGACAAAACTAAGAACTGAAAGCTATTAGAAAAAACCACTACAACTCAATAACCAAAAATTATAAATTGGTAAATGGCTAATTAATTTAAAAGTTCATTAGGGAAATTTGTTGAAATTTTGCTTCGTTTCCAGCAGGACATCCTCCTCCACCGCCTTCATCACTTCCATTTCCACTCGGCACTTCATTCGTTCATCTTTGGCATCGATGTGTGTGAGTGTGTGTCGAGTTGGGGTTACGTTTACGTTTCCTTCTTAGGCTAATAGTAAGTACAATGAATAAAACTAGAAAATGGAGCGCTTAGTGCGCTTTTCGTTAATGGGTAATAAATAATAAGCTATATTTTATCAAACATGTATGTATGTACTTATGTATGAGCGTATACAAGTCTCCAGCTTATAATTGGCTTGGCCATTTGGCCAAATTACAAACTGTCAGCTGTCTGGCCGCCCTCTACAATGGCCGCCTCTTCAATCATAAATTTTCCAAAAACTAATTTCGATACACATACACACACATCATACAAATAGTTCATATGCATATGTGTATATGCATTTAAATACTTTCTAAGCCTCGCCGGCTTCTCTCTTACATGGCTAATATGTTCATACAATTTGCTAGTTATTTTGGTTTCATTAAACGTTTTTTGAAGAGCTATTTTGATAATGAGTTTAAATATTTATATGTGTATTGCGTGTGGTAGGAGTTAATGTTTGATTTACAAGAGAATTGGCTGTTAATTTTAGTTTCCATATTTGTTTTCCACATCGTTCGGCGTTCAATTACATTCAAAGTCGGATTCTTAAGTCTAAGACTTTTTTGTCGCCGCTAAAAGTCTCTAAAAGTTGCTTAGCTAAGCAGCTCTCTAGAGGACCTGCTCTTAGTTTCTAGATCTTAAACAATTCACTTAGATTCTATGGAAAGAAAATGAATGCGCTGCTAGGTAAAGTTATTTTGTACGCGACTTAGAGACAGACACATAATAAGTATATGGATTACATAAGTACACAATTAGGTATATATATGTATATATGTTTGTTTAGGCTAAGGAATAATTAGTACACGTAATCCTAGACCTAGGAGTAAATGCGATGCGGTGTCGCTTTGTTGTTTTGTTTTTTTTGTTTTTGGACTTTAAGACGGAATGAGAGTTGTGTGAGTCTGTTCAGAATGAAGGTGTGTGTGTTTACGTATGTTAACCCATTGACGTTGTTCAGTTGAATCGAAATTGAGAAGCGTTTTCATATTATTTACCTAATTTTTCACCTTATTTTTGGGTAAATAAAACTTCTTTAAAACTTGATCCACATAAATAACCGTCAACACTTACTTTGCTTGTGTACACATTGAAAGGAGTTAGTTTGTCTCTGTTACTCAAGCGCACCAAATAGAAAAATATGCGAGAGAGAGAGATTCAGACATGCACATACAAATTTGCAAAGATCACTTAGACAGCTCGTTCTATACAAAGTGATTGTCATTAGACCCCAGTTTGGGTGTTCTCTGTTGTCCCTTGAAACAGAAACAGAACTGTCAGTACTTTTTGTCTACTTTTATACCCCTGCAAAGATATGACAAAAGGCTTGAACTATCGTAAACTATCAAATACGTTGCACATTTGTCGGAAAACGCCGGAATACACCGGGAAAAAAAGGATATTTGAAAAATACCCTGGATGATTTCTGAATCCATTTGAAATAGATATGATACAATATCCATTTAATGTTGAATGGAACTCAAATTTTCATCCAACAGAGCTGAAAATCATCCAAAGGATATGGAAAATTGATATTTTAATATCCAGAAAGGGATATTAGGCTCTTAGAAGCAATTGAAGGTAAAAGAAAAAGGAAATCTATCAATCAGAATTTCAACTTAAAACTTGTGTTAAACTTTTTTAGCATTTCAAAGAATGGAAAATTAATATTGTTGTCTGCAAAAATACAAACTATGTGCGACTCATTGAGTAGAGGAAGACTTAATAACCCCAACAGTTGGTTTCTGTGGAGTAGAATAAAGTGAGCCGACCAGTTCTATAACATATTCTAGAACTGTGAATAGTTCTGCCATTTTCTGAATGCATCTAAAAAAATAGTCCGAATATGATGGATTTGGACGGTGGTATATTCCAATAGATTCACATGATTGAATGTGTGCGTAGGTTCCTTTCTTTTTAGCACTGACTTGGCCATAATAAGCATGCCAGCTGATTCATTGTTATTATCTTTAAAGAGCACACATTTTATGTGAGCTTGACTAAAATGGTCAGTGAAATAGGAAACAGTTATGCTGTTTATAGGTCTAGAAAGTTTCTGCTTCATTTTTTCGGTCTTTGTTGTGAGCAGAGCTGAGTGAAAATTAGTTTTGTTGAATATTTGAACTCTGTCCACCATTTGTTTGGTAGTCAATTGTCAAGAACTATGTTTAACACATCATTTGATCTCTCCAGATCATGTATAAGCCCAAAACATTTTGAGAATAGAGTTTATGTATGCGGAATATGTTGAAAGTGGAATAAGAGGAGGAAAAGGCCTTAACATGGCATTCGACTACTAAAAGTTGGCTTAGTAACCACTCAAATAGTTGAACATAAATGTACATAAAGTGACGTTTTCTTAATTTTGTGATTTATTTAGATGCTTTTAGAGAATTAAAGTCTGCTCTCAACTCTCTCAGCTAACGCCATGTCCAAATCCAAGCTTCTTCGAGTACAGAAGTACACAAATGAATGTCCTTTATCAAAAGGACCACAACAAAGAAAAGCTTAAGGCCAGCTTGAAAATAAAAATATCTGCCAACCTTTCGAAACCTAAAACGTATGCCTTGACAGCGCTTTGAAGTCTCCTTTAGCAGCTTTCTTTTTAAGAAAATCAATAAGAAATAAACTCAAATCCTTTTCGATTCAATTTCACGTCAATGGGTCAATGCAATGGGTCACGGCTCACTGCGGCCTTGGTGGTCAAATGCCGGGTAATTGATATAGGGTGGCAGCTGCAGCTGCCGCTCCCGGCATTTCCAGACCCCCCGGCATGGCCAACAGCTCGCTGAGTGGATAGTGAGCAGCGGCCAGGGCAGCGTTTTGACGCAGCTGGGCCTGTTGGGCCACTGCAGCTGCAGCTGCTGCCGGGGCAGTGAGTGCGCCCAGTGCGGTGGCGGGGCCACGCAGTCCACTGCTAACGGCAGCGGCGGCCAACAGCCGCTTATAGCCCATCATGGCGGCAGCATCGGCATACAAAGAGTTGGCCAAGGCGGCATTGCTGTGGCTGGCATTGGCCGCCGCTGCGTATTGCAGCAGGGAAGGACCGGCCGAGGATGCGGGACTGGACAGGGGCATGAGGGCAGGAGCAGCGGCACCCGCTGCAGCGGCCACAGCATGAGCCAGACTCTGTTGTTGCTGCTGGGCGGCCACGGCCTGCTGTTGTTGCTGATGCTGTTGCTGTTGCTGCTGCTGTTGCTGATTGGCAGCAGCTGCTGCCGCGGCCACTGCAGCGGCCGAAATGTGGGCGGGCAGGGGATAGGGGGTATAGCGCAGCGTTGCTGCTGCCGCTGCCCCCAACAACTGCTGATGATGATGATGATGGTGTGTGTGCTGTGGTTGTTGCTGTGAGTGTTGTTGTTGTTGCTGCTGTTGCTGCTGCAGCACGGAGGCGGCAGCGGCTAAACTACTTGGCAGCAGGCCAGCAGCAGCGGACGTGGCCGCCGCTTGATTTGCGTGGCTGCCCCAGACTACCAACTCACCGTAAGCAGAGCGACCGGCCGCACGGGTCTTGGCCAGATTTGCAGGCAGCATCACTTCCTTGGGCTGCGCCTTCTTGCACTCGACCTGCACGCAAGGTGGCGCGATGTGGGGGCGGGGGGGAGAGAGAAGCCAAGTTAAGTCTCCATCGCTGCGTTTCATTTCGCTACGCCTGACTTACCATTTTGTTGTTTATCTCATGGAAATGAATTTCACAAACTTTGTCTACCACATCTTCGCTTTGAAATGTAACGAAGCCAAAACCTGGAAAAAACGAGCAAAACGAGCAGAGTCGGTGAGTGAGTGCGAGTAGGCAAAAAAAGTTTAAGAGGTGGAGAGCTGCAAAAATTGAACGAAATATGCTTTTGTGTGCGAGCAGCTAAATAATTTACTCAAGTGTCGAGACCGAGACGAGGCCCATTCCCTTCGCCTGACCTCAATATGCAGCCCCTGCCGGGACTCAAGTGGCGGCTGGGCGAGTAATTCAAACACTGGACGCTCCAAGTTTACATAATAAACTTTTGCCAGAGGACACAACTCAGAGTTGAACTGGGCGAGAGAGACAGAGAGAGAGAGATAGCTGGGGAGAGTGGCCATAATAAGTTTGTTGTAAAGTTTTTCGGGCCATCTCTCTAAAGGGAGTGAAGATATTCTCTTGATCTGTTTAAATGAATGGGTATATAGGGAATGGGTGGGCGGGAAATATTTCGAATTTTAGAAAGTGAAGGCAAAATACTTTGCTTTGAAGTTATGTTTCAACATAGACACTTGATCACTGATCTAGATTTAAATAAAATCACTATTCAGGGATCTTAAGGGAACACTGTTTTTAGACTATATGAAGATGTTATAGACCAGCAATGGGCAAGCCCTTCGTCTCATGGCTCCAATAGTTATTTTATTAGTTGGCGCCGCCGCGCCCAGGGAAACAGCAGCACAACTGTAACTGCCTTGCTTCGAAGCAAGATGAAACAACAATTATACTGCGTATCTTGGCATTTATCCTCCCACCATTGTTATAGATCTCTCTTTTAAGTTGAATAGTCTTGTATCAATTCCTCTATACTATTGAAATAGGATTAATTGATAAGATATATAAAAACTTTGGGAGGTACAGAGTATATAACAGCAAGATATGACTGTCATTCTTACATGTTTTCTTTGAATACGTCGAAAATTTACCATGCCATTTCCAAAAAGTATGCAACGGAAATGCGAAATACTTGAGGTTATTTCACTGGATATACTTGGATCCACAATGTTCGAAGTCAGAAGAACAATAAGAATAAGAACTCCTGATCCAAGAGAGAGTTTCTTGTTCCAAGAATAAACTTTGTTAAACAAAATTCGTTAACCTTAAAACTTTTCTACTCACTTCTCTTCGCCATAAAAACCAAATCCGGAACGAGTTTAGCTTGATTTAAAGTATATGGAACTGATTTAGTTCTCTTTTAAGACATACTGCGTTTTTCTTAGGGTAGTCTGTCTTTGGGTTCTGTCTGTTCTGGTATATTTAGCTCGGTCTGCTAACTTAGTGTTGATCTTAGCGTATATGTTTATGTTAACATTAATGTTAATGTTATCTTTGATGTTAATTTGAACATTAATGTTATCGGTAACATTCAAAGTGTTAGTTCGTCAATGTTAAGGTTAGCATTAATAGTAATGTAATAAGATTAATGTTCTTTTTAACATAATGTTAACTTTAATGGTTATGTTAACGTTAATATAAATGTTAATTCAAATAAATACTTTTACCCCTGTGTAAAGGACTTTGGCTTAAGTAATCGATTTTCTTGGCATAGTGATTTATAAACTGAAATTAAGTTCTGAGAATTCTACTCTTTTGATACTTCACAACTCAATTCAAGACTTAAGTATCTTAAGAGTTTATATAAGAGTGAAGAAAAAAACGGTACTATAAATTAGAATCTCATCTGTTTTTCAATTTAAAATACGAAAAAAAAAACAACTCCAAAATGTTAGCCCCCGCTTTCTGTTAGTTTTTCTGCTTACCAGCGAAGCAGCAAGGCGTTCACCACTCTGTCCTCATTGAGGCTTTTCAATTAGCGCAATTGTCTGAGATTTCACATGGTCGAAACCGAAAGAAAAGGGCTCGCTCCGTCTCTTTCTCGCTCTTTCTGTGCAATTAGCAAAAGGCCAAGTGCAGACACCTGATGCCTGTCGCCGCTGCCGCCTCTGTGTGTTGTGTTGTTTGCCTTGGCATGCGGGCGAGTGGGGGGCGTGGGCAAATGGGCGTAACTGAGAAATTAGTTGAAACAAGTAACAGTAAACACGCAGGCTTATTAGCGACATGTGCAGAGAGGCAGCAGAAGCTTCTAGCTAGCTGGCCAAGACCAAGACAACGTGCGGGCTTCGCTACGCTCGGAGTGTGTTTGTGTTTGTTTTAATTATATAAAATTAGCGCACGTTGCAGGTTGCACGTAGAGAATCCCCAGCTGCGCCTTTTGGGGGCCACTCATAAATCAGCCGTGGAGCAAATGAAGCCAGCTATTTTTGGCCACCCTCCGCCCACGGGTAACTCAATCAAAAATGTATCTGCTAGTTACAAATGCTCTAAGGCTGCATGAGGAATGCTCAGTCCGTTTTGCCTCGTTGTCTAGTTAATTCTGCGGCCCGGTTGCCATTTTTACCTGTCGAAAATTTCCCGCAGGACAGCCACGTTGGTAGCTGACGATGGTTTTGGCAACTGCAGAAATTGCACACTCATGCATGTTATTGCCAAGCAGAAGGCACAGATATATATATGAGATACTTGTACTACTCGTGCAGGGGGGGGGCGGGGGCAGCCCGCCAGCTGTTATGACTGCGCTGCGTCGGCTGTGCCAAAAAGAAAAATTACAAAATTTTCAATTTTAATATTAGTGGCGGCTGGCGACGCCAACTGCCAAGCAGAGCAGGATCCCAACTCCTCTCTCCCTCTCCCTCCCCCTCCCGCCCTCCTTCCCACTCGGGCAAAACACCCGCAACTTACTGCTTAGGCACACGTTGTGCATGTCCTTGGCTTGCCAAATGAAATTCATAGCATAGTTTTGGGCGCTGCTTGTCGTGAACTTTGTATGAAGTACAGTAGAAATTGCCCGGTGTGGGATTGTGAAGGGGCATTAATTTCAGTTCGGTTTCCCAAACAACAAAATAGCCGCATCAGGGACCTCATAATGCAACTCCTACCTCGAGTTTACCACCTGGCTTTCGGCTGCGTTTGGGAATCAAATCAATATTAATGGAATACCGTGTGGTCCTTAGGCAATTTGCACTGTAAAATGCAATTGCTGTTATTGTCGTTGTTATTTTTGTTGCCGCTGTTACTGCCTGCCTATATTGTTTTATGGCATATTCATATATAGTTTTCTATTCCACTATTTTTTCCACCCGTACACGGAATGCTTCGCTCGTACAAGTTTTTTGGGGGCCAACTGCCTCGGTCGGTGGAAGCGACGCTGCAATTTTCAGTGACCAGGCTTATGTGTGTTCCAATGTACGTCCGTCTATCTGTCTGTATGTCCGTCTGTCGCTGCACACATGATTTATGAATGAGTAACAAACTTGCTGCCGTGTAGCCGGAGCAACCAACAACGTCTTTTGCCCACTTTTCTTTTTCGCTTTGGCTTCTTTATTACAGATTGTGTTTGTGTGTGTGCTGGCAATTGCCACGTATATACCGAGAGTCCGCTCTCGGATCGATAAAATGCAATTACAGGCATATCGCAAGTGCCAGTAGGCAGGCGGGACACAAGCGGCAGAAGTCCAAACCTCATGGCAAAAAGGTCGTACATCGTCCAACTGTACAAAAAGTCGCCTTCGTCCTCGTCGCCGGCGTCGTGGTCGTCGTCGTCGTCGTCGTTGTGGCAATGAAGGCTACTGCTACAACTAATACCCTTTGATTAACGACACACATTTTCTATTGACTTGGATGGGGATGATGTTGGGGAACGGCGGCGCGGGGCTGGTCTCCTGTGAAGTTGGGCAGTTGCTTGGCCCTTGGCTAACTAACAATGCCTGCATATTTCATTATATGTGCTCTGATCGACCCACGCAATTGTAATTTGCAAAATTGACATGTCTTGGACAACGGGAAAAGTATCGTGTCAATATCTGAAATGTCTTTTCATGCATTTTTCATGCGCAAATCAACAAAATGGGGCTAAAGGTTTTAAATCGATTTCAAGGTAAAAATTAATTAAGCTGAATTAAAAATTAACCAGCAATTACACTGAAATTAGCTTAATTCGTGGTTTTGAATGTGGGAAACTATGATCAAGGCTGATTTGCCTACAGTGCGAATGAGTTATATAGAGAGATTCATTTAAAAAAAATTTTAAAAATAACAGAAAATTTGTCATAGGGAATGAAATGTTGATTTGGAGCCATACATCAATGCCAGTCATTCACTTTTAAGAGATTATTTCATGTAAATTTCTTGGAACGGTCGATTAATGTCCAATAAAGTAATACTGGTGCGATATTTGGTCACAATAGCTTAAATAGCTTGTTCAGTGGACTGAGCTTGCGAGACCCATTTCTCACATCACAGAGCAGGAATTTTGATAATGAAGTTCAGTAATGTGCAAGCTCTGTTCGTTTGTTAGTCTATTTAAGGTGAAATGGCAAACCTTACTTAGCATTGTGACATGATACCAATCATTAAAAACATCCATAATAATGGTAAAGTTAGGTTGCTGTAGAAGAAGCGACCACAAATGTGATCGTTTGAATACCATATAGCCCCTAACTATTACTTTTAGAAAGTAAAGGATGGATTATCCCTTGTAGTTCAACTTTAAAAGCAAAGCCATATCCATTTCACAGACTCGTAAGCTACACAGAGAAACCCAAATTAGCTACACTCCGTGTGTAGAAACTGCTATCCTACTCAAGGAGTAGTTCGCCCTCTTAAATTTGGAACGCTAAATGTAGAAAACAGACAGTTACAAGTGGTATGTAGATAAACTACAGGGTACCTAAAAGAAGAATTGAAAAAGGAAACTTGCCATGTAGAAAACATAAATGCTGCGTGGACAAAGGCAAGGGGTTCATGACTAGAGAAAACTTGCTTATTACTTAAGACTTCTGCATGTGTTTATCAGCGAGCTGATTTTCTTCATCTAGTTTATTACTTAAAAAAATGTACAATTTTCTCAATTAAACATCTTTACAGCAGTGTTTGAAAATGCTATGCTATTTCGTAGTTTTTTATTTTTGCTCCTGCTTCTGCTCTGAATGTGATAGGAGCAGAGCAGTAGCATAAGCACAAAATTTCATCTGGAGCACTATTGCTTTGCTCCGTGCTGTCAATTTTTTCAGAGCTATGGAAATAGCATAAAAAAAACTACTATCAAAATACTATCTGGAGTTATAGCAATAGCAAAAAAATTCGGAGCAATCGGAGCAATTGGAGCAAAGCATGCATAGATTTTCAACATGTCATATAGCTATAGCTTTTGCTCCTTGAGCTGCTCCCAAATCTGCTTCTCATAGCTGCTGTAGCTGCTCCAAGTAGTTCTACCAAACAGTTTGCTTAAGATTCTATACAGCTTTTAGCAAAGTGGCTCAATTCTCATTATTATAGTCTCATTAGTACATCATGGGGAATCACAGGTCTTAAATTGACCTGCGATGGTACTAAAGAGTTCGCGGTCTCAATTTAGTTTGATTTGATAATAAGGCTATCAAAAGTACAAGTATGAGGAGATGGCGTGGTTATTAGGAGCTAAGAAGAATTTGCCATTCCTGTTGTGTGCCTTTTTATCGCTGATTGTAGGAATCAATTTGAGACAACTACGAGAGCAGCTATACGTAGCACTATTGGGAGCAGACTGAGCGGCTCTAAAATCAATTATTACTTCTATAGCAAGAATACAAAATGTATGCCTGCTTTGCTCCGATATTTTTTGCTATTGCTATAACTCCAGATAGTATTCTGATAGTAGTTTTTTTTATGCTATTTCTATAGCTCTGAAAAAATTGACAGCACGGAGCAAAGCTATAGTGCTCCAGATGAAATTTTGTGCTTATGCTACTGCTCTGCTCTTTTCATATTCGGAGCAGAAGCTGGAGCAGAGCATTTTTTTCGTTGCTATTGCTGCTGTGTAGGAAGCAATTCAAACACTGCTTTACAGCTCAATTGGGAGATCGTAAATAGTCTACTTGAAAACCGTTGTATGATTGGGGAAATTTTAAACGAAAATTACTATTTTCAGCAAAGAATAGTTAGTTATATTTTTTGATAAGAAACCGCTCTTCACTCGTGAACTGTAGGTTTTCTAAAATAAAGGTTAAGAACTACAATGTAGAAAATCTTCACAAAACGTGTTGCTTATCACATTCGTAGTCGCTTATCGCTTCCCTTCTTTTAGTGTGATTTGCGGCGATGTAGCGTGAGTGCTTGATAGTCGTGTGAGCTAAGATGCGGGCTTTGTGTCTAAGTTCCCGAGATAAGGTAAGTAAGTTTGAGTCCCAGGCAAGGTAGGTGAAAAGAAAAATGGTTTAGAACTCGCCCACCCCCCTCTCTTGCCTCTTCCTTCTGTCCTTTCCATATGACCCTCCTACCCTTATGGCTGGCATGTAGAAAAGCGTAATGGATGAAAAATCACTGTCAAAATGTATAGAAAACCTATATAAGCATGTTATTTTCACATATTTTGTTTACCAAAATACATTTAATTAAAAATGTCAGGTACAGGACCTTAAAGTTTGAAAAAATTACTCATACGCCATGTTCAACTTTTACAAATTTCAACAAAGAAACTCAAAGAGGCAGCAAAAATTCTAGAAAAAAAATATGAAAATTCTCGCGGCTCCACCCAGTGCGGAATACACAAATAATTTGTATTACTTTGTTAAAATACTGATTAAAGTGGCCCAAAAATTGAAGTCCTATCAAATCAGAGAGCAGTGCAGTGGTCACAACTCTCTACAATTTGGTTAAGTCCCACTGGCTCTGAATAAACTAAGACTTCAATTTAATATCCCTGCATTATTGCCCAGCATCAGTTGCCTTATGTCCTTCACATCATTTTAAAATTGCCTCTCCAGTTTGTTTTTATTGACTGTTATGTGTTGCTGTTGTTGTATTTTTTCAAGCATTCCTCCTTTTTTATGTATGTATGACTGCATCATCATGCAGTTTCAGCGTACTCCAGCGTCCAATTAAGCGAAATGTTCTGTGGGTTCCCTTCCCCCTCCCCTTTCCCATCCGTTGCTTATCTCAATGCCGCGCGCACAGAAGTATGCTACAATTTTTTATGGCGCACAAGCAAAAATCATGTTTTCTTATTCCCGGGTGCGTAATTTGAAGGGCGCAAGAGTTAACAATGTAGGAAGAGCGGGACGATTGTGGGCCAACTATTGATGCATGTTTCGGTTGTCTGTGTGTGTGTGTGTGTTTGGCAGTGTGAGCTAATTACTTTTGGTCAGCGTGGAGAGACATTGTTAGTGTGGGTTGCAAAATGGACACATCAATCTTAATGTGCCGTGTCTCAGGTTGGCCAGTGCTCCGACCACTGTCACATGTCAATGGGAGTCTGAGTCGGACTCTGGTCGCAATGCGAAATTCGGCGCGTCATTTAAAACTTTAATAAGCAAAATTGACAACGACTGGCAGCACACAGGACATGGCAGGACAACGCAGTGGACGCAGTCGTGCGCTACAAGTTCGTGTAGCGGATGTACACTGGAGATTTAAGCCTTTTGCCCGTGCCCAGCGCCACTCGCCCACCCACCCCGAGGCCATCCTCTTATGGCCCTTATATCCGGTTGCATTGGCAGGTAATCTTTTCGGGTCTCTCTACATCCTGTTGCCTGGCCATTTTAATGCCTTAACTGAGCATGAGAGGCGAACGTTAACGGTTTAAATCTGTATTAGCTTTTTATGCTCGTTGTGTTTGTGTTCATAAGTAAGTACGTGTATCTATCATACATTTGACATTGTCCCATGCTAAGCTCTCGCACTTCCGGCTACGTGGGCTTCTCCTGCATCGTTAAGGCCCGGAAACGGACAAAAGTGTACAAGTATAACTTACCTCTGTGCCGATTGGTCTGCTTATCAAACATCAACATGGCATCCTCGATCTGCAAATAGAAGAAGCAGAAGAAACAAGTTGCAGTTATAAGAATTTTATTTCTTTCAAGTTTGTCACAACTCAATTAATGGGGCCCGAAGACAAAACTGCAGCTAATTGCAAAGTGAGCGAGTGCACAATGGCCACAGCACACCCATACCCACACTCACTCTCCCACACACACACACACAGACAAAAAACTTTTGCCCATTATGACGCAAAAGAACTTATAATGATAGTTGACTGTCAAACCAGCGAACTAACTAACTAACGAACTAACCAACTAACGAACTGAACAACTGACTTTGGAGCTCTGGCTCATTACGGCTGGACGCGAATGGCGAATGGGCTGAATTGATGAAATGACCAACTGACTGAGTGACATGGCAAATGCCAAATGGCAAATGGCAAGCGATATTTATAATTAAGTGGCTAAATTAGCGTAAAATGTTCCACCGATTTTCGGTGTCGTATACGGAATATTTTCACAATAATGCAATTTCTCAAAATTGAATAGAATGCTTTGAGTAAGTTGTTCTTGATGGAATGGCAGAATGTTTTGAGTAAAGTCGATGAAGTTCAATAAATATCGATATGCAATTAGCGGCTAAATGTCTGAGCATGATGCAATTTAAGAGAACCAAGTGCTGTACTTACTTAAGACTGAATTACAATTGAAGTAAGTTTTCAGTATGTTAAACCAATAACAAATATGTTAACAGTGCTGTATCTTTGTGTTTTGCTGGCAAAAATGTACCCAGATAGCCTTCTTTCGCTTATGGCTTGACTATGACTGAAAATTGGTTTATCAGCAAAGTAGGTCCGATTTTGTTTGATGACACAAAGCTTGTAAAGCTCCGTCAAAATAGGTGAATACCTCTCCAAACCATTTTTCTTAACTCTGGTAATGTTGTTTATAATGCTCTAGCGATGATATTGATTTTTTGGCATTACCGATTAGCATAAGCAGGGCAATTTCAGAGATTTAGCAGTAATTAAAACTGTACGAGGCTACATGCCCAGCTCGTAAGCCCCCAATGAGAAAAAATCTGGTTGATTGATCTGGTTAATTTGATATTTTGGCAATTTATTATTATTTTTATACTGTATTATTTTTATAATGTAAAGATGGAAAGAGGCAAACTAGACTTTCATTTCGAAACTTCAAGCAAATTGATGAAGTATTTAAGTCTGAGCACACGAGCGTCCAATGCACACTAGGCTTGAATTTTTGGCATAAAGTCGACAAATGCAGTCATATAGTTGAAAAAATATAATTTGGAAAAAATTACAAACCGAAAGCTCTTACCTAAACACTCACACGGTTCCACATGGCGGAAGCATAACATAATTTTTTTTTAATTTTACTATGCCCTTGCAGAGGGCTTATTTACCAAACTTTGCACGAAGTCTTCTGGTACAAATACGCTTCACATTTGTCGGAACCGGCCGGATCGGAGTACTATAACATACAGCTGCCATAGGAACGATCGGTCGAAAAACTAGTTCTAATGAGAAAAACGTTTTTGTTTTCAATGCAAACGTCTCCAAACTCTGTATTTACTAGTTTTCTATGCTTTTTCATGATTCTGCCAAGTTTGGTTGAAATCGGACATCTATTTAGTATAGCTGCCATTGAAAAGTAAGGTTAGAAAAATAGTTTTAGTAGGAAAACCTTTTTGTTTTCAATATAAACCTCTTTAAAATTGGCATATATTTATTTTATAAGCTTTCACACAATTCTTTAAAGTTTTGTCAAATTGGGATGACCAAAGGTTATAGCTGCCATAGGAATGATTGGTCGAAAAACTAGTTTTAGTGAAAATTTTTTTTTGTTTTCTAAGAAAACTGCTCCAAACTTTGTATTTCTTAGTTTGCTATGCTTTTGCATAATTCCACTAAGTTTGGTTGAAATCGGTCATCTATTTAGTATAGCTGCCATAGAAAAGTAAGGTTAGAAAAGTAGTCTCAATGAGATGCAGCCCAGTGTGCAATGGTGGAGTACGATAAGAGGCCAATCCATTCGAGTGAAATAGTGAGATAGGTTCCGAGTTCGATCCACAGTCAAGGAGAGAAAAGGAAATATACAAAATATGTAATTTGTTGGTTTATGATGTTCTAAAATAATTTGTAGTATTTAGCCAAATAAGCAGAGTAAAGTGGAAGCTGTGTAGGCTGATTAAACTGTCATTTCCAATATACTTTTTTATATTTTGTAACAAAATGATATTATAAAGTATCAAATTGATATTAAAATGTTAATTTTATACGGTGGAAACTATCAAACTGATATGTCATATTCAAGTGTTAAATATTGGCATTTTATTGCTGTGAAAAAATATGGTATTGACTCCCAGATCACATCATTATTTGCCAAAACAAATGTGAATTGGCTTCGAGCTTTTTAAGTTTCTCTGATTTAGTCTTTAAGACTTAAGCGAAATAAAATCAATCAATTGATCCTTTGTCTATAAGCTGACTTGGCTGACTGCCATTTAATATCATAATATGACAACTTTTTCATTCTTTCCACCCCACCACTCCCCCCGCAACCAACCTCCTCTGAACAGCTAATTGCGATTTTGCTGTCAAAGTTTTCTTTTGCGGCCTTTAATGAGCGAAAGCTGAAGCTCCTTTCGCCAGCCGCCTGCCGCCTGCTTATGGGGCCATTGATTAAACTTAATCAATGCGCTTAAGGGCTGGCAACTCGCAACTCCTGTGCATTGTAATTAAAATGCAGCCACGACACGACGAACTGTACGTCGGTGGCCTTATAAAAATTAATTAAGCTTGCGCCACAGTTTCCCCCCGCGCATCTCCTGGCGTTCCGGCTGTTGTTCGCGCCTCGCATTTCGCAGTTCGCAGCTCTTCAAGTGCAGCCGTCGATGAAACCGACTACAACATTGTTTTTCAATTAACAATCAACAACAATGCCGCAACAATACAAACGAACAGCGAAGGTTACACGCGCCAAATGACACAAAAATTGCCAGCTCAGGTGGCGCGCAAGGAGCGGGGCAGGCGGCAACTGCAACTGCAATTGTTGTTGTTAATTAAGCGAAGCGGCGCCACGAATTGCAACTGCAGCCAGTGCCACGCCCCCGCAACGCCTCCGACTGGCTGTCATAATTACGCTTGCCCCGTGGTTTGGATCGCTTACGCCGGGCTCATTATGCGTCCCTCTGGCGGCCAACCGCAAACTTTAATTCTATTAGCAAACGTTAAATGTACACCACGAACGTGATGAAGTGTGGTGGGCTGGCTGGGGGGCTGAGGCTGGGGGGCGCTGCTGCCACTAACAAGCAGGCGCTGCGTAATTTTATTTAAATCTGAATTCATTAATTCGTCATAATCCCCAATCATTGCGCCGCCTGCCGTCGCGAGAGAGAGGAGAACTTCAAAAAGCCATCAACGACAGACGTTGCCCGCCTGCCTACGTCCCAAAGCCCGGCCATTCATTTGGCTCATTTTGTGTGCAAAAATGCTTCGCCCGCCGAAAACGGCGACGCTTCATTATCGTAATCGTTATATAAAACAGCGGGCAGACTACAGACGACGACTACAAAGACAGACATTTGTCTCTGTGTGTGTGAGAGTGTGTGTGTGTGTGTGAGTGTGTTTTTATGCGTTTTGTGGCACATAATGTGCTTGGCCATGTCCTAGACGAAAGGCGGCTGCTGCTGCTGACATTAATGAATGTAGCCGACGACCAAAAGTGCTGCGGGTGATTTTTATTTATGCCCAAAAAGTGGGCAACTTAAAAGCAGTCTTCGACAATCGACAAGCCCTGACTCTGAGACACCAGACATAGGCCAGGGTCATTTAGACCGTCTCTTACTCAACACTTTCTCTCCAAATTGTACACATTTGTCGTTCCTATACAAAGCATTAATTATACAGTACAACAACTCTGTCAAGTCGTGTAATTGTTGGGAATTTATTTTGTTGTTCACCTCAAAATAATAGTATGTAACTTTGCTTTTGTATCAGAGATAATGGGTAGCTGCTTTAATAGTCTACGTAAGGCAACAAAAGAGAATGTGTAAGTGGGGTTACTTAGGCGAAACGAAAACTTTTACAGCCAGCAAATGACAGGGTGAATCAGGCACAGACGAATTGTAACCACTGTAGGTGATACGGGCTATTTAAAAAAAGGGACTTTACTGCTATTTAAGTGAAGAACTAATGAGAGTTACCTATACACAGACATGTCAAGTAAGAAAGTCGGTCTATTCCGACTATAATCAAATCTGTAGGTGATAAAGTTTGTATCTTTGATACAGAGTATTAAATTAGTAAATCGAAAGACTTACAAACCAACCGACTTCAAAATCTCTAGAGATTTCTGTGTCACCGCTGTATGTATCTATCTGTATTCAAAACTCTCTTGGACAAAATAATCCGAAGAAATAATGCAGATGACACTACACAGAAAATAAAAGGAAAGGATATGTCTAAATATCCGTTTAATCAAACCAAATAATCTTAATTTTTCATATCCTTTGGATGATTTTAGCTCCGTTGGATGTTAAAAAGGAAATTTTAAAAATATCCTTGCCAAATGCATACCGGAAATCATCCAATGGATATTTTTTAATATGCTTTATTTTCTCTGAGTAGGATCTAGGTTTCAATAACTCATTTTCTTTCTTAAGGCGAGCAATCGACGGCAGAAAATTGCTGTACACATTGCATATCAGCGTGTTTTTGAGACTCAGCCCTCAGGTTGAGATCTACATAATCGCCAGAGCAGGCGTGCAATCGACGCCAGCAGTTATACACTTAGCTACCCAGAGAGCGGCTAAGATAGCAGTGGAGGCAGTAGCACGGAGCCAGACTGTAGTCGATAGGTGGATTACAATCAACAATTAAGACAGAAAATTCTCATAATAGTTTTGATTATAAAGAAGAAGATTAATAAATGTTGACGGGTAAATAGGAGGTGAGTATTGAATGGCTAAACAAGTCGCGAACGGTGCTCTATTTATTTATAATGAGTTCAGATCAAGATCGTACTTTATACCTTGGGTGGATTATATTGAAGATTTGATAAGTGGCAGTTAAAATATAAGCCTATTGCTTTTAAGTTTTAAAATCTAAAGGGGGTTTACACATCGCGTAGATCATGAATGAAGTAAAGTACATTTACAGATTTGCCTCTTTTGATATCAGGGATGCAAATGGTGCTCCGCCGAGCCTCTTAATAATGCTGAACCAAACCGATAATCGCAATTAATAAAGGTTAATTTCACATATACATAATACATAGATACACAGCTTCAATGACTGCCTAGTAGCTGAGATATCACTGAACACCTTAAATCACTGAACCGAACTAGACTTAATTGTCGAACGGTTTTTAAATCTGTTTCAAAAATGACAAGCACAGCTCACCGAATGCGTTCCTTGTACTTAACTGCACTCTAAAGCCCGTATTACTTATTTCTCTGCTTATCATTCTGAACAGAATTCCTAAAATATTCCAAATGCTGTCCGAAAGTATATATAGAGTTTTGAAACTGTGAATAAATGACTTGGGGTTAGCGCCGTTCAAGCCTTGCAAATATGTGAGGCAAACCTTGATGAAAATCTTTTAAAATAATATGCCTTACTCTAGGAATGACGTTTGATGACTTTATTCATGCTCGTCCGAGCGATTGAGAGAGACGAGAGCTTTCTTGAAATTGTTTTTATCTTAGGGCCGATTTCTAATCTTCTACATAGAGCTATCTCCCACATAAATCACACATTACAGCAGCAAAATACAAGCTTTTCTCAATAAACCAAACTTTCTAAGCAGTTGTCCTTTGGTAAGCCCAGATAGATAAAGATAATTGTTACGGATAGATTCAACAGTATTTGAAACTTGTATGTCGGCTGGCCTGCACAAGTACGCACAGAATTGAATATCAAGCGACGCATTTGCAAATCATTCGTAGTGCATTTTCTACCACTTAAAACCAAGTAAATGGCAGAAGTTGGTCTATAAAAAATGTTAATTGAGTGTTGGTCTAGAAATTTTCAGCCATTTGCCTTGGACATATTCTGTTGCAAGTTGAGCCGCAGCTAACTTTAGCAATTGTTGCAAATCGCCAGCATTGAGAGAGCATATCCCCGCAGATGAGCATGCCGTTTGGTTTGGTCTGAATGTCCCAGAACTTCTAACTGGATAATTTGCAGTAATTCATCTTACTGGCGGTTTTCGCCCTCTCCTCCGCACGTTCTTTTTGGTGCCTGCTTGATTGCGACAATTTATACGGCGTCAGGCTTGTCAGGATTTGGTTTTTTTTTGGTTTTTTTCTGGTTGCGGCTGCAACCAAAATTGAAAAATACTCGAAAATTTAAAGCTTTCGCAGCAGTAGCAGCAGTCATACGTCTAATGATGGCTCCCACTGCTGGCAAAGTACTCGACGACTTCAGTGCCTGCACTTACTTATTTTCGGTTGTGCGAGAATAAAATAAAATAAAATGGGAAAAAAACACAAACTTTTTGCTAGCTGGACGTGTGCGATTCTTGTCTATGTCTGGCAGTTGAAGGGCGGGGGTTTGAACATCTTTCAAAAAACTTTGACTGGGGTGACGGCAAAAAAACAGCAGCAGTCCCTATATACCACACATATACATATACGTATGCAAGTGTGTGTGTGTGTGTGTGTGTGAGAGCAGAGGACTGCGTGCGGTTGAAATATAGATAAACTTTTTTAAGCTCGTATTTATTACATATTTGGCTGTAAGTAGAACTTAAGTTGCTTTTTGCCTTCGACGTATGAGTAATGTGTGAATGTGTATGCAGTCAAGCGAAATGTTTGTGACAAATTTGCAATCAAAAACGCATCAATTGACGACAAACGACGCACACATATTAATGAGGCACACTCATAGGATGGCAGTGGCAGTGGCAGATGCAGGGTGGGCGGGCGGTCGGGCAGGCACAGGATATATATTTCAATTAAAAAAGGATTCCATTTATAATCCACAACTTGATTTGTTATGCCAAAGAGCAATCCAACAAAACCGAATCAAACCAAACCAAACCAGACCAGACCAGACCCTAACATTAGCTGCACGACGACTGAAACGCAAGTATGAATATTAAATTGTGTATGGAGAGTTGAGCAATTAAGTGGGAACGGCACGGAGAGATAGAGAGAGAGAGCAAATAGCAAATGATGAAAAAGCTTTTGCATAGTTTATGTCCTTGGCTTAGTAGATCAACTATTAATGGAAAAAAGAGTGAAATTTGATGGCACCCAGTTGGGCCGGCGTCACACAAAGGTGCCCTTAGCTTGGCAAAGGTCACAGCAAGACAAAAGGCAAATATTTGCATACATTTGTTTGGTTGTCGCAAAGTCAAAAATTTGTTTTTTAATTTGATTGAACAGGAAATGGAAAAGGGAGTTCTTGCATTGAATTGAATTTTAATGAAATTAAATATTTCAAACTGGAACTGAATTGAAAACTATGTCGTAGTTCGAGATAAGAGGATTCACTCCAGAGTTCGAGACAGCTCAGCTACATGTAGCGGTTTCATAAGATCGTTAAAGCAAGGTTTAGGATCGACCTTGGATTCGAGTAAAATTAAGCAAAGAATGTATATTAAGTTTGTGCAATGCTTTGCAACACTGCAGAGAGGAGATGACATCAAAAGCATTGTAAATTATAATTTTTGTGCTATTTGGTCTTTCAGTGTACTTTTTTTTGTCACTTTACGCGGGATTTGTATCATGTGGCAGCACCAAAAATGCTCTGTAAGGTTTGCCATTTCAGCATGAATGGACTAATGATCGAACAGCGCTTGCAAAATGCAACCTAAGGCGTAGACGCGGGCAACAGTTAAATGAAACAGCCCTTAAAAGGTAAATGACGGACATGTATCGTTTCAAATAAATATTTTCTGCAAATTTTCTGCTTTTATTTTTAATTTTCAATAAAACAAACGCTTGAAAAATCCCCCCTGAGCTAGGTGTCACAGTCTACGGGCGTAATGGATTAATTCGTGCTGGATTGCAAAAAAACTATTTTGTATATTTAAATGGCCCATATTCCCCGCGGCCTCTTATGCTGGCACAGATTTAAGTGGTCCAATTTCGCATGAATTTGAGCGATGGCCTTGCATATTTGGAATTTAAAGGCCACGGAACAATTGGCATAAAAATCGCATTTCAGCAAACCTCTAGCAAGCTCAAATTGCACAATATTGGTGGCCGCGTTACTTCACCTCTTCCAAAGATAATTATACACTCAAGTTTTTGGAAGCAGAAGGTATAATCGTGGTGTTTGGTGTTTGAATTAGAGACAAAATTAATGGGCTACCATTCACGTGATGGCCTCATCTTATGTCGGTATCAAAATAATACGTAGTAATGACTGGTGAACCTTTTGTGGGTAGGATTCATACCAAATTCGCAAATTTTCAATTCATCCTTAGGGCGGCTTGTCACTGGAGATCATTTTTATACCCTTGTAAAGGGTATTATAATTTTTCCCAGAAGTTTGCAACGCTTAGAAATATTCATTTCCGACCCCATAAACTATATATATTCTTGATCAGGGTGACGAGCTGAGTCGATTGAGCTTTGTCCGTCCGTCTGTCCGTCTGTCTGTCTGTTTCTACGCGAACTAGTCTCTCAGTTTTAAAGCTATCGAGCTGAAATTTTGCACAGAGTCTTCTTTTTGCTCCACACTACTAATATGTCGGAACCGACCGGATCGGATGACTATATCTCATAGCTCCCATAGGAACAATCGGTCGGAGAACTAGTTTTAGTATGAAAAACTTTTTTCTTTTCAATGGAAACGTCTCCAAACTTTGTAGTCGTAAGCTTTATATGTTTTTTTATAATCCTTCCAATTTTTATTAAAATCGGACAACTATATGGTATAGCTGCCATACAAAAGATAGGTCTGAAAAACAGAAAAACTTTTTTGTTTTTAATGGTAGCATCCTGCAATTTTGCATTTGTTTGTTTCTCGTGCTTTTACATAATTCTACAAGTTTTTGTCCAAATCGAATGACTATATCATATAGCTTCCGTACGAACGATCGGTCGGAAAATGGGAAAAAGAGTATTTTTCGAAAATATTTAAGAGAGCACTTGCAAGGGTATAAAAACTTCGGCACAGACGAAGTTAGCTTGGCTTTCTCGATTAGCCTTTACTTTAACTCTGAAAAATTTTATCATTTGGACGTGTATTTGACATATTATGCTAATTTGGTCGCAGTTTCCGCTCAAAGGGAATTCAAAGTAAGGATTATGGATGGAGAATGAAACATAAGCCAATATATTGATCGATCTATAAAAACTTGTTACTTTTCCCACTGTGCACGCTGGTACAGTATGGAAAACTGGGGGCTGACTTATGAAAGAGGGGAGGTTGGTAAAAATAAACTAAAAATCAAATGGGGCATCGTTTCTTAGGTTTTCGGGGCCTCGAATTTAATTTCTGGCAATAATTTACCCATCGGTGTTGTGGGGGCTGGTCTATGTATGGGGGATAGGGGTAAAAATTCAAAACACCAGGAAGAAAGTCGGTCAAGCTCGACTATAACATACTCTGTACCTACGAAATTATACGCTCAGCATAAATTTGGATGCTGCTATAGCAGTTGAAAGCAGCGCACCTACTGCGCTACAGCAGCAAACAGTCTTTTAATCATAACTCGACAACCATTCATCCGATCTTCACCATCCTGATTACTAAATATGTCTAGAAGGTACAAACCATCTATCCTTAAAACTGTGGAAGATATGAGACCCCGCAGGTCGGGAGGGGGCGTGTCCAAAATTTAAAATAAACTTGATCTGCCTGCAGACATAAGAAATTCTTGTCCCATACACGTCAAACCTCTATCTCTCAACCATCTCTGAGATCTGTGCGTTCATACATGGCTATATCGACTCTTATTTTGATGTTGATCTAGAATAAATATACTTTATGGGGTTGAAGATGCTTCCTTCTGGCTGTTACATAGTTCTGCACAAACTTAATATCAAGTGGGGTATCGTTTCTTGGGTTTTCGCGTGCTCCGATATCATTTCTGGCAACATTATTCCCATCGGTGTTAAGAGGGCTGTTTTATGGAGGAAGATAGGGGTAATCACTAAAAAAGATAGCAAATGGTGTATCAATTCGGAGTTTTTCCAGTGCTCTAACTTCATTCCGATAGTTTTTGGCACACGCTAGTCTTATGTGAAGTCCAACAAAGATCGGAACGGTGCTTCGGCTTGACTGCAGATCGCCGTTCAACTAAACCGCAAGCCACTTAATGCATCTCTGGATTACAGCCACAAATTTTACGAATTCTTTGCAGCTGAGTTTTCGTATTTGGTCCCAGTGTGCCGTGTCGAAGTTCACATCGAATTTAATTTATGTTCTCATTGAAAGTCCAAGCCGTCGCAAAAATAATAATGACTTTTTCTAGAGCTTGGCCTCACCCTCCCTCAGATTTCATTTGCCGGCAGTTTTCCCAATTTAAATTGTATATACATATATTTTATCTAAGCTGTTTACTTAGGGCCAAAACAGATTATCTCACTTAAAATTTTTAGCAGGCCAGCAAGTTTGCCAGGCCAATGTAAACAAGTTGCCAGGATAAACTTGCATTTTGAGCGTCAATCTCCATTATGGCACTAATAAAAATGAAAAGAGTTTCGGGCTTGAAGCCCCACAACTTGTCATCACTTTTAATAAGCTGGCCGCAAAAACTTTGTCACTTTCAGTGTTTTTTTTTTCTCTCTTTTCTTAGAGATTCTTTGAGCTTTGAGCTGCTGGCACACACACACTCAGAGAGATTCGCGCTAACTACTAAAATTTAATTAATATCGATTTTGGATTTGAAAAGGTTTGCTCGACCCAAAACACAAACACGCACGCACACACACACACACACACATGCATGGGGGGCACATTTTGCGGCAGGCCAAACAACTTGAGAGGGTTATGGCCCACCCGAAATATACCAAAAAAAAAGCACGGGAAAGCTGAAAAAGCGAACGGAGAATGGAGAATGTAGAATGCGAATGGGGGCCCATACAAAGATGTTACAGCTTAGGCAAGAACTTGCACTGAAAAACTTTTAATCTTTGCGAGCATAAGTAAGATATATGTACTTCCCTCTCTCTCGTGTGTGTGGCTGTGTGTGTGTGTGAAGCAGCTGCTCAATATTTTTGCCAACTGGCTGAGACTTGTGTGAGTGGGATTGAGATTTCTAAATGGGATTGGTTTTCTGTACGGTTCTCTGTCCCGTTTCGGGGGGGTCTCCACGGTCTACGTCCGTTTCCATTTCTGCCTGGCAGGCAGTTAAAGTTGCTGGCCATATAAAACAACTTGCAGAACAATTTTCGTTAATTAAAATATTTTCAATGTGTAGTTATATGCTTTGGTCCCTGGTTCCTGGTCCTGGTCTGGCAATGGCCTCCTGCTGCTGCTGCCACTGGCCCTGGGTCGCCGTCTCTGCTAAGGATGCTCGAATTACAAAGCAAATTATAATTTCATGAAAGTTAAACGAGCAACTCTCTGCTGCCGCTGCCGCTGCTGCTCCAGCTGAGGGTCACAAGTTGAGCGACCAACCAAGAGGGAACACTGAAGAGGCGGAGCGGGGGCGTGGGCGTATTACAGCTCTGACTGCGCACTTGAGTGCAAAGGTGGCCAGGTCGCCGGTCGGTGCCTGAGATTGTGAATTAAACATGCTGCAGGAGCCAGCGGGCGGGGAGGCGAGCGAGCGAGCGAGAGCGAGAGCGAATGCAAAATATATAAGAATAAAAAGTGAATTGGGAGTCGGAGGCGGAGGCTGCCACCGGAAGGAAGCATTGGGCTCCCCGAAAAACTCGCCGAAGAACGAAGCCAGCCAACAACAATAAAAACGGCATTTTTTGTGCAAGTGCGAATTTATGTCTTCAATTATTCAACGCCTCATTTGTATGCCCCGCTTCCCTCCGCACCCCTCCCGCCATATGTGCTGTATGTGTGTGTGTGCTAAAATGCCAGCATGCATTTCCGTTTCCGGCCAGTGCAGTTGCCATTGCATATGGCTGCACATGTGCGTCGTCCCGCCCGGGCAATTGAAATTTCAACTGGCCCAAAAGTAATTCAATTCAACGCCCGCCAAAAGGAGAACAAGCAGATTCCGACAACAACAGCAACAGCAACAACACATTTAAGAAGTTATTGTCATAAATGTTTGAGTTTGCCCGCTGTGAGGCCTTCCCCTGCCATTCTGGCAAAGACACAACTTTTATTTAGCCATGTTGAATGCCTGCAAAAGCCGCCACCGCCCGCCAATTTGCAATTCTAATGTAATTTTTTCGCGAATCATAAGTTAGGAACGTCATCCTCCCCGCTTCCTTCCTTTTCCCCATATAATTCTCAGACTTGTGTCGCCTTGCCTTAAGGGAGGTGATTTCTTTTTTTGTTGTTTAAAATTTGCCCAGTTTTGACCAATTGTAAAATGGTTTTGCCGGGTTGCTAGCTCGTTAGTTCAAACGGCCCCAAATCGATCAGAGAAAACAAACAACCAAACCAAACGAAACAAAAAAAAAAAACAAAAACTTGCAACCCAACAAAATATGTTAATTTTCTCATGTTTATTGTTACTGAAATGCGTAAGAAAATTAATACAAAGCTGGAAAGCAAAAATTAAGAACAGAGAATTGACTAGTAAATGCTCTAACTCAGAGGTGCCCACTGCCTATGCACACAGATAAGTAAATCGATCTCTTAGGATCTAGTTGAACTTGATATTAATTAAAATACTGTTTTTTTTTATAATTTAATATACTTTTTCATTTCCTTTTCACAATTTTCAGCTTGGTTGGATAAAAATCTAAGCTCAATGTAACATTGAATGGATATTTGAATTACCTGTACAAATGGATACCATCAACAAGTATCCTTTATTTTCCTCATTCAGAGTGGTGTAATTGTTAGGCCTCTGCCTGTATTCTTTCGAACTAGTTATGGGGCGCACAGTGTGTTAAAACTCAATTTCCTTTCTAGGTAGGAACATTTTGTGCATTTTTACTAGGCAAGTATTTGAAACAGCGTTACCTGGAGCTTGAAAGTTTAGGTCTTTTAAATCAGAATTGCGAGCTGCTCGGAAACAAAGACCAGTTCGGTTCCGTGATTCTACCAAATATGGTTTTTGAAGCTACATGCAAAACATGTACCGCCAGAAGGAATCATTTCCGACCCTATGAAGTATGTATATATAATATCTTAGTAATCAGCATCAACAGCCGAGTCGATATATCCCCGTCCGTCTGTAATCGCTGAGATCGTAAGAGATAGGTTTGCAAGTATTATACTTGCAGCCAGATCAGGTTTCGCACCACCTGGACTTGTTTACTTATCAAGATTATTTATCAATTTGCAAACAAATGGTAAAGATCTGATGAGCGGTATTCAAGATATGAACAAAACAATTTACATTAAACTGCGGAGTCTTAGAGAACTCAGATAAGTGATAATTACACAGTGCTACATATTTCACAAAAGTGCAAAAATCATGGGAAATGACCTAGAGCACACAGCAAAGCAGGTGGTTTTATGTCAACTCAACGTTTATTTTGTAAGCATAGTAAAAAAGAATACTGGATTGCCGAAGTTGGCACAGAAATATGCAAATAACTTCGTTAAACGGCAACCAAATTCATCTGGACAATGTTTTTCTAATAAAGATTTAAGTGCACTAAAATAGCAAACTCTCAGAAAAAATTCAATGTAGTAAGAATTTAGCACCATTGCTGGTTCAAGTAAAAATTTCTCAAAAAAAGATTGAAATACCAAATGTACTTCCCTGTACTTCCCCTGCTACTTCGGGAACTTCAGTTCTTTGATGAGCAAGTAATAAAAATATAAAATGGAATTAAACAAAGATTTGACTATGCTCATTAAAAACCAAAATGAGACTAAGACCAAAACAACTACATGAAGTTTGATTCACCGTCTTAATTTAGTCTTAGACTGGCGGAATATTCAAGGCAAAGTAAACACGTTTTATAAAGGAAAGATTTAGAATCTCACCTAATTCTCTCGCCTACTTAAAGTTTGTTTCACCAGTCCAGTCTAAGAAGTGTTAATGAGATGCCTTTGTTTGTCTATTAGCCAAGCTACTTATTGATTCATCCTCTTATGCCCGAAGAAATACAACTGCAAAATGTCTAAGTGCATATCTCTTATGTATACTGATATAAAGCACTACGTTTCCCCAATGCCAATAGGCAAATAACTCCTCTTGTAGCTTACCTTACCCCAGCTACAGTAAAGCTGGTAGGGTTTTGACCTTAATTACCAAGTCCCCATGCCCGAAATCATATTTGAGAGCTGAAGGAAAAAGGGCTTTCGAAGGAAAAGCAAATACAAATTTAAACAATGCCAACGCATTTACATTTGCATTATTTAGCATTTAACCGTCACGCGTTGCGTAAACAAATTGTTTAAACAACAACAATGAAATAACACAAGCGCGTAATTCATTAAAGGGAATTTTTTTTAATTTTTCGTTTTTATTTATCTTGTTCAAGGAGCAGGAGGAGAAGGCGGAAGAGTGCAGGAACCAAAGGCAGGCTAAGCGTAAGCTGCAAGTGCGAGTGAAGACTTAGTTGGTCAGTTGCTCACACCTACGGAGAAGCCTTTACACACACACACACACACACACAGCCAGCAGGCACTTATTGGTTTACTTGTTTGCATGGCAAGCTGCTCGTTTTCACACTCTTTCTTATTTGCTTTAACATTTTCGCATGCATATGCAAGCAGCCCAAGAGCCAGAGCCAGGGCCCAGGACATCATGCTGTTGTCCTGCGGTGGCATTTCGTTAGCTTGCATGTGTGTGTGTGTGAGAGTTGGTGTACGCTTTAAGTGCGCTTGTATGCGTTTCAGTTGTTTGCAATGTTTTTACATCGAATGTTGATTGTACAAAACCACTGAACAAGAAAAATTAATTATACAAAAACGTCACCGCCAAACAGCTACCGAAACTGTTGACCCAACCCAACAGGAATTGTACACTTGCACAAAAAATGGCAAGTAGTTTGCATTTGAATCAGGTACAAACGAGGTCCAGATTGATCCAAGTAAATAAAAACTTGTTTTGAATTCGATTCTTAAAATAACAAAATATTCTGTTTGGTTTTAGAGTTTTATTTTCTAGTTTTTGTTTAAAATGGTTATCTATCCCGTATAAATCTGGGAACTAAAGTTGTCGTTCTCATAGTTAAGAAACTAAACGACAATACTTATGAATAGATCAAAATATTGATACTGAATTACTGATTTATTCTGAAAAGACTAAAGTAAGGTTAAGAAAAATACATTTTATCCGTTGGGTCGGCATTTTGAGTAGATATGACAGCAGAATTTCAGCCGAGGGAACATAAAAGCTTTTTTAAAAAGCTTCATAAAGTTTGCTTCACAGTTTAAGTTCCGTCTAAGTGTGTTGTGCACATTCAGAAAAAGTGCTTAGAAGCTCCTAGGCTTGTGAGAAGTGAGAAGCTTTTGAAAGCTCTCTACCTTTGCTGTATATTGTAAGTATACGAATATTTGCTCAGTTGCCAGTGGCAATTTCTCTGATCTCATTGCCGACCATTACTCTATTGTATATTCTTTGTGAGTACAAATATCATGAAATTGTGCAATTGAATCACTACAAGAATCTGTGCTTAACCAACTTAGCAATTCCATTCAACTCATACTACAACTCTCACATGTATCCTGCATTTTTCCAAGTGTACCCGTACTCTGCAGTGCACCTACGCTTCCTCCTCTCGCTGGCATCGCACATTTGTGATGGAATTTTCGTACGTTCGTTCGTTTTGCGGCTGAGATAAACGAGTTTGTGCCCTAACCGAACAGACAGGACATTGCTCGCATATATTTGATGATATTTATTTATTATTTAACATAGGCCAAAGACAGCACAAAACATTGTCATTGCTAACCGCAAATGTTTAAAACGAAACTAATAAATCAGACCTAAATGGCAGGCAGACAGATGGAACAATTGCATACTAAAAGCAGCAGCAGCAGCAGCAGGACTCGCACCAGCTGGCCAAAGAGAAAATCAATTTATGCAAGCGCTTCAAATGAAATAATCATGCCAAAAAATTTGTTCAAGAGAAATCGCTTAAAACAGCTTTTAAGCAAATGCAAAACTTGTAGCACACTTTGAAGCGAATGAAAAGGCAACAGCCAGCAGCAGCAGCATCAGCAGGCTGGGTGTGGGGGAGGGGAGGGGCAGGGCCGGAGTGCTGGCTCGGTACGTGTTCAAGTGTGAAGCTTTGCATTGCCCCGCCCCTGGCACAAATCGACGCTTACGCTTATATTATGTACGGAAACTGCGTTTCTGCATTTTTTCTTTTCTTATTTTGAATGGCATTGCATTTAGATGTTGATGTTTGTGGGTGTGTGTGTGGGTGTGTGTGTGTGTTGTGCTCGCTCAGCTTTTGTTGCGGTACCCCGGCAAGTTTTTATTTCAAGCAGCCAGCGGAAGTGTTGCCGCTGCTAAGAAGTAGAAAATGTACAAGTAGCAGCAGCAGCATCCCAACTACAGCTACGCTGTGGCACATGGCAAACTGATGACAACGACAATAACTGTAATGAAACTGAGATAAGCTGTGGCCACAGGCCACAGGCAAAAGGATGAGCAGCCAAAAGGAGCGAGAGTTGTTCTGTGGGAGTGACGACAGGGCAAATCGCATGCACATTTGTTGTGCCATTGTTGGACTCTGGGCAAATTGTTAGAAATGGAGTTTTGTATGAGTCGATGGGACGATTATCGCGATGATGCGCTCTACTGCGCGCGATTGACTAAGGGAAATTCGAATTGAAGCGTTATGGTTGGCTTTAGATGCAGTTTAGACAATGGGCTGCTAGAGCAGATGGTAAGTATACAATTATTTAGTGGAACATTGGCAGGGAAATACAAATGGATTGATAATGTGTTTTTCCTAAATCTGAAATCTTGTATGGCTTTATGCCGTCGCTCACTTACTAATTCAACTCAACCAGCAGGAGATCAAAAACTGGCCATTGTTTCTAAGTGCTTAGCTTAAGATGATTTCCGTTACGAAAACTTACCTGTAAAGAAAAGAGAATTGAATTTGAATAAATTATAGTGTTAATCAATATTTAAGTAAATGTTTACTTATGTTCAAGTTAATTGTACACAACTTTTAGTTGATGCAATGAAGCATTTACTTCTTAGAAAACCATTAAAGATGACAAAAGTCAACCAGAATAGGCATTTTATGGTACCGCGTGCTGAAAACGAATCTGTCTACAGAAACGGTCCATCACATCTAGATTTGTAGTAATTTGAGCTTTAATTTGCTTTAAATTAATATTTGATCCATTTTAAACACGGAAACTTTAATAATTTTGTATGCCTCTTTTATTTATTATAATCGACAGTTTTACTCCTTAGCTTTAAAATAAGACATTCCAAACAATTCTGTGATTTTTTTCAGTTAAGAAATAGCGTTTCAAATATAGGCGCTCAAAATTAGGAAATTTATTTATGCCCAAAAATATGCTATGCAATATCACTATAATTGGCTAATCAGGAACATTTTCAACAACCACATTCATTGCATACATTTGTGCGGTACAAAATATGGTTATTTTTAGCATAGGCATTCAAAAAAGCTTAAAAAAAATCGTTGAAATATTTGGAATGGCCAATTTTAAGGCTTATAAACTGTTCTCTACGATAATATTTAAGTGAGCCTATACGATGGAGTTTCCCTTAAAACGAGTTCAAAAAGGCTAAAAATATGAATTTCAAAGAACTTTTTGCTTAAATATAAGGTGGAGCAAAGTTTATGAAGTTCTTTTAAAAGCTTTCGATTGTAGAAAAGAGATGTCATGGGGACGCTGGTCCCTCTACATATCTTTGCCAAAAGCAAGTTCTTTTTCAAAACTATTACTACGTTTATATACATAAAAAATAGCATGTTTAATGCCCTTTAAAGTATGCTATGTTATATGAAAATCTTAATTTTGGTCAAATATACATATATTTTAGATATGTCTTAACTCAACATTTTTTTGAATACCCAACAATATGCCGTGTCGAATATCTATGACAGACTTGCAATGGTTTCATTTTGATTCACAATAACTTAAGGAAATAAAGTTTGCATACTTCGAAGGGCATTAATCACGAATAATTTGGTGTATATAATTTACTGTGCAAAAGTAAATTAAACAAACATCTAGGTAGGTTTCCAAAATCTCAGCCATATGTGTGTTTGTTGGAGATTTGAAATCTCGGGATTCACTTAAAAGTGGAATTAGTTTCCAAAAAACTTTTTTAGTTTTTTGAAACATCAAACTTTGGCTACGATTATCGGAAAGCTTAAATTCACTTAAAGGCATTATATTGTTTTAGTCTGTCTAGAAAGATTCGGTTATGCTGTTGGTCAAGTAGATACTTGTTTTATTTTATGCGGCTCGAAAGACAAAGGAAGCTTTAGGGGTGTATATTTTCAATTTTGTAGTGAAATCTACACAATAAAACTTAACCTTGATGTAGTTTAGTTTACTGAACTTATGACCTTACTTTGGACCTTGGACTTTACCGGCATAATTTTACTTATAAAGAGGATCAAATAGTTTCAAGAGGAACTGAAAGGCTCACTTGGCGTTTAATGTCTCCAAAGTTTATACTTTAATATGAGATGGCTAAAAATATAAGTAGCAATAATATTACCTTAGCAGTTGGTTGACAATAAACCGGCAAACCGGTGTTATAACGCCCACGGGCGTTATTGCATGCGCCCCAACTGAAACTTGCGCGACTTGTTTCAATGTTTGCATTAAATTTAAATTGTTTGCCCAAATCAGACCGGGGCGTTTCGCTTAAGCCCCAACTCTCTGGCCGCTTTCATCCAAAATCTGACCAAATCTAACCTATCTGGCATTTCGGCTCTTGGAGCCTGGGCCGGCCACTGAATAATTAAAAAAAAAATTGCCACTCAGTCGAGTTGGCCATCCCCCGAGCAAACGCTGTGACAGCCACAACCGCCGCCTTCTCCAATTTCAGCGTCATCGTTGCTGTCAGCTTCAACTATGCTCCCGTTTTGGAACGCACACACACACACACACACACACACACCCACTCACACACACTCACTGATGTTGACATTGCGCCTGCCGCACAGCCGAAATATTTTTTGCGTGCTTTCTGTCAAGTTTGAAACTGGAGTGGGAGTGGTTGTGGGGGAGTGGAAGTGGAAGTGGTTCGCCCGCCCTCATTCCTCATGTTTGGCGAGTGATTTATTTGACTGACACTTTTTTCTGCGTTGATTGCATCGTAATCCCAACATAATGAGTACTGTTATATTTCATGGCCATTCTCGTTTGGAGAGACCCAAATGAAGTAGACAATTTTTCAAAAACAAAGACAGAACACAATGGGCAGGAGGAGGGTGGCTCACGTAGGCGGCCACTTGAGAGAATGTCGCGCGGACAAAACGTTGCTTAAATTTCCATCATTTGTTCGCGTCAGCAGCAGGACAGCAGTTGGCACACGTCCCGGTGTACCGTAGTAGAAGAACGAAATTTCATTTCAAACCGAAACCTTGCGGCTGCCGCATCTTGATACTGGTTCCAACCGAACGAATTGTAGCTGGGAATAAGAAATCTGCACTTAATGGATTTGCCGCGTACAGGAGCAGGCTCTGCGCTTGCCTGAGCACGATGCGGCACTTTATTCAGCTCTATTCAGCGTCTCGAAAGTATTTAAAAAAAAGGCTAGATTTTTGTTTTTAAAATTGGGTATTGAAATCTCCTTCATTCCTAATAAATTCTAAATTAAACCCAGTTTCGGGTGTGCCTTCCTGCAATTTTCGCCATGTCGCTACTCGGTGAATTTCGTGCCTTAATTATGGGTCCACCTGGTTGTGGCAAGGGTTATGTAGCCCAGATGATCGTCTCAAAGTATGGCGCATTGCACATCTCTACGGGCGACATGCTGCGTGATCACATCCGACATCGCACTTTATTGGGTAAGAAAGCGGTTCAGTATACTAGCAAGGGTAAGCTAGTGCCGGACCAGTTGCTTACCAGTATGGTGGAGAATGCTCTAGAGAAAACGTGGAATCGCAGTTTTGTGCTCGACGGCTATCCACGAAGTCTTAGCCAGGTACACCAACTGAAAGGGATGGTGAACTTGGACTTTGTTATCAATTTGGATATGCCCATGCGTACCATAATGGAAAAAATAGGGAATCGTATGGTTCATCCTGCGTCGGGACGAGTGTATGGTGATGGTGCTTTGGCGCCACGAGTGGCGTGCAGGGATGATGTTACCGGCGAACAGTTGGTACGACGTGTAGATGATGAACCTCATGTAATCTGGTCTCGCTTAATGGACTATGATGCGCAAATGACACCCGTTATACGGCACTATGAAAAGCAGGGTATTATGCATTCCATAATGGTGCGTCATCATGAGAGCACGTGGCCGCAGGTGGAGCGGTTTTTGGCCAAGCGTTGGAGGGAGCGCTACGATAGTGCGTTAAGGCCGAAGCGGCATGCTGATTTACGGTGCAGCAGATAGCCTGGAACCTTAGCAAAGTATGCTGATGAAGACACTGTACATATAATCCGATATTGCTTTGTGTATCTTATTGTTGTACATTGTTTTTGATCGACATTGGACCTGCCAAACTTAAATTCAAATGTAAGATTCTTCTATTAAAGGAAAAAAAGTGGGCAGCTTTGTTGTTGTTGATTTTGTATGATTTTTTATAGGATTGCTTAAGCGCCGTGAGTGCCATGTTATGTCTGTCCATTAGTCAGTCCGACCATCAGGTATTCTGTGATCTTCTTTGCCAGTTTTAAGGCTTAGAGGCAAGTTGGTTTGTATATGTCGGAATCGGCCGTATCGTTTGTGTATTGTATATATCACTCATAGGTAAAATCTGCCGGAAAACTACTTTTAGTAAGAAAAACTTTTATAGTTTTAACGGTAGCGTTTCCTATTTTCAAATGGATTAGTTTTCCATGATTTTCCATTATTCCCATTAGCTATCGTAGAAACCATCGGCCGAAAACTAATACTAAAATTAAGAACTTGTTTGTTTTCCTTAATATCGTCTTTAAATTTGGATTTTATTTCTTTTTTTACTGCTTTTACAAAAATTCTACTAAGATTGATCAAAATCGGTTGACTATAGCATATAGTTGTTATTGAAAAAATCCGTCGAAAATAAGTTGTAATAGGAAATCCTGTTTTGTTTTCTACAGCAGAGTTTCTGAACTTCGTATCTATGAGTTTTCTAAGCCCTTTTATTATTTCACCAAATTTGATCAAGATCGGACAACTACTTTTCTACTTTTCATATGAAAAACTAGATAGCTTTCATTGATATCGTCTTTAAATTTGACTTTTATATTTATTTTACTGCTTTCTACAAAATTTGATAAAAATCGGCTGTCATAGAAAAAATCGGTCGAAAGTTTATTGTAGTAGGAAACCATTTTTTATTTTCTATAGCAGAGCTTCCAAACTTCGTATCTATCTGTTTTCTAAGCCCTTTTATCATTTCACCAAGCTTGAACAAAATCGGACAACTATATAGTATAGGAAAGATCGGTCGAAAAACTCGGGATAGTGAGAAAAACTTTTCATTTTTCACAGTACCGATTCCATTCTTCGTATTTATATTTTTTTTGAGCTTTTTGTTAATTTTCCAAAAAGTTTGATCAAAGTCGGAGCACTATATATAGGTAGTAAAGCTGTCATAGGGACTAACGGTCGAAAAATTGGTGCTTGTGAGAAAAACTTATTTGTTATCAAAGAAAACATCAAAAAGATGGGCATTTATGTAGAGATCCAACTTCCGAAGCCGCAAAAAACACCATTCGCCAGTAGATTATTAAACAACAAGACTCCAATGTTTATTGATTCAATGGGTTTTTAAACATAGCTTAATTTAATACACGATCTTTATTGATTCGTCGCAAAGATTTTCGCACACGTCTGTCCTCTTCAAAAGTTAAAGTCTCTCTCTCTTCTTACTGTCAATCGAACTCGAGTCGGTTCCCTACGTTATCGATAGTTATCAAGAGATGCTGATGATCCTCGCGTGTGAGGGATGGCAATCCTACATCTATATGCGTCGTATGCTTTCCCGCATTTCTACAAAGTTAGATCTAAATCGGCTGACTTTAGCATATAGCTGTCATAGGAATAGCTGTTATGCGATGAGGCGTCATCTATTGGTCTCTAGGCCTTCTATATTAAAATCGAAGATGACTACAACCAGTTGGCTGACCCTTGATAAAGGCTGGCGTTGCCCTAAATAGATTACGATAAAGCCATATTCTTTGTACACAATTGAATGAATGAGTCACTATTTTTAACAATAGCTCCTTGGTCATTCAATTGCCTCTGTACCTGCTATCTAAAATCCATTTTACTCAGCTTCAAATATCTCCCGTGGAGTTGTAATGGCAGCACCAGTGTTAGTGCTACACAATCTTATCGGACAAATGTCCTTTGGCCGCTGCTGCCCAGCGGACCCATTATCATCAGTCGAAAGCCATGTTTTGGGCGCTGGATTCATTGTTGGATTTTTGGGATTTCTTTTTTTTTTTTGGTTTAAAACATGGCCTAGTGAAATTTACGAGTACGAAGGAATTTTCTATGTGTATGACAAAATTGGCTCAGGCTCGGGCTCGGGCCGGCGGGGTGGCTAATTTCTCTCCACCTCCGCTCTCTGTCGCATCTGTGTGCGGCGGCAATAAAAACTTTTATTGTTGTCACACGTAGCTCTACAACAGTGGAACAGTTCCTGCTCCTGTTTTGTATATAACCTGCGTACATACTTCCGTTTTCCGCTTTGCCCGGTCGTTCCTTTCTTATTTTCTTATTTTGGGGCCAGCCAAATTGAATAAAATGGCCTCAGTTAATGGCTGTCGGGCTGATTCAGTTAGCGCATAAAATGAGCAGAGAGAGCTCCAAGTTGTGCCCAGTTCTTTGTCTTGCTGTTTTTTTTTATTTTGGTCACAAATGTGGCTCGGCCTAAATCTCAGTTTTACGAGCGCATTCCTTTGTTTGCTACTGCTGCTGCTGCCCTTCGCCTTTTGTCCATTGTTTTTTGTTTGTTTGTTTATTATTTGTTTTATTTTTACATACTTCTCTGAGCGCGTCAGTCTTTAGTTGGTCCATTATGTGAGGCATGAAGAGTTAGTGTTATACTGTTTCATGTATGTGGAAATAAGGTGCATTTCATAATCAGCTGGCACTTGGAGTAACTACTCAAGGTCGTTAACATGACTTCATGGCTTCTGCCTTAGGGAACTGCAACACGCTTCAAGCTGAATTAGTGAACTTATGAGTATATAAGCTTGACAACTAGCAAACAACTGACTCGCGAAAGTATACAAATAAATGTAAGGTATAAAAGTAATGGTGATTCTGTTTTAGTATTAAAGACATCTTAGAAACACAACTAGAAAAATATAAGATTGCCGTAAGCTATAACCGTCACTAAACTATAATTGCTGGATAAGAGTCACTTCACAACAAATCACTGAATAAGAGTGCCTGAACAATGAGTCCCTCAAAAAGATATACCGAATAATAGTCACGCAGTGGGGGTGACTTTGAAAGTTTCACTAAACAAGAGTCACTCAACAGGATTCACCAAACAAGAGTCGATGAAAAAGATTACCTGAACTAAAGGGACTGAACAAGAGTCATTAAACAAGAGTTACCAATTAGGAACGGCTGACCAATGAGTCTCTGAACGAGAGCCACAGAAGAAAGTCAGCCAAGAAGAGTAACTGCATATGAGCATCTGAACTAGAGTTACTGAGCAATTAGCCACTAAAGTAAAGTTACTGAATAAAGGTCTCTGAACTAGAGTGTCACTCTGAGACACTAATAAGTTGTCACTGTTCAGAAGCAGCTAACAATGATTTACTGAACAAAAGTCATTGAACGAGAGTCACTAAACAGGCGTCAGCAATCCAGAGCGATTAAATATTGAGGTTTTCAATAAAAGGCACTGATCAAGAAACACTAACATAGGGATCTCAGCAAGAGTTGCTTAACAATAAGTCAAAGAACAAGATTCAAAAAACATAGTGTCACAGAATAAAAGTCACTGAAAAAGATTTACTGAACAAGCGTCACCGAACAAGAGAAACTAAGCAAGAATCACTGAACTAGGGACACCAAGCAAGAGCTACTGAGCAACAGGTCAAAGAATAAGAGTGAGTCACTGAACAAAAGTCACATAACAAGAGTTACTGAACAATCGTCAATAGGAGTCACTCAGTAAGAGTCCCTCAACAACAAGTTAAAGTTTAAGAGTCACTGAACTGGAGTCACCGATCAAAACCATTGAAAAGAGTCACTAAATAAAAGAGACTGAGCAGTACATCACCGATAAAAAATCACTGACCTATAGTTATTGAACAAGAGCCACTGAAGAAGATTCACTTTTAAAGGAAAGTGGCAACTCGAAACAGGCGATACTGAACTGGAGATGTGAAAGGTAAACCTCATACCAAATACTTCTTTTAGATTGAAAACTGTCTGTTTTCAGTCAAAATTTGGTCTTCCTATTCGGTTGCTTTAATCAATTATGCAAAAGCATAAGCGTCTTATGACTATGAAACGCACCTTAACTTAAAACTGTAACAAATTGCAGCGAGTGCATAAATAAAAGTGAATACACAATTGCCTCGACGAAAAATTGGTAAAGAATGGGGAAACATTTTTAGTCAGTGCGGAGGCGGTTGAAGCTTACGCTGCATTTAAATGAACGACGGCCAAACGCAGACAGTTGGACATGCAAATGGCAGTGACGAGAAGCCGTAGGGCGGGCTTGGAGGGGTGGGGTGCGCCACGGTGCTCTGCTCTGCTCCTGGAATGACGAAATGCCCGACTGGTTCGCTGGTTGGTTGAGTGTTTAAAACGGCTATTGTGCAGCTTGTGGTTGCTTTGCAAATTGAATAAAAGTTCATTCGAGTGTAAGAGAACCGATAGCACACAAACACACTCCCACACACACACACACACACACACACATGGACCAGGGAAGAAAAAAGCTGCGAACCAGCGAACATTGAATGAATGTGAATGTAATCGTTTTGCAAATGAAAATTGATTTTTGAATTGTGGGTGGCCTTTTGCCTGGACCTGCCCAACATCCGGGAGCTCTATCATTCTGGCAAGCAACTAAATGAAATCAGCGACTGGACACAGAGAAAAAAAAGCGAACCCAAAGCGTTGCCATCGATGTGCAATTTGGTTTTTAATTTAAAACGCGGAATTTAAATATAAATTTAAATCGCACAATCAGAACGGAGGGCGGCGTCGCAAAAAAGAGCCATAAATAATGCACAGCTTAAACATTTGAATGGTCTGACTGATAATAGTGCCTCGGTCCAGCCCGGGATGCTTTCTAATTGTGCAGCAGTGTGCGTGGTTCGCTCGCGCAGCGAACGCACAAAACTATGCTATACATTTTTTATGCGGCCCTAACAAAAGCTGGAAAAAAAACACACAGAAGAAAAACCATACGGAAAATGCGCTTGCCAGTTGGCGGCGCTTTTCTTATGCCACAACGTTTTGCTCAATTCAAAAAGATGTGAACGAACAGTCGCGGAGACGGAGCGACAGTCGGAGGGACGGGCAACAAAGTGGATTTGAATTATTCAAAAAATGCGATTGTTATTTGCAAAATGTGCAGTGAATTGAGACGCGCGCAGACAAGCGACGACGTTGCTAGCAGCGCGTCGGGCTGCGATTTACGTTTTGCAAAATAATGTTGTATTTATGAGCTGAATAGTTGGCTAAAGAGTTGTGTGGGGGCGGGGGGAAGGGAAGAAGTTTTAGGGTCAATTCTGTTTAAGATGATACTGCTTTGGAGTCGAGCGAAAAACGCTTGCCCAAATCAATATAGATTGTATAACCACTTTTTAATTGACAGCCACATCATTTCTCTTCACTAAGCCAGACTTTCTGGCTAGCCACAGTTGGTTGTGCCCCCCCTAGTGCTCATATACCAGCAGCTATTTATCATCAAAGTGAAGCGTATGCCACCCCCGCCACTGGTGACACTGCACTCTCCTGTCCAGCTTCAGCCAAGTCATTATAAATGAAAGCGCAGCCGGCTAACCCAACCCAATCCCCACTAAAAAGAAGAAAAACCAAAAATGGTTTTAATCAGTTATTCATGAGACCGAGAGTACGACGTCAAACAAAAGCCCCAGCCGGTTGACATTGGAAGCCCAATGACTGACTGCAGCACAAAATGATGAAAAAAAATTTATGAGCCGGAAAAAGGGCGTAAAACTCCACGCTACAACAACAATCGGGCGCAACTTAAAAGGTTCTGTTTATCTACACGAAGGAGCTGACACATACGTCTTCACTGTGTTGACGGAGCCACTCCAAACTAATGAGTATGCATGCACACACACACACATGCCAGGTAACATGTCTCGTCGAGAAGGGTTTGTCGCTCTTGACGCTGATTTTGTTTTGTTTTGCCAGAGCCTTCAAATTAGTTGGCACAAAACATAAATGCAAATGAATGCAAGTCCTGCTGCTGCTGCTGCTGCTGCAAGGCCCGACTCATTAATGCAGGCCTGATTGGACTTTTTGTTTGTGCACTCAGTCCATTCCCCATTGCACTTAAGTAGCTGGGGGTTTTAAACAATTACATTGGACGCCTTTACACATTATGCTCGCTCGGTGCATGTGAATGCTGCCGGCTGATTGAAAATTCTTGTGCAAAAATGTCGACGTCGACTGTTGCTCTGACATGCTGCTGCTCATTACATTAATTGCTTTGGCTTGTCTTTGCGACAGCCACAGAGCGCAGGGCAGGGCAGGGCAGGGGAGGACGGGTCAGGAGAAAGGTACACGTCGATGGATGGCAGTGCGTATGCGTATTATGTATGCAAGTGTGTGTGTGCGTGTGTGTGTGTGTGCCAGTTGAAGCAGCAGCAGTCGCATTTCAATTTCAATTTTGCAATTTTGGCAGCTGCCAGGTGGCGCTGTCGCTCCAACTGTCTGTCCCAATGCCCATATCATGGCAGCAGCGCAACAGCAGCCCAACCAAATCACATTGGTACAAAGTCTACAGGTTTTTGGTGGAAAAAGAAACAGCAACACTTAATGTCTGGTGTAAGAGTAGCTTATAAAAAGGCAGCCATTTAAGAATCAAATCTTTAATTTTTACTCGGAATTATTGTAAATAGATTTAGAACCGATTTCACATCTGCTTCCAGATTCCAGAAATTACTCTGTTATTTGTTAGTTTATGCGACACAGATTGCTACAAGATGTTAAATCAGCGCTAAAGATACAAATCAAAATGCAAAGGGTATGGTCATACCATAAATTGTTTGGTCATTCGAGCCGGATGTTCTATGTCCACTTGTATCTTACTGGTTCATTGACTCCAATCATTTTATTCCTAGTTTTAGCCAAATATTCAGGCGCTGAGTATAATATCAAGGCCAGACGGGACTCATAAGTATGTAGTGTGACCAGACAACTGCAAAATTTCTGCTGTGCCTTGTCCGACTAGCCAGACTATAATATACTCTGCACCAGCAAATGAGTAAGCTCAGTATGAATTTTGACCCGATGTTGCTCATAGCTTGACTATCGATCATTCGATCCTTAAATATCCTTTGTGAAATCAATAAATAATCCTGATAACTAAGTATGTACAGATAAAAGTAGCCATTTTTCTATAGAACTGTAGGAGATGTGTGGATTTCTGCGTTCTTACGGAAAGACGGACACCTGAAGTGGCACCACTATAATGGGCTGTGGAGATTGCGGAAGTTCAATTCAATTCATAGTTCCATTATTTTTGGGCAAGTTCTTTCTGTAGTTTCAACCAGTGTGCAGAGCTCAGCCCCTGGCAAAGCCTTTTTATCGCTTTTGCCCCTCATCAATTCACTGGCTAACAGATTTGCGCAGCTGTTTCTGTGTAAATGTATATGTGTGCGTGTGTGCAACCGAAAATGTATGTCGCCTGTCAAATTACTTGAATCTCTGCTCTGTCTCTCTGCATCCTTCGTTGCTCTTCTCAATGCAATTGGACCCACATTTGTGCGCTTGGTTTGTCGTGTCAGTCAAGCATAATATGATTATGTAGATCCTGCACACACTCTCTCGCACACACACAAACACACACACTCTCACCCACACTTTGGGGGGAGTTACAAAAAACTATCTATTGGATACACAACACAACGCTGTCAAATCATATTTATTATTTTATGTTTTCATTTTGAAAATTGCCATTGCTGTTGCTGTGATTACACCGAGAACAAAAGGCACTATCTGTCTATAATGTCCGACTGTCTATCCGACTGTCTGTCTGTGTAACTAATCGACTGTTGCCGGAGCGCGTCAAGTGCCAGTTTGGTGCTTGCTGCTGCTGCTGCTGCTGCTGCTTTTGCTGTCATGGTGTCCCTGACTTTTACCAAGAAAGCGCTTTTTGTTCTATTTGTTTCTCTTGTTGTGTGTAAGAGTGTGTGTGTGTGTTAGTCTCAAAGTCCCTTAGCAATCAGGATTTGGTATGCAAATTTGTAAAATGGAATTGCATAAATATTAGAAATCAATATTCGATTCATTTCGACGGCAAAAGGGGCAAACAAAAGCCACTTGCCGATTAAAAGATAACCGAACAAAGTGCCCTCAACTTGACTAAATGCTTTCAGTGTCAATTTACTTAATGCTCAGTTGATGAGCAGGAAGAACCCCCTCCCCCACAGACAAAGTAAACACCTACCAAACTAAACGTGTGCTTAACTTGCACTCCCTTCCCCCCTTTCGATTCCATCCCTTGACCTGCCCCTTGTGTACATTTCACTGTGTGGGTGCGTGTGTGTGTGTTCGGTGGCGGTGGCTGATGATGAAAACAGTTTGCAACTAATTAAGCTGCACGCACAATCTAACATGCAAGTTAACACCAGCCAGCAAAAAAGCTGAGGCCAGCAGCCAGCGAAGTTCTGGGGAGTTGGACTACTAAAGCGGATTGTACAGTGGGCTGAGTTGTGTGGGAAAAGTTAATGAAGTTCTGGAAACTACAATTAATATAGCTCAATAAACTAATAGCTATATACAGGGTTGCCCATATTCGACGGACCCATCTGGCAACGCCATAACTTTTGACAGAGATGTCAGATCGCTTAATGACATACCGCGTTTGAAGCGTCAGTCCAAGCAGATTTTTACCATGGAACAATACACGCCACGCGAGCGCTCTGAAATAGTTGAAATTTACATTCAACAGAACAAGTCAATTGTGAAAACTCAACGTGCTTTTAAAAAATTAAAAAATGTGACCGTAAATAACCGTAAATAAGCAAAATTGCCGTATTTACGCCACTGAAAATCCTCAGGAGATTCAAGAAGTGCCTCTTCATGACGAAAAAGTCACAGTTTGGTGCGGCGTTAGTGCGAAAACGGTCATTGGGCCGTTTTTCTTCCAAAATGAAAATGGCCATGCTGTTACCATCAACCAGGAGCGTTATCGCGACATGATGACCAATTTTGTGATGCCAATTATTCGTCGAAAGCGTATGAGGCAGTTCTGGTTTCAACAAGACGGCGCTCCACCGCACACAAGTCGCATAACAATCGATTTTCTGAAGAAATTGTTTCCGGGCCGTTTGATGTCGAAAAGTGGTGATTTGGACTGGCCACCGCGTTCGCCCGATTTGACGCCGCCTGACTTCTTCTTGTGGGGATATTTGAAGTCAAAGGTTTACGTTAACAAGCCAAGGACCGTAGAAGAGCTCAAGGACAACATTCGTGAAGAAATAGCCGCTATTCCGGCCGAAATGTTGGCGAAAACGATGGAAAATGCTGCAAAAAGGGCACAATACGCCATCAACGCCAGAGGCGGCCATTTGAGAGATATCATATTCAAAAATTGATGTAAACAAATCTACTTGGAACAAATTAAATGATTAAGATTGCCAACCGCCAAATTTTTATTTTTTTCTTTGATTTTTTTAAAAAAAACATGGGTCCGTCGAATATGGGCAACCCTGTACTTAAATACAAAAGGCTTTGGTTATGGTAGGTGATATGTTTTAGAAATGATTTTTAGCCGTTTCAGAGTAGTCCTTGCAAGACACATTGATTTTTTTCAAAATATTTAGTTAAAACAATTGAAAATTTTTACGCTGTTTAAAAAAAGGATGTAAAAAATATCCATTGGATAATTTCCTGTATTCATTTGAACTTGGTACGTTTTAAATATCCTTTTAATCATCCAATGAATATGAAAAATGATCATCATTTGGATGATTTTGAGCCGGACTCCATTGGATGATACTTTTTATCATTCATTAAACAAATTCACAGAAACAAATTCAAAAACATTGAACAAAAATCCTTCCTCACTTGTACTCTTATTTTGTTTCAAGAATTACTCAAGAACTTTCAAGACCTGAACGTAGAACAGTAACAAAGCTGTACAGATGTTTCTAGCTTAAACTTTAACATGGGCTGAGCAGCTGTTTTCGTTCTCTTTCCCTCTCTATAACTACGTTTATACAATCAAAATATATCATGCTTAATGTTTCCAGCATAATTATTGATATTTTCATGTAATTTTAGATGTATTCAAGTAATTGTAAGAGTAATTACATGTACAATTATTCTAGTAATTGTTAAAGTAATTACATTTTGTAATAATCACTATATAAAAGTAATAACATATTGATTTATTCATTGTATAATTATATTACTAAAGAATGGTAATTAGAAATTGTTTTTCATTATCTGAAAAGTAATTAAATACGAGAAGTAATGATTACATAGCAGCTCTGTAATTTACTTTTTTTAAGAGTTGATCGAGTTTGACTTAAGTCTTTAACAGAAGAGTAATTTATATGAATCGAAAAGAGTTTGAAATGGACTTAAAATAATCCAAACTAAAATCAAATCAAATATTTATGGGTTTAAAAAAAAAGTGAAATACTTGAATGAACACTTTTGTATTTGCATCAAATACTTTCGTGCCGTTACTGATTGCCATAAATGCCTGGAGCAACTGCATGCTTGCACAGCTTTTCTTCTAACACTAAACAATAATTTTGCCATCTTTGGCTCCTTTCTAATTAACTAGCTCATTAATTTCCCACTCTTGCTCCACTGTTGGCCCCCCTCTGTCTTCATGTTCGACAAGGTAATATGCAATAAAAACGATATATGCTGCTCTAGCGTCGCGCGTTGCTTTACCACATTTGACCGCAGTTAACAAAGCACACGCACACACACTCGCACACTCGCTCGCACACACACACGTGCCCCGTCAGAGGGCGGACCATTATGTGCCAATGGCATAGTACCAGGAACTGGCTCGGGCACCGGCACACAGGCACAATAATAAGTGACGCATTTAATCTGATTTGCTTTATGACATGTTCATGACGAGAACAATTAAAATGTGCGGTTGGCTAGGCAGCAGAGTCCGGCGGGGATGAGGATGTTGTTGGCCGGCGTAAAAAGCAAATTGTTTAATGTGCTGTGAATAAGTGACAAAACAGCTGAACTTTGCGTAGTGGGTAGGCCTTTATCGACGCGTGGCGAGGTGGTGATTGAGGGTGACTTTGGTTCTCTTATCGCACGTAAGGGCTCCTGCCTGCCTCCCACCGCCGCCATTAGCTGCAGCTGACTGGACGCAGGACGATGGACGACTGGTGGGGATGCTCTTGATTAGGTATATAGTTGTCGGGGGTTATTAATGGTTGGTCACACACATATTCAATAATCGGACTTGGCTCCATAATATTGGCAAACTGACTTCTTGGCTATAATTGCGACAGTAATTGGACCTAATGCGACAAAGCGCTCCCTCTCTCTCTCTCTCTCTCGCCCATTCTCGCTCGTTCTCCCCGTCCGTTTGTTGTTGTCTACTTACACACGCCTCAGTGGCTGGCTCCTTTTCTCCTTACTGGGAACTTTGTTGCAGTTTGTTTTTACTATTGTTTTGTAATGGCAAAATTATAGACCCAAGCGACCCTTAAGCTTCATTTCACTTGCTCTTCGGCGCGCCCTCTCGCTCGCTCTCGCTCTCGCTCGGTGGGTGACTGGCATAGTCAAGCAGAGACATCCTTTCTGCCTTGTTCATCTTTGGCATTATCTACTTCCGCCATAAACAGCAACAACTTTTCATCTTTTGTGCCAAGCAACATTTTTGTCTTTGTCTTTCTGCTGGGGCGCTCCCGCTCGCTCCCGACGAGTCACGTTCTGCATTTTTATGATTTTTATTTTGATTTCCTTTAAACTAACTTCCCACGGAGCTGGGCGAAGAGAAATCGTTGCTATTTTTGCAAATTGCCTACAATGATGGCCACAAGTTCGCGTCCTGGTCTCAGTTTTTCAATGTTACGCTTGGCGGAATGTGCCAGGCTCGGCCTCGGCCTCTGCCTGGCACCCGGAAAATATTATTTCGCTTGACTTTTACAACGGCCCAGGCATTGGGAGTCCCGGCCCGTCCCGGTCCTCCCATCAGCTACTTTTATTTTATGTTTTTTCCGCTCAGTTGTTGTTGTTGTTGTTTATGTCGATGGCTCTGCCGTCGCTGGCGACGTCCCGTCCAAAACTATTTTGCTATTTGTTTTGCCTAACTCGATTTTTCACTGGTTGCCTTTTGTCTGCTTGGCTGGCTGTTCCCTGCCTCTGCCTGCCGGCCCTGCCCTTTCCTTTTTGGCCTGCCACTGACACATCTGAGACGACGACGACGACGGCACACACAAAAACACATTTGACAAAGCTCTCTTGTTGTTGTTCTTGCTATTTTGGGAACTTGGGCTTGTCATTTTTTTTTTGACTTTTGTTTTCCTGCTGTTGATTCTACGATTTGCCATTCATTTTGTGTTTGTAATGATTTTCATGCTAATCACAACAATTGACGCGTGTGCGGCTTTGACAGTCGTCAATTCACTTGGTTGAGCTTCTGCCAGACAATCAATATAATGGAAATGAGAAATCACAAATGTTAATCCCCGGCGGAGTGCTGTCATTTAATTTGATTTTTATTGAGAAAGAAATGCAGTAATTTAGTTGGAACTAGGTCGCAGCGGGATTAGCGTTGAAATCGTCGAAAGAGATAATTGTTTCAGTAGAGTATTTCAGTCGCTAAGAAAGCTATGGCATAGTTTTTTCGAACTTGGGTGTTGAACGTTCCGAAATCCTTTCTTGGCTGGAACAATGTCGTTTCTAAAGGTTCAGCCGTTTGGTCTGGACGTTGATAATGCGTTAGTTTGTAAAGGAAACTCCATTAAAATGCACATTTTTTTTAATAATGTGGTATTGTAGATGCCATAAGAAGTTCCCTTGAACCTTTTTTAGGAGCACATATAAGCCCCAGTGTTACATTAAGAACAGCAATGGGCACATGCTGACCCTACGCGCCTTCATAGACTTAGAATATTAAGCTCTAATTATTATTTTTGTAATTACCAGAGCTGTAATGTAGCCATTACTTACTGTACTTAATTACTTTTCAGTACAATTATTAAGAGTATTCAGATAATGAAAAAAACATTTCTGATTACGATTTTCTACTAACCATAATTGTTATATAGAAGTACGCTTTTTCATCAAATATTTCAAATTGTAATTACTTTTACAATTGCTTCAGTAATTGCGCCTGTAAAGGAAGAATTACTTCAATAATTGCGCCTGTAAAGGGAGAATTACTTCAATAATTGCGCCTGTAAAGGGATATTATTGAGTAATTGAAGTAGGAAAACATGAGAATATTAATTTAATCGCATACGCCACAAAAAGCAATGAGTTCCATAGGTTGTTAAGACACCAAATCAATTGAAACCCAGTGTTGCTTACCGAAAGGACTTCTCGAAAATAGGTTTCCTTTTCGACTCCAGTTTAAAAATTCTCAATATCATTCTCTTTTAAGAACAAAGTGTTAACATAAAAGGAGAGCTTATGTAGGTCCTCACATAAATTATCTGTATCTTTTATCTATTAGTCAAAGATGTAGTCAAAAATAGTAGGTTTTTACAAGTACTCAAGTTAGAATCGATACAGTTTAAGTTCTTCATATTAAAAGGTACTAACAATCATGCCAAGACTATCGCATATTCCCCTAAAAGTTGGACAGGGAGAAAATATCACTTGAATAGTTCTGATTCTCCTTGGTTATTAAAAGAAATAAGTTTTTTGTTATTAAATTTCACGTGTTGAGAGCCGAGCACATCGCAAAGAGCAGACTCTGAAAGGCTTTATATTTAATGTATGTGTGAGTGCTGTTGACTCAGTCTATCGATAGCATTGTCTAATTGTGGGTAAGCTGCAAGTGACAGCCTCCGTCTCATTCTCTCTCGCATTGACCTGATCCGCTCTCTTTCTCTTTGAAGAGCAGTCATTTTGTGAGAGATCGACTAACTTGGATCTATCTTCGAAACCCCACGATGTGGTGTACAAATCAGGTAGATCTGCTTAAGATTTCTTCGGTCTTTGATGTGTGCAGAGCTAAGTGAAAATATATGTTAATGTTTATAAAAGAACTTTATTTCCCAAAAAATTTCAACTAATAAAGACCGTGAATAATACATTAGGAAAACTGGATCGAATCAAGTGACAAAAGCCAATAGCTAGTGAAGATGACCAGCTGTTACAAAGACTTAAAGCCGAAAAATCTCCATTTAGACAATTTATGACCAGTGATTCGTTCGATTTTCAACGGTGCCATTTTCCATTAGTAAAACCGATCAGTTTTCCTTTCCTCCCCCCCCCCCCCTGTTCCTTATGCCGGCACAACTAATCTATTCACATATCATAGACAGTTCTCCTTTTGGCCCATCATCATCAACATCGTCGTCGTCCTATCTATCTATTTTAATGCCCGCGCATTACGTTATCATTGATTGGAAGGGAAAATTGAAAGTATTTATCACGCTGCTAATAAATGAATGCCTCGATGGATTCATTTGGACGCTAAGCTGGCGCACAATTTTTCAAAGTTGAAATTAATAACGGTTTTTTCCTTCGATGCGGACGTCAACGTCGTCCACTTTCATTTTGCTTGCCTTTAATTTTTCTTTTATCTGCCATTGAACAATGGCCGGGACTTGCTTCTTTATTTGCCGTTGTTGTTGGATGGGGGGAGGACTAGCAGCATAATAAATTAAGCGCTGCTTGCCCGTTGGCTGCCACTTGGCCAAAATAAATTGCACTAAGCGAAAAATAACAACTCAATCCATGGAACCAACGACAAACGACAAAAACTGCCGGCCAGAAAATTGAAGCAGCAGCGGCGGCAGCAGGACAAATGGAAAAAGTGCGCAACACAATGGCCAAAAAAGAGGGGAAGAAAGGGATATAAACAGATTACGTCGTTATTGGCGCTGCTGCTGCTGACCAGCACGTGCCCACACATGTCCCCAGGATGGATGGGAGCCTCGTCTTGCCATCTATGCATGGCCATGGTTTTCTCGATTGATTTTGCGTCGTCCGCACTCGCATCACCTGCAGGCTAAGCTGCTTTTAGAGATGGAGCCACCTAGCCGATGCGGACGCAGCGAAGCGTTAACGTTTCATGTCGCCTTTGTCCGGTTCCCGGCCCCGCCGGCTGTCGTCCTTTAATTTATATCATGTCTCCTGCACTGGCATCCGAGACAGTCGTGCCACAATTCACGGTTGCGTTTTGTTAATTAATTTGCTCATTTATTGCAATCGACGCAGCCCAATCCCGACAATCCCTGCTTAGAAAAAGCCTTTGATTGAGTCTTTAAAACACTTTTGAAGTTATCTCCAGACAGCAGCCGCCTCTCTCTCTCTGGATTTTGGCTGGTTTCGGTTTATGAAAAACAATAACAAAAACATAAATCAAGCAAGTCGGGGATAATTTTTGTATGCCGTTGCTATTTTTTAGCTGACCAAAGTGAAAAGCACGAACCAAGAGAGGAGCACAAAAAAAACAAAAAATGAATTCTAGCAGCAGCTGCATTTTTAAGGACTAGCCACATGAATGGGCGGATTTTCTGGCCATAATCTTTAAAGCTCTTTCACATTGTTCGATGCTGGGTGTCTTCTAGCTTATGGACAGCCAATGGTGGTTTCGCTTTAAGAGCCGCTTTATGGGAGTTTACATATTTTACTCCGAATGCTGTGAAGATTTTGTTTCATTGAGACCAAAATGAACTCACTTTTATTTGTTTTGTATTTATAGGGGAAATTCAACAAATTCTTTTATTCTAATACTGAAAACTCTCAGAGACTGAGAGGGCAGGCTTAGTGTAACAACAGCAAAGTTAAATCAAATATGTACCTATTAATGTGCACCTTTGGGCAGCCGTAAGGAAATTTTCATCATATTCCATTTACAAGAGTCAATACAACTTTTATTTTATTTCAGAAGACTTACATAGAAGCTTGCAGCAGAAATAGCTAGTCAGCTTGGGGTTGTAAGCCCAGTTTTTGCTCTACACATTGTTTAAGAGTTAGATAGGTTCACTTTAACAGCTGGTTCTCAGTCTCATTAGTTGGGAGAGAAGCCAAACGGTTTTTGTTAAGTGAGTAAGTCTACCGACAGCACCACAGTAACTCTCTACGCTCACGCAAGAACCCAACAATATTAACAAAGGGAAGCTTACCGTTTTTTCTTTCTTTCTTTTAAGATAGGTGGAGTGCTGAAGTTGTTGTACCTACAAACGATGTCCCTGATTCTAAGGAATATTGCTGCTGCTTCCAATTAAACGAGATTCCACAGAATGGAAGATCCTTGCACCAAGTTCTATCAATTTGTTTACCCAGTTGAATATAAATCATTCCCAAAAACGGAATGTTTTTGCTCAAATCAACGTCTGGAGTTCTCTAAGGTGTACTTAAAGTGAGAAAAAACGCTCATAATCTGATTTAGGTTCAATTTGGCTCATCTTGAGCTCTGTGTTCTCTCTTTTTCACCTCTGTAAAGTTATCGAATAACCATGAATCGTTTTCAAATGATTTTCACACGAAAAGTATCTATACTCAGAAAAAGAAAGTTAAGAACTTTGTACTTGAATTAAGTATAAAAACCTCTTTAGTCACCGCCCAGCTTTTAGCGGAATGCGATTCGTAGTTTTGGGTTGTACTTTTCGAAGCGAACTTTCAGTAATCTGTGAAACAAATGTTGACTTTTTGCTCAAATTCGTGCTACTATCAAAATATTGCATCGAGGAAGACCCTCTCTCTACGACCACAGTGCTGATGAATTGGGATTTTGCAACTTTAACTAAGTTTTGATAGCCACCAGCCTAAGCAACAGCAAAGTGTTTACCTAATGAAGTTTGTGTGGGAAATGTCCGTAAAAAGTAACGATAGTTGTTAACGAAGTGACGAGAAGAGCATAAAGAATCACGCATAAATAAAGTGCAGCAACAACTTCGTATGTGTCTCTCTCTCTGCTCTGTCCCTCCTATGCCTCCTATTGCCGTGTGCTTTAGACAGCCACAAGCACACACACGCACATGGCATCAGGCCATAAGCGGGCTTTTCTTATTTTTAATTTGCCCAGAAGTTTGCAACGCATAGAAATATTCATTTCCGACCCCATAAACTATATATATTCTTGATCAGGGTGACGAGCTGAGCCGATTGAGCTTTGTCCGTGCGTCTGTCCGTCTGTCTGTCTGTTTCTACGAGAACTAGTCTCTCAGTTTTAAAGCTATCTTCTTTTTGTTGCACACTACTAATATGTCGGAACCGGCCGGATCGGATGACTATATCTCATAGCTCCCATTAGAACAATCGGTCGGAAACCTAGTTTTAGTATGAAAAACTTTTTTCTTTTCAATGGAAACGTCTCCAAACTTTGTAATCGTTGGTTTTTTATGTTTTTTTTATAATTCTACCAAGTTTGATTAAAATCGGACAACTATATGGTATAGCTGCCATACAAAAGATAGGTCTGAAAAACAGTCTTAGTTAAAAAAACTTTTTTGTTTTTAATGGTGGCATCCTGCAATTTTGTATTTGCTTGATTCTCATGCTTTTACATAATTCTACAAGTTTTTGTCCAAATCGAATGACTATATCATATAGCTCCCATACGAACGATCGGTCGGAAAATGGGAAAAAAGAATTTATTGAAAATATTTAGCGAGCACTTGCAAGGGTATAAAAACTTCAGCACAAACGAAGTTAGCTAAGCTTTCTCGTTTTTTCTTTCTTTGTAGATTCAAAAAAATAATGTTTTATTTGTGTTAGTGACTGCGCTAGCAGTAGATGCAGTGGGGCACCTCTGCACAAGAGCATTGATGCTTGGTTTCTCTTTTGTTTGACTAACTTCTTAAGAAAGTGGACTTGTTTCTTCTCTCCTTTCAATTTGAAAAACATAAACAAAGAGTCCATAGAAGACGCACTTTACTTTACTCTACTTTACTACAAAGAATAACTGAAATGGAACCAAAAATTCAATATAATTGAAACGCTTCTTTTCAATTCCTTGAAAATGAAAAGCTCGTTTCAACTTGTAGATTTCCCTTAGCAAATGCCATTAAAATGTTGCATTCATCAGCCATTTCTCTGGCCCTCAAGTTGATCCCACAAATGCATTAGCCATATCCGTTCAACTCGCTGGGATTTGGTCTCTTCCTTTTTTCATTTCCTTTTCGCTTATAAATATTAAATAAATTAAAATGCAAGCTAATTGTTAATCTGGCGGACTTGCGGCTTTTGCATATGCGCTGTGTCAACAACAATGTCCCTGTCCACATCTCTATGGCCACTAACAAGCTCTGCCGCTCTGCCTACGCCTTGCAGCAGCTGCTGGCGCTGCCGCTGCCGTGCTTTAAATGTAAAGCACTTGCTGTGGTCGCTTTGAGCGACCCAAAAGTTAATCTCTGCCAACCGCTGCCACCCCCCGCAACGCCCGCCACCACCCACTTGGGTTGTTAGATATTTTGCCATTATGTTTTTCTTCTTTTTCAGTCGCTTTGCAGCAACCACAACTTACATTTTTACAGAAGAGGAAAAACTCGTTTGTTTGTTTATTTTGCTGGCACTTTTTATGCGCCCCCCGTTCCCTTTTTGATTTTTACCCAGCCAGGGTGCAAGATAAATCGTCCTTCAACGCAACTGCGGGTATAAAAAATCACACGATCAGTCATTACCCACACACACACGCGCTCACACATACAGAAGCACTTATGCAGCTCCTTTTTATCGCCTTGACTGCTGCTGCTGCTACGCTTTAAATTTTTTATGCACGCTGCGCTGCTGATTTGGCGATAGTGTCGTCGTCCCCGTCCTCATCCGCATCTTGCCGCCGCCTGCAGCACATAAGTCATTTGGCAGCAGCAGCAGCTCCACTTGTAAGAATTCACACGACGAGCATCGTCCCATCCGACTGGCTTCCTGCGGCCTTCAATCGTTCGTTCCAGTTACTAATACGTTTTCTTCCCTCATAGCTTTCACTGCCGACATTTTAATGCCTTTTCTTGCCGAGCAGCTTCTTTTGAGTGCATAAAAGGAGCAGCAGCAGTCGGGCGGCTGCCCCGCGCCCCCTTTCGCCCCAGTCGCTGCAATTGCTGACGGCACAGGATATTACCGCCGTCATTCATCGGGACGCATTCATATTCCTCTCAGTGGCAGCAGCAGCACGCACATGTGCACACCCAGTCGGGGTGGCAGCTTGGCTCGGATAGCCTGGCTGGATAGTGCCTCAATACTCTGACGCTTCCGGTATTTATGACGCAAGTAATCAAATTGAATGGCGCGTTGCAGTTTCTTTTCGCCCTTTATTTGCCCAAGGAGCGCGCAGATTCAGCAGCGTCCTGCAGTGATAAATTCTGGCGTTGTTCCTGCTGCTGCTTCCGCCGCTGCATAAAAAATTGTGCGAAACTTTCAGCTCCCTGCACATTTTCGCCGTCGTCGTCGCTTATCAGCAACGGCTGCTGCAGTTTAACTCGTAAGGGGCGCGGGACGGGGCGGCAGTGATAATAATGAATGTGCATGAAAAATGCAGCCTGACTGAAAGGCAAACGAAGCAGCGGCAGCAGCAGCGGCGGCAGCAGGAGGCTACCTAAGGCGCAATAAATAATAAGTATCCCAGGACCCCAAAAGCCAGAGAATGGGCACATAATGAACGACAACTTGAGTAGTAGAAACTCAGGCAACTTGACTGGCATAATGGGAAATTAGTGGGCAAGAGAGCGTTAAGTGCCATGTGGCAACAGAGGAAGATGGGGCGGCATGATTTAGTGGCGTAGGTGAGAGAGAGAGAGCACAACTGCTCAAGGACTATGCTGAGAAATTGCTAGATATTTTGTGGATTTAAAGAGTTGTGTGGCAATTAAGATGCCATTTAATGGGTTAAACGGCTTAGAAGAAGTGAACCATCAGCTGAATGCATAATTTATGGAAAGACATTATATGAATGAATGGCAAGGCATGGACACATATATTTTGTTTCTTTTAAAGCATTTCGTACAAATCAGAGCAAATTTTCATTTTAAACGAAACAGCAACAGAAATGCGGCACATATCGTTTTTTCTAAGAAGCAAACGTACGTCAAAGTGCTTGCATTGACTAGTTCAAACCCCTAAGTACGAAGTTTACGGACGCTTTCATTGAAAACTAAAATCTTTTTCTCACTAAAACTAAACGACTTATCATTCCCATGGCAGCTTTTTGCCATATGCAGTAGATGGAAGACTCCGGGCCATATTTCCGCTGCATGTCTTAAAAACTAAGAGATTAGTTTGCGTAGAAACACGCAGACGGACAGACAGAAGGCTCAATCAACTCAGCTCATCGTCGTGCTCAAGTGTAGCAATCAGCGTGTGCGATGGCGCAACCGCATTCCAATGGCTAAAATCTCAGAGTAAGGGTGCGTTCAGATTATATTTTTAGATGCCAACTGCTGCCATACTCATGTGAACACCTGCCAGGCACTGCCAATTAACTGGAGCCCTATATAGGGTCAGAGAAATCTGTCAATAGTCTCATATATCTTATATCATATCTGAATAGACTGACAAAAAACTGACTGCAGTGGCAGTGTGTCGGAACGCACCCTTAGTATAGCGATTATATTTCCATAACTCGATAAGTTTCCCAACAATCTTTACCTTAGCAAAAAACGATTTCTAATCAACAGGAAGGAAGGCAGGAGATACTGTTTTTGTGTCCCGGTACGCAGGCTTCTTCTTACATCGCCTTCTCAACTCTGGGAAGACACACTTTCTTATCACCAGAAACAGACGGGTTTTTATTATCTTCTTTGCAGGACGAAACTCTTTTTGATCTCTAAGAAGAGACTTTATCTTGTAACGCTTTTGTACCGCCTAGATGTGTCTTTACGAAGGAAGGAATGCCATATCGCTAGAGTGAATCAACTAAAGCGATAAAATATGTTTCCAAACGATAAGAAAATATCCTTAAAGTATTTAGCTAATAGAGTTCTAAGTCTAAGTCTTGGGCTGTCATTATAGGTGAAATACTGAGAAATTTTAGGTAATGTTGAGCAGTTCCAGGTACTATTTTTCTGTGTCTTAAGAATTTTGCACTTTCATAAACTTATCAATAATAGCACAATGAATTGCAAAAGTTAAAGGCTACCAATGTAGTTACTGTTGAACTGAAAAGGCGACCAAAAGAACAGATGTTCTCAAGATGCAAATGCTGAAGCACCAAATGAGTATTAGTTCTTGAGTTTTCTAGAATTTTGCTCTTAAAATCGAGCTTAGAGGAGAGCAAGGTAAAGAAACTGAGAGAGGTGAGCCAGCACATTTGAGAGCATAGCGTTGAGCCCGCTCTAACAGTTACGTGTGCGGAGAAACTAGTACTCATGCTGCTTTGAAAATCGCTAGCAGTTTTGGCATTGCTAGCCTAGAAACAGGACTTTTGGACAGAAAGTTGACAGGCAAACACTGTTGCTGCTTTGTGGTGTGGTGTGTTCCTTGAGCTGGCTAAAAGTTGATACATAGATTGTCAATTAATTTTCTATAAATTTAAACAATCCCTTACTTTTGAATCTGTGGAATTCTTGATTCGAGAAGGAAAGATCTTACTTTTGAACTTGATGAGCTTTTAGTACAAGAACTAGCATTCTTATTCTTGATGCAAGAATAAGATATCTTGGATTAAAGTCTGTTTAGCACTTGATTTCTGTATTTTTTTTTACTAAATGTGAGAATAATATATAATTGGTTCAATCATTGAAGCTCTTATGTGAACAAAAACGGGATATGAATGTAAAACTAGGATCAAGAATTTCTCTCGCGGACTAAGGGCTTTTATTCGTATCGATGCTCATTCTATGGCTCTTTTGAGTACCTAAAAGAGACTTAAGAAGTGGAATCATATCTTGGCAAAACATTTTATGACTTACGTCCGCTAAATAAAGAATTTCCTAAAGTCCCTCAAAAACGATGCACGCTGGATAGTTGGAGGCATCCTAGTTCATCCTGCAACTAGCAGGAAAAAATTCTGGCCACCCAAAATGTATGCTACAGTTTTTGTTGTTTTTTTTTGATAACATTACGCATACGCAGCGTTTGTTGGTCTCCAATTCGCTTAGAGAGTTTATCAATGGCAATCGATTGTTATGGCTTTATAGACATTACATGTTTTCCCTTAAGATATACAAACACAGCAAACATAACATGTCTAACAAGTCAAATGTTTTTGCTGGCTTGTGTTGGCCTGGGGGCCATTTGAAGCTGCTGTTGCTGTTGTTGTTGTTGCTTAATATTTATGTTTGCACGCAGCAGCCACAACAAATAAACGTAACGCAACGTAACGCAACAAAACGAACCGAAACGTGGCAAACGGGCCCAGCGACCGAATGCCAGACTGCAGTTAAAATGAAATAAAACATGAAAATGAATTATGATACATGTGTTTGTTTGAAACTCCAACACGGGCAGGGGGGGAATGAGCAGGGGACCGAGGGAATGGCGGCCACTCATTCATTTAAATGCCATTTTAAACTTAAATGAAAGTTTATGGCTTTTATTTGCATTGTCGCAGATGTTGGCTTATATTTTGTTGTTAAGGCTGTTGCATGTTGTACACACAACCTCCCCCCCCCCTCCCCTACCCATCCCCCTTCCCCTAACACAGAGTAGATCAACATATAGCAACAACGACAGAAAGCGTGTTGTTTTATAGCAAAGACGTGCACACATATGCCACGTAAAACTCGACACTTTACATTTGGCAGGGCAATATTTTATTTTTATTCTCGTTGTTTGCCAGAAATTCGTTACCTGCCAGGACAGAACACGAACAGCACCAGCCAATGGCAGGTGCAAAAGGCAACATGAAACAACATTCAGACAGAGAGCAACATACATAAATCAAATTAATTTTGTAGGCGAGGCGAAGCACTGCTCCGCTGCTGCCGCTGCCAACGTGCGCCATTTTGTAGTCCTGCCAGCCCCGCAGCTTCATCCTCCCCCCGGCTCGGCCGAAAAGTGCGTTTTAATTGCAGAGATGCTGCCGCGTTGTGCGACGCGATTCGACGCTAATTAGGCGCACAATTGGCACGAAATAAAAAGCCAGAAAAACAAAGGAGCGTACGTGACTATCTCAAGCTGTCGATCCCCACCACGCAGCCACCAGGAGTTCTGCGATAAAATGTACTTTTAAATTGCGGCAGGGGGGAGGGGGGGTTTGGGGCGAGGTGGAGACAACCGCATCGCACGTGTAGCACACTCGAATACGTATCATCAAATGAATATTCGCTTATTTGCATCTCTCTGTCTCTCTCCCAAGGTGGTAAAAAATACCCCCGACTCGGGGGGGGTGTGTATGTGTGTGCGGACTGATGGCAGGTTTGAAGGTGGATGGTAGCTGACGGCTGACAAAATGAGTTTTCAAGCATTTCGTTCTGTGTTTTTCTTCTCAGTGAAAGGTTCTGCCGGGGAAGGGTTAACCTTTGATTCAACAGCTGGCTTTTAATTTAAGATTTTTGCTTGGGTTCCTGTAAAATACGTAAAAGAAATGAAAAAAGTTGCCAGAGTCGAGAGTTGTTTGCCTAAACTTTGTGATTGAAATTGATTTTTATAATGAGCCTAAAAGGTGTAATGAGATTTCTTTCATATGGCGGGGGGTTGTCTTTTACACTTTGTATTTGACAATGAAGGGACTGTAATTAAGCTGGGGCCTGTGATACATACTGGCCGACCATTGGAGCCTGATCAAACAGAACGGAATTCAAGCAGATTCATTAAAATCCTAATGAACTTTGAGTGTCACCTCTCAAAAGTAATCATAAGTTACTCAGTCAAGTTTCAATAAGTGTCTCTCTGGTCCGCATATTCTAATCCGACTGCAACTTCTCCCCCTCTCTCTTTCTCTAAGCCACACAAACAAAATCCACCTACGGCATATCGCATTTTTGCCATTTTCCAGCGAGAGAGAGCAACCTCATCCATTTCTAATGATATTGAATAAGCACTTGAAAAACTCATATAAAGTAAACAATTGATTCCCACATTACTGGTCCTGCTCCTGCTTCCTACTTCTAAGCTCACCCAGGGGAGGTGCATGTTGACAGCGAGACATAGACTTCGTCTCAGACTTTACAAGTTGCCATTTGCTTACCCACCGTTTACTTGCAAATTTTCTTTTGGCTCTGCAGATTTTTGCATTTTTCTTGCCCACTTTTCATGCGGATATCCATCTGCATATGCACGAGTACGTGTGTGTGTGTGTGTGTGCGAGCTTCTTGCAAGTTATTTTCATATTTGTTTAAAGTCTATTTACCGCAAGTTGACAGTGAAATATGCGAAACTAGCGCGTAGCCAAATAAGTGCGACAGTTTCCGGTTACAACTGTGGCAATGCCATTGGCAGAGGGGATGGAGCAGATGGAGCTAAAGATTCACTCCTCCCCGCTGGCTTCCCTGCATGTCATTGCGGTTTGTTTGTTTGCTTGACTTGCGCCCGGGTAAGGATTTCATGTGCTTGAGCAGCAGATAGAGAGTTGGTGGCGCGGGGAGGACCAACCGCAGAGCGGCGCTGGATGTCTCGGTGTGTGTGTGTGCTGTGCTGTTCTGTGCTGGTTGCCTGCCTGTCCGCATGACAATTTGTTGTGCATGAAATCTGCTGCTGGCTCTGCTGCTGCGGCTGCTTCTGCTCCAGCTCCTGCTCCTGCTTCTGCAATGTTTTTTGCGCAATTTGCCAAAGCCATGCCAGGCACGAACCAGATATGCAGAACAGCAGACCAAGAAGGAAACCCAGGCCAGGCCAGGCCGGGCCGGGCCAAGCCAGGCCAGGCAAATAGTCTGGGCTGTGTAAACAAACTGTTATCCCTACCGCTCGCTCGCAAGACGTATTAGATTTCTGGCTGTAGTTGTAGTCGGGCCTAACCACTGAGACGGAAGTAATGTGTCTATCAAAGCATTAACGAACGAGCCAGCGAAACGAAACGAAAGGAAACTTCTTCGTCTAGGTTGAAGTTAGGTTTTCTGGTTTTCTATTGAATACCCTATTGATGGGAATTGAGTTGAAAAAGGTGATATGATAGTTGTTCAATAGCTTGTCACAGTCTGCCAAAGCTATATAAATTATCTTAAAGCATAGCATCTTTTACTTTTTAAGTATTCTAAGGGAATTTTGCTCAAGCAGCTTAAATATTGTTATATATCACTTAATAGTGTCTTAAGAGAAATTCGTATCAGTTGGGAACTGTACAGTTTCATAATTGGAGAGAAAGTTTTCTTAATATTTACAGATATTTGCTTCGCTATCTTCAGAGAATCTCTTTGGAGACAAATGACAAGGGTAAACGTAGCCTTTGCACAAAAAGTTTTGCAGGACTTTTGTAATTTCTAAGCTGTAAGGCACTAGTTCATTTATAGGCAGGAGCTTACCAATAAAAAGCAACATATTCTGATTGCACTTGAAGTTAATTGCACAGCTCTTCACTAGGCTCTCGAATTTGATACTTGATAATATATAAATAAAGTGTTAAAATTTGAACTGCAGGTAAAATTTGAGGCCTACGATCCAATTTCAAATACGAAATTAGCTTTACATAAAGAGATGATGTATAAAGAGATGATTTGAATCAGAAAGTATTACCTGGCATCTCTAAGAGGTTTAAAATGGCTATGCTGCTCTAAAATTTGTATTGAAAGTGTTAACATCTCTGTACAAATGTACTGAAACCAACCAGGGTTTAGCAACCTCATCAACACGCTCCAGAAACCTTTGTCTTAAAAGTGAATAACACTATTTTAAGGGTTTTCTACAAAAATAATAATATCCTAAAATTATAAATTAGTGTGAACATACAAACATATATCTAAAAGTAAATGTATGTTTGGTTATTACTTCTAGGCAACCAAGCCGCTGAACCAATCTCCACGAAATTCTGAATCAGTCCCAAGCCAGCGAGCAGATTCGGAAGCGGTTAGCTACGAACGTGAAATGTATGGGATGTTACTTGATAACACGGAGTTAGATATTTTATTTTATTAGATAAATATCGGTTTAAAAGGGGCTATTGCATTGAATATATAGAGGGGAAGGTCTTCACTTTTAAACGTTTCAAGGTATGCTTTGACCTGCAGCGCAACATGTGGCCGAGAGTTGTCATGTTGAAAAAAAATTACTTTGCAGTGCCTTTGCTCGAATTCTGGCCGCTTTTGCTTCGGAAAATCATAGGATTTAGATACATTGTGAGCGCGCACACCAACAGCTTAGAGGAGTAGAGAATTTGGTATGTAACTCCGCTGTAGACTGGAGTCGAACCAGCATGAGTCACTTTATAACTAGTTCAGAGACTTATTTGAGAAATGATCTCGAAATTTGGTATATAGGCAGCAAATAGGTATAATATATAGGAGTAAGATACGTACCCAATTAATTTCAAGAGCCTGGGCTTCTCCGGGCATAAAGCTATCTCTATTTACTAAATTACTGACAGCTCTGGCTGTTTTTTAATCAGTTAAAACGTAATCAAATCGGTTTGAATTTGGTACAGGACTAAGTATCAAGTGATTGTTTGCTTCTTTTTTACTTATTCCGGAATTCAGACATTAATTTGTACACCACAAATGTTTTACGAATTTTACTAAATTTATAAAGTAAGAATTTTGTGAAATTGCTAACACCCAAAGTACCAAAGAATCATGAGTTTTTGTAAAACTGAGATAATGTTTTTAAGAGAATAACATATTTTTGGATCATGGGGAGAATTTTGTTAGCCACCTGATATACTTATTCAAATTCGCATTAGATTACATTAAATTGTTCCAAGTTTCATCCGATGGAGCTGAATAATCAAAAACAGCCAAGGAAATTGGATTTTCAAACATGCAGCCCGATCATCAACTGAGTGAGCTATTCTCTTGTGCAGAGGGTATTCTAGCTTCGGTTTTCCCCATTTGCTTGCTTCCAAATCCATGAAAAATCCATATTCTATTGCATACTTATGTGCGCTCAAAATGTTCACCAAATGCCTTTTGCATTAAACGCCTTTATGCCAAATTGAACACAATTAAATTAGTTGCGGCCAAGGGATTAAGGTGCAAAATTGCCATCGTTCTCAACGTAGAGGTGGTTGTTGCTACTGTTGTTGTTGTTGGTGTCTTTGTTTATGTATAACTAATTGGCTATGTAAATGGCAGCTGAGTTTGCGTTTGTCTGTATGTGTGTTTGTGTGTATGTGCTGTTAATTACAAGCATAGGCAGCCGCAGCTTATAGATGAATGCATGGTCAGAGTTTGGGAGGGAATGTGTGGGGAGGGGGGAAGCTGTAGGTGATGTATGCTGAGAGCTTGCCAGCAGCACTCCACCCACATTGACATTTCGAGCAGCGTTGTCATGAAACCTTTTGCTAAGGATTATGCAAATCTGCCACTCATCGTGCACACACACAGCCAAACCTAGGCATGCCTTCATTTACATTTACATACAGCTAGCTGAAGATTTGCGCATCATAATTTATGCCGCCCTGCCAACCAGCCGAGAGAGCGAGAGCGAGAGCGAGACACACACACAGACACTTCACTCACAACGCCTCAAAAATTGCCCACAGTTATGACAGCAGGCACAAGGACAACCCGGCAGGTGAGCCTGACAGTCCGCAATAACAACAACAATAACAACTTCAGTAAAAATCCATTTCGTTCCCAATTCACGTCCAGAGAGTGGTTTTTGCTGCTCGCTTGCCTCGCATAATTAAATCATAAAAAAATGTTTTTTTAATGAAATTAGTTGGTTGTGTTTTACACTTTTCGCTCCGCCTGATTTGCCATAATTAATACCCAAGTGGGCGAGGGTTATCTGACATTTGACTGCTGGCCCTGCACTTATGGAAAGCGCTTAAATTAACTAACCCCTTGGGGGCAGGGCCGAATGCAAACACCGTAAACACCTTTAAAAGCCAAAGCTCTCCAGCTGCCCGATCCTGATAGTTGGCACTGCAATTTCCATACGAGTGGGGCTGCTGGGGCTTTACAAAATGTGTAGTTTATTTGCAATTTTTTAGCCAAAAACCAGCTTTCTTTTCCGTCTCTCTCTCTCTCTCTCTTCGTCCTTCCCCTTGCATGTGGAATTTTTGTTATCGCAGAGCTTGCAGCAGCAGCAGCAGCAGCGGCAGTTGCATCAGCTGCAATAAAATCAGTGGCCAAAGGTTGCAGCAGCTGAGGTCAGTTGGGGTCTGTGGTGTGCGTGTGTGTGTGTGTGTGTGGGTGTCTGTCTGTGTGCCTGTTAAATAGAACATTTGCACTAAAAACTTGCACACTGAAAATTTCAAATTTTGCCATTTGTTTTTTGTTATTTTTTTTTTTGTTGGGTTTGTTTAGTATTTGGGAAAAGAGTTTGGTGATTTGCATTTAAAAGGTGTGTCGATGGCCTGGCTTGGGTACGGGGGAAGCGGAATAGAAATGTAGGTTGACCTTTTCTATGTATCGTTTTGCAAATGAATGCGCACCCTCTTCCGGTAGATAGGCTAAGAATATAATGGGTATTTCGGGTTACAGCAAACTGTGAGTAGCAAAAACTGCACAGTTGAATATTTTACAAGTATTTTTCTGATTTATACAGATTTGATAATTAAAGTAATGTTGAGTTTAACGAGATGAAATCAATGGAAACCAGGGCAAGGGTACAACGGGCCATTGGTTGCTCATCGCTAGCATTCTGAATTTCAGGTTTAGTGATCGGGCATCACCTTTTGTGGAGAAGGAATCATCAATATAGCTGAATTTCAAGCGTTGACCCAACTAGCTACCATTTTGTGCCCTAGTTTTAGAAGGGAAGAACTCCCTTAAAGTAGTATCACTTAGAATCCAGGGCTGCAAGCCGGTTTTGAAACGAACCGGTTCGCACCCGGAATTCCGATTTTCAGATTACTGTGAATCGATCCTTGAAACGAACCTCTTAAAGTATTAAAACTGAGCCCAAACCCGTTCCAATTCTAAAATTTCGGTTCAGTTCAACAAAAAAGAATAGACAAGACAAAATTACAATCATTTCTCAACGACTTTTTCTGTTAGCCTGATGGTTCTGGCAGAGTAAACAACTATAAACAAGAAAGAAAGTCGGTCAAGCCCGACTATAACATACTCTGTACCAAGAAAATTTGTCTTTTGATCATAACTCGAAAACCGTTCATCCGATCTTCTTCATTCCTTTTGCTGATCGATAAGTTATCCTAATAACTAAACATGTTCAGAAGGAACAAGCCATCTATCTTCAAAACAGTGGGAGATATGACGTTTTTTCTAAATTGCGGGGGCGGGAGGGGGCGTGGCCAAAATTGAGAATAAACTTGATCCTGCCTGCAGACATAAGAAGCATATGTCCCATACACGTCAAACCTCTATCTCTTACCATCTCTGAGATCTGTGCGTTCCTACGGACAGACAGACGGACAGACGGACATGGCTATATCGACTCGGCTGTTGATGCTGATCAAGAATATATATACTTTATGGGGTCGGAGATGCTTCCTTCTGGATGTTACATACTTTTGCACAAACTTATAATACTCTATGTACCTACGGTACAGAGTATAAAAATTCCAAACTACCATCCTGACCCATATTAGACTGTGTTTTTGGAGAACCTCGACTACAAAGTTTATCGGATGGTTCACCAAATAAGAGCTTGACATTACTGTGAATCATTTATCGTACATAGACTACGAAATGGAATTTAACCTAAAAGGTGTATCTAGCACTTCGAAATTGGAATTTCGCCACAATACTTTATACAAATAGAAACACTTTGACATTGCTTTGATGATCATGAGCTGTATGACTGCCAGAACAGTAAATTATGTTTTGTATAATCCCATCTTAAACCAAAATTTGCAATATTCCCTTATTGTCGGTTTTGAGTCGATTACTTTTAATACTTATGTAGCCCATGCTGAACCAAGGTACGTACCAAAACCTTGGCCCAAAAACCATAGTCCTCAAAGTTCTGAGCCTTACTTTAAGTATTTGTATGAGTCTGTAATCATCAAAAGGGCTCGAAAAAGACTCGTCAAGGTGATTTATATCGAAATAATCTGCCAAATGTTGGCTGAGGAAGAACGTTTAGGGATGCCAGGTGATTTTTCATTACCCACCCAACATTTTGTGTTATTTTTTAACACATTCTAGTCTTTTTCGAGTCCTAAGGCTGATTAAAATAGTCATAAATGAGTTCGTTTTCCGATCATAAATGATACCTTAGTTGGGAGAAAATGGTACCCAAGCCGCGATTATTCTTGTAGAGTCGTTTATAACCCTTTTTTCTGATCAGTTTCCAATCAGTTTTGAGTCATTTTTAAGCATATTTATAAGTCATTTTCGAGTCTCAATTAATCGCTCATGATAGGCAGCTCTTTTGGATCATCAAAAGGAGTCGGAGACGACTCATCAAGGTGATTTTTATGAAAATGTTCTTCCAAATGTTGGATGGGATAGGATCGGGAGGAGTTCTGAACTACTGACAACACCTTCAAATGCTCCATAACTTAATGTTCTAATATCTGCGCTTGAAAAAATCGTCAAACTAATTCCAAGTAAAGTTTCTCTCTTATGCTCTTACTTTTACTTTAATATCTGAATATTCCTTAAAAGGAGAAATTTATTTTATAAAAACTATTCAGGTAAAAACCTTAGGAACCAGTTTTGCGTGTGATTCTGTTCTGAATGGAAGTAACTCCTCTCCAACTGGCTGTTGGTGTTGATCTATATTAAGGGATGTGTTTGAGAGCCTACGAAACTGACAAGACAAGTTTGTATGACATTCAGCAAAGGGAAGATCCTTAGGCTAGAACTTTTTCGAAACATCTAATATTTATGAGCTGTAATTTGTCTTACTTATGTTCAATGGATAACTGGTGAACCATAAGTGAGGGTGTATTACTTTGGCAGCATTGAAGAACTAGGCATATTTACCCAATTGAAGTCAACTTGGAACTTGAATTATGTTTCAAAATGGATGTGGCGTTTGATAACAGTGAAAATTAAGCAATTTAATGTTCAATTGGCTACCCAGACAATGCCAGTTAGAGTTTCTATGTCGAAAGCGAAAGGACTTCACTTCTCAATAGAAAGCAGTAGGTAAATCTCCCCCTTAAAGCCAGGGTATCGCCTAGTTCAACTGTCAGCAATTGCCCTGCACTTTTTTTTTCACCCACCAACAGCCACATAAAATGAAAAATGGCAAAACAATGAATGCAATGCAACAAAACATTTCAAATATACATAAAATGAAAGGCAAATAAATGTGCAAGTTTAAAAAATAAAACAAAAAAAATAATAGGAAAATATAAAAAACGCGTTGCCCTGGCAACATGAAATTGGCTGGCAACTGGGCTATAAATTTCTCTCCCCCTATCTATGCATGTATAGATATATTCACATACATACATATATACACAGACAAGCCTTGTTGTTGTCATTCCTGCTGTACGCATGCAACTATTAATCATATTGAGCCAACCCAGCTAATCAATCTTTTCCCCAAAGCAATCTCATCCTCGTATCTCGACTAGCGAAAGAAAAATGGCCGTTAAAGTCATTAACGCCTCGCTGGCCACCTGCCCAGGGGGTAACGGCTAAGCCGCCAGTTGCCATTTTGCTATTTTGTTTATGGCCGTGGCGCAAATCTCTTAGCCCGAGCCGCTGCCCAATGAGGCGGCAGGCAAAAGCCAAAGGGGATTAGTTGTAATCAATAACTTGGCCAAGTATGTGGCCGGGGCAGGGGCTTCTGTTGTTTGCCCGTCGAAACTTCGGCACAGCTTATGGCAGGCTTAGAGCACACCGAAGTTATTATTATAATTTTCTTTGGCCAATGCGGATTAATTGAAAAGTTTGCCATTAAGAATTCGCGCTTGGTTAACTCCGCCGGCCCTTTGTTTCCGACTCTCCGCCGAGCGGACTGCCGTTTATAGGTGTCGCCTCAACTATTTGATCGTTACAGATTCTGACAGCTTTGTGTTCCACCGTGATGATGAAAATTACTTAAAAGCATTTTGCTTCCCGGCGCTGATTTGATTGATGGGCGTTTATGGATTTCGCTTCCATTTTTTCCCTCTCGTCATTATATTCGCATTATCAAGTGGGAGGTGGGAACCCGCTGGTGGCGGCGACGGCAATGAAGCATTGCAAATGGCAGTTGACGTCTTGCGGTGAAGAGCTGACAAAAAGTTGCGCCAATTTGTGTCAATTTTCAGGAGCCTCACCTGAGAGAGCCAGCGGGCCAGTCGATTGTTGGCGAGGGGGAGTTGAGTTGCGAAAGGGGATGTTAAAAATAAAAACGAAAACAAATACTGGCACTCTCAGTTGTGCAATTTGATATGCTTAATGTGTTAGGCAAATAGACTCTGCAAGGGAATTGCAGGGCAAGCCACCCATATTGTTTACAAATATTTCACTCAGCTACTCCCTAGCCCCCACAGCCAAAGTATCCTCTTACGGGTTTAAAGCATTTTTTTTGTTCAAGGAAAAAAAAAACCTTAAATGGAGTTTTGAATTACCTTAAACAACTTGTTCGACCTCAAATCAAATATCCCAGTTTGTGAAAATGGTGAAAACGAGAAAGTATTTCTTAAGAGGTGGGGGAAATGGGAAAATTAGCTTATTACTCAAATTTGTCAAAGGTAAACTGAGGCTCACACTGAGATTTTAAAGAGAAACACGGCGCGATTTGAGGTTTTATGTGCAACTAGTTGGTGTTTGAAGCAGTTTATGGGGCTAACAACTATTTTCCATAAACTTAAGGTACTCTGTGCATGGTTGGTGTATGTTTAAAGATATTGAAGAGCATAAAGTTTTCCCATGCCGATTCTTCCATTTTTCTTTCACAATGTAAGTCTCCATAACTATAGTAAGGTCTGGGTTAAGTGTCTGCACTCTAGGCTAAGCCGTTTGGACTGAGTGTTGATAACTCAGCCTGGTGGTGGTCATCCAGAGCTTATAGCTATCTGAGTCAAAGAAGCCTGGATATCGCAATAATAAAGGAAATGGTTCCGAGGACACAACTGTCTAGATTATATTAGAGAATCTAACTCGAGCTACTTTCAGAGATGAGCAAGATAGGGAAACACTAGACCTACACACGATCCCCAACTTATCACCTTTCAGCCTCTAACCAATCAACCTCTTAGAGACATTTAAGCTAGAAATCCCTGCCACCTCAACTTATCAACTTTCTTAAGGTTTTTTGCTGGATTACCATCTAAACTGGTATAAAGCATAGGCTGAACCAAGGTTCGAAACAAAACCGTAAATTAAAATCGGATTAAAATCTCTATGAACTGGACTGGAACTGATAAGTTCTAAGGCAACACTCTTACCATCTACACCACCGAGCTTTTTGCATTCTGCAAGCTTAAAATATGAGTGCATTCTTTACTGTGATTTGATGCACCGGCACGCCTGTGGTCGACGTTGCCACTCTTTAAGTGGCCAAGCCGTGCCGCAAAAAGACTTTCGCCACAAGACAACCCCTCTGTCGCCACCCCCCTCAACTTCGTTATGAAAAACTATGAACGCAATTTATTTTGTCTTTCTATTATAGAAAGCGTTTGTTTCACCTTAAAGTCGAGTATAAACCAACTTTATCCTAGATTGTTGAATCAAGTTAAAAATGCAGAATATCAACTTGGGATGAGACCTTCTTGTCTGTGTGGACTTTTGATCTGGGTTTTAGATTGAGCAGGCCAGCTTCACCAAAATAAGTCCCAGAATAAAATGGTTTATTGGCAGCATAAAAATGGATAGCTGCATTGCTTTTACTTCCGTTGGCGGTGGGGGCTCTCTAAGATAGTCTTTATGTTTAATGCCTAATGTGATGCATTCAAAATTAATGCATTTGTGGTATAACTGACTCAACCTATGGCTTGAAACGCAGGTTCAGAAGTGCTTTAATAACTGAACAGAGAATATTTTGACAGTTAAGGGACTAATTTGGAGTCAAGATAACTAAGAACGGAAGTGGTATTTCTCATATGAAATCTGCTGAGCTTGAAGAGAGCTTATTGTGAATAAGTTAAACTGGATTTGTCAATAATATGAATGGAATTCTTGGAATTCATACCTTATCAACTTTGCTTACGACTGGGTCTCTTAAAAGGTCTTCCCTTTTACAGTTATTCCTGCCTTTGATCTGGTTGAGGGATCAAATTAAAAGCAATGGCTTTCAATCTACTTTTCACACCTGGTCCTACGCCATTTAGTCCGCCCCCTCCCCTGCGCTGCTAAACGAATTTCTGGTCGGCTTCAGAATCCTGAAGTCGCTCATTAAAATTGTACGGAAAAAAAACAGAAAAATATGGGGAAAAAATCGTCTAACAAATCGATTTTCGTTTAGTATCGTAATCAACAACACAAAATTTTTGTTCTCGTGCTAAAAATTTGTTTTGTACGCTATAACAAGTCTGGCAAAATCACTGGGCCCGCCTACCCCGCCCCTCCCTTTGATTTCTAACATGGCTGAATGGAGAACTTAAAGAGCACTCGAACAGCACTCAGCCGCAAACACACTCACACACACACACACACACACCGGCACACTTGATATGCATATGTGTGAGTGTGTATTTAAGTGGAGTTGCTGCAGGTGGGAGAGAGTTCTCGGTGCTTTGCAGTACTTGTCAAGATTGAATTTGGTATGAATTTTCTTTTTTTTAGGGGTTTTTCTCCTCTTCTTTTTTTTGGCGTTTTTATTGATCAAACAAAACGTAGCAAGTGGCAGCCAGTGAAGGTGTCATTGCTTACAGGGCACATCCAACTACCCCGAACTACCCCCACCCCCACCTCTGGCGCTGCCTAGAACACGCGCAATGCGAATAGCTTGCATGATTTGTTCCACAACTGTCATTCCGATTTTTGCTTTTTATGATTATTATTTGCTTCATTTCGTTTAGCATGGCTCTATATAGGGATATATATACGGATATAGACTCTGACTTACCGGTCCAAACTGTTCAAAGTAGCTTTTGACATCCTCCAGTGTGGTGGGCGCCGAGAGGCCGCCCACAAAGATTTTCTTCGTTCTCGTCACCATCTGCAAAAGCCAAAGAAAAACGACCGAGTTAAGGGTTAAGAAATGAGTACAAGCATAAAGGTTAAGTGGGAAATGTTGCCTCATTTAGCCAGGGTCCTGGCGTTTAAATATGCATTTATATGGGGTAGCCGAAAGTTATGGCCCGCCAGACGGCAGGGAGCCTTGAGTTTGAGTCGCACAGCTCCTGTAACTTACGGCCACCAACTTTCGCTATGAGTCGTTCGACCATTTTGTGCAGTTTATGTACTACATGTGCATGTGTCTGCCAGGGGATGGGCGAAAGTGTGTGTGTGTGTGTGTGTGCAGCTGGCATATTTAAGCTGACAGTTTCAAGTGCCAACTTTACGCAGTTAGCGCTGCAGCGGCAGCAGCCGAGAACCAAAAATGATGGCGAGACAAGGACGAGAGAAATGAAGGCAGCTCAGACTGCGTGTGTGTGTGTGTGCGCAGTGCAACGCCAGCCTTTTTAGCCCGCAGGCAAGCGTAAACTGTTAACGTTAAGTGACGGCAGTTAAGGCACAGTGGGTAGGGCAAAATTGTGGCTAGAACTGCCAGGAATACAGCAAATCTGTTTATGAGAATCCCCAATGCAAATCTAAGCATTTTGTTAACAAATAAACCCTGCCATGTTTATCGACCAGCTTATTAACAGTTTGCCTTTGACGAGGGTCCGGAATCTTACAATCTCAAGATCACTTTACACCTCACACGTGGTTCTTTACATGTGGCAACGCCAGAAATGCTCCGTAAGGCTTGCCAATTCGCCCTGAATTGACTAACAAACTTGAATTTTGTTATTATTAAAGTTTGTGCTTTGTGAGAAAAGCTATAAACAAATGACGTCCATTGGATGTTACTCATAGTCGACCCGACGCCGCCCTGAAATGGAAGGGCTGGCACTGAATTCATAGAATTACTGACATGTTTTACTTAGCCATTACCTAAGCTGATCTCTGGCATGACTTCCATGGGTGGCTGCCACGGGAATCACTGAAATATGCATGCATTCAGTTATTCCTACTGCTTAGGTCTGAATTCAGCTCTGAAAAACTCAGTACTAAAACTGGGCGTTCCCTTGTTACTTAGCCTGTTCATCAATGATATTTCTCAGGTGTTTTCTTTTTCAATTGACGTTATGTACTCGGACGAAATCAGGCTATTTGGCTCATATGCCGATCCTGTTCCTCTATTTCTATTTCAAAGTGAACTTATATTCCTAAAGCTGATTTCACTTGTCTGATAGCCCATAAAAGTTTCTCCAACTAAAAATCAGACAAACTATATGAGCAGGTGCCTGAGATGTCCTATGAAATTTTTGACAGCCAACTCATAGTAAGCTGAAATATTTTTTACCCATTCCATTTGAGATAACATGAGAAAGTGCAGCATAAGTGTTATATTTCGACCTTTCATAGAACCAAGCCTTAGTTTTACGAAAACGCTTGAGTGGGTATATTATTAGTACTAAATTAAAGTTTCAATTGTGGCTGCTTTTTTAATTTAGCAAGTGCAAAAAATTTAATGATCTCTACACCACCAAACTTCTTTCTTGAGTATTGCTCCTGTCTGTTATCTCTAGTCTCCTCAGAAGCTGTTTCTGATTTTTGCGCTAAGATGCAGACATACGATAAAAATGATATGGTAATTCAAAATCAATCACAGTTTCGGAAAAAGTGGTGTGGGTGGGGTGGTCGTTAGTGTCTTCTCTTTCCTTCATCCTCCCTTCTAAGATTATTTAAAGTTGAGTTTGATTATGGAGTTTAGTTCTAGGAAGATTTGAGTCCGGATCAAAACATAGTTTTCTAGTTTATAATCCCATTATTGTGACTGCATTGTCTAGAGTTGTATTCAGATTTCTCGATTTTTTTATTATTATAAATTCTTGAAGCTTTTGCAGAGGTCGCTGTGGGGAATGCCTAGACGTATGACATGACTACCATAGTCAAGAATCTGTCCAACTAGCCGTTCTCAAGAAAACTAAGCTAGTTGTGCGGAAGAGCTATACTAAAAGAGCTCATCCGACTTCGAACTTGCCAAGGATAAAACGGTTAAAACCAGTTGCGAATTGCAAATCACAAGCGATCAAAAACCATGCATGCAAATGAAGCGATTTCTGACACTCCAACCATAATTTAGCATGATTTCCTTGGCATTTTGTGAAAGGAAAAGTTGGCTACATCATTTTGGGGCTAATTTCAGATTATTATTAAGACAACGTTGATTGAAGTGGCAATTGGGCTCGTGCAAGAACAGAACTTATTAAGTTGATTTTAAGTGAGTTCCATACGGTTCATTTAAAAATCTCCACCAATCCCTTTGCCCATGGTAGCCCTAGCTCAGCCCTAGACCGGATGAAGCTGATGACGCTGATTGCACTGACGCTTGCAAGCTGCAATTTATGAGCACGGCACGGCACAGCCGGGCACGGGCACGGGCATGGGCACAGACAACGGAGAGAACGGAGAGACGACGATGTGGGATACGTCCGTTAAGGAAGCTAACGATATGTAACAGCGGTGCTGATGTTTCTGCAGTGCCAGCAGTAAAATTCATACAATGTCGTAAAATTAAAACACTTGTGCTGTCGCACACTCACACACACACACACACACACACACAACTACAACTACAAAGTTGGTCGTGCAGCTTTTGGCAAGGCAAATCGCTTTGCCCTGTCTTTTTTGTCTGTGCTGCACTTTCAGTCAGTCAGAGAGGGCGTCGCACCGCGGGCGGGCACCCTAACAATTTGCAACAAAAAAAAAGAAAATAAAGGAATCAAGTTGAGAGCGTTGCAAGAAAGTAACTGTAACAACATGACGTCGCTTCTTGGCCCATCATCACCAGCCACAAAATGGGTACAGAAATTGCAGCGTTGTTAAAAAGCGATTCAAACTGCAGTGCCCAGCAGTTTTATACGTCCCCTCCCTCCCCCCAACACCACCACATCCAACTCTTCACTAATCACTGCCCACGGAGGCGGCGGAGAGCTACTTAAACTAATAAACTGGTCGTCGTCCACTGTCAGTCACTTCTTCACTTCTCCAGTGGCTGGTGGCCGATGGCTCCGCAATGTCATCATCAAATATAAATGAAGCGGCGGCGGAACTTCGGAACACGCCCAGTGCTGATAGCGAGGCATGAATCAAAAACCAAAAACACACCCAAGACCGACCCGAAAACCAAACCATATCCAAAGCGACCTCTGACCTCCGGCCCCAGCACAAACACACCGACAAATGGAACCACACACGCATACTAACGAAGTGACACGGCATTTTAACGGCCACCGCAGCGTAGCACAGATTAGGAATGTCAATATTAGCCACAAGGACTACGATGAGCAGCAAGTATCGGGTGCGTGGTGAGGGCGGAGGTGGGGGAGGGTGTCCGTACTGCCGAACATTTGACAAATGACGTCAGGATTGGTCGAAACAGAAGGCGGACCACTTACAATGCAGTTGACAAGAAAGTCGGCTAGATGGAGCGATAATGTAAAACAGCCGCCGGAAATGGCCCAAGAGAAGGGGCAATCGTTGGAGTTTTATGATATTGATACTGTTGGAAAACATGCCACCGGCGAGGTGCGTAAATACGAAATGGGGAAACCACATTTCATTGATCCGAATAGGAGGATAAGGTTTGCCTAAACTTCCAAAAATATGTGATGAATTGGGGATAAGAAATATAAATACACTGGGGACGGTCATATGAGGTGTACACAGTCGGTTCCATACCATTTTTGATATCAAATAGCAAAATTAGCTACACGCCGCGTGTAGAAACGAGAATCCTATGCGAAACGTAGTTTATTGTGTAGAATTTCACACGAAAAATGTAGAAAACTGAAAGCTACACGTGGCATGTAGAATACTTTTTCTGCTACATGTAGAATTACGTAGAAATTATCGGGGCATGCTGAAAAGTTAAACGGGACACAAAATATGAGAAAATTTGCGCATTTGCAAATAGCTTCTAAATTTTTCATACAGCAATCTGAACACTACACGAAAATTTGGGTATTGTACATTCAAGTTTAGATATCGAAAACCTACACTTGGAAAGTTGTTGTTTGCTCGTTTTCTAGATTTAAGTGTAGGATTTCAAATGCTGAAAGCTACGTACAGAAAATCTACACGAAACGTGTTGATGATCCATTCGCTCATCGTCGCTTGTCGTTTCACTTTATTACTATGATTTGCTCCGATGCCGCGCAAGTGCTTGGTAGTCGTATGGGCTAAGATGCAGACAAGGTGAGTTAAGCTAGGAATGCTTCTGAACCGAACCGCTTATTCCAGCTGGTGAACCGAACGGCAAGCCGAACCGGCTTTTTTTCAGAAATACTGAACCGAACCGAAGACCACAAAGAAAACCGGTTCGGTTTTGTTCAGTTCTTTGAAGAGCTTTAAGGCATAAATCGCTTTCCTCTAGCCAATGATGCTAACTAATTTGGGAATATGAATCGTATCCCAAAGATGATTTTAATACGAAATTTTGATCGACTCTCTATATCCCAGCGATGCCAGATCGAAATAGCCTTAAAGGATGACTTTACACAAATTGTACAGCGTGTAATCCTGCAAGACTTTTGCAATTGCCTGCCGATCCCTTAATATACTTGTCATCAATCTGCATTCTTTCCTCCATTTTCACTTTTCTGTGGTACTTCTTTACCTTAATTCAATCTTAGCTAGTAGACATTTTTCTCATATAATATGATAACTAGGGTGTGTAAAATGCATGGTACGTATTCTTTTCTAGCCAACATTCTCCGTTTTCGAAGGCCTTTCCTCTACGAACTTATAGACAAAATCCGGTAAGTCTGATTTTTGACATTCTTGAAAGGACTTTAAAGGTGTTCAATTAGTTTATAGGGTTTCAAATTGGCATTACATCAGAAATCAACTTAACTTAAATCTTCATTCAGAAATAAGTCTGCCCTCATCTACAGTTCCAACTGTATGAAAATTCAAAATATTCGAAGAGTTAGAGCCTTTTCTCAGGTTCTTTTAATCTTTTAAATGAATGATGGCCTCTGACGTATTTTGGCCTTCAAAGAAAAGACTGATTAGGTAGCAAATTGCTTAAACCAAATGTCGATTAATGCCCTGTTACATTGATGTCAAATTAAATTCTTTTTCAAAGTTATCTACAAGACCTTTAAATCTACTCTACAGTGTAAATCAACTAGCTCTCGCCTCATATTATCGCCCTACCCCACTTTTGGACGCGAGACAGAAAGTAGTTGTTTGTAAACTTTCAAATCAAATTAAAAGTAAATGCATTAAGTTTTAAAATTATATCACAAGTACTTCACATCTGCTGATATTCTCATCTTTTGGGGCCAAACACCAAGCCGACACTGCCATCATCTCCGTCATCTCCGTGTTGTCGTTGTCGTGTTAGTGGAAAGGCCAAATCAATTTAACACTTTCAACTAAATTATTCATTTTGCATAATAATTTTCAAATCTGTCAAAAATTCACACACACACAGACACACACACAAGGGCACGCAGGCTTTTAGAAATTTTCAGCGCGTCTTCTGCACTTTCACACGCTTTCGGTATGGGCTTTGTGGGTGGACCGAAAAGCACTCAAATAATTCCCAGGCGTAAGCTAAACCAGCTCAAAGTTGCCAACAATAGAGAAAGGGTCTTCCCGGGGTTGGCGGCAAAACCCTTTAACCGTGCGTAGGCATCGCTATTGTTGGCGCCGCGCCGCGCCGCGCCGTCCGTCGCGAACCGTCACAAATTCTGTTAAGCGAAAATTTCATCAACAACAATTTTCATTCGCCATTCAAACGGGCCGCGTCCTTCGCTCCTCCGCCCCTCCGCTTGCCGCTGTCAAAATGAAAGGAAAATGTCTCATAAATCCTTTTAATATTAAATGAGCTCGTTCTACGCACACACTTAAAATTATGTGGCTAATGGGAGCAACTTGGCTGGAAATTGCGCGGAGTTTGGCGACACATGTTCCGGGGAATGGCAGGGACAGAGCATTGTGTTCTCCGCCAATTGTCATTAAATGTAATTTTTAAACCTGTTAGCGCATGTGTGCCATAAAATGTAACGTTAAAAAGGGTTTTGGGGCTGTCCTTTTTTTTATTTTCGGCTGCCATTTGCTTTTATTGTGAAATTAGTCGGCAAGCGGGTTTATTAAAGTTTGGCTGCCAGCCCCCGCAACCCCCGAAAATACTTGGAAGGCACGTAGAAAAGCTGGGTACAGCGGGCGGCGGCGGACGACAACAATTTGTAACATTTGCCGCATTTCCCGCAAGCAATTTCTGTTAGGGATTCGGTACGGTTTGGTAACCCACTCGAAAAAGAACTTCCACATCATTCAAAGTGACAAATTATCCATGCAAAATTTCTCATCACCCACCCCCCCTTTGGGGGAGAGAAGGTGGTGTAAATAGAGGGGAGAGATTTGAAATATGAGCATTGATAGAAAGTTTGACAAAATATACACGCTAATGGTAGATAACTCTTTGCCCAATGCATTCGCCGTTTCTTTCCCAAAACTAAGTCAAACAAGTAGGCCCGACTGTTCTATATTCTGTACCAAAGTGTATGCACAGTTTGAGTATTGATGCTGCAGGTGCATTCATTTGCTCATAACTCGACTAAGGTACATCCGATCTGTAACAATCTTTTGGCGGAATGATAATCAATTGTGATTACTAAATATGTGAAGAAAGTACGAACCTTCTATCAATAAAACTGTGAGAGATATGTGGGAGGAGAAAGGAATTACGTCCAAATCATAAGTATATTCAGTTCCAAATTTTTCTAGAAATAATACGCGTTTTTTAGAAATTTTTCTTACTTAGTATAAAAAAATTCTTAATTTTTATATATCTAACTCAATTTAAGTAAGGAAAATTCTTGATTTTAGAATTTCTAACATTGTTTGAGTGTTTTATGCTCAATTTCAAAGTATCAAATGTACTTGAAATGTATTCCTTGAACACTTTTTCTTGAGTGTACTCAATTTGTTTAGGCATAATTCGATATGCTCCATCAATGGGCCATTGTTTGGGGTTTGTTGGCTTGCTTTCAATTAAAAGGACCACTCACATACTCACACACACACACACACGCACAAGCACACACGCACTCACACACTTGGCAAAAAGGACCAGCTGCTGGCGCTGTGTTTGGCGGCCTAAACAGAATTTGTGCAATTTCCGTTACTAATACTTTTTGGTCAATTTCCTTCGCAAAATTTGAATGGGCCTTCTTTTGGCCCTCTCGTCCCAGTTGATTTATTGCCCCGGCCGAAGAGGCTTCGCTCTCCACTCCTCTGCTCCTTAATTTCGTTGATACTTATGCGGCAAATGTCCTTTTGAACGTAGCCAATAAACACGTTCCTTGCCTGCTGTCACTGACAAGGGATAATGGGCTTTACTCATAGAGGAATCAGCATTTGAATATGCCCCGGGGACCAACTCCAGCCATCAAAAGGAATGCAAATCGTGTGTCCTGTGTTGTCCTTGTAAATCAAATGAAATATATTACATTTCGAAGATTGATGCCAACGAGTTAAGAGCATTCCTGGCCGCATTTTAATGAGCTCCATAACAAAAACTAAACTAAAGCATCGTTCACAAATTGACTGGGAGAGTGCGGGCACGGACTGGGAGTCCTGCCAAGTCACCTTATTTATGCATAACAATAATGAATATTATACAACAAGCCCGAAATGTAATTCTGTGTAATTAATTATTAATTTATGCGCATACATTTAACTCACACGCATTGTCGTCGACAGGCAGACAGGCAGGAGCACCAGGACACCGCCAGCACATGTGTGAGTGAGTGTGTGTGAGTGAGTGTGTGTGTGTCTGTGTATATATATTTTGGCATTGGCATGCTGGTACAATGGCGGCTGGCGGATGCGGAAACTGTTTTGCTGCCGTTGATGCTGCCAGACCAAACCGAACCGAACCAAACCAAACCATACCCGACCAGACCAGACCAGACCAAGCCTTTGTTATTGCTTATGCTGGCCACCCAGTAATAACTGAAGGAGTATTTATGACTGTTTTTATTAACTAGGCGACACACTCTCTCTAGTTATAATTTTCTACCAAAGTTTCAAGTTTAACATTCAAGGAAGACTAGCTCTTCCAACATTTCAATTCTTTGGTTTGTTTTGGATATTGTGGTTTATGTGAACTGATTTCACAACTTTAGTCCTTGGAAATGGGGAGTCAAATACCAACCCATTGCACCATACTCCAGGTAAGGAAAGCAGCAGTTTTGGCTGAAATATACGCACCAAACCACCTCGTAAATATCTATGTAGACAGCCAATCGGAAATTAAGGCAATGCAGGAACCCTTGGCTGGGTATGCAGGGAAGCGCTGGATTTCCCCAGCATTTCCAAATAGTTGCCAATCTTCTGGACTCCCAGCCAGCGATGAATTCAAGAAAATGAGATGACAGACGGTCTTGCAAAAGCCGAAGTCGTAGCTAGATTTGTTCCCATTTCTATACAGATGGTAGAGAAAGTAGCAGAGGTAATGTGGAAAAACACAAACGGATGCAGAATCTCTCAAATTATGTGCAAGACAAGAGACGAAACACTTAAAAAACTGTAAACTGTTTATGGGCAAACGCTCATGCGATAATGCTAAACATAACGACAGAGAACAGCTGCAGAAAATGCATAAACTCTAGTGTATCTTATCTGCAGCTGCCCAGCAAACGGTAAAATAGGATTAAAACTTGTCTAAACTTGTTGTTCACTTCTTTAGAAGAAGCCGCCAAGAGACCCACCAAAAAAGCCAAATATAACAGATCCTTTTGGATAACCAAACCAGCACTCGGCCTCATTAAGGAGCTTAAGGTCAGCCGAGACTATCTACCTAACCATTTGGGGTACGTTCATAGGTCAGGTTGCCACATTTTGAGGTAACAATTGCTGCCATACATGTGTGAACACCTGTCAGATGCATTTACTTGTTTCAAGAAATCTGTCATAGTTCACATGTTTTATACTCAATCTGAACAGTTCGCCAGATGTCAGACCCAAAAAAAATCTGGCTATCTGCCAGTTTATGGATAAGAATGCACTAAATCGTTGAACAAATTTGGCATCGTCTGAATCAATGATATAATTTGATTTCTCTGTCAATTTCTTATAATTTTTTATTGCGTGAATAAACAAATGGAACAAGTCAAGTGTTTAAATCCCTGATCTTATTCATAATCTGTGTGAATATATGAGGATCCGGTTGAGTTTGTATCTCGCTTGCAAGCTAATCGCATTATGAAACACTTAAAATTCAGCTAAATTTCGTTCATTCGGTGATTTCTTTACTATCTTTATAAATAAAATAGTTAGCTATGGAATCTGGTTAAGCAATTAGCGATATTTCTGAACAGTTTTATTGATTGTAAGTGGTTTTAGTAAAATATTTTGTAATTGAAATGGATCTTGAGCTGTTGATGGTGATTAAATGGTGCCAGATCTTAAAGTTCAAGGATAGAAAAGTACCCCGGCCTGTGTATCATTTATCTGATGGGTATTAAACAGCTGAGGTATCAGCTAGTCGACTGTCTTAGCCAGATGTTATTGTTGTTGCAGCGCCTAACGACCGAACAATGTCTGCGCTGGCTGCTGGTCGCATGTCGTTGTTGTTGTCGCTCTAATGTTAAGTTGAATTGTCATTAAAATTGTCGTCCATAATTTCGACATTAAATACACACGCACACACACACACGCAGAGTCGAGCGAGCCGGCTAAAGCTGCTGTGTATGTAAATTGTGCGGCGGGCCCCTCAACGTATGCAACACTTTTGCGAGAACAGCATAAATGCTTGACTCTGCCTCCGCCTCTGCTCATGTATGCGCCTGGTGTGTGTGTGTGGTTAAAAAGTGCCAACGCAGCATGCTTTCAGCATTGTTTAAATTTATATGGCAGGCAGACTAACCGGAGGACATTGTAACTGCCTCCGCTTGTGCTTAAAGTTTTAAATTTGCATAGACGAGCAACTCAAGTGGGGGTCAGGGCAGCCGATCCGACCCCGACCCCGCCCCCGTCGCCGACCCAGCCACCGCCTCTTCTCTCTAATTGCCAGGCTCATAAACTTTTGGGCCAATCATCATTAGGCGACGGCGACGGCCATTACATAATTATCGCAATCACAACTTGCAGGTAATTGAAATTGTGTCCATTCGGAGTCAATTTCGATAAAGTTTTCGAGCTTGTGGCTTTCATTTAACGCTAATCACTTGCAGTCCAACCATTTGGCCAAATAATTTGTCTTTTCTATTTCCGACCCCCAGTCCGGGGCAGGAAACCGTCGGCCAGGGGAGCGGATGGGGTGGTGGGGGTTGGAGCAAGAACTTTTCCTTCGCTGCGATGTGGATTGTTTTTGGCCAAGGTCAAACGGCAGTTAAGGCGGGCTAGGTGACGGTTTTGCTTAATTAGAACATTCATTAATCAAATCAAAACCATTTGCCACCCGAAAAAGGAAAACTTTTTGGCGAATGGCAACCAAACACGCACCAGGCACCGCCACCAACATATCTACAAATAAATTTAGCAGACAGCAGACGGCACATAACAAAGCGCACAGATTGGGGGCCATTTAAGCGAAGGGAAAGGCATGGAATGGAATGGAATGGAAAAAAGCGACCATTAAAACACATTTGTATATCTATTTCTGGTAGCACAGCGGGGCGGTACGCGAAACCCAAAACCAGCACACTCACACACACACACAACAATGGCCACTAGGAAAAGAACCTTAAAACTACTTTAATTTATGGGGCACGCATTGCCCAGTGTGCGTAGCGTTCTTTCTTTCTTTCGGTCGCTTTTTTTTTGTGGGGCCTGGCAAAAGCAATCAGTCAACAAACAAACAGGGCTTTGACTCTGTTTCCTCTTGCTGAAGAGGAGTTGCCTAAGCTATCGAAAGCACAACATCCCTTTGACTGCACTGAGAAAAACCAGTTTGAAATGGCACTTGAAAGACTTTGGTTTAATTTTCGGAGAGAAAAACTTCAAGACGATTCCATAGAAATCTCCGCTCATTTCAGGGAGGGAAAAAAACTAACCGAATTTGTGAAAATTAATGTGAAATCATAAATCAGCAGATAATTGGAGGAAAATTCAAGCCTGGCTGCCTGGCCAGCTTACAAAGTGAAAGCCTGCTCTAACACTCGTTCCCCCTGCGCTGCGTCCTCTCAAGTGCTGCTACTGCTGGCTGCTGCTGCTCCTGCTGAGTGGGTAAATTATGCATAAGCGCACTACCAGCCACATTATGATGAGACAGGCAGGACGTCTGATGCAGCACGCAGCTCGCAGCTGCCTGGATTATGCATGAGAAGCACAGGCAGGCGGGCAACTCACTTGTCAACGTGCTCATCAGCCCTAGTCGGAGCCGCCCAGCCCCTGGAACTGCCATTTATGCGCACCAAGGCAAACAAACAGCAAAATATTTGTATGCTAAGCCAAACAACATATGCGACTGCGTGGGCGGGGGTTGGGGGGGTAGGCAGTCGCCCAACGCGGCTCAAGTATTTTGCATTGCTAAGCAGAAATTATAAATCAGGGCAATTGTTGAAGATTTGCAGCCATCCCGCACAACTAAACTCTTGCGCAGGGTACGGCTGGCTGGCTGGGTGGCTGACTGGCTTCCCGGTTCCCAATGTGGCTGACGAACGTGCAAGGACGAACGTGAAAAAATATGAAAACAGACGCAAAAGTCAGAGAGATGCGACGGCTGAAATCATAATTTAATTTAACGTATTTTTCGTTGCCAAAAGACAAGACACACACACACAGATAACAAAAACAACAGATGGCGTCGGTGGGCGGAGAGCGAGGCAGAAGTCCTGCTGCCAGACAGACTAAAAGCAGCGGAAATAACACGCTCCGCAGCGCCGTTTAAAAGTGTAAAAGCCGTCAAGAAGTGAAGCAAAAAAAAAGGAACCAGGAGAGAAGAAGATTTTCTCTTTTCTTTTTGTCGGTTTGGGTGCAAGTCACTTTGGTAATAGAATCGTAGCGCGTTTGCCTGGATTTTAATTTTAGTAATGGAAGACAAAGGCAGCGGCAGCAACGGCAGCAACGGCAACAGCAGCAGCAGCCGTGAGGCACAAATAAGCTTAGCCGGCAGCAGAGAACTCGCCGAGATTTATTGCGCCACGTTGCAGTTTGAAGTTGTCGGGACACATAAATCCATCAGACGGTGGGGATTCTTATTATTTAATGCTGTTGTTGCTGCTGCTGCTGCAGTTGCTGCTGTTGTTTTGCGGTTTTTTAAACGATTTTTATTAGTGGAAGGGAAACGCGGCAAGCGGAAATAACCGCCACGCGCCGTAAAGTAGACAACGCGTTTTGCACTCTGCATTCGACATGCAATGAATGCATTTTGCATGGTGTGCACGTAAATGACCGCCGACAATTTAAATTGTTACGCTGTGTGTGCGCAGTGTGGCTGGCCAAGCGTTGTCTGAAATCAAAATGCATTACGTATACGCAATAAAAATTACGTATACGCACACACACACACTGCCTGCCGACGACTGCATTTTATGCGTGCCGTGCATTATCATTTAACATTTCCGGTGCACAATGCCAAAGGTAACAGCAGCAGCAGCGGCAGCAGGAGTAACAATTGGCTAAATAGTTTAATGTGCGTGTGTGTGTGTGCCATGTCAAGGGGCGCACAGGGAGGAACCGGATTGATTGGCGATTGAAAATGCGGCGCCACAGTTAATATTGCCAGCGTTTTGTTGGCCAACAACTGCAGCTGCACAGAATAATGCTTAATTCAGAAAATCAAATTCCCATTGTGCGCTGGCAGAGAGAGAGATGCAGTTTCTGGCCCAATAATTAATTAAATACACAGATTGTTTATTTTAATTGCAGCTTACAGAAATTGTCAGATCATCTGAGGTGATATTGCAATTCAAATCGGAGGCATATCTGCTTACTAGATATAATATGTAAAATTGACTGACTCACTGAGAAATAGGTAGCTGAATTTCGCACCGAAGATTTTGTTCTTGGATCCACTTGTGAAAATGATGTAGAGAAATGTGTAAAGTTCGCTCAAATTCAATAAGATTCAAACTCTTTCGCAAAGATCTATTTAAAAACTCCACAACTACTACTGATTTTTTCGTGGACATTTTAGTTTCCTGCTATTATCCTCAAACTGCTTTTAAAAGCTACCCCTAAATAAATAAGGATTATATTATTATGTTTATAAACAACAAATTATTCGTGATAAATGCGCTTCAAAGTATGCAAAAATAATTTCCCTATGTAATTATCCATTGAACCAAAGCTCTTTCTAGTCAGTTTCAGACGCATTATACGTAATCACACTGCAAGTTCACTCAGATTTACACTTACAATCTGGGTGTTGTGATTATACAACAAATTGAGTTAAGACATATAAAAAATACAAACTTAACTAAAACCATTCTTTTCATAAAACGTAGCATACTTTAAAGGGCATTAAGGTTGAATATACTTTGCGTGTCTAATCGTAGTATACGGCTTGCAATTTTTTGGAAATCTATTCCTAAAGTCGGAAAATGGGAATGCAACTTTTCTGCTTTTCTGATAAATAAATAGGAAATATTAAAATTAATAGCTAAATTCTTTAAAATTTTCTCTAAAATCTAAAATGAAACTCATTTGCTCTTCATACACTCAGCTCAAACTCATTTTCAAAACTTCATACTTAAAAATATTAGCCACTTGATTATTGAGATGTAAGAGAATCAAGAAGATGTGAAGGACACTGCTGAAAAAAACCTTCTCTCGATGCTTTTCAATCGAATTTAATATAATTTCTGTAGCTCAATTCAAATTTTCATAAATTTAATATTTACTTCTTTTGTTTGGAAATCGATGAGGCTATTTTTGGAATTTTTCGTCTTCATCTTCCGGATTAAGTGACTCACAAATTTGGAAAAGATAGTTAGAAAAGATAGTGCTTAAGTTAGTTTTGCAATGAATCGGACAACTCTTTATACTTCATTTTCCAACAACTATTTTCTGATAATTCGTAGAGCTTGAAAAACAATGATTTTTCAAGTAAATTGCTTTCATTTCTTAGTTTTCACTTAAAGAATGACATTAACTAAGCATGGCTGCTGGCAGGTTTGGTTTAGAAAAATGTCCTTACCAAACCCATAAGGTAAACTGTAAAGCATATTCTGTATATTTTGGCCTGACAGAAAACAGGATTCCATGCAAGTATGAAGAGTGTTCTCATCCTAGTATGAAGATTGAAGTTTAGCTAGATAGGACATAAACTGTGAAAAAGGCTATATAATGATAACCGCTGGACGAAGTCGTTTGGTCACTAGGCAGACCCAAGACAACTGAAAGGAGGACTGTCAACAGAAAAGTTTGGGAGAAGCTGTGAAGCACTCAAAGCGACGGCTTACAACTGAGTTCGTTAAAGGAGAGTAGTGGTGTTCCAAACCGCATTGGAATTAAAAGAGCTAAGCCTGGCGGAAGTTATGTTTATGACCACTCGTTTATCCAAACACACTTTCTCTTTCTTAACCTACGAGTAGGACGTACGTTTGTTTGAATTAAGCGCGAAAGTGAGTAAAACTTGATATCTATTGGAACTGCTTTGAACTCTTTTCCACGCCATCTTTTTTAGGTCATTTTCAACTTCTAAATTCTCGTAATATACCTGTCAGCTAAACGACTTTGACTTATAAAGGTGCTCTTTATATATTTATCTAAGCTACTTTGAAACCATTACATTCTTTGCCGAATGGAATAGCCAAATAGATATATATATTATCTAATTGACGAGTTTGGTAAGTTTTTAGATATAACGGGCGTTATTGCACTTTCGACTGTGGCGTTGTTTTACCGGGAGGCCTTTGTTTTAAATGATTTGATCATTGAGTCGTCTTAAACAGATCATTTGCTTAATGTAATGCGCCATATTCTAATGAAGTCACAATTCTGTGAGCTTGAAGTTCATGGATAGATGTAGTCAATCAGCTGGATGAGTTCCAAGTTGAAGCAAACCTCCTGAAGGGCTGTAATGTTTACTCGTTGTACGAGTCAAGTCTCTTATACGTTAGGCAAGACAATTTCAAATCATTCATGTTTATGCTAAAAATGACCAAACTTTTCTATGAAAATATCATTTAGGTAACACAAGAAACTTCAAAATTAATATAGAATTTTAAACATTTTCCTCCACACTTCGTTATTCCAACTGAGTTGTTACCTTTGGCTAAGCCACAGCTTATTTCTTTCTATCAAAACTTCTCATTACATTTGCCCCCCCCCCCCCTGCCATTCCAATTTCAGTTTGGCTCTGTAAATGCAAATATTTATTTTGCGTTTGTTACCTTTTGGCATTTTTCATTTGAAAATTGCATTTGCCTTTGGCACAGTTTTTCCACCTTTCGGCTGCTTTGTCAACTAATCATATAGAAAGCATTCGCAGTGGCTGTTTTTTGTGCATACGCACTGAATGAAACCAAACTTTACACTTTGGGGCCACCGAGCTCAGCTCATTTCCAGCTCAAATAAGCGTAAGTAAATTTAAAAGACAAACAAACATGGGACAAACTACCCAAAAATAAAAATAAAAACGAAAAGAAGGACCTGCTGTTAGCAGGTGGACAGGTGGTCTCTACAAGCCCTCCAGGCAGCCGTCGTCTGTTGTTATGTTCTCTCTCTCATCAGCAGCTCCAAAGCCAAGTCAAGCCAAACAGCTGCCGGGCAGCAGCAGCAGCTGAGGCAGAGGCAGAGGCGGCGGTGGCGGCTGGAGGGGAGATGAGTTTCTAGTCCTGGGCAATATTCATTCTGGTGGCAAACAAACACGCAGCAACGGCAGCAGCAGCAGCAAGAACAATAACGCTTTGGACGCTGCCATTTGTGGGCAATCTCTTCACCTCCTTCTCCCGCTGCCGAGTTAGTTGATGAACTTCGTGTTCAAGTTGTAGCACAAGAGTTGACGCCTCGCAGCGAAACGGCAACGGCTGCTGTTGATGGGTTTGGCTAGGCGGCGGCGGAGGAGAAGGTGGAGGTGTGGCGGTGGAAGCCGCCGCCAGCTGTAACACTGATAGCAATTCCAAGAGACAACAACAGAAGCATCAGCAGCAGCTCCTGAGCAGCTCTTTGCTTTTCCGTGAGTTTTGTTTTTCTTTAAGTTTATTTTACTTTCGTGTGCTGCGGCGTCGGCATCTTCACTTTGGTTTGATTTTATTATGTTTTTCTTTGGGACCACACTGGTCCCAGCCTTCTAGTTTTGGCCACATGCTGCCAAGAGTGTTTTTTTTTTGTTGTTCTTATTTGACTTGGCCGGCGACCTTTTGTGCGGCTGGAGGTTGCTGCTGCTGCTGCTCGGAGAGCCCCGTTACAATATCAAGTTAATTGTTCGAAATAAGTGTGGCCCCCATCCTCCAGCTGCTGGCTGGCTGGTTGCTGATGTTGCGGTTTCTTTTGTGCCGCCGCCTTTGAAAACTACCCACATTTATAGTGTTGTGGTCTGTTGGAGCTTCCTTCTGCCTGCTGCCTGTTGTCAACGCCAAGTTTTCAACTTTTTTCGCATCTCTTCCTCACTTTGACTGACTTTCGCCAGGGCGTCTCAATGTTTGGAGTGCACTTTTCTCCAACAACTTGAAATGAATCTAATAACTTGGCATACACACTGAAACAATGGTCAAAAGCAACAACAACAACAACAGGGGGGTAGAGGGAAGGAGCAACGAAGGTTGGCAAGCGGATTTTGTCTTGCAAGTTGTTCGAGTGCTTTGGCGGTTGCTTTTCCTTCCTTCCTTCCGCCCCCCTTCTCTCCCCCCACCCTTTTTTTGCATTGTTCGTTGGCAATTCAAATATTTTACTTGAAGCAAAAAATTTTTCCAGTTATAAGTTTTTCGCCTTCAGCAAAAGTATTGGCAATGTTAACAGCTCTATTAGTTCAATTTATTTGTCTGCCCACAGACAGCGGAGAAAACGGAGAGAGAGAGAGAGAGAGGAAAATGGAGAAAAACTAACTGCATCACGGTCGAAGTCTAAACACACTTTCTTTTCAAATTGTTGGATATCTTTTGGATTATTTTGATGGAAATCATTTGATTAACTCATCATTAAAGCAACTTGTAAGCGGTATGCAAAAATGCCATCAATTTCAATTAAGTTTTTCTCAAGGAAATCATTTCGAAGCAAGTCTAGTCAGAAAATACAGAAATAACATACTTTTCTAGTTAAAAGTTAAAAAAAAAGATGCAAAAATTTCCTAATACAACCCCAAAATGTGACTAACATAATTTTTGAAGGAAATTTTTTGTAAAATGACACGAAAACGGTAGCCAAAACTTTTATAGAACAACCACAAATAGTACAGGGTGCGCCATCTAAAGTGTCGGTATGGCAACACTGAATAAATATAAAAACAAACAACCGATTGCTATATGTTGATCTTGTTCCTTTAATTTGGTCCTGTACAATTTATTTCGACAACTTTTTGAACACAACTTCAATCAAGTGGCCGCCTTTATTGGCCACAACAAAATGTGCCCTTTTTGCGGCATTTTCCATCACTTTTTCGAGCGTCTCAGTCGATAAAGTGGCGATTTCGGCACGAATATTGGCCTTAAGCTCTTCAATGGTCTGTGGATCGCTGGCGTAAACCTTGCTTTTTAAATAGCCCCACAAAAAGAAGTCTGGGGCGGTCAAAAATCTGGAGATCTGGGTGGCCAGTCAATATCGCCTCTTTTTGATACCGGCCCAAACAGTCACTTTTTGGTCGTGTAAAGGTATTTCATGGATGCGGTGTGTATTTTCCGCGCCCCATATGCGACAATTTTGCTTATTAACACCACCAGAAAGCGTGAAATGGGCCTCATCGGTCATCAAAATTTGTTTCCAATTGTTAGCACAATTGAACGATTATTTTCGATGAACAGCGTCACTATTTCGGCACGTTGTTTTGGTGTGAAGCGTTCCATGGTCAAAATTGTACTAGATTAATGTTTCCAAAACATGACTAACAAAAGCAATCGGTTGGTAAATGTCATAGTTATTCAGTGTTGCCATACCGACACTTTATATGGCGCACCCTGTATTTAGTATAGAGTTCGCAGAAAATCTTCAGTTACCATAGGACACCATAAAAAAAGCGAACAGGGAAATGGCATACGCCTCTGACTTTTCTTGACACAAATTTTACTCAACCAACGATTGTTGATTTCCCTCACTTACTTCATTCATTTCCATGAGACAGTTTGCTTAAGCGTATACTGCAAGTGTGTATGCGTGCTAGTGCTAGCTTCTAAAGTAATAACAACAATAAAGACGTTTTCTCACTCGCTTGCTCAGCTGCTGAAACAGTTCCCTTCAAACTGTTATCGTAAGACAGTTTCATGTAATTCTCTGTTCGAGAGGGGTTCTGTTCAGAGAGTGAGCAGGTCTGTTGAATTTGCACCAGTCATTTCGGTGAGCAGACAGAACCCCTGGAATCCGTGCATGAGAAAAGGTTCTGCTTAAAGTATCACTTAAGTCAGTTGTTTGAGAACTTATACAACTATCAGAATAGATTGAATCGGGTAAATACGCAATTACTAGTGCTGAAACGAAGTACTATGACTTCAACTTTCAAAAGAAAATACTGCCTAATTTAGGTAACAACAATGAAAAACACATTCTGACATTTAAGTACTTAGAAGAAGAGGCTGGGCTTCTTTGGAAGGTGGGAACTCTCCCTTGATAACCAAGGCCTATGTGGGAGGTAAAGCTTCAGCCCACTCGAAACTTCCCGTTGAAAAAGGAGACGCTAGCTTTCTATTTGAAGGACCTAGAGCTTTTTAAAGTTGAATCAGAAAAGTATAATCAAAAACAGCTCCACTGGGGTATTGATGAAGGTATTTTAAAAGATACGTAAGCTGTTTGCTCTGTTGAACTAATATAAGTCGCATTTCTTTTACCACAACAATCTAAGAATCCATGAACCAAGAATCGATAGGTTATGGAACCCGTTTCAAAACTGAACTTTAGTCTTGATGGATCGATGGAACCTCCTTTAGAGTTTCATATCTTCGAAGCCTTGTTAAGAACCGTTTGTTTTCCCAAATCCTGCCTTACTCATGTCTAAGATACTACCTTAAATTTTCTGTAGCTCAGCTGAGCTGTGCTTATTACAAGTACTTTGATAACATTTGTACTAAATACACTGTAAGTGATCAACGATGCTCCATTCTATGCGTCAATTCTCTAATACCCCCCCCCGGCGGAGGAGTGTAAAAATTGTCTAATCCGGTGACATTGCCAAAGACAAAAGTGGGTGAAAGGGAATTCGACTTGATTGTGTTTGCAATTTCATAAAATAACAATTCGCCTCCGTCTTGGCATCTTTCATCCTTGTTATTGGCGCCCCTGATTGCCGCCGGTGGTTGTCGCCTCGCCCCCCGCCCCCACCAACACCAACACCAACACCACGCCATCGCCGACTCCAACCCTGGAATGCGTTTGTAAATAGCTGGCAAGGTGTGGGTCTGGCATGTGATGCCGCCAAGTTTTCCATATCTTCTCTCGCCCTCGCCCCGCACTGGCATGCCAAATTCAATTCACACAAAATACCCGTAATTCAACACCCCTCGGATGAGGATGACTGCCACTCCACTGACTGATTGCTTTTGCCAGCAAAACAAGCTCCCCAAGGCGCATTGAAATGAGTTAAACCAAAGACTTGGGCACATGGTGCTGCTGCTGATGCTTCTGCTGCGGCTGCTGCTGCTGCTGCTGCTGTCTGAGATTTCCACAGCGACATCTCAAGCGACTCGTTGACATATTTGTATTGTATTCAATCGATGAATTTCTTGCAGCTTCTCTCCCATGAGGGAAAATGACTTATTTTGCTTACGCACACAGTGAGGCATCCTGGGCTGGGGTTGATTGCTTAGACTCCTCCTGCCCTTCGCTCGGCAAAAGTTTGCGCTACACATTTTTTACTTGGCTGACTGTCGACATTCGCGTTGATATTAAAATTTTAATAAACTGGGAGCCCTACGCCGGCTGCTGCCTCCGCGTCTGCCGGGTGCCTCCGCTTGTTGCACTTGACGGAAACGCGTCAGTTGTGCTCCCCAGTTGGCTGGCACAACGCACATTTCCATGCGGCGGCAACGCGTAAAACGAAAATGCCATAATGCTGGGATGCTGGGATCCAGGGAGCTGGGATGCTGGGTTGCTGGAATTGCCAGCCAACCGGCACGTCCCGTTGTCTGGTCCCAGCTGGCTGGCATTTCTGATTTCTGTTATTTTTGCTTCCTCCTCGTTTTTTTTTTTGTTGCTTACGTGAAACATGTTGATAAATCAAATCTCAAGCAAGTCAATGCCAATGCCAATTTGGTTAACAATTGCCGCTTCGTTTGCTTGACTGACAGCTAATTGTTGTACACTGCGAGATTCTGATATAATACTTGATTTAAGAACGATTTCGAGCTCTTTGGTAATGCTTAACAAAGTGCAAAGTATTCTTCTGGGTTTAAGCTCTTGAAAGTTGTGAAGTAATCCTTATAGATTAAGACATTCATTCCTAGTTCCATACGTATTTTAAGTACAGCCAAGAACAAAACACACAAGCAAGCATTTCCCTTCAAGTGTCCGGATTGAGATGTGTTATTCCACTCTAGCCAAAACAGTTTGTAATCCTGGCTTTGCGGTTGCTTCTGCCCCAAAAATAAAATTAAATCAAATAAAATAGTTAGTAAATAATAAAACAGCCCGGGCCAAAGTGGATTTCGGTGGAGTGGAGTGGAAAGGGCAGTTAAATGCTCGCTTAGGTTTTTTCTGCTGCTCCGGCCTGACTTTTATGTGCCCAACGGCAATAGACGAAAATTTTATTATGGAGAAGGCAGTCAACAAACCATTAAACTCAAGTGTTTACCACAAGCCGAAGTCACTAGACACAAATCTAAAATGGCAGCTAGACAAGCTGAGAGGACGTTGATGTGGAAGGCACAGCTAATGTGGCCATATCGACTAGGAATAGGTGTAGTTGTGGATGAAAATTGGCGGATTGAAGCAGGAAAGTGCAGGAGCAGAGACGCGCAGGAGGAGGAGCAGCAGCGGCAGCAGAGACAAGTGCTTGAAATTGAACAAGTTACCATGTTGATGGCACCAAAATTTATGACCCTGACTAAAAGGGGGGAGGGCAACAGCAGAATATGAAATGTTTGTGGCCTGTGATGAGAGATGAGCGCCAGCGGTTGAATGATGGTGACGGTGGGTGGGATGGTTCAGCAGTTTAAGCGAAGCTGTGCTATTTGGGTTGACTTGGCAAATGTAATGAAGGGTTAAGAAGAGATTCGAATTTATTAGATTGCAAATTAGGATACAGTGTGGCATGGTGGTTTGGGCAAATGATAGTCCAAATTTATCAATAAAGTACCCTTGGTTGCCAAACTTGAACATCTGCACGCCAAGGTCGTTTTTCGCATGCTGCAAAGGGGGGTGGGAATACTATTAAACTAGAAAAATGGGAAAACTGCTTCCGTTCTTCAACTCCTTAACGAACTCTCAGCTCATTCCAAGCTTCATCCGTATACTTCAAGAATGGTAAGCTGGTTCTAAATCTCTTATTTTAGAACATACACATACAGCTACAGCCACATAAGTGGAGTTGCTTGTGTCCTGGATTACTAACACGCACACTTTAAATACAATTAGTTCCCTTACTCAGATATAAAATCTTTCTTTTATAACCAAAATTAGGCACTATCGTGTACTAAAGTAGAGTTGTCCTGGCTTTTTCTTGAATTGTAAAAGATAGTATCATTTTGTGTTCAGAGTTCATCAACTTAAAATAAGAACAAAACTTTCTAAAATGTATTGAGAAAAAATGTTTAAAAAGTGCTTGAAATGAACAATATTCAACTCAACCCAACCACCGCACCGAAAAGTAGAAGCAGCCATTTAGGCGTATGTCTACAAAAACATGTGATGCTGCCACTCAAATTGTTGTTCGTTCAGTGCAATAGGTTATGGGTCCTATACATAGACAAGTCCATGGTACAAATGATTCAACCATCTGCGCATCGAGAACTAAAATCTTTGGTATAGTAGCTTTCGTATAGTGTAGTAGGTAGTATTGTATAGTAACTCTTTATCTAGTTTCCATTTTAAGGCAAATATGTGCTGTTCGCACCTTATTGCCATCATTGGAATTTCCAGAGCCGTTCTGGCTTGGTTTGATAATATATTTCTAGTGATTGGCAATGAAATGTTTTAAATTTTTGAACTTATTCCGTTTGTTCCATTGATGCTTCATATAAATATGGTTCATCAAGCACTTAGAATTTCTTTTAAAACTCTTAAAATTTACCATTTTCGATAGTAATTGACCCACAAAGCCAACAGTTGTAATAGTTCTATATTATATCAATAAAATAACAGCAAAATTGGATTATTTTTTGCCCGAAAATCTTTGTCTTTTCGAGTTCTGATGACAATTTGTAGATGTAATTGAATGAAGTTGTTGTGTTCATGCGAATCGTTTAGCTACAACTTTGTACAATGTTACTTAGCATAATTTGTAAACAGTTTCAAGATAAAATATGGAAAAACTTAACTATTTTGGGGGATAACAGGAACTTTTGTACAATTTTTGTAATTGGTTGTACAAGCATGCAAGTTTTTTTGAATTGCTACAAATAAATGTTGTGTAGGGTAGCTAACGAGTCCTTGCACCAACAACCAACCGATTCAAAACTTTTTTAAGTGGAAAAATATTGCAAATTTGTGGTGGAAACTCTGTGAGTTCCCAAAGCTTTTTCGAGATCATTCTCTGACATTTGGAACAGGTGAGCCTTAGCTTTGGTCGAAGGGACATAAGAAGACAATTAAGTAAGGAGTCTAAACCAACCAGCTTACAGCACATTCTAATTCATGTTTACTGTCATATTTTTCTGACAATTAAGGGAAGCGTTTTTTTTTAAAACTTTTAATAAGACATCAAAATTGCATAAAACAATTTTATTAAGTTCTTATTTGAAATTACTTTTCTCAACTTTGAGAGCACTGGTCAGATTAACTTGGTTCTTGATCTGCTCTTCTAGTTTTATCTGAATTAGACTGCTAAGTTTCAGTTTCCTGTTGGTTGTCTTCCTGGCCATCAAATGAAGTCATGTTTCATATTTATTTCACAACAAACAAACATCAAACAACAGCTGGAGGGAACCTTATCGCTCGCTGTCTCCCACTAAACCCCTCTCTCTACCGCTCACTCTCTCTCTCTGTTCTGGCCAAGTTGAAAACCACACTATAAATATATTTCAACTTATTTATGGCCACTTTTCGATGAGGGTTTATTCGCGTTTACAGCCCGGTTATAAAATTTATGAGAAACGCCAGAGGTCGAGCGGTTCGCCCAGAGACACGCGAAATTCGCTTGAAACGTGCCACGTTTGTTTTCTTGGTGCGTAATTATTTTTATGACATTTTTTATTCAGAGGCCCGTAGGAGGAGTCCCTTTTGTCCAGCGACCAGCGTGTTGAAGTGTTGGCGCTTGCCAAACAAATTAAAAGCAAATTATAACGAAGCAAGCAAGAAGCAAGAGAAACGAAACGAAACGAAACGATATTATCAACAAGGGCGCCCAGCGATGGCCAACTACACTTTAGAGTCCTGGACTACTGCAGAGTCCTGTGCTGGTCGCTGGAATTTTAATTTCTGTGTTGTGCTTTTTGTGCGCGGCCAGCGCCACTTGAAGCGATTTGCTGGCAAATCTTATAAACGACACGTTGGTAATGGATGGCGGCCAGCAAGGTGAGAAACGTGCCCGCGGGCCGGCGGATCCTGGTGCGAAACGTGCCTGACGTGGGACATAAATTAATTTATTGCGTGCCGCGCGAGAAATGTTGGGGAAACAGCGCGAATCGGAGGGAAAAATAATTCATTGCCTACTTTTTGGGGCCAACTTTCATTAAATAACATTAATAATTAAGAGGCGGGCGGGGGCACACTTACAACGAGTTTCTTTGTTGGAATTGTGGCGGCGGCTGTCGCTGACAGTGGCGTCAACGTCGACGGCGGCGCTGCTGCTGCAACGGCGGTCACGGGCGGACTAATCGCTTTTATTGTCGCCTGCGCTGGTGGCGGCGGCAACGGCGGAAGCGGCGGCTGCTGAAATAACTCCGCTGGCTGCTTCACGTAAAACAGATTTACTCCAAAGTGTGAAATTTTGATTGGTTTTATAGCAACACCTTCGACAGGAAATGGATGGATGGGCCGACGTCGCTGGGTCGGCTGGTTGCTGCTGGCTGGGCTCTCGACGGACTCTGGGATTGCTTGATTCGTTGTTTGTGTCTCACAACTACTTGAGAAGCTCTTTGGTTTGCTTATAGATTCGTTTGTTTGTTTGTTTGTTGGTTTCTTGGTTGGTTGGTTGGTGTTTACACTACTAAAGCTCAACGTTAGACAGCGCGACAAATGTCCTGCTCCTGGTTGTGGTTAATGTTAATGTTGATTGCACTGGCACGCGGTATTCTACAAAAAACGCACTCGACAGACACTTTCGGGTGGCGGTGGCGGAGATTGGCCGACTGACTAGTTTGCGTGAGATGTTCTGGCTGCTTGGCTTGTTTGGTTGCGACTACTGGAGAATTGATTTCCCTTCGTTTTGCTTGTGTGGCTTTCTTGTGTAGGTTGTGTGTTGGTTTCACTAGGCTACTTGCACGGCTAAGGAACAGAACGCAACGACTGTTGGACTCGCTTGTCTGATAACGACTGAAGGACTCTCGCGAATTGCGTAGGATTTTTAGCAACAACCAAAACGCAGCGGGCATCGCTCGGTGTCGCCGTCGTCGTCGTCGTCGTGGTCGCTGTGGCCGACGTCCTCTCGTCGACGCTGCTGGCGTCGTCGCTTCGTGTTACTTGGACTCAGGAAGCAGAAGCGGCCCGCAAGAAGCGCAGAAGCGTTACAACAACGGAAGCAGTTAACAGCAGGAGAGCAGCGCTGAGAGAGGGATTCCAAAAGAGAGCAAAAGCGCACAGGAACCCCATTGAAATGGAGCTCTGTTAAGTGTGAAGCGGGCTAGCTTTTAGGGTTGTCAAGTTGTGTCAAGTCAAATGATTTCAAAGAAAAGTTGCTTCGTGGAAAGGACTATTTTTTGGGGATTGTGAGTCCCTTTGAACAGTTGGAGAGGCTTCTTCAGGCATATTTCCACCAAAAGTTGGTAGAGCCGGTTGAGTAAGGTTTCGTTTTTCATTAGCACACACATCAAATAATCACAGCATCACCCGCAGTGGCGGAACCCTCGGGTTCGACCCCGCTGATGACAAAAAAGGGCTAATTTACCCTCTAAGAAGTGCTGTAAAGAGTGCATAAATGCTGGTAGAAATCCCTTCAGACACTAAGATATTGACACTGACTTTCCATCGACGTGCATCGATCGATTCTACACAAACTGCCAATTTCCCCTTTCTCTCCCACAATGTTGCAATCGTCAGGAACATTCACTTTCAGCAGGAGAAGTCAGTTAACAGCAAGCGAGAGCGCTAATTGCAGCAGAGCAAACACTGAGAGAGCCTCTCGCTCTCTCTTTCTCTCCCTCTCTATTTTTAGGGTACGCGCGTCATTGTTGCACCTTTATGTTTGTTTTCGTGGGTGGCCCGCACTCACACAGCTAGCCAGGAGCAAAAGAGATGGGAAGATGTTTCAAATGGCGCAAACAAACAACAATAGCGAGTCGGCAAAATGTCCATGTAACCTCTACAGAGCTACAGAGGGTGTCGCTGATGAGGCTGACGATGATGATGATGATGATGATGATGATGATGATGATGATAACTGATGTAGGCAGGTAAGGGTTAGGCTTAGGGAAGCTCCAGCCAAGTTGGGCATATGCCATCATCATCTTCATTAACATCATCATTATCGGGCGGCTCATCATCAGTTTGTTCGTGGCGTCTCGTGTGTTGGTGAAAGTGTCAACTTGACATTGCCTGGAGTGCACGCGCCACCGCTCACACATACTCCCTTACTCTCCCACACACACACACACACACACACACACACATTGCTCGCTTGCGTCAAATATTGCCCACTTTTGTGCCCCCGGGGCAGTTTTTGTTGCTTCTTGCTGACATGCCAATGCTCGCAGCAGCTTAAGTGACAGCTCTCTTGCTCTCTCTCTCTCAGGCTCTCTCTCGGCGCCGACTCATTACATGGGTTTCCCCTCAGTCGCTTGGCCAAGACAGCGCAGTTAGCGGCTGATGCTGATGCTGACGTCGCTGCTGCTGCTGCTGCCATGGCAGCTTTATCAGTGCCATGAAATGTTGTTCCCGGAAAATAACCCAAAGGAAATGCTGCACACACACACACACACACACAGTGAGTTGTGCTCATATGTGTGTGAGAGCCGAGAGCAGCTACAGTGGCAGCGGCAGCGGCAGCAGCAGCAATAACTGTGTACATGTAAATCCTGGTTTGTTTCATTTGCCGATTTGCAGCCCAACCCCCTTCCCAACCCCCCTCGGACCGTCACTTGGCTGCCCGCCGGCACTAACTTTGTACGCTTGATGATGATAATAATGTTGCCCCTTGCCGCCAACCCAGCCAGCCCAGCACAGCCAGCACAGCCAGCCCAGACATCGTCTATGGAAATTCGCATGCCGATTTTCGAGCGATTGCAATTGATTTGTAATGTATTTCATTGTTGTGTGTGCGACTGTTGTGCGCTGCTCCTCCGCTCTTCTTTTTTGTGTGTGAGGGCATAAAATTTGTATTGATTATTTCTATTGCCTTTGTTCGTCCGGTCTTTGGCGCTTTGTTCGCCATCAAATGATAGCTGGGGGGGCATTAAAAATGTCATAGCTCTGACGTCCGCTGCAACTCGCCCAAAAACTTTAAGGCCGGGCGCAACTGTGGGCCAAGTAGTGGCCAGTGGCCAGTGGCCACTCCAGGGGGAGTTGGCGTGTGTACAAGTCAATTATGGGTCAAAATCCACACAGGAGTTGGAGCTGAGACGAGTGGCAAACACTTGAAGACGCACATTTTTATGAGTTTTCCGTTTTGTTGCGGCAAGATGTGTGATGAAGCTAAGCAGCGGAGGCAGCAGCAGCGGCAGCGGCAGCCATTGGCCATTGCAAATGAAACATGGTTGGCTTTATCGCATTTATTGACGACTCCGCTGGGACGCTTTGCTTGCCACCAACGGTAGGGAGTGAGCGGAGGCAAGATCAAACAATGAGTGTGAGCGGTGAGCGGCGGCGGCGGCGGGGGAAGCTGCCTCAAATTGCGCTATCGAGCAGCTCAAAACAGGCACATAAAAAGATTATTTTATGCCAATGTGTGCGTGTCTGCAAGGGAAACGGGGAAAGGGAGCACAAGCGGAGGGCAGCCACTAAATTCACTTAGAAAAGCGTTTCATATGGCACACACACAACTAAGTAGATGAGGTTAAATGACAAGGGAAATCATAAAACAATTGCCGAACATTGCAAAATATTTTTGAGAAAAAACTCTTTAAAGGAAATCTTCTACTTTTTATGAGGTGAATGACGTTTTTTATGCTTAGCACGACTAGGACAAAATTCACAATTTAACTTCACTTTCACGCCGCACAGAAAAGTTTAACTAGCCATTTTGTCGAGCGTCTCGAAAAGTTTGCAAAAGGTGCAATGTAGCTCATAGGCCATTCCAATCGTTGTTCGTTGAGTGCAAGAGGAACAAATTCCCTTGCCCTATGCCCTGTTCCCTATTCAAGCCCCAGAATAGCACTTGAAACAAGTACGAAAGATTGCAAGAGCACTGAATCGAATATCAATCCAGAAAAGCTTATCTTAGCTACGAATTTCTATTTGAAAACCAAATTCTTCATTTTCTTTCGCCCAATAAGTTTATCACAACCTGCTGCAGGGCCTCGGCTGCTGCTTTCAATGCCTGTCACTTGCTGCTGTCTTGTGCGAGCTGGCACCAGCAACCGCTGGCCGGATCAGTGTCCTCTTAGAGCTCATACAGTTTGTGGTGCGGGTTAGGGTGCGAAATTCATTGCCAACTTGTTGAGTATGGAAAGACTTTTCTCTCGAACAAGCTAAACGCCGCCTGCTGTTAATGTCCATGCTTCTGCGCCGTATTGCAAGTCTGGGATGAGAAGCGACTGGTACAGCGCAGTTTTCGAAGGGTTCTGCTCTTGTACTCTTGTACCTTGTGCTCTTGTAGTAACATATGTTTGCCAGTGTAGTCCTTTTTTAGATTTCCAGACAGATGTCATGGTCTCTGGTTATTATTGTTCCCGGGTAGACCAATACGCTTACAGTCTTACGGATGTACTCTCCCATTGCAACAGATTATGAAGACATGTAGACTCTCTGCGCCTGGTTTCTAGGCACTTCGTCTAATGATATCCATATCAGTATATTAGGCCACTCTTCCACTTAGACCGCATGGAGCTGTTGTGATACCATATATTCTCGGTTAAACCCTATTAGGATCAAGGGTGATCTTTGATACTAAACCATAAGCTTTAGCAGAGCTGAGAAATTGAGTAGGAGGGGTTGGGTGAATTGCCAAGTCTACTCCTACACAAAGCGGAATCGTTTCTCTTTTTATACCCTGATCCCATTGAAAATGGGAAAAGGGGGATCATGAAGTTGTGCGAATGTATGTAACAGGGAGAAGGAAAATTTTCCGACCCCATAAAGTATATATATTCTTGATCAGCATGAACAGCCGAGTCGATATAGCCATGTCCGTCTGTCCGTCTGTCCGTCCGTCCGTCCGTCAGTCTGTCCGTCTGTCTGTCTGTATGAATGCGTCGATCTCAGAGACTATAAGAGATAGAGCCACAAATTTTTGCACGAAGGTAGATTTATGCTGTACGCAGATCAAGTTTGTTTCAGATTTGAAAAATTCCACCCCGTCCCCCTTTATCCCCAAAAAACCTAGACCTCCTCTATAAATCCAAGACCTAAAAAGCCGTCAGATCCACAATTTCCACCTCGTGGTTTAGTATACATCAAGCCTAGGCCCAATATCTATCTATTCTGAAAAGTACAATCAGATCGGACCAAAAACACCGGAGTTATAAGCGAAACAGTTGAGCTGATAAGAGCACCCCCCCAGTTGTTGATCAGGACTAGAAGAGTATTGCCTACATTTAGGATGACATCTTCAAAAATTCAAAAACAAATAAATGAAATTAAATGAACAGGGTTTTTTGTGGTCGGGAAACTCGACTGCAGCGCCCTTACTTGTTCTTCTTCACTTCTGCAACTTCTATAGATATCTTGGTGTGGTAAGCCTAGGAGTGCTGCATGTCTACCTGTAAGGGTTCTGTTCTGAAACGAAAAAGTGTTCTAGTACACATTGAACTCAATCTTGTGCTTAGCTACCTCTGCGACTGCAGAGTTCTCTGCCCATAACATTGTCTCAAGACTTTTTTGTGGGCTGCTCGACGTATCCGAGAATCTTCTTGGCAGTTGAACTCATGGAGTGTGAAATATATTTCGACTAAAGTGTATGGTGAGATTTCCCTGAGCAGTTAGAGCAGTTAGTTGAGCGTGCTTGTGCTTGTGATTCGAGTCTCCTCTGCCAATACGGAAAGACTTTCATCTAACACAACGTAATCAAGCGTATTTTTGGTGTTTGATCAGAAGACCTTCAGGTCCTTCTTATCTCTGTTGCGATGTTCAAGTTATAGTTCTTTACCATGAATACTAAAGTGAGCCAAGACAAACGAAAGTGTTCCCCATAAAACAAGCCTAGAAATACCAAAATCTGCCTTTTAAGCAGCTCAAACTACCAAAAGTCTAGTCGTGATGGAAAATATTGCAAAGATTCCATGCTCATCCCCAAAATTTCGTTGGAATTATTAATGAAAACATGCAGTTTTCACTCTCCAGCCAGTGTTATATTAGAATTGTATCATAAGAGTTCTATTTTCTAAAAGCAGCAAACAGAGGCTTTGGCCATCAAAGCAATAATTGACAACGACAACAACAACAACAACAACAGCAGCAATCTCATGCTGCAAGGAACGAATGTTGTTAAGCCACTCGTTTCCATTGCTGCAGCACCAGCCATAGAGAAAGCATTGTGAACGAAGGAGAACAACAGTCGCTCGATTGTTAACACGAAAGTTAAATTGTTTTAGGCAGGCCAAGTCTGCTGACCAGGCGAGTGCTTTGTATCTTTGCCATTTCAAAACGTTTAAAGACAACCACTTAGACACTTGAGCAAACAAAAGTCAGAAAATTGAAACATAATTCATATTGGAACCTTTAAAAGAAAAGAGGAAAAGCGACCCTTTTGATAATTATAATTAAACTTAGATTCCAATCGAAGCAAAACCATTGAAGCATATCAAATTCTATTGCATATTCCATTTAAACCGCATAATCAAATGAATAAGTCATTTGGCATATCCTGCAACTACTTAACATTCCGCTGCAACCACAACAGCAACAGCAACAGCAACTTGGTGTGTCCAGCAACATTTAAGCAATTTTGCTTGTTAAAAGCTTACGCGGCGCACTTTACTTTAAACCACACTAACAAATGCCACTTCATTCAGCAGATATTTGCGGCCAGCAGTAGCAAAAACATAGCGCAATGTACACACACACGCACACACACACACACACAGGCGAAATCACACACATCCTTTTGCCATCAATTCTCTAAGCAACAAACAAACAGGCGAGTTCTCTAACACAGAGAAACTCCCCCTCCGCTAGAGACACGCACACACACACACAGATGCCGCAACACGCAAAGCTCTTTTCACTACAAAACGGAAGCACATAGAGCCAGAGCCAGAGCCAGCCAAAAAAAAAAGTAGGAAAAAAAAGAAAACAATATTACTAGCAGAAAAACAAGAACAGAGCTGGAAACGCGTTGCAAGCTTATAGAAAAATACTGTGGCAAAAACTACACAGGAACAGGAGAGAGCGAAAGATATTCATTCTATCGTAAAATAGGTGAGCAGTCGCCATGTGTGTGTGTGTGTGTGTGTGTGTGTGTGTGAGCAAAAAACAAGCGCCAAAGCTCTGGTCAACGGATAACAAAACATAAATAATAACGACAGTCGAGGCAGAGCCAAGGCTGCTGGGAACTGCCACAGGGAGGCGACAATAGTTATATATGAACTACAGATCGATGCAAGCAAAGAAAGAGTCCTTTAATTGAAACAGCGCATACCCCTGAAAAGTAGGCTACGGCATTGGTGCAAGTCAGAGATCTCAATCGGCAAACAATATTTTGTATAATTTATGCTCCTGGAAGTGGCCACGTATCGCCCAAAACCTTAATCGGCATGTCCTATCGCATTTCCTGCAAGCAGGCAAAAACAGGACCAGACCAGGGCCAAAGTGAAAGCCAAAAGCTGCCAACATCGGTACAGGAAAACGCCAATCCCAGGGAGAATAATGTGAATGCGAACGCGTATATAACTCATTTATTTATTTACAATATGTGCTAGCGGGTGTGTGTGTGTGTCTGTATGAGTGTGTGTGTGTGTGTGTGTGCTTGCGTGCATTGGAGCTTGCGTTTGATTTAATAGTTTATTAAGATACGCGCACAGCAAGTGCAGATTAAGGCGAGCGGATTTGCTTTGCGGTCGCTCTTCCCACCTCGCCCCCGCCCTGCCCTACCCCGGACACTACCCTGTACACTTAAATGCGACGACCACTGGATTTTGGCTGTGGTTTATGGGCTAGAGTCCTGGGCATAAATAGATTTTGGGTTGCTGCAAATTAGAGAATGGTTTAGAGAGAGAAAGCTGAAGAGGGTTGGAAGCTTGTGGAGGAGGCATAAGTAGTTTCGGTTTTAAGCACTGCAGAGAACTTAAATCGATGAATCGATTGTGGCCGATGCTGCTCAATGACATCGGCAGGAAGACACTGGCTTACAGTTGTGAACAAATCGCAAGTTTTTGAAAGTCGAGCCAGCTAAGCGGGTGAGTTTAACATAAGAAAGGAAGCCAGTTGAACCACAGGCATAAGCAAAATAGATAACAAATGTTTAGAGATGATTTTCAAGTCATACTTTAGGCCAGGGATCGGCAATGAGAGCAGAGAAGTCGAAGTTCTCGAAACTCTCCGTCTACATTTATATTTGCAACAAGCTAGAAAGTCGCTCAAGCACGGCTAAAATATACTAAGTAACTCTCAAAGCTTGTGTTAAGATGTGTAAAGTTCTGCTCATCGCCATTCCCAGTTGCCAGTGGCAACTTCTTTGCTCACACTGCCGACTCCTGTAAATGTATGTAAAAGCCCGAAAGAAGCTTCTAAGCGTCTTGAGCTAAAAGTTACAGATTCTTGAATGTACTCATAATGCCCATTTACAAATATCTATAATCGGTTTTTAAGCTAAACCAAATTAAAGTTATCTTACTATTGCCCTGTTTATACACAACAAATTATCATGACAAATGCCCTTCAAAGTATGCTATGCTTTATATAATTTGAACAATTTGGCTTACAACTGACTCATTTGAATACCTTTAACTGGTCTGACAATCTGAGTAAACGTTCAGCGTGTATTATGTATGACGCTGGAATAACTAACTCTCATCTGCTCATTTATTCTGATAATTGCTTACGAAATTCAAGTGGGAATACTTTTAGGGGCATTTATTATATCATTCATATAATATCATTCATTTTGCTTTCGATTCCCTTTCAATAAAACCTTGAAATTGTTGACAGTTGACATTAATGCTGTTGCTAATTTACCTTCAAGTCAACGACCACATATTTTGAAGTTAAGTTCCGTTTCACATTAGCCAGGAATCCGCTTATGACGGCTACATCCTCTTTCATCCTGCTCTATGATTAAGTGGTTTAAAATGACATCTCGCTTTTTCTGTGCCGTCATTGCAATTTGTAAACAGCATTCAGGCATTTTGTTTGACAAAATCAAAAGTGAAAATTGTCAGCTGTTATCGAAATCCATAAGAAAATTATTGAAATTTTTAAAACTAATAAACAAATATGGTAAGAAGTCAAACAAACTGACGGACTACGAACTCAAGTCTTGTTAGATAAAGGGAAGCACCTGTTGAGGTACAATAGAACTTAGTTAGACGGAACAGAATACAGAAGGAAAATAGTAAATTAGTTGTAGGGGAAATAACCCACCTCATTCAATCTTGATCTTGCGTTAGCGTTTGTTACTTTATTGTTGAACCTTCATCATATTAAGCCAACTGCTGTTCAATTAGCGATCTATTATTTACAATTTGCAAAAAAACTTAAAAAAGTAGGTTTACTTTCATATCATAGGCCTGAAACTGTTTTTGAAATCCTTTTCATTGCTGATTTATGGTTAACCATAATACTTTTGGGCAGGATCTGTGGTGAAACCCACATTTTTATATGGAACCTTTCATTAAATAATAGTAAGTAACTATTTCTTACCATTAAAATTAACCATTTTTCGTTTGTTGTGGCATGCATTTGCTTCGATTTGATAGCATCATTCCTAAAATTTAGTCCATTGAGAACTCAAGCTGAGTTTCGTCACAACGATGCCTTAAGCACCAATATTTCTGACCTTGGTGAAGATAGCTTTTTAAACTGACGGATGAGATAGCATAGAAACAGACAGAAGGACGGACGGATGGACGGACATGGCTAAATCAACTCAGCTGGTCGTGCTGATCAAGAATATATTTGCCATATGTGATCGCAGATGCTTCGTTATATGCTTTACAAACATACGGACAATTTTTATACCCTTGCAAAGGGTATTATAATTTTGCCCAGAAGTTTGCAACGCAAAGAAATATTCATTTCCGACCCCATATACTATATATATTCTTGATCAGGCTGACGAGCTGAGTCGAATGAGCTTTGTACGTCCGTCTGTCTGTCTGTTTCTACGCGAACTAGTCTCTCAGTTTTAAAGCAATAGAGCTGAAATTGTGCACAGAGTCTTCTTTTTGCTGCACACTACTAATATGTCGGAACCGACCGGATCGGATGACTATATCTCATACCTCCCATAGGAACAATCGGTCGGAAAACTAGTTTTAGTATGAAAAACTTTTTTCTTTTCAATGGAAACGTCTCCAAACTTAGTAATCGTAGGTTTTCTATGTTTTTTTTATAATTCTACCAAGTTTTATTAAAGTCGGACAACTATATGGTATAGCTGCCATACAAAAGATAGGTCTGAAAAACAGTTTTAGTTAGAATAACTTTTTTGTTTTGAATGGTAGCATCCTGGAATTTTGTATTTGTTTGTTTCTCATGCTTTTACATAATTCTACAAGTTTTTGTCCAAATCGGAAGACTATATCATAAAGCTCCCATACGAACGATCGGTCGGAAAATGGGAAAAAGTATTTTTTGAAATTATTGAAGCGAGCACTTGCAAGGGTATAAAAACTTCGGCACAGATGAAGTTAGCTTAGCTTTCTCGTTATAATAACTTCAGCAATGGTATGAAAAACTTTTTCATTGGATGTCTCAAGGCATGTTTCGAAAAAATCCTTTCCTTTCCTTATTTTAGAACACAATATTTGTTAAGTTGCATAAACAGCCAAGTCAATATAGCCCTTTCCTTCTGTCCGTATGAGCTCAAAGAACTTCGAGTTGGTAAGAGCAAAGTCAATGTGAGGGAAATTTGCCATGTGGACCCTCGATTTTACATATGTATGCTGTTCGTTCGGCAGACTTCGCACACTGATGTAGAATTTGAGGTGCACATTGAAATTTCCTCTTGTTCATGGCATCTTGTTGCTACAAGTCTTTGGTAAGAACTGGAGATTCAAAATGCGTGGGATGTAGACCTCTAATACTTCCAGGCAGATCAAGACTCTTGTCGCCCACAGTTGTATTGGAGAAGTTCGGGTCAATACTGAATTAATGATGTCTCAACCTTGATTTGGAACATGTCTGCTTTTAGATGCTTATTAGTCAGGAATGTCACACTAACGGGTACTACTGTTTCATGATGTTCGCTTTTCTTAAGCATTGCTAGTACTGACCGAGATCGTCAAGCGAATGTGGTTGAAATATCGAGCAAAATAGGAAAATGAAATGAAATTGGACAGATGACAAAGATGATAGGCATGATCGACTTTCATATTTGTTAAAAAGAAGTTCGCTGAATGCTCTGAAGAATTTAAAATATATTCTTCTATTTAGCAGCAAAATGTAGTTTTGTTTGCAGTAAGCCAGGCTGTTGTTTAAATAGTTGGCCATATTTTTCTAGAAAATTGCAAGACTCCTAATGGTGATACCATGAAGGCTTGACATAACAAAACTTTTATACCAAATCATGCAACTGGAATTAGTGACACCGATGCAGTCGCAGTGCACTTAATTGAATCACTAGGCAAACGGTTCTAAAGCTTAGAAACACTCTTTCTTTCATGACTTTTTCAGTGTATTGCGTATTGACTAATATATCCTAATTCTGAATCCTGATTTTCCCTTCTTTACCAGCCAAAATAAAAACTGATTGTCTTGAAAATCAATTTGCATTTTTCTGGCGCTTGATTTTTATATTGTTTGATGATTGTTTTGTCAGTTATTGCTTAATTTCATTGCCAATTTGTTGGCAAGCTCATAAATTAATACTTTCACGCTTTAAATGCCGTCAACACACACATACAAGCAGAAGCGCGCGCACACACACACGCACACACATAACCTCCTGCTAGGCGATTAAAATTGCTGTTAATGACAAGTGAATGTTATAAATTACAGCAATGAAGCAATTTTTTGCCCCCGTCTGTAGCACAAGATGGCAGCCGAGTTGCGCGCGTGTGTGTGTGTGTGCCTGTGTGTAACAGACACAAAGTTTGCCTAATTATTTAAGATCAACGCTGCTGCAGCTGCCATTTCAAGTCAACGATGTTGAGTAAAAGGAAAATGCCAAACAATGAAAATTGAGGACGAAGGGTAGCAAATGATGTTGTCTCGCTTGCCGCAATGACAGCCCCGAGGAGGTCCGCTCTCTGCTATGTTTCAATGTTATTAATGATGGCCCATATGACACTTACACACACTCACACACACACACACAGCTCTCGCTCACCCCGTGGAGTGCTCTTTGGGTATCATTGCCTTTAAATTATGCGCCATATTTTCTGTCAGCAATTTCGGGGTCTCTCGTCTCTTGTTTAGGCGGATGTCGGATGTGGTATGACTGCCGACAGGAGGTGGAGTCGCGAAATGAACGATTGAACCAGCGGCGCACACACGGCGAAATCAATGTGTGTGATTTGCCAATTATGTGGGCTACGCAAGGGAGCGTGTGTGTGTGTGTGTGGGAGTGTGTGTGTGAGTGGGTTTGTTGCCTCGTCATTACCGCTGTTTCCATTTCCGGCAGACAGCAGCAGGCTTGGATGTCAATTTCATAAGCAATTTACGCAGACAACATTCGATTTACCAACTGTTGAGGACCAAAAACTCAACTCCGGGAGAATGAGAAAATTCAACACATCAACCGTCGCCTAATTAACTAATTTTAGATGTGTAGCCCCCCCACTCCGCCTCTCGCTCTCGGCGACCCCGAAACACTTCAGCACGTACTGCCGGCTGCTGCTGCTGCTGGCCTTTGTCCTAATTATTGTCCTACCATAAACAACCGGCCACCCCACTCGACCCCTTCCCGCCACTCCACCACCAGCGGCAGCAAGACAAAAGTAATGGCCGCTATAATTCACAGTTACTTATTGTTTATCTGTTCGTTTGCTCAGTTCGATGTGGGCCATAACTTACTCCGCCTTTTTCCTTTGTATTTGCCCCGCTTCGAAAAGGGATTTCTCCTGTCTGTGATTTAAATGAAGCGAATTAATTTGAAAATTTCCAACTCTCCATAACTCCGCTGCAACCTGGCGAAGGCTAGCAATTGCTTGGCCGGGCTTGGAATACATGAGAGAAAATCAACACAATAAAAAAATAAGAGAAACAAGGCCAAGCAAAATCTCAGCGCACATAACCAAAAAGCCAAAATCGTGGCCATAACTATGTGCGGCGGGCAGGAAATGGGGAAATGGGGAAATACAAACGAACAGCAAGCATGCAAAAAAAAAACAATGCAACACAGTCGGCAGATCAGAGGACGACAGAGAGAGGGAGAGAGGGAGAGCGAGCGAGCGCCAGACCGAGAGCAGATTGCATAAAAAATAGTTGAAGAGCCGGACAACCGGACCGAATAGCCGCCGAATAGCAACAAGAGCCAACCGCATTGGTTGGCAAACGGCTGTTTGGGGAGATGCGGGGGAGGGGAAATGGGTGAAAGTTTAAGCAACTATTTATTATAAAATACAACAGCAACAAACGCAAATGAAAGCAGAAATGTAAGTGCTGATGGACCGGGGTGAGGACCTAGAAATGGCTAAAATTTGACAATGTATCTGACCAAAATGGCAAAGAAAGATACCTTAAATAGCAAAGTTGGCACAAAAGTACAATCATACGACAGTTACATCAACAAAGCACTCAGCTGGCATTTGCCACTGGCTTACATTTTCCGTAAATGCACTGAGATTAAAATTCAAGAAATTTTTTACTTGAATTAAGAATTTTCTGTTTTAGTATTGTTAAAAAATTCTGGATTTAATTACAAAATTCTTGAATTAAGAGCGAATTTTATAGAGTTTTAAATTTGTTTCAAGAACTTTTAGAGCTCAATATAGGCCTAGACTTAATTAAGTTCTATATGTGCGAGGTTTAAGTACAAATAATGATTCGATGAACCTCTTAGAGACTGAAGAGTTAAAATAGGTTACACTCAGAGAAAATTGTAAGCTTGAATCAAGAATGTTTGATGTCAGAAATACGATAAGAATGGATATTCTTGATACAAGAATGAATTCTTGAACCCGTTTTTCTTGATCTAAGAGCTTTAATACTTGAACAAAGTACTAAACATTCTCAAATCAGGTATACAAATTCTTGAATCAAGAGCTAAGCTTAAATTCAAGATTGCTCATTCTTGAATCAAGATTTCGAGTATCAAGAGCTCGTTAGGTTCACAGGTAAGATCGTTTACTCTTTAATCAAGATCTTCAGCGATTCCAATCATTTATCAATATAAAATCAGTTGTTTTTCCATTTCGTATAAATGTATTTCATAGAAAACTGTTTGTTAAGCCTTGTAGATAGTTTTAGCCGGCTGGAGGAATTCACAACACCACAAAGCAGCATCAGAGCTCTCTGTCAACTGTCAATCGAACAGCCGTCTCTTCATGCCAGTAATGCCATAACTGCTTGGGAATTTCAAAGCAATATGAGTCCAAAAAGCGATGGCGCTCTCCGCTTGTTGATTTCAAAACACACCACTCTCCCATAAGGACCCAACGCTACTCTCTCAAATGTGTTTGCTCTCCTCTCTCTCTTTGTTTAACCCACTTTCTTCGCCTGAAAACACTAAACTGAGAACTAATTTAGCTCGATTTAGCTGAGGATCGAAATTCTTCTTGCAAATTTAAAAAAGAATAGATCTCTTTCCAAAACGTTCGTACCTAAATTATTCGTTGTGCTTCTTTCCGAGTAAATGGCAACTTCCGTAAAGGTTATATTGAAATGACTAACAAAGACGCCGGCAATTTCAGCATAACCCTCAGTTATTAAAATTTTCCAGGGTATAAAAACTATTTAACACACCCCCACCCCATGCCACACACACACACACAGCAATGCAAACAGACAACTGCCGAACATGGAGGCGGCATCACCATCAGCTTCAGAGCTTTGAGCCAACAGGAAGGCACAGGCATCCATCCAACACTGATGAGCATCAAGATGAGGCGAGTTGTGCAACAGCAACAGCCTCAACTCAAGCCGGAGCCAAAGGAGCAACTTTTACGTGAAAATGTTCAAAATTTAATCAAATTAAAGTGAATGCGCCGCAGGCGAGCATATTTCGCACGCGCTGGTGAGAAGCGAGATGGGCGGATAGAAGATGAGAGCGTGGGCCTGTATATCTGGCTGGCAACTCTGTGGAGCGCAAGTTTAATATGTAAATTGTTTTTACCCTGGCTGTTGTTGTTGTTGCTGTTGCTGCTGCAGCTCGACATTAAGTGGTTATCATAGCCATTTATGAGGCTGTTAAAAAGTATCTCATTAAACATAAATGGCCGCCCGCTGAACTAGAACCAAATAGATAGACAAAGTATTGGCCGCAGCTGTTTGAACAGCACCCCGCACATACACACACACACACACACACACACACGCTGCCCCAAATCCCATTCGGAAATCCCATTCCATGCACACACATAGAGATTCTGCCAAATTCCGTTTACCTGTCAAACTTTTGCCATTTGTGGCCAACATATTTTGAAGTTAGCTCCAGCAGCATGCCACACACCAGCTTCAGCCACAGCTCCCAGATTCTGCAACAACAACAATTTTTGTCATCCTCTCTGCCCGCCACCCCCTCCCCCTTTCCTTAACAATTCACAGACACAGAGCCACGTTTATGCCTAAACTTTGTCAATTATTTGCGGATTTAACATTTGTAGCTTGTACGGATTTTGATTTTTGATTTTGGGTTGAAACAAAAAAAAAACATCAAAAAAAGGAGACAGAGCAGGATATCAAACTGCAATTTGCATGGCAGACTTTAAGGCGTAAAAGTAATTACGGTTGCTGTTTATTAGTGAAAGGAATTTGTCGAACAAGAAATGAAATTTGTAGCAGGAAATGTGGTAAACGTAAATTCATATAATGAAAATGTGGGGAAGTTTGAGATAATTTCTAGGGATTTCTTTGACTTTTGTGGGATTTCTGTTCAATAGACTGGGAGAGGCCACAAAAAGGGGATTTATGAATCTATAATACAACCATTTCAGCTGATTTATCTGTAAGAACGGTAATAATAACTTATCGCTCCCAAGAAAGAGCATCAAGAAGAATGGAGAAAGAATTGAGGAAGTTCTTGAGAAGTTCCAGGTCCGCTTTGATGGTAATCCACAGATCTAGCAAGTTCACAATTGGCTTAGTGCCCCAAGGATACATTGGCTGTCATCGGTGACTTCTCCACCTGAGAAGTGAAATGATCCTTTGATATGACTTCGATATTCGATGTCCTTGCGGTTAGTCTACCTAGAGTGCAGGAGCTTAGTTTTATTCAGCGGTCAGGCGAGATATACATAACTCCCTTTAGAGAGGAAGAGGAGTATGCACACCTTTTGAAGAAATAGACCAAATTTTAATGGCCTGAGCATCTGAAATCCATTAAAAATGGGAAAAGGAGGATCATAAATTGTATGTATATATACTCTTGATCAGCATCAACAGCCGAGTCGATAAATCCATGTCCGTCCGTCTGTCAGTCTATCTGTAGGAACGCGTCGCAGAGACCATAAGGGATAGAGCCACCAATTTTTGCATGAATGTAGGTGAATACCGTAACCAGAGCAAGTTTGTTTCAGACTTGTTTCCGCACCGTCCCCCTTTTATCATCAAGAAACCGTCAGATCCTAGACCCAAAAAAACCACAGTTTTCAATTTAGAGCTTCGTGGTTTAGTATACATCAAGTAAGGCCCAATATCTATCTATTCTGAAAAGTATAACCAGAATTTTTAGATAAGGATGGAAAAGTTGGAAATGTTGAAATGATCCCACTGACAACCCTGCCTAGAATACACGAAGAGGCAGACTTAATCCTTAATCCATTACTACGAACAGTTGAAAAATTGGGCACTAAAGTTGCATTAGAATGAGATGTATCTCAATAATCCTTAAATAAAAGTGAAGAAGCTCCCCTATCGAAATGACTGAAACATCACCAAGGACTTCTAAATTCCAAACTTTCCAGAAGTTCCAAATCGTACAACAAATTCTACTCACTCTTCCTGATGAACCTTTTATATATAAATTACGATTTTAGTCAGTCAGATAGATATTGGGCCTTTCTTCTTTCTTTCTTGAAGGAGAGAAAAACACGTCCGATGCCAACCAATATTTGGTTGTTTTTAGAGAGACAAATGGGCTGAGGGCTAGTGTGCTTCAGTTAACAAATCACAGATCCCTTAAGATGTGAACATGGAACCATATTTTTTCATTGCCTCGACTATTTTTAGCTCTTTTGGATGATAATCTAAAATGAATTTTACTTTAAATTGATATTTTAATATTAAAGAATCATTCTTCTAGGGTGTAAGCCCTCTTTTAAGCTCGCCAAGTAAGCTCGGCTCACTTTCAATACTTTCAAATATTTTCTAACCGAATGTACAGTCACATACACACACCCTCAATCCGAGGGTGAGAAAGCAGAAAAACGATAGCTGCACTGCCTGGGAGATGTAAAACGATGGAAGATTTCTACGCACATGAGCGAATCCAGGACGGCTCTAGTAGAGACTGCTTTTCAAGTACATCGGACAGGAATAACCGCGAAAGAGGAGCATAACAGAAGACTCCTCTTACAGAAAGAAAGACCCACCAGCTAACTTACAAAAGAGTAAAGGCTGAATCGAAGACACGGAGATGCTAATCCTCCTTAGCACGTAGACACACAAACTGGTGTCTTTACTGTTCACATCGATGCAAAACATTAAGTATTTATAAAAGTGTCAGAGGTTTCTCGAGGAGAGGCGCGTCTTAAAGAGAGCGCTTCACAGCGAGAGGTGTGGTCAAAAGAATGACAAGCTCGCAGGACGCTGCGTCACACATCTTAACAATCATGAGAACAGTCAGAGTTGACAAGCAGGTGGCAAGACAGGAAATTGAGGTGAAGTGAAGGCGAAATGTGACTATCTGGCCGGAGAAGTAATACCTCAGTTGGCAGGCCGAGCTGGAGAAAATCAGGGCAAAAGGTTGGATTTTAGTTCCATAGAACGAATCGAGCATGCTCCAGGCAACGGTGCTTGGTGTATCATTGGAAGATCACTCAACCGAGAAAACTAAACTTCGGCCGAAGTTTACAAGCCCTTGCAGTGCGTATAACTTATTCTACTCCCTGTGACATACATTTGCACACTTCCCTTTTAACCATTTAATTCCAAAAAAAAACCCACCTTAAACATAACCAAAAAGTTGACAACAAAATTCTCTACAAATGTAAGCAATTACAGCCATAAAGCAAACATTTGTTTGCTCCCGACAAATTTTTCGGTTTTCATTTTCATTTAATACTGCCCGAGTCCCGAAACCAACTTCATTTTCCATTAAATTAACACGCTCAAAAGTGTTCCAGCTGCCGCCTACCCCCCGCCTTCCCCCATTCCCCACTTCCCCCTTCCGCAGCTAAACTGGTACACTAACATTGTGTAAACTTTTCTAATTTAAACCGGCAGTTTCAGTCAATTGCCACAGCTTACCGCTTTCGACATGAGTTTTACTTTTTACTACCTCTTCGCAGCGGCGCATTTCAGCACACCGGGGCCGGGGCCGGGGCCAGGGCAGGGCAGGGAAAAATTTCCAATACATTAAAAGTTGTGTGAATACACTTGGCAGAATCCATTACAACAGACAGACATGAAAGCCAAGCCATAAATCTAATAAATACGTGTGTTTCTTCCCCTCGCCCACCGCTCACCATTCGGCGCCTCGCAGTGTGCAATAACTTGTAAAATATGTAATCAATCAAGATGAAACAGTCGTAGAGGCAGCCCAACTATGTCGGAAGTATGCGTCTGACTGCAGTTGCAGTTGCTGGAGCGGAGGTGCGGCGGCATGGAGCGGGCGGGCGATTAATTCAACTTTTCGTGCAGACAATGGGACTTGAGGCAGGAGCAGGAGCAGCAATACAAAGCCAGGACTGCGTCGACGTCGGCATCGGCATGTGAAAAAAGTCAAAAGTTGAAAGTGCAATTTTGTCGTTATTATTTTACATTTACAACAAAAGGCAGCGGCAGCGGCAACCAAAAGAAAAAAAACACACACACAGAGTAAAAAGTGAAAAGTTACTCAACTATTTCAGGCGGAGTACTATGGGCAAAAATTCGAAAAAGCCTAAGGTGATGACAGTTCTTACCATATAAGTGGGTCAAGAAATGTGCTGATTTGGTAACGAAATGTTAGGCCTAGTAGAACTAGGATCTGTGGCAAATCTGAATCTGCCAAGTCCCAGTATACAGCAAAAGTTACTCAAAGAATTTATGCCAAAGTGTATGCACGTTTTGCCTCTAGTGCAGCGGGCGGCCTGCTGAGTGAGTATAAGTGTATGGTTGTCTGTCTGTGTGTGTGTGTGCAGCTATCTGTCTCTTTCTCACTATCTACCAGTGTGTGTAATTGTCAGTTAGTTGGCACTGTCAGTCCGAATGTTGAAATTAATTTATTTCAATTGAAGTTGAACTTTTGTGGCGTTATTACTTTGAAAACTTTCGCCAAGCTACGCATAATAAACGGCAGCCACAGCAGTCACCAGGTGCTGACCCAGCACCAAAACGCCAAAAGGACCAGCACGAGGACCAGCACCAGGCCACCCCACCCCACTCCTGACTACATATTTATTTTGCCTGGCAAAATAATCAAATTGCAAAATTGCAAGTGTTGCCGTCACCGTCAACTATCATCATCATCTTTGTCTCCCCCCTCCCCTGCCCTGCGTCGACTTTTGCTTCATATTTTTGGTTTTTTTTTTCATTTGATTCGCATGCCAATATTCGTTGTCTGCTCTGTCTTTCTTCTATTTTTTATTTTTACCCCGGAGAGGGGGGAGAGGTGAGGTCATATGGCAGGTGCCGTTGACGGCTGCGCTGATAATTTGTTGCGAGATTTCCAACATTTGCAAATGGCAGCCGTGCGGCGTTGATAGTTATTTGATATGCATACTCTCTGAATATTGGCTCAAAAAAAAAAGAAGAAAAAGAAGAAGAACCATGTAAATAAAAATAAAAGTATTGAAATTGTGAGGGAAATAGGTAAAGTACAGTCTAATGATGTCGCAGCGAGAAATGCGGCGACAGCATTCAAGTGCAAGGATGCACAATTGAAGAGCAAACAGGATGTTTGCCAATTAATGCAGGAAGGAACGAATTTCTATTTCATTACACCAGGACATAAGGCACAAAGAACTTTAATTGAGAACAGTTTTCTAGAATAAAATGTAGCAAAAGGCAGTTTAGGTGTGTCAAAATAAAGAAGAACTTGTAGCTAAGTTTCAGGAGATGTGCTCCCATGTTGATATTTTCCAACTTAGTGCAAGAAATCAGCAATCAAAATGATTCCGAAAACAGAAAAGAATAAAACACAAGCATCAACATTTATACAGTAAACTCTGCTTGTCAAAACTATTCGAAACGATCCTACTACGTTAATTGAACAGGTATTCAATTATATTAGGTAAGCATGAGCAATCATAGCTTCACATCAATTGTGGTTCCAAGCTAAGCACTTGCCCGTTCAGCCAGTCAACGGTTTAACCTCAGATATTTGGACGGCATTTGAACTGTGCGAATAAGCCTCTTTACCTTTCTTAGATGTGGCATCAGCAGAGTATCTTCAGTTCGTCATAATAAGAACACAAAGGAAGAGTTAACCACAGGGTAGAGCGTCTGCTATCAAAATTATATATTACCGCAGATTACCATCTTCAATTAGCCACTTGCCTAATCAACTTGCTCGATCTCTCACTCAGAAAGCATCCCCATGTCAAGTACAATTTCTTCAATTCCCAAATACTTGACTATTTTAGAATATTTTTATACATTTTCAACTATTTTAAAATCTTTTTGATCTTATTTTTGGGTTGTAATAAAAGTAAAACTAATCTGCTCAACTCTTCAAAGAAGTACAAAATATTCTTGGTGGAAGTCTAATAAATTCCAAATTCATAATAAGAGCGCCTGAAACAAAAACCAGTCACCAGAAAATACTTAAGGCTAACTCGTTCTTCATTTGACAGAGAACGTAAGTCGAAAACGGCTGGGAATATCCATAGACCCAGATGATTTGATCAGAAATCTATCATGATTCCATAACAAATAAGGAATAGCCAGTTGCAAATTTTACGCACAGATTCCTTTGAAAGCAAGGTAAGAGATTGGCTTGCAGTCAGTTCGGGTGGCTATATTCAATATCCATAGCTCTGCTGTGCAAGAGGTCGTGTAGTAATCGAAATTCAGCACAGACTTCAGCACAACAGAGCAAAAAACGAGCTGCTTACTTTCAGTCGCAGGCCAGCGGTCGATGAAGACAGGTCAGAGCTAGTTTGCTTAGCTTTATTTTCGTCCATCAATAGCCTCTCATTATTTGGCCTCGCTCTGCTGGACAAACCCTGCTCCAAACACAGTACTCCATAGCAAATCACCGACAATAACATCTTAAAATATGCCATGTCAGCGTGACGTTGAACTCAAATTTTACTCCTACTAAAGTATTAAATTAAAAATATTTTAGTTTCACAATACTTATTTTTCGTATCACAACATTTGGAAGAGCATTTTAACAAAAATCGCCTAGATATGTGTTTTTTTGAGAACTTTTGATGATATAAAATATCATTTGCTACTAAAAAAAAGACTCGACAATGACTAATAAATACCCACAAGATGTGATTTAGTGAAAAAAGACACGAAAAAGACTCGCAAATTGACTCGAAATGTTGCAGTTGATGGGAAAAACGGGTGAAAAAAGTCTTTATTAAGAGTTTCGCCTAGGGAACTTTTTTCTACCTACAGAAGTATAATTCAAGATCAGAAATAGAGCGTCCTATTGACTTTGTTAATCAGACCTGACATGCGAAGGCTACGCTCTACCGTCTGCTCCACGTAGATTTCTCCAGCTTAGATTTTAAGAAACGACTGGATAACTTAGGGTAATTTCACGTAACGTTGCGCGTATCGACAGTGTCCTCTAACCTTAAGACGCCTATCACTGGAGGATTCTAGTTCGAGTCCCAGCAAAGTTAAAGTAAGCCTAAAATTTTGTATAAGTAGTTCAGAAAGAAGAATTTAGTGAGCACTAATAACACCGTCTGGGCCATATTTCAAAAACCTTCTCTGATTCCAATAATTGTTCAAACCAAACAACGTTTTCTAAGCTATCCTTTTGCAGTTCTCGGGCGGGTTTCTTTAATGAAAATATGGCATTCGTACTGCCATATTAAAGGCCTTTTGCCACTCTCAAATGTCCCGCTTCATTTTCAGTTTTCTTTTTTCTCGCCGCCCCCCCCCCCCCCCTCGATTCAAATAGTTTCCCATTTGCCACCGTCGCACGCACACTTGGAATGGCAGAATTCCCAACGATTTTCCTTTTGTTACGAACAAACACTCATAAATCCTGGCCAAGTTCAAACTGTAGCTGGTGTCCCCGTCTCTGCAGATTCCGTTTAGGTTTTCCTTTTTTATAGCATACTTATGTGGGACAGGACAGTGAAGCCAAAAATCCATTTCACTTATTCGCATGCACTTTTATGGCTTTGGCGACGAACAATTTTGCACATTAAATGGTAACTTTTTCACATGACATATGTATGTGTAAGCCCCCTCACCCCCCACCACCGACCTGCCGCCTCCTCCTCCTTTTGACCAAACATAGCTTACGCAAATAGACATTTCATATTCATAGTCAGGCGGAGCTTAAAAAGCGAAGAAATTAACTCTGCGAAAGTTGGGCTTGGGTCCACGCGACATGTGTAACCAACAGGGGGCCGTGGGGTAGGGGGATTTAGAAGCCTACTTAGCACCCTGCCTGCTCCCATTCTGGGCTCCACACTATTTTCTGCTTAGTCGGCTCATCTGCATTTTATGGTCCAAAAATATCATCATCATTTTTTCGCATTTCATTATGGCGCTGTGTGCGCTTTCTGTGTGTGTGTGTGTGTGTCCCATCTCTTGTCCCGCCCTGCGAAAACTTAGCAGCGTCATTTAGTATGCTTCATTTCATTATATGTCCCGCTTTGCCAGCCTCCCCCCGCCCCCTTAACTGCCTATGTCTACGCTCTTTTTAAAAACTCTTAACTTTCGCTGCAACCGCAAGCATTTTGGGCCACATTTTGTGGGCAATCCTTCTGCCTCTGGTTTCGGCCTGCTCGCTCCCATCCTTCGGTACTGCCAAACGGTGCGAGAAATTGTCCTCTCGTTCTATTTTTTTTGCTTTTGATGTCGCTTGCAATTTTTTTTCTTCCATCCTCCTTCTGTCGTCGTTCGTTCTGCGTGGCGAAACTCCTTTGGGTGTCTCCATGAACAAACTGCCATTTGCCTCATTCTAAGCCGCTCAGCACCGCCGCCCCCTCGTTGCCCCGGTCCCGTTTCCCCTCTGTCACTCATTTTTTTCTCGTAATTTTCATAAGCAGCCGTTAGACGTTGGATTTATGTTTTTAAACGCCTTTTAATATGCGAGAGGATATTCGCGCGTAGCAGCAGATCCCCAACAAAACACAAAGCCACTCACAAATGCCGCATAGCCGGAGTCCTAGCTTCCAGCATCCAGCTCCCAGCTCCCAGCTCCGACTGCTGCTCGTCTCTCGGCAACGTGGCGCAAATCCAGTGAGAATGCGTTTAAAAAAATATTATAATAATAACATTACGTAAATAATTGTTGGGTGCTGCCAGTTTTGGCGCCTTGAGGAGGCGAAGGAGAGTGAGACAGAGAGAGAGAGAGAGGGAGAGAGAGGGAGAGCACACGGAGCGGGCAGGCACGCGCCGCAGGAATAGCAACGGAAATCAGCTGCGTGTTGATAAGCACGCGTAGCCAAGACGAGTTTTTGAATGAGGCTGAGGAGTTGTTGCCGCCTGGGTGAAGGCTTTTACTGTGCGTTATGAGTGTGTGTGTGTGTGTGTGTGTGTGCGGGAGTCGTTTGCGTGCGTATTATGGTGTGCTTTGCGGTTTGTTGAACAGACGAAGAACATTTCAAAATATGAACGTATGGGTTACAGATATACCTTAAGTGGTGTATCTTTCCAAAGAAGAGTTCTTATCAAACAGAGAAATGAGTGCAAAAATGGAAAAAAACTGTAGGAACCATTACGAATTTCAGCTTTCGGGTCTGCGTATGCCAATGCCAAGTGAAACACATTTGGTCCCTGTTAGAGTTATCAAAACACAAAAATGATATCCAAAGCAGAATTAAAGGCAGCAAAAGTATTATCTAGCTTCATATTATGCTTATTTTTAGAAGCGTTTTGAGAAAGCAGGTGCGAATGATCAGGGTTTGGCGCACAATCTTTATAGCCTGGGCCAATCTGCTATTCGAGAATGAAACATTGTTGCATTGGTGAGTAGAACAATACAGAATCCTCATAAGAGGCAAAAGTATATTGGGTAACAAATAAAAAGCACACAATAGCCTCTTCTGAGCAACTCCGAATCGAGCCTCAAACTCATTCATCATGGTTTTTATACCAGGCCGTACGTCCACTTCAGCTTGTTGCACTAGTTCTTTTGACAAACGCAGTCAATTTCATATGGTTTATTCAGATTTTTTAAGGCTTCTTATCACGTCCTTCTGGCCAAGCTTCTCAAGCTGGGTTTGCATTCCGCTCTTTTATTTTTATTAATATTTGCAAGTACTTTGTTTACTCAGAGGTTTTGCTGGCAGTTACTTTTTTTTATCTCCTTCAGCACATTATTGAGGAGTTTGGTGAATAGCTATATCAGGGGTGCCCGCTAGCTATACGCATGGGCCGCATTTCTTAGCCATTTTAATGTGTAAGCCGGTTTGCGCATAGCGAAAGAAGTCAGACTTATATTCGACTACTATGCCTCTTGCAGAGTTGAACACAACTACAAATAATGGTGCGTTTGTATTTGCAACATTTGTTGTTGTGCGTCGAAAGATTGCGTTTGCTTTAAACAAAAGGCCATAACTGGTTTTCTCTTTTGTTTGTTTTATTTAGTAGACATACTAACGCTTAAAGTACACAAATCCAAAAAAGCTCTTAAAAAGATCCATATAGACTGCATTTGACTTTAAAATCCTTTTAATCAGCTGAAATCATTCAAGTGTTGATAATTGGATGTTAAAAATGGATATGTAAGACATATTTTGTTCAAATGGATACGTACAAACTTCTATCGTTTCCCGCCCAACATTTGGAAGATCATTTACTCAAAAATCACCTTGATGAGTCTTTTCCGACGTCTTTTGATGACTAAAAAGAAATGCATATCACTTTTGACTAAATGAGACTCGAAAATGACACATGAATACGCTCAATATGTATCTCTCAAATGCCTCAAAAGTGATTCGAAATGTGATCAAAAATTACATATAATGCATTAATTGCATTGGTGACTACTCGAGCGCTAGGTACTCTTGCGTTCTATTGATCTATATATCTAAAAAAGGCTCGAGATTCGATGCTTAAAACGTGAAAACGACTGAACTGAAGAGAGCAAAATCCATCTGCGTAATTGCTACGAGAAGGCTTAGGAAAAATAAAATATCATTACATTCTAGACAACTAATTCTGCAGGCGCATACTGCGCTTCTGTTCAGTTCAAGACTTTCAATCATTGCTATTCGAGCCGATTCTCTTTCAATAGCAATAACATTTCGCTATCATGTTGCATTCTAACAACGCAGACCAATGTTAAAAAGAACTCCTCTTAGCAACGTTACAAATAACTAACTATGTATAAATGATAATCACTTTTTAAAAGTATAAGAAAACAAAAGAAAGAAAGTGTTGCAGTTGAAAGCTGACTTACAAATCTGAATCTGAAAATCCCAAATCAAATATTTGTTGCAATGTGAAATGGAATACCGCCTACTGCGCCACGTGTTGAACTGTAATTGGAATGAGCATTGCGGTAGTTTTTGAACGGCACATTCAGCACTAAAGTTTCCTTTAAACCTGTGAACCAACGGAAATCCTGTTTGCAACATGATATCTTTGAAATGTTCCAAGTCTAAGCTATTGAAAACTGAACCTATGAAATGAGTAGACGATGGCTCACAAACGAACTATAGAAGCCTTCTCGAAGGATGACCTGAGAATCGGAAATTGTCTTTTACTGTCAGAAGAACTCCAAATTAAGATAGATTCATAAGAGGCAGAAAAAGATGCTTTCTTTTTTGCAAGATGGTAACCGAAAGGTGCCAAAAAGTATAGACTAGCCATGGACAATACTTTGCAAAATGAATTTCTAATACATTTTTTAACAATTAAGCAATAAACTTGAATCAAATTCACCAAAACTTAACTAATCACAAAATAAGTTTAAGTCAAAATAACTTCTCAAAATGTAAGCATTTGGTCATTGTTAATAACCTAAGCTTTCGCACAGATTTGGCAACATTTGGTCAGGCACTAAAACTACGACATAGATGAAGTTAGCTTAAGTTAAGTTGACACAGGCAAATAATTTGCACAAATTTCAATTAAAATCTGGTCTAGCCATAAATTTGATGGATTTAAATCCAAGGCTGTGGTTCCATTTGCAAATTATTTGCCTAAAAATGGACTAAAAGCTTACTTTTGAGGAGTCGTTAGCCAAATTTGTATCATAATTTGACCAAATTGGTTGCCTGTGTGAACTTAGCTTTCGCCTTTTGGTCTACGCTTCTTTGTTTATGATTTTATTCTTTGTTTCATTTCCTTTTCTTTGTCTCATTGCATTTTCATAAGTCAAAATAGTTCTATATAGTTTCATTTCTGCTGCTTCTGCGATCTGCTAACTTATGGCTTTTGCGTATGTGCAGAAGCCTAAATCAATCCGCATTTTACCTTTAAAATAGCTTAAAAAATATCAAAAATTGGTTAGAAGTGTACTCTCCATTGTTACCCACATCTGGAGTGACAGTAACCTTCGTTTTCTAGAGTATTTCAAGGAGAATGAAAATAATAAAAAAAAAAACCTATATAAAAACACCAACTCTGACACAGACGCACATTTGTATTGCTGTCTAAGTGGTGGCAGCAGCGAAATGTGCGTGTGGCATTTAGTAGGCAGTCAAAGGCGAGGCAGCAGGCAGCAGGCAGCGGGCAGAAGACAGAACCAGTCCACAGTTGGCTGGTTTCCACCTACCAAAATTTGGCGAAATTTTGTTGTCATCATCACTTTAAGAGGGGTGAAGTTAGGCGCAACCGCCGCCTGTCAGCCGCAAAGTTATCTTCGTTTTTATTTTGCTGTGGGTAGCAGTGGCCCCGTGTTGTTGCTGTTGTTGTTGCGGCTGTACTCTTCCGTTTTTAATTTCATCTGCCATTTACTGCTACTTATGACACATCCTTTTGCCAGCAGCCCACACATACCCCAATGGCAGGCGGCATTGCCACAATTTCAGTTTCATTTTTGGTAAAAACATTTTTTTTTCTTTCTTTTTTGGCTTCTGATAGCTCTGGTTGGAGGAGGTGGGGGGGCTGGGTTGGAGCGGGAAGAAGTGAGTGTGTACTTACCTTGGGATGTGCACGTCGCGGAAAAGCTACTTTGGGATCGACCTGCGGGCAAAAGAGATAGAGACAGAGATATAGAGAGAGAGTGGTAAGTGAGCTGGGTGGAAAATCGTATGCTTAATGACATTTAAATGAAAATGGGGGAAAAAAAAACATTCCGCACAACTCTTCATATTAATAGCCCAAGCATAAATCTTGCATAAGCCGTCTGCATTGCACATTAAACGGTATTGCCGCCCCACGGAGGAAGGGAGGGAGGGAGGGAGGGATGGGTGGGTGGGTGGAGGAAGACTTGGAGCTGAGCACGCACGAATTAACGCGTAACAAATTGCTCGGCCAGCGGGCAAAGCGGGAGGGGATAGAAGGCAGAGACAGACTTCGCTTTACCCAATAAGCAGCGTCATTAAAAATAATTAAAAATCATAAAAATTCAATTTTAAGCGCTTGCTACTCATTTCTTTTTGCACCGTCTCTCTTGCTCACTCCTCCCCCCTGCCACCCCTGCACGGAGCACAGTAATAGAACGCAGGAGTGACTGAATCCTTGGGCGATGCTTGCATTTATCTCAAGAACCGAATGTGAAATGAAATCGTAGGGGCGGGGGGAAACAAAGCAATATCCTCTGGCGATAATAATTCGCACAAAAACTGTCACAGGACATGCGGCTTGTGTGCTGTTTGCCGTGTTGATTTCCTGTGTGCAGGACGAAAAACAACAACAGCCACCGCCGGGCGGGAAATTGATTTTTAGATTAAAATTAAAACTAATCAGCGCTGAGTGGCAACGTCGACGTCGGCGTTTTGGCTTTTTTGAAATACATCAGGCCGAAAAACCGTAACGAAATGAAATGAATTTGTTTCGTTTCGTTTTCGCTGCTGTGCAGCCAAACGGAAACACGAAAATCCATCAGTGGCGGGGTTTTTGGTGAGGGGGTGAGGGGGTGATATGTATACGTATACGTACTTATACATATAAATGCACTTGGCGCAGAAAAAAAATACTCCCCCCCACCTCGCCAAATCACACATAAATGCTGGATGCGCATTTTATTTACAGTTGGCTGCCATAAAAGGATGACCAAATGGTCATCCAAACCAGCAAACAGCATAAAAACTTCAGCTAATTAGGCTAATGCCAAAAAGGGCAGCAACTGGTAAATGGATATTGAGTCTTCACTGTAGCTGTCAGCTAATCAAAGCGTTTTTTTTATCAATAAACCAGGCGAACGATGAGCCTGGCAATTGAAATACCCTTTAGGGATCTTCAGATCTTCAGAAGCTTTACAGAATACATCTTGGTAGAGGACAAAAGTTGGTGAATAGCAGAATCGAGGCTGCCTTTGACAGTTCTTCCGAGACTATAATGTTTTGATTTGAGGTAATCAAAACAGCACAAGAAACCAGTAAACCATGCCTAGTCGCAACTCTTAAAGTCCTAAATTGCAGTCAATAGAGCCTGGTGGAGCAGTATTCTGAGTGCGTAAGAAACACTCAAGGTGCCGGCATAACTAATCCGCACCATAGCCTGCAAAGCTAGTTCAAAAATAGAATTCTGTTCTTTCAAGTAGCCAAACGGTTGCATTCATACCCCAAAGAAGTGTTCCCAGACCTGCCTTAAGCTACGCAATTGCAGATAATGTGTCGTTGTGTTGGGGAGATAGCGCACTGCACCCAAACCTGGTCTATTGTGCCCCCTGCTGAGTTTACAACTCTCCTAGCAACCCTATCTCCTGTACGAAGGTGGGTTCTAGGGGACTTATCCTGTTGTGTAAAAGCTGTGTTCCCAAAGTCTGTTGAATCTGCGCTTCGCTAGAGCATCGCAGTGTGCTAGTTTGTGTTCAGAGGACTTCTCCTTCTCTTCACAGAATCTACATAATTGGGTGTTTGTTATTCCCAACTTGTGTAGGTGACCCCGCAGCCTGCAGTGGCCCGTGTAGAGCCCTGTCAGGATTCGGAGGACATTCTTTCCTTGTTGGATCAATTTCTGGAACCTTTTGAGGTTGTGGTACACTATTAATGCTTTTGCTTGTCTCATGCCCTTGGTGTTTGCCCAGGAGGCTGTTCGTAGCATATTCTCTTCCGTTCTAAGGAGTTCCCTAATGGTGTGTTGGCCTATGCCACAATAGGGTTCTGGTCCTACCATTGCGGTTGCTGCACCCTTACGTGCCAGTTTGTCGGCCATTTCATTTCTGGGGATATTGCTGTGTCCCGTTTGTTCTTTGTCTCTAAGACCAGCTTAGAGGTGAACTTATTACTGCTAAGCGCGTTGAGCGCTGCTTGACTATCTGAGAGGATAGCAATTTCTCTTTTATGGTAGTTTTTCTCCATATTAAGGTCTGCGCATCGGGAGATGGCACATACTTCCGCTTGGAATATGCTTGTAAGCTCTCCCATTGACTCAAACCTTTTCGTTCCAGGTCCTGCCACCCCAAGTCCAGTTCCTTGGGGTATCAAAACTTCTAGGGCCGCTGTCGGGCAGGTACGCATGGCTCCGGTCATGCATATGCATGCCTTTGATGATGTGTCGTTAGGGACAGTAGAAAATGAATAGAAAGGACAAGCAAAACGTAAGTAAACCCAATCAATAGCCTTTGCTTGTGGGGTCCAAACCATATCCAAAGTAGCCGTACATAACCGCGTCCTAATGCTGAACGCCTGGAGCTGAAACTCCATAAAAGGACCGGAGTAATTAGCCGAATCAATAAACAGCGACCAAACCAAATGCGGCGGCTCCAAATTTGCTTCACTCAGTTATCATTGGCACAGCTGCTGCCAATTGGGCCTACAGGAAAGTCAGTACTTGGCCATGGCAAAGCAAATGTGTTACATCGACCAAGTGCCGCTGGACACCTAAGCTGATTAAGGGAGAACGGACAAAAAGCACGGTCTGGCATCATACAGTAGCTAAGCGGACAAGGCTGCTTCATAGGATTTGTAAAATTTTAGGTAGAGGTAGAGAATGGTAATCATATTCTTTTTGAGTGTCCCTCTTTCAAGCCAGAACGTGGAGAGGGTTAAGGGACTAAGTCTAATGGCGGTTAACTTTGTATAGAAGATGACTTGAAACTAGCAGTTGTAAACTTCATTCTTCATCTGTGATCAAAGGTCAGAGCTAATAGAGAATGTTGCCACTGGTAATTAGGTAAACATTTGCATTGATTGTACAATGTACATACAGAAAACGATTGCTCGACTGCGGCCGACGCAGAATGAAGTGCTTGAAGGGAAATTATGGCAGCTGCTCTACATACTTCTTTGGCCGACCCCTTGGCTTTAGGGCAACAAGTTGCCTTCCCAGGCAAACTTATTCCATACACTTCAAGCTATACAACTCAAGTTCCCTGCATTTCAATGAACTTCTTAAGAATGAAAAGGACACGCTTTTGACACACATAAGACCTACCATTTCCTCTTTAGAATCAAGATAACAAAAATCTACTTTGTTTCACCCAAAAAAGCTCAGCAACTTCTATAACAAACTTAACACACCCCGTTCTCACCTCGCTTATCAATCTGTTGCTACTCATTTGATGTTCGTCCTGGCATCACATCACTTAATTAAAAATTGTTTGGCTTTCACAAATTTTTTGACAGTTTTATCCCCGGTTTTTTGCTTTTTTTTGTTTTTGTGCTTTGACTTTCTAATTGCTGTCAATAGAAAGAGCCAATTTATGTTGATGGCGGCGCGCTGCTTTTGAGCAAATATTTTGCATAGCTTGTGAAGTTTTTTGTTTGACGCCAAAACACAGGGCAACAAAAAAAAAAGCGTGAAAAAGTCAACTCATGAGTTTGGGTTTGCAGTTAACATTTACCTTTTTGCCATCCAGTTCGTGTGTGCCTTGGGTGAGTACCTTATCTACGCTATTTGGATCGCTGAATGTGACAAAGCCGAAGCCTCTGCAAGTAGATAGAAGGAGAAGTAAACAAGAAACGGTTAGAGAAGTTCAACAAATATTTGCCCAGCGACGCAGAAGGAAAGGAAGCCAGAGTGGAGGCTGGCGCAAGGAACCTGGAACCTGCCATCGTCAGTTTAGCACGTGCGCCAATTAGGCGCTCAAATTACATCAAAATATTGCCGGCGCAGGGCGGGGCGGGCTGCGGGGCGAAGGCAGGGCCCAAAATGAGCAGTCTAACCCCATCCGCAATTGCCTCTTTTTCGAACAGTTCGAAGCCGCTAAAGGCAGACGCTTACAAGCCATTACACTCACCCCCCCCCATCTGCGCACCGCCCGTTCGCTCGTGTTGTGATAAACTTATTCTTGTTAAATATTTAATTAAAATGCTTATTATCTCGCACTGCATTTTAATGAGTCTCCCATGCCCAGGCAGGCAGCCAACGAGCCAAAGGCAGACAGCAAAGACAACAAACCGACTCAGAGATTTTGGCTGTGGCTGCCTTGCTGGGTGGTGAGTGTGAGCGAGTGTGTGTGTGTGCGAGTGTGTGTGTGTATGCACGTTTATGTTTATTTGAGTTTTGCCACTTGGCAGCGACGCTTAACGATGCGCCAGGATCCAACTTCTTTCCAACACCCCTGACACATGGTCGTATTTGTCTTGCTCTTTTAAGCTGGAACAAGCCAAGCCACGCCCACTTGTGAAATCCACCCAACAAGAACCACACCGCACAGACAGTAATTAACGACGATTCTATTGCAATTGTGGCAATTGTTACGGTTTTGATTCCACACCAACCCAAAGCCAGAAATGGTCAGCCGGGGGCAGTTGGCCAGCAAAGTTGGATGTGAAGAAGTGTGCATTAGGTTTTAAGTTTAAGTGGACACAACTGATGCGATATGCATTTCCAAAGGATAGAGTGTGACATGAACCGAGCTGGGATCGCATTGGGTTCAAATTTAGAGCTTGAGCAATTGCTGTATGTTGCTTGTATACTCTGCACAAGAGTAAGAGAAACTCATAGACCCAGGAATTGGTTTTTTATGCCCCTTACTCGAAGAGTAAATCATTTTTTCCTCAGATTTTGCAGTGCAGTGTATGTGGCCTATATCTACAATCTCACAAATTTTCATAAAGATCGCATAATAAATGGCAGAGTTAGAAAAACGTTGCATACTTAGTTGAGCCGCATGAGGTTATTAGACACTAAATGCCCTGAGTAATGGGTATTTCGAAGTCGGACTTTAGCTTACGCCCTCGTTTAAGCTCGCAAATGTTAGAATGAAAAGTAAACTTACAAAAATAAGAAAGCTAAAACCAAAACGGTTTCAAGAAACCATTCTTTCTTTCTTTGCACGAAACCTTACTGAAGTCTTAAGATCTGTGCTGAGTTTCAATGGAAGATCTAATAAAATACCTTGTTTTTTATTCCACTACCGCAAAAGTTTTGTGTCCCAGTTATAAAGTCCGGTACAAGACATTTTTCAAATCACACAATTATTACAAAAGTAGAATTGGCCAAAAGGCTGAACGAAAAATATGTCTTATACAATCTGGAAGTTTGAAATGAATATTGAGAAAATTATAAGAAAATAAACTCAAACAGTTGATACAAATCAGGAAAAAAAACTGTAACATTACACGTGAAGAATGGTTTGTCTGTAGAGTACTATTTCAAGGACCATTTCCGAAAAGAGAATCGAGTTTAGCACACGAAAATTATCGAGAATCATGAACAAACTTTCAAAAAAATGGATCTTGTTGGTTTTACAAAAAAATTTTCTAATTACTCAAATGTAAATCCTGTGTAGAAGTATTTATGGGTGATTAACCAGTTAAGTATGCTACACATTTTGAAATCAAAGTATCCCTGTAGGGCTATAATCTAGCACTCTTACGCCTTGCAAATTATTTTAGTAATTTTTTTTCGAGCTTTAAGACGTAAATCGCTTTCCTCTAGCCAATGATTCTTATTAGATTGGGAATTAGAATCGTTTCCCTAAGATAATTTTTAGACGACATTTCGTTCGACCCTCTACATTGCTAGATTTAAGGATGACTGGACAAAAACTTTACAACATGTAATCCTGTAAGCCTGCTGCAGTTGCCCGGCAATCTCTTAATATACCTGTCATCAATCTTAATTCTTTCCTCTAGTGGACAATATTCTAAATTTTCTGTTGTACTACTTTACCTTAATTCAATCTTAGGAAGGAGAGTTTTATCTCATATATTATCTGATAAAAAGGTTGTGTAAGATGCATGGTGCGTATTATTTCCAAGCCGATACCCTATAACTAGCTGAGCTGAGTCGATTAAGCATTGTCTGTCCGACTGTCTGTTTCTACACAAACTAGTCTCTCAGTTTTGAAGGTATAAAGCTGAAATTATGCACAGAGTTTTCTTTTTTGCTGCACGCTACTAATATGTCGATACCGACCGTATCAGATGAGTATATCTCATAGCTCCCATAGGAACAATCGGTCGGAAAACTAGTTTTAGTACGAAAAACTGTTTTCTTTTGAATGAAAACGTCTCTAAACTTTACATTTATAGGTTTTTTATGCCTTTTTATAATTCGACCAAGTTTGATGAAAATCGGACAACTATACGGTATAGCTGCCATACAAAAGAAAGGTCTAAAAACCATTCCTTTTTTATTTTTGAAAATATTTGAGCAAGCACTTGCAAGGGTATAAGAACTTAGGCAAAGACAAAATTAGCTAAGCTTTTTTAAAAACAGATGTGTCCGTTTTTAAGGGTTAGACATTCTGTGGCTTATTTCAGACCCAAGGCCTACAAGGCAGGTTCCTGAACAGTAAACTCAAGTAAAAAATCCTTTTTGAGACTTGCATCAATTCACAACTCCTGTCAGTGCTACCAATTTAATCAGGTATTAGCCAAGTCCAGTATTTCCCCTTATTTCCTGCTAGTCTTTTATAGCAAAAACTTTCTATACGCTTACAAATTGCCACAACAACAACAACAACAGCAACACACACATTGATATAGGAGCTTAAACAACAATTGCTTGTTGCAAATTTATAAAAACAATTTGCATATGGAAAAAGGTTTGGCCCGGCCTTTGCCGTGTTGTTGTGTTGTTGCCTTTCTCTTGGATACTTCTACAGCTGGCACTGCCAGGCACATATTAAATAAACATTTTATCGTATTTATAGACGAGCAATTTGTGCAATGTGCAATTTGCAACAAAAACGAACAAAAAAAAAAATAAGGAGGCCTGCACCTATTAATATTGATTTAAATGGTTGATCCCATACGACAAGGGGTGGGGGGCGGGGGGCACTTCAAGTGGGTCACACAAAATTGCAAGCAGAAGAGGAAGAGAGAGAGACAGTGCCACAAAGTTGAGGACAGAGATTGTTGCAATGGCCATGGAGCAGGAGGGGAAGGGGAGGGGAGCTGAGCAGGTCTCAAAGTGAAAAGCCACAAATTTAAAAGGCAAAACTCAAAAATAATGTGTCTCCTGTGTGCAATTTACTCACAAATTCAGATTCAATTTATGCAACTGGAGGCAGACAGGGCAGAGGGAGGCAGCTCCGGATAACAACAGAATGTGTGCGAGGCACAACAATAAAAAAAAACACACTCACACACACACACACACATGCATGAAATGAAAAGGAAAACAACAACAACAAAGGGGCCGGTTAACAGTGGTTGAAAATGCCAAGAAAAATTTAAGCATTTATCCAAAATATTATTCCAAAACATTCCTACAATTATCCTAGTGTAACCAGCTGTGCTTATAATGTTAACCCTGGCTACTTTTAGTGTGACCAGACCATTTTCTTTGAAAAGTTGTACAAATCTTAGCACAATCTTAATCAGAACTTTGAATTTCTCAGTTTCTGTTTTCTGTTTCTTTACTCAAAATGTAAATATTGAGGCAGTAAGATAAATAGCCTAAATTTGGTTAAAAACAAGTAACTAAGTGGGTCAAGCCCCGCTATAATGTGCTCTATACCAGCGAAAGTGTATGCTCAGTATGAATTTTGATGCTGCAGTAGTAACTGAAAGCATGCACTGCAGCAGCAAACATTCTTTTGCTCATAACTTGACTAAAGTTTATGCGATTTATCCAACACTTTTGGATTCCCGATATATCATCTTGATTACTAAACATTTTCAGTAGGTAAGAACCATCTTAAAAGTGTGTTCAGTCAAAAATTCTCTAAATTTTCGTCAGCTGTCTTAGAAAAGAACATTTAAAGTGGATTGATGTTGCTTTTTAAAAACTATCATAGGCCAAACTTTAGCAACTAGCTGAGCGTAAGTATTCCGCATACCTGAAGCTATCATAAATGACATAATTTTCCAAGCCAAAATCCCGCATGATATAAGATTTGAATCAGAGATTTGAAAATATAGAACTTGTTTGGTTGGAGCAAGGCCTGTAGAACCACAAAGTTGCTTAACGGCCATAGAAGTGAATGCCAGTGGAAATAATTACAAATGAATTTTGATGTGGAACATCAAATTCCCATTTGTGTGCTGTATGTGTGCTCATTTGTTATACTACGGACTATTTTGTAGCCACCCCAACGAATTCACTGGCCTTGTTACGTAAACTATAAAACATAATACGGCATTTTGTTGTAAAGTCTTTAGAGTCATCTCTAAGCCCAACATTTTTTGGAATCTCCAACCACAGTGCAGTGACAGCAGAGACAACATGCAGGCACTACGGCAGGAGGAACATCCGAAGGAGTCGGGCCATCTCGGGCGCCTTCCTAGCGAACATGCAGCTCTCTTGGTCGGTTGTTGAATTTTATAAAGCCGTTTCAGAATGCTAATGAGCGCACGCACACAACCTGCCAAGGATGCTGCTGCTGCCCAGCCGAAAAGGGATGCTGGGTGCTGGGTGCTGGCTGCGACAGGTGAGTAGTTGGGGGCGTGGCACCGCAGACACGTACAAACATGTGCCAGAATAGACGCCGCAGCGTTGAGAGTATCTAAAAGCAAAATAAAAGTGTTATTTGAATTGGCATGCAGAGCTTGAGAAAGTTCCCAAAGATCCTTGTTGTTGCCTCGCCCTGCCTTGCCTTGCTGTGGCGTGGGCTTACGCACAATTTAGCAAAACAAGTTGCATGCATTTAGCCCGTAGATACTCATCGTTGAATGTGCAAACACACTCACACACACACACACGCACACACATTGTAGTTTCCCAAGGAGCGGGCACAGAGCATGTCTGCAGTTAAGTTGGCGGTTGGCTTGTGGCTTGCGTCTTGGATTACCGTAAATAATCTAACTAAATGAGTTACCAAACGGTCAAAGTTCACTTCAAGGTGTTGCGATAGCTTCTCCAATTCGTGCACACACACACACACATGTGTGTGTGCGAGAGTTGAAGGGCCAACAAAGGCGTACCGAGAGAATTTGTAATGGGCGCTATGGCTGCAGGGCAGATAACAATATTAGGAAGACTCAACATATGTCCAGCAATGGAGATGATTCCGTTGCTCCAGGCAAATGGCAAACTGTTACTAAAACCTCATTTCGTAAGCAAATGTCCTGCAATGAAGGCATCGGGCAGGAGAAGTGTGTGGGCTGCTGTCTGGGTGGTTTAAATGATAACTAGGGTCAAAGATTATGCAAGATTCAATGAGTTTTTCTTTTGTGGGCGGTTGGTAGCTAGGAATTGAGGCAGGTTATAAAGGTCGCATATAGTTTTTCTTCTTAAAGAAATTACTTTTATGCTGATTACTTTATGCGTCAGGGCTAAAAGGTGTCATGAAGTAGTATACTTGAGAGTGGAAAACGAACTTTAAGCTATCTATGGCACAAAATCAAACTTCTTGTCTTTTCTTAAACCAGTCTATATTGACCAAAAGCAAGAGGTTTCTTACACACACTGACGATGCTCCTTACCACTGTTCGTTAGGATCTTGGCCAGCTAGAGGTAGTACACATAGCAGTGCCAGCTGAAATTGGTGATATCAATATACATATGTCTTGTGGTTTTTGCCTTATGTGCTTAGTTATTATGCATACTTCTTTGGGCTGCTTTGGCCATTCAATCCCATTTTAATACACTGTGTCAAACGAAAAGTATGGAAAAGCCAGAGTGAGTGGCTTTAGAAGAAAGGCCAATGCCAAGAGTCAAGCGAAATCTCCACTCAAATAAGAACACGATTTGAGTGTGTTGGGACTGAGAAGGCCTGGTGCTCTGGGAAATGCTAGAAAGAAACACCACGGTCTACACTGCGCAGCTGCACCGCGTGTATGAGGCAATTCGACAATTTACAAGTCGTAAAATCTGCCCTTCAAGCTCCCAAATTGCCTGTGCTGACTATTACCTTTCCAGTTCCTTCTCAAACCAACTGCGGAATGCTGACTTCGACGACGAAGAGGACCTCAACAAACAGGCTCAACAACATCTTTGACGCCAGACCGGGCTGTTTTTGGCCGAACGGCGGGCAAAGATCGCGAAGAGCAACAATGAATACATCAGAGATTTATTTCTAGTTTAAATTTTGATTTTAGACTAGGTTTACACGCTGAAGCAAACTTCATGAAGTTCTTTTAGTAGCCGGTATATTCAAGGCAACACGAATAAGGTTTAGAATTTCACAGAGTCTTAAGAGAACTTTATGAAGTTTGCTTCACCGTGAAACTCCAGTCCATGTTTAAATAAATCTTTGACATAAATAATCTTCTAGCTTCCCCTACAACCGAATAGAAAGAAGGTTCGTAGTTGCTGGAAATATTTACTAATCCGGATTTTTTATATGAAGTAGAAAAAACTTATAGGCAAAAGAATGTTTACTGCTGCAGCGCAGTTACTAAGCTGCTTTTAGCTACAACAGCAGCATCAAAATTTATGCTGAACATAAACTTTGGTCGGCATAGAGTAAATCAGGGGACGGCACCAATCGCAACCAATGCTCGCGCAGTCACTAACACAAGTAAAAAAGTGTGCTTGTGTGTGTTTGCTTGTGGCTGTCTGAAGAACACGACAATAACAAAATCAAAGTTGATGTTGCATATTGTTGTTCTTTTCTAATTCGCAAACGTCATGGGAAAGAAAGAAAAGAGACACACATACAAAGTTGTTGCTGCAATTTCATTATGCGCGAGCTCTATACGCTCGGTAATCGCTTTGTGCGAAACAACAAAACATGCGCTTGAAGCGTATAGTGCGCGGGCACCCCTGGAGTACAAACGATTGGGCAGTGTGGACGTCTCCGATCAGTTGGAGGCGAGCAAGTATCTAAGGGATAATTTACATTTTATCGATGCGCGTCGTATGGGTGTCTGGGGTTGGAGCTATGGAGGATATACGGCTGCTTTGGCCCTGGCTGGTCAACAATCGATCTTTCAGTGTGGCATAAGCGTGTCTCCGGTGACCAATTGGAAGTTGTATGGTAAGTTGGTTATGTGTTTATCAGTAATTTGTCCTATCAGAAGTTCCAGTGTCCTTCTAGTATCCTTATCTGGACAACTGCTCACGCACTTGTGGTTATTTGTTCTTCAGTAAAGTTGCTACCTCACCTTTTGTGAGTTCTGTAAGGCCAACTCATAAACTTAAAAGAAAAAGCTTCCAACAACTGAACTAGTGGGTGAGCAACTGAACAAAAAACATCTTTCAAGTGAGCAACTCATTTTTGAAAACTCTCTCGTGACTTCCAAATACCTACGCGCTCTTTACAGACTCCACCTATGCCGAGCGCTGTCTGAGTTTCCCGAATGTCACCGACAACTCCAGGGCTACGAAGAGAGCGATCTCTCTCCAAATATGTGTACAATCTATGTGAACGTCAATTTTTACTTATCCATGGCAATGCGGATGATAATGTGCATGTGCAAGAGTCCATGGTATTGTCTACTTCTCTCACCAAGTTGTGCATTGGTTTGGTGGCTTCTACAGAAGTGTGAGGGTTTGACGTTTTACAAATCTATAAGCTCAAAGTATGAATTGTTATTAGATTGTTATTCTTTAGAAGGAACTCCCGACATTAAGCCTCAAGAAGCAAATACCCAAAGAGGTTCATTCATCTTTTGAATTCAATTTGTAAGATTTTTGCAACAAAACAATTTGCTGTAGCAATCGAGTTAGAATACAACTAAAAACGACCCTCAACGCTGGCTTAGACATTACTAATCCACATCCGCCATAACTCCCGCCACGAAAGTCTCGGCTTTACCAATTTTTAATTGCCCCACCTTCCCTTCTGCACAGCAAATGACAAACTAATGAGAATTGCAGCTTAGAAGAATGCTGCGGAAGTGGAAGACAACTTTCTATTATTGTTGTTGTCACTTGCCCCTCGGTAAGTACAATTTGCAGTCAAGGCTGAAATGGAAGTGAACATTAGTATTGTCTACCCACTCCAGAAGGAAGCCGCAAGCCATGGCAAAGGCTGGGCAAGGCAAGGCGGCGGCACGACACGAAAGTAGCTGACGGCTAACAAAACTTTCAATCCACGGTCGAAGCGAGTGCGGGGCGGGGGGGCGCAGGCAGGATGCGTTGGCATCGCATATTCAAATGACTTTTTCGTGTAAAAATTCAACAACAAAACAAAAGCGCCCCGAACAATTGCAAAAGGAATGCAACTTAAGTTGAAGCTGAGTTGGAGACTTGGGCCTGGGCTGGCACTTCTAAGCTTTGGCTACAGTCGACGTCAATCCCGAGAAGCGCACTAACAAGCACTTGCAGCAAAGACGAAGATGGAGGCGATGCCTTTGTGCGGGTTTTGGCCATGTTTTGTTTGGTGTGTATTTTTTCCACCCTCTAACTCTCCCTGTCTCTCTCTCTCTGGCTCTGACTGCCTGTCGTGTGAAGTGGGGCCGCGTGCATGAAACTTTCACAAGTGGCTTCCTGCCTTGGCTGCTGCTTCTGGCTGGTCCTTGCTAAGCCTACACTCGGTGGGGTGGGGGTGGGGGCAAGACCGTCCTCTCCCTCGACCGCCCCCGTTTTGCACGTTTTTATGCCTTTGTCTTTGTTTCGCTTCGTTTTGTGCTGTGTCGTTTTCCTGGGCACAAAAATGCATCCTTGAACACGCACACTTAACTGGGCCTGCGTGAGTGGCAACTACCCGCCCTTCCATCCCCCCGCCGCCGCCGACGCCGCACTCACTGTGTAGGCTACTCAAGTCTGGCATGGAGACATTTAAGACGACAACGTTGAGTCCACCTCGAGTTGGTGTGTGCGTGCCCTTGCGTTGATGTTGTGTCCTCACTCCTCTTACCGCCGCCCTGCCCCCCCTGGAGGGTCGTGGGTAATTTTATTAATCCAGCCCAGCTCTAAAAAAAAAAAGTAAGAAAAGCAACGGAAAGAAAGAGAAAAAGGGGTGCCTGCTTTAGCGTCTTTTTGGCTAAATATTTAAATGGCCTGGCCATTATGAAAATTTATCGATTTAGTGACAGTTTAAGGACACACATTATGGGCGCCCATTTGTTATGTTTTTATGGTTTCGGTGTATGCCTGCTGCTAATGTCAATTTTGAGTGTTCGCCACAATACAGAGAGACATTAAATTTGGCCCCCCAAGTGTGGTGGGGCGGGGGCAGAAGTCAGGTGAACGTCATTTAGTTGAGGTCCTCCACCGCTTCGGCATGTTGAAAAGGTAACTTTATTTTATAATTCATTTTATTATTATTATGTAAAAGTGCGGCGGCAAAGCAATTACCAAGGGGTGAGGAGGACGCGGCCAGAAGATCGTAAAAAAATGAATAGCCAGAGAAATTTTGTTCTTCATATTTTGTATACCCATCATCTTGGGGTATAATGAGTTGGGGGTAATGTATGACTTAATTTTGGAAGTTCACTCCCCAAAGGTTTCCAAAAGAAGAGAAGATTGAAGCCATTAGAATTCTCACAGAAAAAAAGGCAAAAAAAAAATGCATACTTTGAAATATCCTTTTTTAATATTAAAATATCCATTTCTCATATCCTTTGGATGATTTTAAGCTCTTTTGGATGGAAATATTATATAAGATCCATTTGCTATTTAAAGAATATTTTGAAAACCAAAAAAGAGCATAAGAAAATATTCTTTTAACATTGATACCTAAATCATCCAATGGATATTTTTAATATCCTTTTTTTGATATTTCAAAATGAAAAAATATCCATTGGATGATTTTCCGTATCCATTTGGTAAAAATGTGTCTTAAATATCCTTTTACTCATGCAACGGAGCTGCAAATCATCCAAAGGATATGCAAAAGGATCTTCCTTTGGATGATTTTTCAGCTCCGTTGGCTGACTAAAAGCATATTTAAGACTTCTCGTATTCATTTGGAAAGGAAATGTCTTTAATATCCTTTTAATCTTGCAACGGAGCTGAAAATCATCCAAAGGATATGCAAAAGAATCATCCTTTGGATGATTTTTCAGCTCCGTTATTATTTTAGACTTCCCGTATCTATTTGGGAAGGATGTGTCCTAAATATCCTTTGAATCATGCAACGGAGCTGAAAATCATCAACAGGATATGCAGAAGAATCATTTTTTGGATGATTTTTCAGCTCAGTTGGATGACTAAAAAGCATATTTAAGACATATTCCTACCAAATTGATCATTTTTTGATATTTTTTCTGGAAAACGTAAAACAAAGTGACCGTACAACAGAATGTTCAGAATTTGACGCAAACTTAGTTCTAGTTTTGCCCTGTATTTATCTTATTTCTACTCGAGCTGCTTCTTTTATTAAGGAAGACAGTTCCATTTTTTAAGGAAACTCTACAGTTACCGGGTATAAACACAGTCGCACAGTTGTTCCATTTTCTAACATGTTTTTATTTGTATGTTTTGGGTTGGGAATTTGTGCCTTTTTTTTATAACGACAACAAATACAAACATAAAATGCGCATAAAAACGCGAGCGCATGAAATAATCAACAGTAACAATGGAACCAGTGAACGGGAGGCTGGAGAAAGTGAGAGAGTGTGGGAGAGTGTGGCGAGTTGACAGCATCCGAGTGTGTGACATCTCAACCAGCAATGGACCATGGAGGCCGTCCTAATGGTCTTTCGCCTTGGCTCCTGTGGTTGACTGATGTATCCAGCCACAGCCAACGACGCCATAATTAATGATGAAAAATTGCTACACACACACACACACACGCTTGGACACAAAACATATGCAGCAACAACACCAAGCGAAAAAAAAACCCCCCCTCTTTGCTTTTGTGTGCTGCAAATTAACATGAAAGGGGCAAAGCGCAGCTGCCAGCTCACGCGTTTGACAAAATATGAGAGATCAGGAACAAAACACCCGCCTCCCACCCCTCGCCTGGACCACAATCGCAGTGGTCAATTGAGGAAAGGGGTTGGACCACCCACACACTAAAGCGCCCAGCGATTAAATTGAGTTAATTATGGCCACATTTTTCGTTTGCGGAGTGCACTTTTATGCGAATGAGTGATAAAAATAAGTGTTGGAGTTGCCCGTAAATTATTACAAGGCTATAAATTACCCAAAAGATTAAAGGAGACATTTTATGCCAGATGCCACAACACACTAAATGAAAAGTGTTGAAAGAAAATTATTTTTGCATTAATAAAACTTGTGAATTTACATTTTAATGCGCTGTACGTGTGTCGGTCGTTAATTGTGAGGAGAGGGGGCAGATTTTTTTTGTTGCCCCATTGTGCGAAATATTTATAGAGATGGAACAGAGCCACACGAAAAAGCACGAAAATTACTCTAGTATAATTTAAACAAGTAAGGGCGCTGCAGTCGAGTTTCCCGACCACAAAATACCCTGTTCATTTATTTTCATTTATTTGTTTTTGAATTTTTGAAGATGTCATCCTAAATGTAGCCAATACTTTTCTAGTCCTGATCAACAACTGCTCTTATCAGCTCAACTGTTTCGCTTATAACTCCGGTGTTTTTGGTCCGATCTGATTGTACTTTTCAGAATAGATAGATATTGAGCGTAGCTTGATGTATACTAAACCACGACTTGAAAATTGTGGATCTGACGGCTTTTTAGGTCTTGGATTTATAGAGGAGGTCTAGGTTTTTTGGGGATAAAAGGGGACGGGGTGGAATTTTTCAAATCTGAAACAAACTTGATTTGCGTACAGCATAAATCTACCTTCGTGCAAAAATTTGTGGCTCTATCTCTTATAGTCTCTGAGATCGACGCGTTCATACAGACAGACCGACGGACAGACGGACGGACGGACAGACGGACAGACGGACATGGTTATATCGACTCGGCTGTTCATGCTGATCAAGAATATATATACTTTATGGGGTCGGAAAATTTTCCTTCTCCCTGTTACATACATTCGCACAACTTCATGATCCCCCTTTTCCCATTTTCAATGGGAACAGGGTATAAAAAGAGTGCAAACTAAAATAGAGTAACATTCTCGTATTTCTACATATGAAAATGGCATGGTAAAGCGTAGAAGGAAGCATCTCCGACCACATAAAGTACTCATGATCAGCACGACGAGCTGAGTTGATTTGGCCATGTCTGTCCGTCTGTTTCTATGCTATCTCCTCCGTCAGTTTGATAGCTGTAAAAGGGACGATCGGTCGAAAATCTAGTTTTAGTAAGATTGAAAAGCCACCAAACTTTGTATTTCTGAGTTTGCTATGCTTCCCCATGATTCCACTAAGTTTGGACGAGATCGGACCTCTATATAGTATAGCTGTCATAGAAAAGTACAGTCTGACAAGTAGTCTTAGTGAGAAAAACTTTTTTGTCTTCAATGGAAACGCTTCCAAACTTTGTATTTCTTAGTTTGTTATGCTTTCGCTTGATTTCACTAAGTTTGATCGAGATCGGACATCTATATGGTATAGCTGTCATAGAAAAGCAGAGTCTGAAGAGTAGTCTTGCTGAGAAAAACTTTTTTGTTTTCAATGGAAATGTGTCTAAAATTGACATTTACTTATTTAATATGCTTTTACACAGTTCTACAAAGTTTTGTCAAAATCGGATGACTATAGCATATAGCTGCAGTACGAATAATCGGTCGAAAAAGAAGTTCTATTAAGAAAAACTTGTTTCTTTTAAATGGAATCAAGACCAAATTTCCTGCCTGTTCGTTTGTTAGGCTTTTGCATGATTTCACAAAGTTTGGTCCAAATCGGACATCTATATAGTACAGCTCCCATAGAAAAGTAACGTCCGAAAAGTAGTCTTGTACCAACGAAATTATGCGCTTAGCATAAATTTTGATGCTGAAAGCAGCGCTGCTACTGCGCTAAAGCAGCGAACAATCTTTTGATCATAGCTCGACAACCGGTCATACGATCTTCACCATCCCCTTGGCGGTTCGATAAGTAATCCTGTTTACTAAATATGTCTACAACGTACGAACTATCTATCTATAAAACTGTGGAAGATATGACGTTGTTTCAAATTGCGAGGGCGGGAGGGGGCGTGGCCAAAATTGAAAATTAACTTGATCAGCCTGCAGACATAAGAAGCATATGTACCATACATGTCAAGCCTCTACCTCTCACCATCTCTGAGATCTGTGCGTTCATACGGACAGCATCGACTCGACTGTTGATGCTGATCAAGAATATATATACTTTATGCCTTCTACTGGCTGTTACATACTTTTGCACAAGCAAGCAAGTTGGTGCAAGGCTATACCAACTTAAAGGGAATGGAATTTTCATATGGAAGTTGCCAACCTCTTACAAAGAGTTCGAATCTTTGATGTAATACATCAAGTTTAACATCTCTAGGTACTGCATCAAGAGTTGTGGGTAACAGCTTTACGCCTTCCGTGCACACTCTAAAGAAGAGGCCCTATGAACCTCTTTGATTCCTTAACTACAAAGAATATTCTTCGGGTGAAACGACTTTTCCGTAGAAACAGTACCGCCCAACCAAAACAGCAGGTTAGAAGTAATTTCCCTTCCCTCCCCTTCCTTCGCTGTAATAAAATCTTTGCAATCTACTTATCTTCATTACGAATACATTTCGAGCAAAGCCAAATTGGTATTTCAACTTTCTGTTGGCGACAAATTGTTCAAATATTTCTCCCTTAAAAAGCCATTGAAATGAACAATGAGTTTCGAGTTTCAGTTTGGAATAATTTATGTTTGGCAAACATAAAAATTGAAATGCGGAATTAGTTTCGCCATCAGGAGGAGTTTATCGGCAGCGCTTAACACTTAATGGTTGCGGCGAAGTGTTGGCCAAATATTATTTTCCTCTTACGCGTTTGGTATGTTATTCACGGTTCGACACACGGTTCTTATCTAAAACCCCGTTCAAATTTATGGTACAGATTCAGGTGGAAGCATTCACTGAACGTCCGGCAAATAAATAAAATGAAAATTTCGGTAGAAAAAATAAGGAGAGAAAACAAAGGCAACAAGCAACAAGGAAAAAAAAAGCATTAACAAGCGAGGGGAAAAATTTAACTTAATTGCCAAACACACACACACACACAGGGGGAACTGCGTATGGCAGCTCGACCACGCCCCCCGGCCCGCCCGCAACAAGCTGTAAAGGGGTGTTGTTGCTGCGGTTCTGTTCCTTCGGGTCGGTTCTCTGCGCTTGGCGTGCGTGCGCCGTGCGATATAATTTATGTTTCAATAACTTTCGAAACTCATTGAAAAGTCGCTTATGTTTGCTTCAATGGCGGCGGCAGCAACAACAAAGCGCCGGAGAAGAATGTTAAAAGTACAACAATAAATTGTTTGGATTTACTTATGCCGCCCGCCCCGACCCGACCCGCTCCGCTCCGCCCGCCTGCCATTTGCCATTTTACTCAATTTGTTATTGTTGCTGCACTACGACGACCCCCGCACTGGGCGCCCGGGAAGAAACAAAAAGAAATTCTCGCGTAAGTTGCAAAAGTTTTGCTATTTTTTGTTGTTTTATTTCCCCCTCACAGCCCCGCCCCCCCCCCCCCCCCGCCACTGAATGTGTTTTGTTTGCCATTTGCTTTCGTTCTGTTTTCATTTTGTGCTGCTCTTAAAATTTATTCGCAAGTTTTCTAATTTGTACTTCACTCCATTTTATTGTAATATACAATCTCATTTGCCCAAAGACTGAGAGAGTTATCTAAGAGCATCCATCTGAGCGGCGCACACACACACACACACAGAGCCGCCCGCCTATAAGTATGCAATGCCCTTTGGCTGTTCTGGGGCGCATATTTATTAACCGCACTGTTGACTCTCGGTGCGGCAACAACTTGGCGTGCAGCTTGTTGCTCGCTGCCTCTCGCTCGCACCGCCGCTGTGTGCGATTCTGTTGTCGCACCTTCTCAGGAATTCTGTTTACATTTATTACTTTGCGCAAGTTTAAGTGAAAAATTTCCATAAACATTCTTTTAAGCGACATAAAGTTTTTATTAAATTTTGCTAGAAATCCCTGACACGATGATATCAGGCAGCAACGGCGCTGCCGCCGACGACGATGGCAACAAATAGAGCTACGGAATTTACAACTACAAGTGGGGGGAGGCGTCCTGGCAGCGCTGTGCCAAGGCATTCGGGCTTTTACTGCGCCAACGCTGCTGCTGCTGCTTTTGCTGCTGCTGCACGCAGTTCATAAAAATTTTGCCAGCCAACGTGACATGCACAAAGGCGAAAGGACACACGGGATCTGGCAGCGAGAGAGACTCACCGAGAATGTGGCATAAACTTTCGTCGCTTGTTAACCTGAGAGTTTGCAGCCCCCGGACCAGCCAGCTGACATTAGATGAAATTCAATTAAAACAAAGATACACTTTGTTGGCGGGAGTTTGTTAAAAATGTTGGCATGTCCCAGTCCTTGTTGTGGAACGCTCAATTAGAGCAGGATTAATGCAACTTGCAATTGAAATTGACTCATTCAAATATGCGACCTCATTATTCATACTGTCCACAAAAACCAGCTAATTTACGTTAAGCATTTTTAAATAAGGTCAAAGGGGGAGGCAGGAGTGGCAGGAGCAGCCCGTACAGTCGACCAAAAGTTGATCGAAACCGCAACAAATGACAAACGTTTCGGGCAAAATACACAAACGCACAAGCACACACACACACACACACACATGGGAATGGGGATGGGTACCAGGAGCAGAAATAAAACAAAAAAATAAAATCAATGAAAATGAAAACCAATTAGCGGTTAACCAAACTGTTCAAATTTGGAAATGGATGCAGTCGTGCATGGCCATAAACAACAAGAACAACAACAGCCACAGCAGCTGCCGGGGCACCGGAGAGGTCATCAACAAGGTTGAAAGGTAAAAGGTTTCAGAGTTACAAATTTATTATCGCTAGTTGATAATTAAATTGAACTTCAAGTGGAACTTAATATGTTATCTCACATATATAACTGGGGGGGGAAGCAATGGCAATTAGGGACTAAGCTAAGCATTTCGAAGGGAAGGTTCGGTGGAGGATTGTGCTGGCACTCAAATTACAATGTTCTTTCTTTTAGAGCAACTTCTAGATATGCAGGATATGCAAGCAAGCATCAAGTAGGAGAAATAGTCATATTCATCCCTCAGCCAAGGCAAAGCAGTGTTAATTTTTTCTCAAAAAAGATTGACATTGACAAAGACGTTGAACAAAAGAACAGTAGTTGTTTACAACTAAACAACAGAAATCAGCTAGGAAAATGCTCTAAAAAGAGATATTGGGGTGTTCCAGAAATCTCTAGAGATTTTCCTAAATGCCTTTGGACTTTGAACTAATTTCCTCCTAAATAAGAGTGGCCAGATTAATGACGGCTACTAGATTTTTTTTGGACACCAGCCATAATACAATGTAAAAGCTGAGTACATAAGTTAGACAAGTTAAACAAATGAGTAAGTACAAGTACAATACTTTTAATCCGGCTCGAAGGACCATAAAACTGCAGCTTATTCTTAACAATCTAAGAACAGATCGTAATGCACATTGTCGAATCTCTCAGTAAGGATAGCTTACTTGTTGGGAACTGGTTTTGACTTTACAATTATGCGGAGTGCAAAGCGAACAAACCTTTTATACGGCAAGGTTACCATGCAAAATATTTCATATGCTGATTGAACTTGTGCTAAGGAATGCCTCAATCTCACATAACCATCTTGCACCAACGGTACTTTACGGAATTCGTCGCTAAGACCTCAATTCAGTTCACTATATCAGCGACTTACAGAGATTTTGATGTTGCTTTATCGCCTTACAAAGAATCTCGTTGAGATAATCCACTTCGCAAGATGAGAAAAGAAATACAACGAAAACATTCTCTTCAAATATCCATTTCATAGCCAAATTGAGTTTTTTCAACTGTACACAATGCAAATAGAGCTAGTACATCAAAACATTGGGAGACCGCTTATGCTAAGAAATGTCAAACTGTAAGTATTGCCAGATTTTAACGATTCATTTAAAGATTGAAGCTTAACAGTGACTAAAACATCAAGAATTTTAAGAGATATTTGCATAAAGTACAAAAAACTGCGGAAATCTTTATAAGTGGAGCCAGGCACTATTTTTCAACTCCTACCTCTAAACCTTATACCCAGGGCAACTAGCTATCACAACCGCCGTATAACTAAGAGAAGCCATCCCAGAAGCTGCCATCTACATGAGCACACTTTCATATACTAGGACAGTAAAGCTGCTCTAATAGAACTAGACTCATATACCAAAAATACATAAACGATCGATCATATCTTATTGAAAACGCACGACACCTCACTTTACACCTGAATATCCTGAATATATGTAGCTGCTATGTGTCGGACAGATAGCTCTATGTAGAAGATTAGAAAACGTTCCTAAGAGAATAAGAAAATCAGAATTTAAAAAGGGGGGAGCTGATGGAAGGCATGTCGCTCTCAGCCATCGCAACCTTATCTAACCTAGCTAAGACAATAATGAAAGAAGGATTGCGATAGATAATTTTGAAAAGTGGCCCTTAGATTTTACATATGTGTGCAGTCTGTGTGCAAAGTTTGTTCAGAAGACTTTGCGCACGCACAGCACACTAATATAAAATCGTGGGTCCACATTAAAATTTTCAATTGTCATTGACTTGTAAGGCCGTAACTCATATTGTTGTTGGTAGCAGGTCCGTTCAACACAAATCTGTCTAAAAGTGACAAAGCTAACAAATCCTGGTCGTCTTATTGAAGCGAGTTTTATAGCAATAACATAGAATCCATTGGTTATTTGACTGCTCCTTTTGGTTCCCAGACAAAAAAGTTAAAAGAAAAAGACAGAGGCCAGAAGAGGCTGTGAGAGGCCTTTTGGTGATGCCAAGGTTCCAGGTTAATTTTACATTAAGATTTATATTTCGCACTCACCTGGATCTACGCGTCGTGGGATCCTTCATAACCATAGCCTCTGAGATATCACCATAACGTCCAAAGTAATCACGTAAGCTCTCTGTAAGCAGAAGAAGAACCAGCCACGAAGTTAATAATCAATCAAGTAAATTTGACGAATTGTCTGGGGGGCAGCAACACGCGGCCTGCTGTCATCAAAATCTCGACGAAAAGTTACTAATTTCGTTACGCGCTTCATAAAAATTTTGTGCGCCGCCTAAATAAATAAACGTTGGCTGCTGCTCCCCATCCCCATCAACTGGACATTATTCACATGCATACTCCACACACACACACACACACACACACGGGCCCACTTCAGACTCGGCTCTTGCCACGCCATCAGCGGCGTCGGCAGCTGTTGTCTGCGGTTTTGTGAGCTAATCTGGCAGCCATTGCGGACGCTGGGCTGGAAGCACTTCAGCGGCACGTACGCACACAAACGCAAAACTGAAGTTATTTCAACAAAATTGCCAGACAAACAGCATTCGGTGGGGTGGGGAGAGGGGACAGATACCAAGGCTCGTTGGCTGCGATTTAATGCAGCAGCAAAAATATAAAAAAAAAAGAAGGAAACCGATAAAGTCATCTCGCTGGCTCGTTTCGTTTCGCTGGTGGGAAGAAAACCCTAATCCAGTCGAGAGTCGACGCTGGCGTCATAAATTCAAACTACAATAAAAATTCAATAAAACAAACGATTTTTTGCGTCTCCCCCCCTCGACGCTGCTTACCCATAAATGTGGTGCGATTTCTCGCACCATGCGTGCACCAGCCCAAACCGAGTGGAGCAACTAGTTGCGCCTTGCCCGGAGGGCAAAAACAAACTGGTGACCGGGAATGGCATGGCGGGGTGGGGCGGGACGGGACGGGACGAACAGCGAGAACGAGTTGCAACGCGAAACGCGTCGCGTGATTTACATAAGTATGCACAATAATTATGAACAATAAAAAACAATTTGTTTGCTTATGACAGTTTTGGTACCATAAATAACAGCAGCAACTGGCGCAGCGGTTGTGGAGTGGCTCGTTGGGTCTGACTGTGCGACTGTGCGCTGGGTATGCGTGTGTGGCATGTAAATTGATGGGGCAGGCAAGGGTTCTACGCTCTACACTGCGTATGTGTTATATGGCAGAGCGCTGGAAAGTATGCTACACTTTAAGTTTTAATGGGCAATTGCCCGGGCCAGGAGGAGGATGTGTGTGTGTGTGTGTGTGTTGGGCTAGCCTAGAATGACTTGTCAATTAGTTAGAGGTGAAATTTTATGCCACATGTTTTATGTACTTATTGTTGGAAGCGGATAAACTAGTTAAGGTTGAAGCGAGGGTTTGCTATTTTTGAATGACATGTTTAAAATTGTTTCCGATTCACTAAGAAAATCCCTTAAATTTCGGGATTTCTTGTAGTTGAAATGTCGCCAGAAGAATTTTGTGAATCGCTGCCTTTTCCCATTAGAGTAGCTTGCTTTTCACTATTGGGCCCACCCCTTGATTCCTGCTGTCAGGCTTTTTTTTTTTAACATATACCAACTATTACCAACAAAAAGCTGGATGTCCCATCAGTTGAGCTAGAGACTACGTTTCTAGATTTACCGGTTTGAGTCCGAACTTCATGTAGTGCCCATATTCAGTCCGACAGCCGCTAGCAGTGTTCTTGACAGAAGAGAGAACAATACGAATCTCGTCTACCATCTAAAAGTCCTAACAATTCTAAAAAAAAGCACTGAACCACTTAAGGAGAATCCAAATGTTCTGTGTACCTTGACTGAAAAAGGATCTAAAGAATGGAAAAGGCGCATTGAGTTAGTGAAAACACCACATCTCTGGTAGAACACTTAGGTATTCCATCGCTAGGACTTAAAGCTCATCTTACTCTGCACTTTTCTGCCGATTAAGCTTTCGCAAGTCTTTAATTTTTGCATCAAGCCATCTTTTAATGAGGGTACTTTAAGTAAACCTCACTGCGTTTCACCAGTCAGAACTTTTGTGTCCCAATCTTTTTAGCCAAACTCGAAGTCAGCCCTGCGTGCTGATTAGCTGGGTGAGGTTCAAGTTGCCTGCGCTTGTTATACGTAGTGTAGTTAACAAGAACGAAGTGGTATTTCATCACTCTGTAGAAAGAAACTAAATTTAGGTTCATAAAACAAACAAGCCCGATGTTCATGGAAAAAAACGCATCTTTGAATTGCTGAACTATGCACTGTGATTTGTCGCCTGGCTGAATTCTTAACTAAGTTTTGTCGTAAGTCACGCGTGACTTTAATAGTCGTCTGCGTTGAGATGTCAACCAAGTATACTGAGTTCGAATCCAAGATAAGTTATTCAGTGAGCACAACAATTACATGAAATTTTAGAAAATTTGTAACTTAAATTTAGAGCATGACGGTCTCAAAGCTACAGGAATGGTACGTCCTAAAATTAAGGACCCCTTTTCAAGCCTTTTTAAGCTAATATTTCCTAAATTTAGACCATTTTTTGGTATTTGGGTGAGTAGGCGAGTCGAAAGAGCTTTGTCCGTAAGCAAACTAGTCTCTCAGTTTTGAAGCTATCAAGCTAAAATCTGGCACAGAGTCTTCTTTTTGCTGCACGCTACTAATATGTCAGAACCGACCGCATCGGTTGACTATATTTCATAGCTCCCATAGGAACCATCGGTCGGAAAACTAGTTTTAGTGAGAAAAACTTTTTTCTTTTCAATGGAAATGTCTCCAAACTTTGTACTCATAAGTTTTCTATGCTTTTTTATAACTCTGCCAAGTTTGATAAAAATCAGACCACTTTATGGTATAGCTGCCATACAAAAGATGGGGCTGAAAAACAGTCCTAGTTAGAAAAACTTTTTTGTTTTTAATGGTAGCATCCTGAAATTTGCCATTTCCTTGTTTTACATGCTTTTACCTAATTCTACAAATTTTTGTCCAAATCGGATGATTATATCATATGGCTGCCATAGGAAAGATCGGTTGGCAAATGAGTCGCTGAGGGAAAAAGATTAATATTTAAGGAACAGAGGAATTTAGCTTAGTTTTCCCGTTTTTTTGGTGTGGTTGACGAGCAACTGAACAACCGAATAACTGAGAATTACTCAGAGAAGCACATATGTTGATCAAAAGAGCAACTCAGACAACAAACAGACCTACTTAGAAATGGAAAAACCTCAATAGACTTAGCGAAAACTCTTCATAGTATCATATATTACATATATTACGTATACGACTCCATCCTCGTTAACACATTTTCTTAATAAATCGCCGTCTAGACTTCATTTCAATAACATTTAATCTGGCGAGGGTCATTTAATTTACTAGAGTAATCTAATGCCAACTCAATTTGCCAAAAATGTTATACGAAGCCAAAGTCAATTCCAGGAATTTCTAAAATCCCTTTTCCCCTAGCTTCACCCTCTCTCTCTCTCTCTCTCTCTCTCTCTCTCAGCTTTTCAGATGCTAAATCAAATGCCTAAATTAAGTCATCATCAACATGTCAATCATGCTCTATCCCACTTTGTCACACACTATACTTCCTACAGCAGGAATACCTTTCCGCCCAATTAACCATTTCACATTTCTCACAGTGCACTGCCACCCGTCACTCCCCCGCATTCCACCCACGCCCTCCCCACACATTTGCTGTCATCCAATGCGACGTTCATTTTTGAGTGACAGCTGCAAAGTTTGTTTTGCATTTCATATTTGTGAGCTCGTCTGCCCCTCTATTTTGGACCCTGTCCGTGCTGGTGTGTGTGTGTGTGTGTGTGTGCTCAGCGCCAACTGTCACTTGACCGGCCGTCAGTGACTGCCCCACCGCCCCGCCTTCCTTTGGCCAGACGGCTACTGGGGCCCGCATAACCAATAGAAAAGCTGGCAAACAAAATAAATGTGCACATGTATAGAGTGTAAATGCGAATGAACAACAACAACAGCAACAAAAAAGTATAAAAATGGGCAACAAATTAAAACGCGGCAAAATAAAATTAAAATTTATTCGCCAAAAAAAAAGGGAGGAAAGGGAGGCAAAGAAAAACAACAACGACAACGAAATATATTGTAGCGGGCCAAAAGCCAAACTTGGATTTAATTAAAATGTTTACCACAGTCATTTCATTTTCATAGCCAGCAAACATAAATTTTGAAACGCATAACAGCAGAAGGAGAACCACAAAGCGAAACAGCTGCAAGAAAATGCCAAACCATTAAACTTGGCCCACACACACACACACACACTCACGCATATCGCTCACTTCGGTGAGAGGCAATTTTGATTGTTGCATTCTTTTTGTTTTGTTTGATTTGCAAAATGAATTGGCACATAATTAGTTCTCGCTCTTTGCGTAGGCCTAGACTCAGCAAAAATGTATTCCAAATCCATTTAGTAAAATTATTTATAAGCCAAGTCTGGGTCCTTAGTCCTTGGCAATCCGGTTTGCGGTTACAGGCATATTAACCCCTTAACGTCACACACCCTCCGCCCGCCAGGGTCACCCCGCACATGTTGTCAAAAGCACAATGCCGAAACCATAAATTTATGTGCTTTCTATTGTTTTTGCCAAAGAAAGCGGAAGCTGTGTGTGCTCTGCGGTGAGCAGAGTCACAAAACAAAAGCAAAAACTACAACAGCAACAGCAGCAGAAAAAGCCAAGAGAAAAAGGTGTGCGCAAAGGGATTTCAATCAATTGTTAAGCCAAAAGCAACAAAAACTAAACCTCTGCTCGGCTCTGCTCAGCTCTGCTCTGCTCTGCTCCGTTTCAGTTTCTGCTTCTGTTTCTGCCCGGTTTCTATGTCGTTTTGTGTGGGCACGCAAATTGCCATTTTGTCTGTACCACAAGCGAGATGGCCGCCCCACCGTGGTCGAGAGCGAGACAGCCGACCAGGCCGTGGCATCATTTTTCATGCGCTCGAACAACTTTTGACAAAGGTCGGTCAAGCAAGTCTTAAAAACTTTGCGACAAGACAACGCACGTTCCCAGCACATCCTACTTCAGAGAATGCCTTTCGCTTAGTGAATTACGCCGGCTTTAAGGGGTTAAGGTTCAACCCCGGGGCAGCGCGCGTAACAGTTGTCGCTGTTTGCTCTTGGGCCAAAGCCGTAAATAATAATATTTAGACAAACCAGCGAAAGTGTTGTAGCAAAAATAAAAAAAACTTCAACCAGGTTACGGGAAAGCTTTAAGAAGCAACAGATGCAGAATTCAGCAAGACGAGGACAAGGCTTACCTAGGAAATCCATTTGGTAACCGGTCTTAAATCACAAAATAATTGCGGAAATGTAAGTGAAAACATTAAAAAATAATAGAAGGAAACATTTGCAGCCAAAAAAACCATATTAAAACTCAGACAAACAATTTTAAATTCAGAGTTGCGCACAAAATTGTACTCAAAAAACTTAAGTTAGACACAAATCGATTTATCTGGCAGCTTTCAGCATTGGTAGAGGAAGAAGCAGCTAGATAAAGCGTAAAATGAATCAATAATACACACATCAATCTGGGGAAGGCATGCCCGCAGCCTATATGCATCGACCGCATTCGTTGCTGTTTTGCGCAAAGCCATTGTCAAGGGCGTCTTAAGTGTCTCTCTTCTATTTCTCTTCTAGGCCTCCTGCAGAAGTATTGGCAACATATTAACATGCTTTTGTGTATTTGTACTTGTGCGAGGAATGATGTCGTGCGCATCAGACAGCCTTAAGCACGCAAACACAGCACCAGACAACTACCGGGTTTTCTTTCATTTTCTTATGGTTGTTCCCAAATCGTTTTATCGAAAATCACCTTTATGAGTCTTTTTAGAGGCCTTTTAATGCTACGAAAGAGATCAAATTCATGTGCTATTAACAGAATACTCCAAATTTACTCATGCTCATACAAAACTTCCAAATATCTCGAAAATGATTTGAAATTGAACATAGGAATGACTCTTTATGAATAGTTGCTGCTAGGAAACCCTTTTCTTCCCAGGCCCCTTTCGTTTATAATCGAAAATCAAGCACACAAAACACTATTTCAAACAGAACGAGGACTTGAAAATTAATCGAATGTGATCAAAAATTACAGAATTACTTTCTTCATTTTGTAATGGTGACTACGCGGTACAATAACAACCCCAGGTGACCGCGGCACTCCTGTTATTATAAGCCACATACGTTAACTGTCTAAGCCTAATCGTAGTCTTTAGAACTAGCATGATGAATCCATTGTGAAAGCTGGAAAGACTTGGCTTTTGATCCAGCCATTGGATTCGGCCGGATCCGATATATGTATGTAAAGGCAGCCTTGAGCCAAGTATAATCCCGACTAATTGCACATTAAGCAGATCAAGCATATAAATTTCATTATCAGTATTTATTACACTACAAACTACGTCGAAAAGTCGGAATATTGATCGGAATATAGCAGGAGGCGCAGTAGGTGCACATTTCACGTTTTGTATTTCAATTCAATTACAGCTTAACAAGTGGCGCAGTAGGCGATCATTCCATTGGACTGCTCAACATACTTTCGTTCTGATTTGATTTGTATTTCACACTGATTTTCTTTTTTTTGTCCGTTTGCTTTCTTTATTTCTATTTCAAAATAAAATAATTCACTAAAAATAGCTTTATGTGCGATTTATGTAAAGTGGTGATCATTAAGTGTGCGATATTTGTTGCGTTGCCAAAAAGATATCGTGCTAAAACTTGATGGCTGAAGAGAACGTTTGTAGGGAAAGGAAATCGGCTTGTATTAGAATGATTGACGGTGTCATTGCAATTTATTTCGAATCTACTAGATTGTTGAGTTGCTTCTATCACCAGAGAAATGGTGCAAACTGCTTTACGGTGAGCCATTTCTTACAACACATAAAGATGCAATTGAAGTCGTTTGATAAAATTCTATATGAACAAAGTTACACTCCAAGATGAAAGTTAAATTCTCCTAAGTCAGCAATGATTGCTAAAACACCAACACTCACAATAACAAAATACACTATACATCACCATAAAATACAAAATAATCCTTAATTTGCCAACAATGACAAAAAACTACTCAAGTTGCCTCCAACTAATCAGTATCATTGGCCAGTTTTGTATCTAGCTTCCAGTTAAGGAACACAAATACCTCCAAATATACTTTCTTGCAGATTCACATGCTATTTTAAATACAACTTAGAGGAAAACAGTGCAGCAATGACAGCAAATGTTACACGAATACAATGAGCTCATCAAACTGTTTACGACTTCGTTGAAACAGATGCCATTTGATGATCACAAAAAAAAAGGATCATAAAAAAGGACAAACTTCGGTTATAGCCAATAGCTTCAAGCGTTTCAAGTAGAAAAGTGAAATGAAACCCGGACATATACATTCACTTAATTTCCATCTTGACTGAAAAAGTTATCCATTTTTTGTTCCACTCTGCAAGAAGCATTCAAAAAACTTTGTTTACATGCGTCAACATTTTTACCTGCTAGTCGCAAAAAGTTGAGCCACGAATGGATTTTTTGCCTAAGTTTGGCGCGATTTATGTGTAGGAAAAAGTCATAGACTTATGGATTGGCACGGCTTATAATGGCACTTACGATAATTGCATTGGCTGGGGAGGGCAACGGGAGCTGGGAGCTGGGAGTTGGCAACTTTGAATAATTTATGTGAGCCTCGTTCAAAGTTGAGACGCACAAATTAAAATCAACGCACAAAATGATTGATGAACGGCCGGGGAATGCTGCCGCCGCCGCTGCCGCTTCTGTTGCCCTTTGTTCGGGTCAAGTCATTTAAATAGGGGAATTGAGCCAGATGGGGGTCACGTGTATAGATAGCACACAAGGTAAACTCCAAAACTAAACAGAATGTCAAAAATCAAAGTCCAAAAACTAAAGTGCCTGCGAAAACAAAGGGCCGAGCGTAGGCAAAGAAGGGGCCAAGATGCTCTCTGGCAGGACAAAGGCGACGAAAACTTTTACACAAAAGCCGAAGAAGAAGTAAACTTTCAGGCTTGAAGCTGGAGCTGCTGCTTATCTTGGGCAGGCACAGAAACCGAGGGCGCATCAAAAGCATGCTAATGTCCAGCCCTGGCCACAAAAAACGCCCACCACGTAAATAACAACGGAGAAGGGACCGCCCCAGCCGAGAAGTCAAGCACAAAAAAGGGTCAAGATGGCAAAGTTGCCATCTCTAGGCAGGCACCAGGATGTGCGACTGTGCGTCGCATACGAATCAATTGATTTGAAACCGTAACTGGGCTGAGAGATGAGGAATGGCCAGCAGGATGAAAGGGTCCGCAGAATGCAAAGTTTGTTTTTGCGAATGCAGCCAAGTGGAATAAATTTTTCGCAGTCAAGGTAAATCGTCGTGGAAATCACTGAAAGCAAATTAAAAACGAGCAGGGAAAGCAGCTATGGCTGGGACTATGGCGAAGATTTGATACACTTGTGAATGCAAATCCAACTGCTTCTCTCGCAGGGATCAAATTGACCCCAGGAAGGTAATGTACTCCAGGCGAGAGTATACAAAAAGAAGGATAAGGTAGGCAACCGTAGTCAGGTGAAGTATGTAGATAGATATACATATATATTTTCTATAAGGCAAGTCAATATCTGGGAACAAAAGGGTCAAGCGTTCGACGCAATAAACCAAAAATGCGACGAGCAGGAAACGAAGGCGGGGCAGCAGCAGCAGCAGCAGGAGCAGCGCAGCTCTAAGGATTTCCTTATAAATTATTGTGAATTTATGCGAATCATTTCCAGTTGGATTGCTGCCGGATTGCTCAACACTGAGGACCGAAAGCCGCCATGGATTTTAACTTTATAATTGAATCCATTACTTAGGGACGTGCGATGAGGCAGGCGGTCCGCCGCGCCGCACCGCACCGCGCCGCGCCGGTTTGCCGCGTGCCAAGATTTCGATGTATTAAAGTGTTTGGCAGAGCCACTCCCCCAACTCCTCCGCCGGAGCGTTGATTGCCAGGGTAAGGCGAATTAAGTTTTTGGTTTGTTGGCCACACAAAAACCTCGAAATAAGTTTTAATTACGGGCATATGATGGTGGCCGATAATACAACGTCGACGGCGTGCGCGGCAGCGTTGAAAACTTTGGCGCCAAGGCAACTGACTGACTGAAAAATTCTATTATAATTAATAGCAGAAAATTATGAAATTAATGCAAAACACACACACACACACACACACACACAGCAAAACCAAAATTGGATTCATTAAAAATGAAGTGGGTGGTTTGTTTTTTTTGTTTGCTTACTTTCCTTTCGGCGTGGCAAACCCAAAGTTGGGTTAAGAGTGAAGGAGCTGGTACCGAGGGTGGATTATTAAATCTATAAGGTCTCTGTTTTGGCCAGAGCAGGCATAGATTTTTCTAATCACGTTTAACTGCTGAAACAATGATGAGGGACACTGCGAGAAGGGAGGTTGAACAATTTTGACATTTAGCTAAGAAAATAATCAAAAACTGAAAGGGTCAAAGCACAGCTGGGACTTGGAGTGCTTGGGTTCACGTTATCTTATGCTGTATTGAGTTGCAAACCGAAATCCAATTCTGAATTGAAATTTTAATCAGTTATTCGGTTCACCTCTAGCGATATAGCAAGGCACAGTAGTAGATCTGGATGGGGGCTTAATATTTTACTGCTTGCTATGAAAGTTTTGATTATTGCAAGATTATTGCTTCTTAGGTGAACTAAGATTTCATATTTCAACCCCTTTAGTCCCCCTGCTAGATCCGCCACTGCTAACGCATTCTCGACTTCATTAGGAAAGAACTGTGCCACTTTGCAACACTTCTGGTCGTTAAGAAAGCATTACTTCTGGAAGATAAGAAAGCGTTTCTTCTGGGAGATGGTAAACGGTGTCTTCTGAGAGATAAAAAAGCTATTCTTCATAAGGATAAGATAGGGTTTCCTCCAAGAGTTAAGAATGCAATACTCTCTGGAGATAACTGAAGCCTCTCTTCTGGCATACAAAAACAAGTAATATGGACCTCCCAAAGTGTTAAGTTGTGTTAAGTGCTGCCCATCGCTGCTTTAGCCGATGCTGCTTAATATAAATATTTGTTCTCCATATAACTTAACTATCGTTTATCAGATCTTAATCATTTCCTTGGCTGGTCGATAAATTATACTGATTACTAAATATGTTCAGAGGGAACCAACCTTCTATCTACAAAATTGTAGAAGCTAAGGCGGAAGGGGGCGTGGCAAAAATTTAAATTGAGCTTGATCTGCCTCAGGTATAAGAAGTCTTTGTCCCATACAAGGCGAAGAGCTATCTCTTACCATCTCTGATATCTGTGCGATCATACGAACAGGCGGATATGGCTATAACGGCTGATCAAGAATATATATATACTTTAAAGGGTCAGAGATACTTCCTTTTGTTGTGTATCTCTGGTACAGAGAAAAAAATTTGATCAATGGAATGTTAAGCTCTTGTGTAAATCATTTTATAACCTTCGCAGTCGGGGATTTTGAAAAATGGAGGCGATTTGGGTAGAGATTTGATTATAAATTCATTAAAACAGTTAGCAGCGGTGACCATGTCAGGAATGCAAACCGATGGGACTACACAGTTAAAAATGGGGATATAAAATCAAACTCGAAATTTTAAGCAAAAGTCGTACTAGATTCGAGATATTCGAGATCAAGTCAATCCTTTTTGTACTTGGGAAGCGAAAATCCAGGATTGACCGACTTCGGACAAGGTTTTGATCGACTTTGTCTCGGATATCTCGAATTGTTTTTTTTCTGTTTAGTTCTGTTTACTGTTTTACACATTCTTTAAACCACCGATTCGGTTTATTACATGGTTTTTAAAGCCAGATGAACCGCGGTTTCGGTACGGTTCAATCTTAGTTTATTATTAAGTTAATGATATCCCGATCTTCCCACAAATCTGAGGGGAAAAGAATTACTTTCGAGTATTCAATGGTGAGGCAGTACCAAAAAAAGAGGAAAGTTAACTTCGGCTCTGTTTGTAAAACATTGCACCTCGTTTTTCTAACAAAGACTACTTTCGGGAGCTTCCTTTTCTATGGGAGCTATACCATATAGATATCCGATTTCGACCAAACTTAGTGGATACATGCAAAATCCTAACAAACGAACTGGTAAGAAATTTGGACTTGATTCCATTCAAAAGAAAAAAGTTGTTCTCAATAGAACTAGTTTTTCGTCCGATCATTCGTACTGCAGCTATATGTTATAGTCATCCGATTTTGACAAAGCTTTGTAGAGTTGTGAGAAAGCATATCAAACAAATAAATGTCAATTTTAAAGACATTTCCATTTAAAACAAAAAAGTTTTTCTCACTAAGACTACTTTGCAGACTTTGCTTTTCTATGACAGCTATACCATATAGATGTCCGATTTCGAGCAAACTTGATAAAATTATGGGAAAGCATAGGAAACTAAGAAATACAAAGTTAAGAGGCGTTTCCATGGAAAACAAAAAAGTTTTTCTCACTAAGACTACTTTTTAGACTCTACTTTTCTATGACAGCTATACTATATAGCTGTCCGATTTCGACCAAACTTAATAAAACGATGGAAAAGCATAGCAAACTAAGAAATACAAGAGGCGTTTCCATAGAAAACAAAAAAGTTTTTCTTACTAGAACTAGTTTTTCGACTGATCGTTCCTATGACAGCTATGTGCTATAGTCATCCGATCCGGCCGATTCCGATAAATGTACAGCGTACTTGTACTACAAGACTTCGTGCAAAGTTTGGTGAAGATAGCTTTGAAACTGTCCGAGGAGATAGCATAGAAACAGACAGACGGACAGATGGATATGGCTATATCGACTCAGCTCGTCGTGCTGATCAATAATATATACTTTATGTGGTTGGAGATGCTTCCTTCTTTGCGTTACAATCATCCGGAAACTCTGTTGAATTAGGCGGAATTCTATTAAATCTTAAACCTTAAAGCCGGTCTTTAAGTATAACTACACTTAATTCCGAATATACTTAAGGATTAAGCACCAAATTCAGATCTTAAGTTTTACCAACTCCTTTATGTCTGAATCGGTGTTTATTTCACCATATCCAAATTCCTAAAGCACTTCCTTGAGTATATCGCATAGACTTACCCTTAAATCTGAGAGTAAAGTCATATTTTCAACAGCAAGGATTAGAATAACAGTCGTCAAGAGTGTCTGCTGCTCATAAAATTCTTCATAAAGTATTCTTAAATATAATTTTCATATGGGGCTGCCCAAGTGCTTTACGATGTGAATACCAACCAATATATTTCAAAAATGTTTTGCTAACTTGTAACGTAACAGTTGTCGTGCGATCCAAAGTCTTTAATTAAAATCGCAGTGCTGTAGCGACAAGTCAGTGATGGCCGACACCTCGGTGTGGATGTTAGCAACTCTTGTTCATTCAATTCGTGTGCGGTGAAATAAAAGAAAAGCAATAAAACAATATCCTGCACCTTTAAAACGGCCATCAATAGGCACCCACTCGTCCGCTTCAATTCCATTCCCAATGCTGGCCATCAATGTGGATTGTTTTTCACGCAATTTTTCACACTAATTACCAAGCAATTTAGTTTTGTGTTTACACTCGCAGATTGCCGAGGGCTGGCTGTTCGCCCAGTTGATTGGCTTTGGCAGCGGCAGGTGGCCGCCTCATTAGTGGCTTAACTTGCTGAACAAAATGCGGCACTTATGGCAAACAGCAGCAGCAGCATGAAACATGAAAAAGCAGCAGCAATGGGAGCAGCGTCAAATTGACACTTAACCAGAGACTAAAGTGAGGCAAGAGGAAGTGGATGGCAACAATAAGCAGCCACACGTTGACCAGTCAACAGGGATGAGCAAAGCCAAGAGGAGCTGCAACTACAACGACATGGCCAACTGTGTAAACAAAGACGACGAGCGCACACACACACACACACAACACGAGGAGGAAGCGACAGCGACATGTCCTGCCACATATCAGTCAGGATACAGGAGTCACCAGAGAGAGAGAGAGAGAGAGTGAGCGAATGGGCGAGAGCCTTTAGAGTCGACCCAGGCACTTGTTGGTGTCCATAAGCTGGCTCGACAAACAAGCAAACAAACCCAACTAACAAGCCATAAGATGACAGCCTGCCAGTGACAAATTGTGCCAAATCGAAATGGTAAACAAATGCCAACAGAGAGGGAGAGAGAGAGGCAGTGAAAGACGGAGAGAGAGAGTGACAGGCACTGGCATCTTGGACGCAACCAATATGCAAATCGGGCACAGCTGCTAATTTGCTAAACGAAAAATATGAGCAACAATTGGAAAGAGGAGTGGAGCAGCTACTGCCCTCCTCCTCGCACCACCCTCCGTCTTATTTATGCACAGCAATCAAATGTGCCGCGGGGCGTATGCGCAATGTTAGTTCAAATAGTAACCAAGGATCCCCGAGTTTTGTTCTGGCCACTTTGTGTGGCATTAGCTAAACAAATAATCATTACTTTTTCCATTTGTTTTTGAATGCCTGATGCCCTCACACACACACACACACTCACACAGTTACGGGTATATCGATAGCCTCTCCGCAAGGCAGTCAAATAAAAATCTCTCACGCATTCACAGCACGTAGCACATGCCTCCCCAACCCCCTACCTCCTCCCCCTGCTTGACGAATACACTGAATTACAAGCAAACAGCTCTTGGGGCAGAGGCTACCAATGGCCTCTACCGCCCACCCCCCGTCCACCATATTACCCATTCCTACTGGCTACACATTTAAAAAAGTATCAATTTCATTGTTACGCGCGCTCGTTTTTTTTCCCTGTTCCCTTCAATGTTTTCGTTCTTTATTATATATCAACTTTTTGAGAAAGGTATCACAAATTTGGCAAAAGGTTTGCACTCCCAGATGATATGTATACTTATATGTGTTGATATGTTGGCATTTGAGGGAATTCGTTAAGAAAAAGTAGCTGGAAGAAATGCCTGAGAGCTGTTTAAGTGAGCAACAACAGAAACAGACTGATTACTTTGAATAGAATCAAACTCTGAAGTTCTAAAACTTAAATCATTTAACCTTTTAAGTACTCGTAGAAGATATTCTTCGAAGATTTTGCCAAAGTGGGGAAATTCTCTTATATTTCAAGTCAAACTGCTAAGTGTCACTCTTTTAGCAATCAACCAGCAAAACTATACCACCCGAGAAAGAAGACTGTCTTCTTAGAATCTGATATATAAAACACTCGATAATGTTCTAAAAAGCATATCAATTGATGAGCCTTAGCTAGTAACTTCATCAACGAAAGAGAGCTGCCCACTTTCTTATCAAAAAGGTACCAGCTATTTCCCTAGGTAAGAAGGGTAAGTCATTTCGTTAGCAATACACAATAAATTATTTTATTTTTAATTTGGTAATCTTTAAAAACTTTTTTCTCTTATTAAAAATTGACATAAAGATGGTCCCTTAACCGCTTAAGAGTGCTGATATACAGCATTCTCGGACCAGGAGTTAATACACATTTTTCTGAGCAGCCTTTGGGAATAAAGGGTGACCGCAGAAAGATCTAGTATTTTTTTGTATTATCTTTGATTCATTGAATAACTACTGAGTTTTAAGCTCTTTGACTTGAAAATTGCATTTATATACCATAAAATGAATTAAGATACCACCTTTTGTAACAGCGCGACTTGTTAGTCATTCCTGAAGTTCACCCAATAATCCTTTCTAAAAAGAAGTCTCTAATTTAAGTACGTCACCTTTGAAAATTGTAAGACCAAATGTATAATTTCAGCAACAAGTGGTCAGAAAACCTTTTGTGTTCAGTTCGATTGATCATTCCTTTGAAAATGACCCCTGGAAACTAAGGAAAGTGGTTAAAAAGAGGAAAGGAGGTAAAACAAATCGCTAAAAAGGGTGGTTCGACTTTGCTTTACTTTGCACACCACCAATGGCAAATTATGTTAATATTATATAAATAGCTAGCGAAAGAACCCACCACTGGTGGTAAGCAAAATCGCTAGTTAAAGCAGTACGGTAAAAAAGGTCACCACCGGCGGCCCATAAAGTCATGAATGCATAAATGGCTATAGAAAAGGCTTACCACTGGTGGTAAGCAAATCGCCAGCTAATGTGATCCTTTTCGCAGTACCGGTACCTATCTTTTTATCACATAAATTGTTCTCGCAAGAGTTCACCAGGGGTCTTGAGAAAAATATCTAGTTACAGTGGTCCGTTTGCGCTGTACCGGTGGCCAGCGAAAAGGCACTCCACCGGGAGCTTAGTGAGTCTTTTTTAAATGAATAGCCACAGAAGGTTCTCACCACTCGTACAAAGAAAAATCGCTAGTTGGAGTGGTATGTCTCTGCTGTAACGGGGCTAAGAAAGTCACTATTATATAAACAGTTAGTAAAGGATTCACCACTGGTGGTAACAAAAATCGCTAGTTAGAGTGGTAATTCTCTGCTATACCAGTACTTGGCGAAAGGACTCACCACTGGGGGCTAATAAAGTCATTATTTCCAATAAAAACTACACCATGGGCTAAGCACTAGTGGTAAGAAAAACTGCTAGTTCGAAGGCACTTAAAAGACAGTTCAAAATCTCACCATCGGTGGCTTATAAGGTAATTTCTACTTAATTAACCAGATAAAAGGATCACCACTAGTTGTATGAATAATCGCTAGTTGGGAAGCCATTGAAAGGCCTTTAAAAGCGAAAGGGCTCTCCACTGGTGGTAAGAGATATCGCTAGTTACAGAGGTGCGTTTCCGCTGTACTAAAACTTACACGATTTTGGATATAAAATGTTTAACTAAGATATCAATAATTTCAGACTCAAGCCAAATTGTTGCAGAAAATAAGACTGTACTATTATTTGGATATACACAACACCTCAGAGTAGAAAAAAGTCAGCAAATAAAGCATAAGCTAGCCATTGAATTAGTCTTAAATTCAGTACAATGTCATTACCTGTATGATAACTAAGTTGACAGCTCTCAACTCCCAACCTCGTATGCTTGCTTAACCCATAACAAGAAAGAGCAACAGCTTGTCGTCATTTTATAGATTGGAATGTTCCGCCCAACTCTCTTTAATTTTCATTTGCCTGCGCCAAGTGAAATAAATTTTGGAATGCCAATTGCAAAGAGGGGCCCAAGGCAATATTAGATGAGCATTTTCTCAGGGCAGCAGCAGCAGCAGTACAAAAATTATTGCCCCGTCATGACGTGAGTTTTCATTTGTACGACTTTTGCATAAAATTTTCAATAGAACCAGCAAAGCAAAATGAGTTTTTCAACAATGGATACAAATGGGAAATAGTTTGTATTCCCACTTGTCAAATTGAGCTAATCAGGTTTTTGGGTATCCCAAAAGCGAGAGACAAGAAGCAACCACACTCAACTTGGCCTCAGCTGAGTCCGAGGGATAATGCATCATTTTGTGGTCAAAATGGCAAAAGCGTTAAGTTTTTATGGCAAACGACTTTTTGGATCTAGTCCAAAATATAATCTGTGCGTTGCCGTTGTTGTTGTTGTTGTTGTTGTTGTGGAGTTTCTGCTCGTTTGCCTTGTATTTTATTTTATCGCTGTTGGCAGCCACACCAACAAAAACGACAAACCAAAAAACAACAATAAAAACAGTCAAAAAGCACTCGAAATGCCAAATGAGTTGCCCCGCCCCTCGTTTGCCTAATGGGCCCCCCAGCGTAAGGCCAATGCCAATGGCCACACAAGGAGGGCAGTGGCAGGAGTAAGGCCACAGATCCTTGCTCTCTGCCTGCGCACCTTTGCAATTAATCTGTGGTCCGCCCTCGCCCCCCGTCCGCCACTCCGACTGGCTCTGAATTTGGCTAAAGAAAATGGCAGTTTTTCCAACTCGCTCCGCTGGCGTTTTTCATAAACAAAACGAGAAAATCTGTTGGCTTGCCAGCATCAACGGAGCATTTGCCGCTTTCCACTTTGCCACTGCAATTTGGCAGCGTTTTGTGGTAGTGTCCCCCGTCACCACTCTTCACACCCGCGCTCCCTGGGCTCTCCGCTGCCATTTTTCGGTCTCAAGTGACAAATATTAGAGCAGTCTTTATCGCTAATTAGACTTTGTAGCCGTAAATCTGTTGTCAGTTGTTGCTGCTGCCGGTTTTGCTGGTGCCGCTGCCGCTGTTGCTGCCACTGCTGCTGCTGTTTGTTATTTGTTGTTATTATTGTTGTTAGAGCCAAATAACCAGAGGCTCATGCTGTGCTCTGCACTCCGCTCTGTGTGTACGCATTGTGAGGGGCCATGAGAAATGCATTTCCAACTTTGCCAAGTTGCAGAAATTGATATGCCGGAAGCATTGTAGACTCTAAGGAGTTGAGTTTGAAAAGTTACAGAGTACAAGATAAGGATTAGAAATTGGAATAACAAGGAATGATGTTGTATATTTTATATAAAAGGCTCATGGAACGGTTCCAAGTGGAGAATATGCAGAAATGGAACATTAATTTTGATGATGTCATCGGACTGAAACCACATGCAGATTCAATTTGGGTCTAAGAGGTTCTGCTTCTCTCTCTCTCTCTGATGATGAGGGTTTGAGCAGTAACAAGGAAGCGACCAGTCAGAGCCTATACTAGTAGGATAATGTTCGCTGTTTCTTGAGGGAAGAAAGTTCCTTGCCACACTCAGTCGAAGGGCAACAGACCGCTTAAGGGATAAAATGAGAGCTAGAAGTTTGCGCTTTGCAAGCTCAACAAACGCTTCAAGTGGTGACAAAGTTTTCAGTTCAACGCCCAGATGGATCCTCTGCGAAGTAACCTCAGGACCGAGTGGAAGCTTTCGCCTTTAGCTTAGAAGAGCAGTTCCAGCACTACGAAACCTCCACGCCCCGCTGAAAAAAAACTGGTCTCAGATGCCCACGATTGCCCCCTACAAATGGCACTCCCAGTTCCACCAATCACATTCCCCGAGGTGAAACTGGTGATACGCAAGACCCCAGACATTGACAGCATTGACAAAAAGACGATAAAGCTCCTGCCTGTGCTTATTTCCCATCGCCCTGGAAGAATGCTAGAATGGTCCTCTTCCACTAGAGTGGAATACCACTGTCTTGAGATCTTCGAGTGCTGGTTCCTTCGAATAAAGTTTGAATTTCGATCTATTCGTAAAGCCCTACACGATTTCAAGCTCGGCTTTCAACTGAGGAACAAGGTACACCCGATCTATTGCTTACATCAAGTGCTCAACTTCATCTTCGAAGGGTACAACGGAAAAGCTTTCCTAGAAATCCAGCGGGCCTTCAATAGAGTGTTTCACAAAGGATTGCTCTCGAAAATCTAAGACCTTCTTCCGCCCCAAACGGTACCAGCTAGTTAAGAACTTCCTGACGAACAGAACCGGCACAGGACGGAACACGAACCAATCAGGCTGTTGTAGCGTATTGAGGCCTTGGTTATACGCCCTATTCACCCATAATACCAGTAGCATTCCGCTCGAAAACCCCAAGGACCTGCTAATGGCAACATTCGCAACAACAGCATATATTCAGCCACACATGCCCATCAGGAGTAGCTGGAACACTGCCTTTCCACCCTCCGTCCCACCTGCCCGGGCATATTCTAGCACGGTCAGCTAATGGGAGCATAAAGCAGGCCATAAATATCTTGGGGTTACACTGGACTGAAGACTGAAGTCTCATCTGACATAAATTTGGTTGGAACAGGCGAAATTCCTTAGACGTTTTACCGGCGCCAGATGGTAACTGATAGCTAGAGATTTTGAAAAGAACCTAAATGCTTCTATGGTTGGAGAAGTAATAAGCCAGGCCACAGCCAGATACCTGGTCAAGTAATCACACCACCGTAACAAACTTTCGAGAAACTTGTTAAGAAGACGCAGTATCAAAGGAATAATTCAAAGAAAAAGGTTGAAAATAGTCCAACCTAGAAGGTTAGTCAAAGAAGAAAAAAATGGATTAATGAAAATTCGATAGGTGATTTGTATTGTGTGTAGTTTAAGGGTCGCAAGCGGCACCCACATGTGGCTCTTATGTGATAGAAGTTGAGTGGTAGTGCCAGCTTTACACAAAATTGTTATCAATATCAATTTAATACGCGATGTCTCCAAATGAAACTAGAACCAGTATCGTTGTTTTGGTATTATTATAGTTCTGGATGGTATCAAATTGATCATTTAGTCATCAAACTGATACTTAAAATATTCATTTGATGCGGAAAAGTGTTAATTGGAAACACACACATTTGTATGATAGTTCGTCAAAGTCATGCTCTTATGTGAAACGAAATATATCATGCTTAATGCCCTCTAAAGTATGCTATGTTTTGTGAAAATCATAATTTTAGGCAAGTATATATTTTATATTTAACTTAACTCAACATTTTGTTGAATACCCATCAATCTATGATAGATTTACAATGGCCTAATTTTAATAATTTAATACATAATTTAAGAAAATAAAGTTTGCATACTTTGAACTGCATTAATCACGAATAATTTGGTGCTTATAAGCATAGAATCTTCTCGATAATTCGCTTAACTAAAAGCTATGTACAACATCAGACTGCTTAACTTAGCAGCAAACATGCGCTGTTTGTTTCCATAAGGTTAATATGTTTACATCAATGTTATTGCTGTGTTAATTAACATCAAGAATGGCGTATGAACACTTCTTTGCCTTAGTAACGGGTATATCAAAGTCGGACAGGACTAATTCTTACTAACGCTCTCGTTTTTTGTGTGCAGTTTGTAATGTTAAACTCGAAATGGATTTTAAAATTTGTACCTATATATGAGAACGGTTTAGAAACAATGTTTAACGCTTTTTGACCATTAATAGCCCTTGAATCACATTTAGCCTGACACCATGAAGCGTTTCGAAATTGAGATATGGCAGAATATGAAGGCATATATTTTCCAATGTTGTAGCTTGATCAGTCTACTGATTTGCCGTTTTTTTGACATCCCAGAGCTCACACTAAGAGAAGAGTATTCCATTCCCTTGTAATCAAAATAAAGATACTTCCATAAAGCGCAACCACATCATGGTATTACCCAAATCGTTCCCACACCAACCCAAGCACTTACCATCTCTCGAACCACTCTCTTCCTATCTCTCTCTCTCCTGCCATTATCATTTTTTACCCATTCTCATTATTCTTCTTGGCCAGCAAAACAAACTGTTGTTTGTCTGTTATGGCGCACCACATGCGACACAGCACAACTGCATTGGGCAGGGGCTAACTATGGAAAACAATGGCGTTGGATTGCATCCAGATGCCATTGAGCGAAGGATTCGATTGCGTCAGTGCGAGACAAAACGGCAGGCGGGCATTTAAAAAACAGCACGATTATGCGAACTTTTATGGCACATACGAGACTAATAGAGAGAAGCAGCCCAGGCGGCAGCAGCTGCCAAGAACCGTGGCGAGGTTTGTGGCAATTTATGCGGCTCAGTGTTGCATTAAATGTACAGTGAAATGCTTGAGTTAATAAAAAACAAGCACACAGAAACACAAATCCTTCAAAAAACCAGGCAAATCTAGGCTTGAAGTGTGGCAGGAAATGAAGCGTGGCCCGTGTTCAAGGTAATAAGCGTTGGACCCTGTTTTTGTTTCGGTTTCTGTTTCTGAAATTATTTCTGGGACGAATCCTGGGCCTAACCAAGCGCAACCAAAAACTTAGTTAGCACACACAAACACAGACGTACACTCGGGGTGTGTGTATGTATGTGTGGCATGTGTATGATAAATAGCTTTCAATTTATATGCCTCGAGGGCGGCCAGACCAAAGTTCTTGGTGAGAAGTTGGCTTCGGTATGGGACTTAAAGGTGTTCAAGGGTCATTTATCAGTCAGAGCGGCAACATTTAGCGCTGCCTCTACATAGGTGTAGGTATGTGTGTGTGTGGGTGGTGGGAGGCGCATAAATTTCCTTGCCGCACACCACCTACAACTAGCGGGCGCATTCATTTCGATCTGAAAGTGAAAATCATTTGCAATTGTGGCAGCTCCACACAGTGAGTTTTCCCCGCATAACTGGTAATGGCTGCCATAGAGAGCGGTCGAAATTACTTTAACCCAGCAGCTGCGACCAGACCAGGCCAGGCCAGGCCAGACTCCGCCTGTTCCTGCTCCTGCCCGGCTCCCTCCGTTAAATGAGTGAGTAAATGTGTAGCTGTCGACAGGTGTGCAAGTAATTACACTCACACCCATCATCAGCTGCTGCTGCTGCCGCTCCTGCTCCTCCTCCTACCGCTAGTTGCCTTTGCATACGACGGACGACCCAGGCACACAATTTATATTTGCCAAAGCTGCTTCGTCTGCCGCTGACGCTGGGGCGTCAAGGCTGGCAGGAAAAATGGTTTCAACATCCTTCGCCTCGTCAAAATTAATTAATTTGCAGCGCTGCAAGCAGCGACAAGCAGCGAAGACCAAAGTCTCCGGCTTACATTACTGCCTCCCACCCCACTCACCATCTAGCCTGCGGTTATGGCTGCTGCTCCGTTAAGGGGGTAACACAGGTCCACAAATCAATCGACTACAACTACAACTATTGCACTATCCAACATTACACTTGAACTCGAGCAATGGGAACAATTGAGCAGAAGTTGTTAGGCCGTCAAGCCCGACTGTTATGTACTCTGCTTTCAACGAAAGTCGATGCTCTGACCTAAACTCTCACCGTCCACAATCCAGCTAGTCCAGCAAATCTCTCTGTGAAAATAAGGTTTAGAAAAAATCGATCCCTAGATATCTAGACAAGAGTCGAAGCACCACAAATGAGTATCAGTTTGCAGTCTTACTAAAAGGTATAAGATTCAAGTGAACAAACCCACACTAGGCAAGCCTTACTGAGCATTTTCGGAAACCAGTTCTAACTTCTTTGTTTGGCGAACTTAATTAGTATCGCTGCTTCAGCTCATAACAAAAGTACAGTGCCTCCACACCGTATTCTTGTTGTCCAGTGAAATCAAATGCTTAGGTCAGATGGTATTGATTACCAAAGTGCGAGCCAATTGAATTGAATTTGTGCTACAAATCAAGTAAGCAACTTAGCAGCTAAGCAACAACAACAACAACAGCCACAGCCCCAAGCTACCAGATCCCCAACTACTTGCCTCCCCTTCCCATTTACCCTGCCATTCACATCGTCCAATAGCTGACCCCAATCAAGAGCGGGGGGAATGGAGTCGGAATCAGGACACACGCACACTCATATGGTCAGCAGCAGGGCGTGATGGGGGGGCAGGGTGCGTGGGCAATCAATTGCAAGGAATGTAAAAGCATAGAAGCTCAACAAAAAATGCACAAGCTTTTGGCCTTTGTGCGTTGGTCGTAGTCGTCGTCGTCGTCGTCGTCGACGACGTCGTCATCGTCCCACATGGCAGTGAAGTGCAGCTATAAAATACTAATCCGCATCAAATGAATGCTACATCAATCTTGTGTCGGGCGCAGCGGCAGCGGCGACACGATGCGTCCTCAGGTGCGTTCCAAGGACTCGCCAAACCTGGCGCAACTTTAATTTTGTTACTAAGCCCAGACGAACTCTCGAGTTGACAGGCAGGATGACGGCGGCGGCAGATGCCGAGCAGGAGCCTCTCAAAAGTCATTTCCGCAAATGTTGTCAGCCTCGTCGCAGGATAGCAGGAGACCGATGTCGACGACAAGAACAAACAGGCAGCAAAAACTAGAGATTAGGGATTTGCGTGCACATAAATGAATTTTGTGTACGCAGGATGGTTGGGTGGGAGAGAGCTGCTACACTGGGAGAAAGTAAGACCAAGTAAGTCGTACTCTTGCCCCAAATCGATTGCAATTGAACCCGACCTTTTCTCGCCGTGTTCAAATGGCATCTCCTAAGCCGAGCAGCAGCTGCTGCAGCTGCTGTTGCCGCAACAGTAAACGTTATCTACACACGTGCAACGTGCAACATGCAAGCAATGCAACCAATGAGCCGACCTCTCTTGTCTGCCCCTGTCTGTGTTTGCATTGGTGTGCAATTGTTGGCATTACGTGCCACTCTCGATTGCCATTCAATGCCACTGGCAGCAGGAGCCGGAGCAGCCCACGCAGAGCCGCCAACTATTGAATTACTTTCAACCTGCGACTGAAGATTGCACTTGAAATAGGATTCACAGCTCACTCGCTCTCCAAAAGCTTCAGATTTTCAATTTCCGTTTCCGTTTTTATTTTTTTTTTGTTGCAGCCATCCTCCTGGCTGTCGCGTGCGTCTGGTCTATGGTTTTTTGCGGATTGGGTGTGCTTCTTCTACCCCTGCTCCTGCTGATGTCCCTTATGGTTCTCAATTTTCCTTTTTTCACATTTCTTTGTTTTGTTCGTGTCTAAGCAAATGGAATAAGCGCGCTCATTGGTTGGGCTTGTTGCTTGATGGATATTGAATGGTCGGTTGTTTGGTTGGATGAATGGAATGCCATGTGAATGCTGTGTAAACTATGGAAATCTTCTACCTTTTCACTTAAGGGGTTGACGGATAAGCAAACAAATGAAAGTGTAAGTTACTGGTATGAAAATGATCAAAGTATTGATTATGGGTATGCAGAGGATGGTGAGGGGGAGAGATCGTAAGGCTGATATATCGGTGGAGTTTCAAGGTTCCTAACTACAGCTCATGTGCGAGCATATTGAGGTAACTCTAGAGAGTAACATATCGCCTAATGGATGAATCGAGGGCAACACAGCTTCTTACTGTGCCAACACTCACTCAAAACCTCAGAAAGCGCAGTGAGAATATTTAAAAACTAGATGTAATTCTGCAGTGAAAAAGTATTTTTTAGGTTTTGGTAAAACAAGCTTGACGCACCAACACCATTTTCCTCGCCGCTCACGTTAGCCAGCAGCTTTGCGGACGCATCGTTTTGTTACTACGGATTACCAACGACAAGATGTGAGTCCACTTCAGACACAGTATTCTGGCATCTGGGTGTGGGATGACATTAAGAAGCTTGCTAAGTCCATACCTGTGTCCAGACCTTAGTTTTCTATGGGAGCTACACCATAAAGATGTCCGATTTCGACCAAACTTGTTGGAATCATGCAAAAGCCTATCAAATGAACATGTAAGAACTTTGAAATCGATTCCGTTTAAAACAAAAAAGTTTTTCTCTATCGAACTTCTTTTTCGACCGATCATTCGTACTGCCGCTATAAGCTATAGTCATCCGATATTGACAAAACTGTGTAGAATTTTGTGAAAGCATATCAAACAAATAGGTGCCAATTTTAAGAACATTTCCATTAAAAACAAAAAAGTTTTTCTCACTAAGACTACTTTTCTGGGATTACTTTTCTATGACAGCTATACTATATAGCTGACCGATTTCTACAAAATCATGGCAAACCATAGCAAACTAAGAACTACAAAGTTTGTAGGCGTTTCCATGGAACACAAAAAAGTTTTTCTCACTCGAACTAGTTTTTTGACCGATCATTCCTATGACAGCTCTAACATATAGTCATCCGATTTTGACAAAACTTTAAAGAGTTGTGTGAAAGCTTATAAAACCAATGTATGCAAATTTTAAAGAGGCTTACATTGAAAACAAAAAAGTTTTTCTTACTAAGACTGTTTTTCTAACCTTACTTTTGTATGGCAGCCATACTCTATAGTTGTTCGATTTCAACCAAACTTGGCAGAATCATGGAGAAGCATAGACAACTAGTAAATACGGAGTTTGGAGAAGTTTGCACTGAAAACGAAAAGTTTTTCTCACTAGAACTAGTTGTTCTACCACGATCGGGAGCAGCAAAAGAGGTTGTGCTTCGATTTTTCTGTCTTTGATGTGTGCAGATGGTGGTTATTCATAAAATATGTGCCAAACGGCCAATTTTCTGTATGCTTCAAGTATTTCTCCAACTTTATCTTCACTTTTTACTTGCCCCTCATCAGTTGCTCTTTTGTAGCCTTTTTCTGTAATTTGTTTTCAACTGCCCTCACTTACTAAGTATATTCTAATTTTAAGACATTTTTCATTTTCACACCTTTTCTTGTCTCTCCTCGCTCCGTTATTCCTTTTTGCCCAAAAGTCCTGTCCATTCCTGAGTACGAGAAAGAGAGCGAGAGAGTCCTAAAAACCCCTGTAATTTGCACAAATTGATTGGCATTTCAGTCACAAATCACAACTCCTCTTCTCTCGCACAGTCTTACATTGTCGTCGTGGCCTAAAAGGTGCAGCTGCCACCATATACTGCTCGTGTGTCATAATGCTCTGCAGCACCTGCCCAAGATTGCCGCGCATTTACAGGCAGCAACCAAAAGCAGCGCCGCCAGCAGCAACGCCACCAACAACCAGCAGCAACAGCAGCAGCCATTGCACGTGCATCATTGACGTTGCCCCCCGGCAGCAGTTCCCGTTCAGGTGGCAGTACATCAATCCTTTAAGACGCAACATTCAGTGCCAATCAACAAGTGCGTTCCATCTTGGACCCAACCTGTCTGCCACCTTGCCCCCCTCGCCACGGCTGCTCTTACCAGCAACAGCACGCTGAATGCTTTTATTGCTAACCATTTCTTTCTTTTTGCCTTCCCCCGGCTGCTGCTGGGTGTGAGTGAGTGTGTGTAAGGAGCACATTTGGAATGAAGAACGCTGGCAAGGATTTGTACATACATTTGAACGCTCAACACACGTCTTCATGCCGTGGCAAGGGGCGCGGGCAAGAGCGTGCGGGAGGGCAGATTGAAAAGAACTCGGCACGTATTTGTCACGTATTATATATTTATAGCAACCAATGAACCGTTGAATGCATGGACAGACTGCAGGAAAGGATGTTGAATGCATAAAATGGCAACTGCCTCCATTTTCCTCGTGTACTTAAGAGTTGGGGTTTAGTTTAAATTGAATATTGCTAGGGCTGCTGCGGGTGAGCAGGCAGAGAGGCGGGGGGGAGAGCGAGTGAGAGTGAGCCAGAAGAGTAGCATCCAGAGCCATCACAGTTTAATTATAATTTTAATCACTTTTGCAGCAGCGCGGCACGGAAATGAATTTTATGAAGCGTGCCTCGAACTGTCGTCCCCAACATAAACTGTTGTCAGTGCCAGAGGAGCAGCAGACGCTGGGACAACCGACTGTCATGTCAATTCAATTTTTGTGCTTCCGTGCGCGGCGACAAGTTTTAGCCAGTCGCATTCCCAGTTCCAGTCCGTCCCAGTCCTGCTCCCGCCTGACAGTTCAGCCAACGGCACTTTATGTACATCATCATCAACACCTTTTGCCAGGCGCCATTTACACGCCGTCATCTATCGTCGTCTCTAAGTCTAATCAGCACAGACAGCCCACCAGTCGGGTCTGGATGCTTGAGAAGAGGGTTCCACCCACAGCTCTCGTCCTTGCCATCTTTCGCCTCTGTTTCTCTGCGCTGTGTGCTTTCTCACTCTGTGTGGGTAAGCGAATCAATTTTAATGTCGCATTTGTTGCTTGGATTTTCGAGACCAAAAAAGCAAATGCTGATAATGCTTGCTAAGGTTTTGACCAGGTGATACCGATTGAAGTTGGCAAGGGGAATGTATGCAAGAGGAGCCCATTCCTAACTTAACTGAAGTAACTATTAAAATCGCTGAACAGAAGCAGAAAAAAAAGGGATCAGGGAGCAAGTTCGCTGCTGAACGCGGTCAGTGATTCTGCATTTTGGTCTATTTACATCAGAGGCTGGCAACCAATGTCCCGATTGTCCCAAGTGGCCCGGTCCCTTATTCTGCCTTAAAGTCAACACGCCTTGCGACAGTCTTGGTATGCCAACAACAAAGTATGAGACCCCGATTTGTGCTGTTTAGAGATGTATAGGAGTTGAATTTTGAAAATTTGGTGCCCACCACTGATTTAAGTTTTCCAGGTAAGGATTATCTTATAAAATACTTATAGAACTGTTTGAATATTGATCGCATTTGCAGTGTTCTGGAAATTAGTTGGCCATAAAAAAAGCTTCGTTGTACAGAAATTCGTTATAGAGATGTTCGACTGTAATTATTATATGAGACCAGTACCCTTATCTTAAGTTTCTACTAACTTGTAGCTCTAGCAAGTTGGTAGGTAATAACTAAATAATATAAATATTGATATCTTCATCAAACAAAGATATCGATTTATCGATAAAATTTTAAAAACCTTAATTTCAATCTTGTAGGAAATAAGATTCAAAATATAAGTTTCCTAAATCAAGTTTACTATATCTGTATTTGATTCATCGAGTGCAACAACTTATCGATATATCGATAAATCGATATTTCCTAACGCCTATAAAAGTGCCTGAAATTGGTAGTGCCCAACTAAATACATCTAGAACATAGGATTAAGCTGAAATTAGACTGCGCTTAGGTTAAATTGTGCAAATACATTTCAAATTCTAAGCAAACCTAAAAATACTATGTAGATTGATTAACCAGCAGGAATGTTTTGGATGTTTTTCTACACAGAAAACAAGAGAACCAAAAAATATCCATTTGAACTGGATTTATGTTTAATACCCTTTCGATCATTCCCCGGAGCTGAAAATCATACATATGATAAGATGATTTTTCAGCTCCGTTGTTTGTTTAAGAAGGATACTTAAGACATTTACATTCCAAATGGATACTGGATTTTATTCAAAGGATATTTTTGAATATCCTTTTATTGCTCTGCATAAATTAATAGGACCGATCGTTACTTTAGATTATAAAAACGATCCAACTTGATGAAATCAGACTGAAATTCATCAAGTAAGAGAATACAAATGAACCAAATGTCCAGATTTTGCTGTGAAATATGGATAAAAGTCATTGCACCAAACTGATTTTACCTCAAGCTACTTTTAACATCCATTCCGTATAACGAATACGCCCTATGTAACCGTCTGTCCGCCTGAGGTATTCAAAAAATTATGATATATATTTGTTAGCGACACCCCAAACATTCGAGCGCTTTAGCACCCCGGGAAAAAAACAAATTGAATCATATTTTTAACTCAGAAAATGGGAAATTATAATTGCCAGCTGAGCATTTGGCTTCATCGCACAGTCTCTTCACATCAGTTCATTCATGGACTGTTATGAATTAAAATACATACAGATGTAAGCGTGTACAGTGTGCATACATACGTACGTACATTCAGATGGCAGACATAGACGAGGCTGCTGACATGTTTTGTCCACAGGCACGCATTCTCTTGCGGCAGCCGCGCTGCCCGGCTGCTTGGCAAGTTTCCCAACGGCACGCGCTCTGCCTGCCACCAGCTTCCTGATCCCGCTGTTGCCTGCTGTTGTCGTGCCGACGACAAGTCAGCCTGGCTGTGTCACTCATATGAGCCACAAATATCCAACCCCGAAAATCCAACGCACCCCACGCTGCCACGCACGAACGCTTACTTTGTCGCATGCCCAACTTTTGGCTATTAAGTCATTTTTTGGCTTTTTAGATTTGCGACAAATTCAGCCAGCCAGCCAGCCAGCCAGTAGGATGAGCCCCTTTTGGGTGGCAAGTGCGTCCACTAATTGCCCAGACTCTTGTGGCATGTTTTGTTTTGTGTTCTTTGTTTTGTGTTTTTTTGTTTTTAGTTTAAACAATTTAAGTCTGAGGCGAGGCAAAAAACACTTTATCATCCAATGGGCCAAGTGTTGGCCACTGTACGAGACACTGCAGCAGCTGCCTTCTCCTGGGCACACAACTTCAACTCTTTCATAAGAATTTACTTGAATGAATTGTGCAGAACTTCAAGTGGATGGATGAGACCAGACAGAGAAACCTTCCGTAACAATGACAAGATGACGGAATGGGTGCAGTGGACGGGTGGGATGATGATTACGATGACGATGATGATGAGGACTTAATGCTCTTTGCAAATATTCAAATTCCAGAAATCAATAATGGAAAAATCTCAAAAAATTTGTGCGAAGAATTTGCTCAAATGGAACCATTTCACAGATTTCATCTCGAATGTTTTCCAAATTGTGAATAAATTTATTATGCCCGCAGTTCGCAAGTTTCCTTCTAAGCTCTCTGGCATTGTAAGTGACAAGATAAACAATGGACAGCCTGGGCATTTTGCCACTTCAGTGCACCTATTCCACTGCCTCTCCATCTCCGACTGTCGCTCAACCCTTTCACTTCAAGTTAAAAGTGAAAAGCAAGATTTGTCACGCACTGATGCGTCTTTAAGCGTTTTAATTACCCACCGAACGAACGGGACGAAACTTTAGCATAATATGCAAACCAGGACAATAATTCACATCGGCCAAACCAGCAAACTTGCGCAGCAGAAACGGAGCTGGAGCGGTGGTCGTTGCGTTTGCAATTTGCATTTTGCATTTGGGACGCTCGAGCAATTAATAGCGCACACGTAAACAAAACAGAACCCAAACCCGGCCCAGGATGGACCTGAAGGACACACACAGCGCTGGCTGGTGGGCCGAAGGACCTGCGACAATGACAATACTAAGGCTATCAAAATGCAAAGCAGCAGGCAGGTAATGAAAATGCTTAATGGCTTGCAAAGTGTCACAGTGGCTGCACGCCTGTGGATAGGCAATGGAAATGGCGAACTGCAATTGGCGAACTTAAAGCGCGTTAAATTCAACTGGCCAGAATGGAGCGAACGAGTGAAGTGCGCATAAAAAGTCAATTAAAAGGCAAAGCCAGTTGCTTTTGCAGCTGCGCTTCAGTTTGAGTTTTGTGTATACTCCCCCCCTCCCACCACCACTATATGTGGCCGTGGCAGTGTGTGTGTGCTGTGTCTGTGTGTGCGTATCTCAAGTGCATGAGTGTTGGCCAGCGCTTTTAGCAGAATAAACAGTGAAAGTTGCGCAAAAAGGACATGGCCAAGACAGAGAGAACGAGACGGGCTAAGGAGAAATAAAAAAAGAGTGAAGCATGTTGGACCTTTGAACGTGTTGAACTTTCAAATGGCTTTGCGCGCGGCTGGCAGCTAATGGCATTACAGTACATGCCCACCCCTCCACCGATTTTCCTCTTTGCCTGCATACAAAGAGCGTGCGAAAAAGCAAAGTGTGACTGCAATGTATGTCCAGTCTTTCTACACTGCGGGAACGATACAGGCTACAAAAGGGACAATATTTGTTAAAGTATTTATGTGAAATCGGTGGAATCTATAATTTTATTTTCACCAGGAATATTACGGTGTCATGCGAGCATTAAAGAACACGACCACTAAGGGGGTAAGGAAGTGCGATTTCAGTCAAAATTGAATGGATATCAACAGTAACTTTAAAGTTTATCAACAAAGCAACCAAATAGTTAACTTTTCGACACGTCACGCATGATTCGAACTAAGTGGCAACACCACAAATGCTCAGTAAGGTTTGCCATTTTAACAGGAATAGTCCGATTTGACGCCTCTGATTTTATTTTTCTGTTTTTATATGAAATCAAAGGTTTACATCAACTAGCCAAGGATCCTGGAAGACCTGAAAAACAATAGCCGACAAGAAACAGCCACAATTCTGTCAAAAATGTTGACAATAACCATGGAGAATGCTGCATAATGGGCTCAGTATGCCGTAGTCGCCAAAAAGGCGAGAAATCAAATTGAAAAAGAGATGTAAACAAATCTACTTGAACCCAGTTAATTGATTTTAAACAAGAACAGAAGGAAGGATTCCATGATCTTTAAAAAAAAACAACCTTGTGTGTTCATTAGGGCGCTCTTTTTAAGGTCAAAATTGAAATTTACTAAGGTCGCCCCCTTAATCGATTCCTTTTGCATTATGGATATTAAAATTTTTAACCAAAAAAAAAAAACAGTTTTAATGGGCGCGCCGAAGCCATAAAGTTAGCTCTAAAAATTACCCATACGCCCCGTAGTCTACGTCGAATTTCCAATAATGAGATCTGTGCTACACGGGTCGATCTGTCAATTTTTGAAAGTCTGGCAAACAATTTCGATTTTGATATTAAAATTCCCCAATTGTAAACAAAAATGGACAAGGAACCTCACGCATTCTTGATGGGCGCTTTAAGTCCCGGTTTTGTCGAGTCAGTTGGGCTGCCTTGTAAAAGAGATGCGAATGTAGTTGCCCACCAACTGCACAATTTCTGGACGGACGCTTAAGCCCCATTCAAAAGCTTAAGACGCATCGTCCACGATATAGTTGGACTTTACCAGGAATATACTGCGCTGAAAAAAACATAAATAGAATGGGTGAGACATTCACAAGGCGGCAAGGAGATTTTGAAACCACTTTAGGCAATACCTTTCATATTGCCCCCGCCAATTCTTCGGAAAAGGACCCAAAAACTCAAGAGGTAGAAGAAATGGAAATGGACACATGCTCAGGAACAAGATGATGTGGATTCTGAATATGAACTTGAAAAAGAGGCCAGGTTCAGTGGCAAAAAAATAAAACTGGAAAAACGTTCCAATCCCAAGAGAAAACGAAGGAAGGAATCCATATAGACCTTTGAATAGTCATAGACTATTTGTCAGGTGTGTGAACCGGTTTAAAAGCGGTTACAAAACGGTTTATAAGTGGCTTAGAGCCAAATCTTAGAAGTTATCAAAGCTATTAATTTCAAATTTGGTGTGTAGGTTGGTAAATCCGGCTAAAAAAAATGGTTCAGAGCCAATTATCAGATGTTTATTTGCATACAAACCGTTCCTACTGGTTTAGAACCGGTTGAAAAGTGGTTCAGACACATATCCCAGAAGTATTGTAAGCTAAGAGCTTGATATTTGGTGTGTAAGCTGGTAATACGACATATTATGAACCACTTTAAAATTGGTTCATAAGAATCATATTCTCAGAATGCAAAATCCACAGTAAAAGTGATTGTTCCAAATGGGTGTTTTGACCCCAGAAATGATTTTCAAGAAAATGTTGATTATGTCTTAAGTCTGTAAAGCCATTATGGGCTTAACTAGTTTATAAACTTAGGTAGTTCGCAACAAATTCTAAGCTGAAAACGGTTACAAAGTGGCTCAGAGCAAATTCTCACAAACTATTTGAGCAATAAGCTCGTTACTTGTTGTGAAGGTGGGTACTAAAAAGATAGACATTTTCCCGGATCTCAAAAAGGATTTAGGTTTTGATGTGGAAAATTGATCTTAAAGTTTTTAATGTGAGTTTTTCAAATATTTCTGAAGTGTAAGTTAAATATACTTTCAGTATTTCAATCCGTTTTCCGAACAAATTTGGTCGAACTCAAATGTGAATTTCGATTGTCAAAGAACAGTTTTAAGCAAAATGAAAAACTAAGATTTTCAGACACAGAAAAAGTTATGTAAAATTTATAAGCCCGACTTGGTCTGGCATAATCTCAAACTAAGCTTAGGCCTCAACTGAACATATCTCTACAATTTTGCAGCCAAGTTTAAGCGCAATAAAACATTTTCGACCGTGGCACTTGACTTATATTAGCTTATATTTTTGGTCAGTGTATGGGATATGTGTGACGCACGCTTTATTGATGCCATTTGGCCATTTGGCATGCATTAGAACATGCCGCACTAGCGCACAAATACACGCACACACACACACACACACACACTCGCTCGCTCACCAAGTTTCAAGGTACAAATATCAAAGTTGAAGTGCAGTTTATATTCTACATTTGTCACGCAGCGTTGGGTCTATAAATTATTTCTTATGATAATTGGCAAAGGCGTGGGCGCCTAAACAACAACAGCTACAACAACAACTACGGCAACAACGCCACAATAATACTCAAAGTAAGCTCCAGAATGAGTGTCAACTCAGGCATAGAGAGAATCAAAGTGCAACAACAATCAATTGTTGTTGCTGGAGCGGAAATCACAGTACTGCCTGACATTTGGCCCGTAATTACCGTTCTACTACGTGTGCGAGAGTGTGTGTGTGTGTGTGTAAGTGGAGTGTGTTTGCTGAAAACTTTGTGCCCAAAACCCAACAACAATAACAGGAGGACCAAGAACTGACAACGGTAGCTACGACAGCAACCGCATCTAATCGCTGCACTTCACGTAAATGACACGAAAATGTTTTCAAATTAAATACGACGACGAAAAGGTGGCCGGGCAGGTGGTGGTGGATAGGGGACCAAAGTTAACACAGTTCGCTGGGTTATGAACGGTAACTGGAACTCTGGGTACGTAGTTAAGGTCTTTTTTTTCTCTATTTTTTTTTTGGGGAGGAGCAGTGCCAGATAGTGCCATACACTCACACATACATAAGAGCCACTTTAGTTAACTGTAAAGCCGTCGTTGTTACTTGCTGCTGGTCTAACCCGGCGTATGAGCAATAAATGTGGTGCAAGTTGCAAATGGTTATGGTAAACAAATATTGATTTTCTATAGGTTAAGTGCACAGAGGTTGAGCTTGAATGAATTTGAGTATAATTTGATGTGATGCGAAAATGTTGTAGTTATTTTTGATTATTTTATTTTAGATTTATTTTAGTTTTTGGCCTAAAAAGTTGTGGATAAACGTCAAAGATTATTTCTGCTTGTAAAAACAGCAATTAGTTCGATTTAGAAAGATTATTATCTTTGTTGGGCTGTTTCTGTGTCAAAGCGAGAACAACCTTAAAGTCATATTGAGCTGACACTTGCCTCGATTAGCTCAGCTGCTGAGAGCCTTACCCTTCGTAAAGTAGCTTTGTGCCTTTCTCTTATTGAGAATCATGCACCAGCAAACACAACAGAAGCACAAAGAAGAGTACTGTTCAAAAAGAGTGCTTCTCTGTTTATTTTTGTACCTGTACTTTTAGTGAGCAGACAGCACAGAAAAAAGCGGTGGAACTTAATTTGACAGCTTTCATGAAAGACCTTAAAATATGTAAAAGAACTTTTCTTATTATCATCCAACTCGTTTTCGGTAAACGACTGCCTCATATCTTTTTAAGAGATGACAGAACAGACCCACATGTACCTCATGTTGACTTCAAGTGCAGCTGCGAAGTAGACAATCTGTTGAGACTGTGCAACTAATAAAAACCTCCTTTCAATTTAACTGCCTTAACCTGTTTTCCGCAGGCTCATTACCAGAATATCAGAAATAATTAACTCTAATACGCCAATCAGTCCCATCCGGCAATTTACTCGTTACTGTGAGCAAAAAGTAAGGTGTAAGGGTCAATTTAAACTTCGCGGGCCTAACAATTCGGGCTAGTTCTTTTTTTTGAGTTGGCAGGACTGTTGTTGACATCTGTGCCAAATTTCATGTGAATGTCATTATCAGTAATATATTTACGCTTGTGTTTTCCAAACGACCAAGAGTGCATTTTTCGATTTTTACAATGTCTGCGGAATGAAATTTCGGCTGCGGAAACGTTGAGGATGTTGCGGAAGGCCTTTGGTGATTCTACCATGTCACAAAAAAATGTTTATAAGTGGTACAAAGACTTCAAAGAGGGTCGAGAACGTGTGGATGACTTGGAGCGCTCCGGACGACCATCGACGTCAACAGATGACCAACACGTCAATAAAGTGGAGGAATTAGTGCGCAAAAATCGTCGGTTGACTGTTAGAGACCTTACTGATATGATCGGAATATCAGAAGGATCTGTAAAAACCATTTTGAAAGACCATTTGGGCCTACGAAAAGTCAAATCTCGTTTGGTACCGAAAGTTCTCAATTTTTTGCAAAAAAGTCATCAAAAATTCGCATATCGTTCCGCAACCACCGTATTCGCCTGATTTGGCTCCGTGTGACTTCTGGCTATTCCCAAAACTCAAGAGACCACTTCGGGGAACGCGTTTCGAGTCGATTGAGGAGATAAAAGCAAAATCGAAGAAAGCGCTGATGGCTATACCGAAAAGGGACTATTTGGCATGTTTCGAGGATTGGAAAAAACGTTTTCATAAGTGTATTTTATCGGGAGGGGATTACTTTGAAGGGGATGAAATTAATTTAGAAGAATAAATAAAGATTTTTCATTCTACAAACAAATTCAATACTTTTTGCCCACATATATATGGCAGCATTCATCAGACCTCACACATTGGTCGCGGCCTCAACAGGTGTCTGGCTGGTGGGAATCCATTTCGACAGACTGCAGAGATGAGAATGAGATGGAGTCTGCCTCAAACTTTTTCTCTTCATGTCCGGCTTTATGCTGATTAGGGCAGAAATTTATCTGCTCTTATCCTATGGTTAATGTTTTCAAGCTTCCGATGAAATCTTGCGGTGAAAATTGCTGCTTCAGCTAACCTAACTTAATAGGCAGCAAGATAAAGTAGTTTTTCAAGATTTTCCCGAAATTTTGGATATTTCCACTTGACAAAAAATATTGAAGAACAAGAAGCCAACTTAACAGATTTTGTTTCCTAAGACTCTTGTTTTATGGCAGCTAAGCTTAAGATATAGTCATCCGATCCAGCTGGACTCCAACCATTAGCAACGTGCAATAAAAAGCAGATTTAGTGAAATTTGTTAAAAACGGAATACTAGAATCAATCGACTTAGCTCGTCGTCCTGACTGATAGAAAGCTGAATTTTAATACTCTTTACCAAGATACTCAGAGTATATTTAGTTTGTGCAAAAGTAAGGTAAGGTAAGGCTTATTAAGTGCTACCTAACCCTGTTTCAGACGGTGCTGCCCATCATAACTGTTTGATTTGCCTATAACTCGACTATCGTTCATTCGATCTTCACCATTCGCTTGCCGTATTGATAAATAATACGGTTTATTAAATGCGTATTGAAGGAACGAATCTTCTATATATCAAATGGAAGCAGATATGACGTTTTTACCGAATTGCGGGGCTGAAGGGGGCGTGACAATAGTTTAAAATAAACTTAATTTATCTACAGGTATCTATATCGATATTTTTGACGACTAAAAACGAACGATAACATCGATACTTTCGATATTTTACAAAAATAACCATTTCTTTAGAATAATTGGGTCATTAAAGTAATACAGATGTTATTTAACTGGGGATGAAAGCACCAAAACACTTCCAAATATGAAGATATGTAAGCGGTGAATTTTTAGAGAAGGTTTGGTTTACATTAGGGATGCCGGATATTTCAAAAATATCTATATCGATATTTTTGACGATATTGAAAAAGTATCATTTCGATATAAATATTTTAGGGCAAAAAATATCGATAATATCGATATTTTCGATATTTTCACAAAATGAGTCTAAATGGCTAAGTGTCTTTACTATAAGCTGGTCTATTGAGGTAATTAAGATGTCATTTGACGCATAATAGGAACTACATTTTTACAAAATAGATTAATTGTATTTTTATAAGTTTAACAAAAGATATGTATTTTATTTCATCTACAACAAAAGAAGTTTTGGAATCTTATTCATGATATATTCTGATGGGATTGAGGGAGTCTTCCCTCTGCGTCTGCTTTACTTAAAAAGTAAACATAATTTTAAGTTTTAAAACATTTTTTTGCTCGCCAAAAAAGCACAAGAAACAGTTGAATGCAGCAGTGTGTCCGAACGCTGGATGCAAAATATCGCCGAAAAAAATCGCCATAAAATATTCGATATGCGATATATCGCCTCATAAAAATATTCGATAATGATATATCGTTTTTTTGGACAAAAATATCGATATTCGATTATTTCGATATTATTTCCGGCATCCCTAGTTTACATATCAAACCTAAGCTTTTGGTTCGAAGCTTAGTTCATGGAATCTAAGATCGTGAAGACATAATTTTGTAACGAAATAAGACATACATTTGATGGGAAGGAAACGTCCTGCTAAGGAAGCTATTATTTTGGGTACATTTTATGATTTAAAGCACTTTAATAGCACATATTTAGCATCGATATTATTTCCGACATCCCTAATCCCTTACCATCTCTGCGATCTTTTAAAAGCGTGTCGCAATCGCTTTCTTCTGGCTGTTACTCACTTTTGCACAAACTAAATATACTCTGTGTACCTTTGGTACAGAGTATATTAATTCATATATCGCTGGGAGTTAAATCAATGGTTAATCATGACCTAAGCGAAAAATCAACGCCATATTATTCTTCAAAATGTTCTTGTTTTGATTTACAAACCGACTTTGACAACAAAGTCCAAATTGGTTTTCAAGCAACATGTTCAAAATTCAATTTCGATTTCCTGCATTTTCTTTTAGCATTTGTGTACCAATTGAATTAAAGCCTAGAACCCAAGTTTTTCAAATATTTTTTCTAGCTAAAAACAAAAAGTTGCTCGATTTATGTGCCACAACACCCTTTCCAGATGCCATTTCACTCTATTAATTTTCAGAGTGAAACTTGTTATTCTGGAATTTATTTGGGCACCACAAAAAGAATAAAAAAAATGTTGCATATGCAAGCAGTCAGTGCCAGTTACTGCAGCTCATAGACACACACGCATGCAATTCATATGAAAGAGTGCTTAATTTAACTGCTGCCCAAGTTGTCCTGCCTGGCATATGCCCCGCTCGGTTGCTCCTACCAATTCTTGTTCTTCCTGGGTCTTTGTCGTTGCGTAGATGATTTAAAATGTGCATAATAAGCGGCACTTGAGAGAGGAGAAAAAAAAACAAAAAGCAAAACACATATATAGACTAGGGGAACGGTTGATGCCGTCACAGCGACTGGGAGGCGGAGTCAGGAATATATTTGAATCACAAAACTAACAAATAAATAACACAAGCAACGAGAATATATAAGACAAACAACGAAAAAACGAGCACACAAATGGCAAACGGGATCGTTGCTGTGACCGTGCCCAAAGGGTGTGGTGGGGAGGGGTTGGGGTTGGGGTTGGGGGTTGTAAGAAAAACATATTCAAATTTAAAATTTCTGCTTGATTTTCTTCTCGTTCTCATGCAGTTTTCGTTGCCTGCTAAACCTCATTCACCTTGCAGTTGTTTGTCGTTTGCATTTTGCCAAAACAGCGCGAGACGTGGAACTTTTCACACATGAAGCCAGGGCCAGGGAATCGGCATCGGTGTGTGTGTGTGTGTGAGCATACATATGTATGTGTTTACAGTTAGCGGGCGCCAAACCAAGGTGTCGCCGTGCACCCAAAATCGTTTCAGCGTGAATACATTTGCCCCGTCGCCATGTGTCCCTCGTACCTATCCGCCCCGTGTAAGGGCCACAGTGGAGCAAAGTTGACATTGAAACTAATAAAAATAATAAAAAATTACAAAATGATTAATTAAGGCCCAGCTGTTACTGTGCCTCAACTAGGCCAGAGGTTCGCTTAAACCCGTAAGGGGTGAGACGGGTAGATGTGGCCAAATTAGGGGGCCTTTTTAAGCTGATTGGAGAAACGAGAGTTGGTCCAGTTTCTGGGCTGCACCAGCAGGGCAGCAGCAGCACAGCAGCAGGTGGTGCATTCAATTTCTACTCCAAATTGAAGAGCTACTTTATTTTGCCACAACAACACACCCACAGTGCTTGGCCTGGCCATACCTTGAAAACGTTCGTAGCTGGCGAAATGTATTCGCATTTTCGCAAACGCGCTGCATTAATTACCGCAGCAGCCTCCACGAGAGCGTGTGTGTGTGTGTGTGTGGCAACGTTAGTGGCACGTTTCCCTGCCATGGTCTGGCCTGGCCTGGCCCGGTCTTTTCCTCTCCGCCTGGCTCCCGCTGGCAGGTGCTTTAGGCATCTTGTAGAGGAACGGCGCTGAAGCTGTAGCCGCACCGCAGCACGGTCAGCGCTTCACTTCGCTTCGTTTCGTTCGTTCGTTGGCGCTGATATGTTAAGCTGCATTTTGGCTTACAAAAATATGGAGAGCAGGGCATTTTCGGGCACCTGGAAATCCTTTTACCTTGTTTGGACATTTTGTGATGTATTACGTAAGTGCGGTATTTGCGGTGTATATAAAAGAGAGTTGCAAAATAGTCCGCACACACACCCACACACACACAGACATTAAGAGGTAGGAGTTGGAATCGGAATGCTTAAATGATGAAGCGTGTGTGTGGCCCTAAAGTTGGCAATGAAAAAGTTGTGTATACATTTATATATTTATATATATTTATAAGGGCCGGGGAATGGACTTTGAACAGATAAATTATGTGAGCTTTGCTTCGGATTTCGTTATGAGTCGTGAAGTTTAAAGGACTTGCAACCGTATTCACAACTGGGGATTTTTTTTTAAGCTGATATGATAAGCAATTCAGAGATCTGCATGGCAGTGGTTTCGAGTTGGGCTGGCTCATAATTGCTTAAAAATTTGGTACACGTAAGCTGAACGGCAGAATCTGATCCTGTGCGAGTGATTAGCTTATCGACAAAAAAAAAAACAGTCACAACCCCATTCAGTTGTTTGCAGAGTTAATGCTGAGAGAGTAATTCAGCTACCTACATTGCAAGGAGTTGGACAAGCACGAATAAGTCCCTATAAACTTCACTGAAACATTCTGAAAAGGCGTGGAATGCAAGTGAAGTCCATCAGACTTGCTACAGGAATGGCATAGCATCACATCTCATATCTAAATTTCTAAGAAAACTTCAAGAAATATACCTTATCAAGTAAGTCCCTACTTACTTTCTTTAGAGCTGATACATTTTAAACCAATTTTAACTTATTGAGAGAAGAACTTTTGCCTATGGAGCAATTTCAAAACAAGTCAAGGATTTTTTCAAGTAGGAATCGCCACTAGACCTGCAACCGTGACGTGAATTTGGCCGTGTCACGGTGTTGCACGTCTTTCTTGAGTGAACATTTGTGATCCGTAAGTTTTTCGTGAATAAATTAAGATTGGGGCGCTTGATGTGACCAATTGGTGCCAGCTCGCACAAGCGGTCGTGACTGAAATGTCAGACCAAAGAGAAAGAGAAGGATTAATATTAAACTGCTCACAGTATGCACGAAGTTTTTAAAATTAATAACATGTTTTCGGGTATTTATCTCACAATGGTACGGGCACACTTAAATGAAATAATATCAGCTTTTGCAGGAATATCAAAAACCTCGGATATTTTAACTTTTAGAATTGCAGAAAAATCTGCTTTAAATTCTAAATATGTGGCAATTTATGCAATTAGAGTATTGTCATATTAAATCAGCTTCTATTCAGTTGTATATCTTTAGTGCGTGAATATTTGTAAAGTGTCCGTAAATCGTGCATGAGTCGTGAGTGCTGTTACAAAATTGCATTCGTAAATCGTTCTTAAGGAGATTTCTTATCGTGAATTTTTTGTAGTGTGACAGTAAATTCCCTCACATCCAACTGGAACTGGTTAAGAGCTCCACAGACTCAGAGTAATAACGCACATATCCAATCAATTAACTGTTTAAAATAAGATATTTTTCCATATTTGTTAAACATTTTTTCATAGAAAACTTATGGTCAAACTATGTGGCAAGTTTAAGACAGCTGGAGGTACACACAACACCACAAAACAGCAGCATTCTCTTCCTGTCAACTGTCAGTCCAACAGCCTTCTCTGCATGCCAGCAATGACATAACTGCTTGGGAATTTCATAGCAACATGAGAGCAAAAATAGAGAACGCTCTCTGCTTGGTGGTTTACCCACACACCCCTCTCTCATAAACAGCGAAGCTCTCCTCTCAAGTCTGCTTGCTCTCCTCTCTCTCGAAGCTGAGAACGAATTTAACTCGATTTGAAGAGCGAAATTCTTGAAAACTTAAGAACGAATAGATTAATTTTCAAGAGCGATCGTACTTTTCCTTACTCCAATAATTTTTAATGACTTGCAACAAGTCTGTTGATTCCGGTATTCTAAACTACAAACGGCTACTAGAATAAGTCACCGAAAACAGAAATCTTTGGTTTCTTTCTTGGCATGGAACTATGTTCAAACATCTACCAGATCAAAGTCCGCCTTCTTCTTTCTCTTAGCATGTATTTATTTTATTCACAGTGAACGTTTCCACAGAATCAATAACTGCATCCTTTGACTACAAAATGAAGCAAGTCTCTGATATCATTTCAATGACGCTGCTCTGGGGTTTCCTAATTGATTCTCAACATTATCGAGAACTCTTGCTCGTGTTGTTTACCACAATATGTTTGCATGGACCACAAATATACATAGCCGCAACCTTGTCACACCATTTTGCCACAACGTAAAAGGTTTCTGCTGCTCCACATTGCATACTCAGCATACAATGTGTGTGTGTGTGCGTGTGTGTTGTACATATCGTATTTATGACCATAGCATATACGATGGCAATATAAATCAAAAGCTTTTCCAACTCCATCCATCATCCATGGCCTTACCCCACAGTTCCTCTGCCCTGCCTGCATTATCACACGAATTAACTGCACATTTCCACTTTCCACTTTTGCTCCTCCCAATTACAGAGATGCAACCCCTTGGGGCGGTCGCCTTTGGGCATTGTTATGTGTTACCCCATAATTCCCTGGATAAGCGATTAAAGAAACGCCAAGCGTTAAACTAGGCAGGTGCCAGCGCAGAAGAAGTTGAAGTTGTTTCAAGGTTTTGGTTTTTTTTTTCTTCCGCTGCTGCTGCAAATTGAAGCAGCGATGCAAATTGGAGAAAGAAGAAAGAAGCATCATCCTTGTTGTCGACGTTCGTTGTAAGCAAATTCAATTCAAATTTCGTAAGCATTAAAATGTTGTTGTTGCTGCTGGCTGTTGCTATTGTTGGCTGGCTGCAGAAAACTTGGAAAACTTTGCAGAAAACGCCGCGAAATAAAAGTGATTGTAAGTGGGAGAGTGAAGCAGGGCACAAAAGCAAGAAAATTTATGAAAAGATAAAAGACGCAGGCGTTCATTCAAACATAACACACACACATACACACACTCACTCACAGGTGAGGACAAGCGCCAAAGCCAAGCAATTTTAAATGTCGGCAGGCGGCCAACGATTGAGGAGTCGGAGTAGGTACACTCAGCAAAAAAAAAACAACACAAGAATCACTTGAATTGAGTACAAGCGATGTCACTAGTAGGGTAAGTACATTATACAAACATGCTTAATTCAAGCTCCACATACCTTTTTTAAGTGTTAAATCAAAACCCGATTAACTTCCAAAATAAGTACAACTTAATCTTCCCAATCCCAATACATTCTTAAAACCAAAAAAGGGGTACATCAAACCAGTACAAAATGTATTTCCATTTTCTTCTCGAAATAAGATCTTTGCATTAAGCCAAAGATTCTGGCAATGTTCAAAGGCCTTGAACTCACCAAAAACCAAGATGGTTAAACTGTAGATCAGAAATCTATCATCATTCCATCGAAAAAAATGTTAGAACCAGTTGGGAATTTTAAGAAGAGAAACGCTTAAATAGGTAATTCCCCTTTACAGTTGCTAACTTTGTGCAGAAATCTACCATTACTGCATAATAAAAGTGTTAGAACTAGTTGGAAATTTCAAGCATAGAAACGCTTAAATATATAAATCGATTTTACAGTTGCTCACTTTGTGCAGTTTGCTTTATAAGTCTATTTTGTACTCAATCCAAGATATTTATTTAAATTGTTTTCTTACTTTGGAAAAGAAATGTTATTGATATATGAACTTTTGTACTCAATACAATAATATTAGTGGTCGCTTTTCGAGCTGAGAATGTTTTGCACTTAATTTAAGTACTTTAAAGAACAACACAAACTTGAGATTTGACGAACAAAAAGATTCCATCGTTCTAGAAGTCTGTAGGTTTAGTTATCCAGACTCTGTACTCTGAAAACGAGAGCAACGAGAAATTACGGTTAAATAGTCTTCGCTTATGTTAATTAACAGAGCATTAACATAAATGTAATATCAGCAATATGTTAGCATACAGATGGACGGACGTACATGGATGTATCGACTCAGATGTGGATGCTAATCAAGAATATATATACTTTACGATATCGCCTAATACATTTGATCGACTTTAGAATACCCTATTTACTATATTAGTAGCGGGTGACAAACTAGGAATACTTGACTTGCATCAAGACAAAAGCAGAGTTACCGGTAAGTGGAGTGCTTGATACAATTACCAAAATCTCATTTCGAGTACAATTTATGCATTTTCCTTACTTTTATTAGGTACACTCAAAGAATTACTAACTTAATTGATACTTGAGTTACGTAAAAATCAATCTTCATTTGGTAAACTAAAGCAAAATATTAGAATACAACAGATTATAAAAATTGTAGGATTTTCATTCATCGAAACTTACCTAAAATGTTAATAATACTCGGAAAACCAGAACTAAGACATATTTTGGTATGGTATGGTATGTAATTGATTATATTGAAAGTCTTCTCTTTTAGATCGAAAGTGTCTTAAATTAATTTTGTTTCAATCTTCAAAAAAGAATATGAATACTTATAACAATTTCTAAAATGAACCAATCTTAAAATTAACTTTCAAAAACTGTATTAACTAAATGTTTTTAAAACAAGTTCACTCAAAAATCCAATACAAATACAAAGATGACGTCTATCTTCAATTCATAAACCAAGGGTTAGAACCACTTGGGAATTTTAAGTGCATTGACAAATTCATACAACTTTCAGTGGTGTCTTTACCAGTCTTATTGATACTTTTAGAAAATCCCACAAAATTTTCAACTTCAAGTGTTCTACAATTATAAGACTTGCAGTTGGAATGAGAGTTTTAGCGCCTTATTGTCTGAGTGTAGCGGTCGTCCCCATACACTTTGTGGCTGCCACTTGAGGCCGCATTACTTCAACTTTGAAGATGCTCGAACGCGCGACGGCAACGAAGACGACTAAAGCGTCACCTAGCGTGCACAGCTGGAAGCCTGGAAATGTTTATGGAATGGTGAATGGCGAAGGGGCAGTGGGGGATGGGGCAGGCCACGACCCACTGTCCTCGTCTCTTCAGCGTTGTGCTGTGTAATATGCAAACAGATTTTTTTCACTTTCATTGGGGGGTTGTGTTCGTTGCTTGTTTGCAGGCAAACACAGCAGCCCAAACCCACAAACCTTCTCCACCGACCGCCCCTTGTTCTCAGCCGACCACAGAACGTTTGCTGAAAAGAAGTTTTTTAGCAACTCAGCAAAAAAAGGAAATACAAAAGCGGTAGAAGTTGAGAGAGCGAGTGGTGTGGGGGAGGTGGGGAGGGGGGGGATTGGCAAAGTGGTGGAGGAGCAGGCTTTGTCTGTGGCAGCACATTTTCAAAATGTCCTCGCCAGGACAGTGTTGCCTAATGTCATGTGCATGTGTACGACCCCCCTGCCCTCCCTCCGTTCCACAACCCTTGTCTTGTTTGTGAGGCAATAAAAACACGCAACAAAAGCTGAAAGCTGCAACACACAAAACATTTAATCACACTTTGCGAAACTAGTTCAAAATGGAGCTTGCAGCGGTACTCCCCTCCGCCCTCTCCCTCTCCCACTCACTGTGTATGTGTGTGCGCTTCCTGTGACCAATTGGCAAATTAACTTTCATTTCAATTCATTGGCCACATTTGAAACATACATTAACACCTGCCACCGAGCAATTGAAATTGTATAGATACTCGCACCACATACCTAAAAGTATGCGACATCATGCATGCCACTGCCACGCCCCCTACCCTGCTAGAGCTTGCTAACCATTTGATTGGATTTGTTTGAACTTTACGACATTTTTGGCTTTGCTGTTGCAATTGAATAGGTTAATCGAGTCAAATTGTGTTTTATTTTTTTTTTGTGTTTTGTTGTTTGCTTCTCTTTTTGAATCGAATTGAATGACATTTTTGTCTTGGACATTGGAAAGGATGTTTAGGGGCAGAAAATTGGATTGAATATTCGGTAAAGGCAGCCTTAGATATTGAAATTCGGGAAACAAAGTACGAAAGTCTGTCAAGCTCGACTATAATATACTCTTTACCAACAAAAGTGTATGCACAGTATGAATTTTGAAAGCAGTGCTGCTAGTTATTGCAGCGAACATTCTTTTGCTCATACACAATTCTAATTTATAAATATGATCTGAAAGAACGAAACTTCTAACTATAAAACTGTGGCCTGGGCGGCAGGGGGCGTGTCAAAAATTGAAAACAAACAGCCAGTACAAAAAGATTATGTGCTGAGATCTGAGATCTGTTTGTTCATACATGGCTATATCGACAAGAAGGCAAGATGAATAATAGCAAAAATTCTGTCCCAAGAGTTGTAGTTTCTTTGATTCATTTCAAGATTCTACCAAGATCGTACTTTGACTAAACCGTGACTTCAATGCGCAACCCACCACTCGCCCACTAGACATTATAGGGAAACAAACAAGAACTATGGTTAACTGCTGGATAATTAGCCAGAAAAATGGTTAACTAAAAGAAAGTTAACAAGATTGGTAAACAAGATCCAGTATATTGAAAGGTCGGTGATGATTCTAGATAGTTTACGTGTGCTGAACACTAATCTGATTTCAGAAATGGTACATCAAGTCCAGGTTTTGGTAATTTGAGGGAAAAGTTGCTTAATATGCATATTCTGACCCATTTTATGCTCGTTTCATGGGAAAAATTTTTATTTGTTTTGGTTGACTTTGATATTTTCATAAAGTACTATTTCTTAGCATTAAAATAAACTATCCCATATATTTCTAGGATTTTTTTAATGCGAAAATATACCATTTTGCATACGTGTATTTTGAACATGAAAGAAAGTCGGTCAAGCCCGACTATAACATACTCTGTACCAAGAAATTTTGTCTTTTGATCATAACTCGAAAACCGTTCATCCGATTTTCTTCATTCCTTTGGCGGATCGATAAGTTATTCTAATAACTAAATATGTCCAGAAGGAACAAGCCATCTATCTTCAAAACTGTGGGAGATATTACGTTTTTTCTAAATTGCGGGGGCGGGAGGGGGCGTGGCCAAAATTGAAAATAAACTTGATCTGCCTGCAGACATAAGAAGCATATGTCCCATACACGTCAAACCTCTATCTCTTACCATCTCTGAGATCTGTGAGTTCATACGGATAGACAGACAGACGGACAGACGGACAGACGGACATGGCTATATCGACTCGGCTGTTGATGCTGATCAAGAATATATATACTTTATGGGGTCGGAGATGCTTCCTTCTGGATGTTACATACTTTTGCACAAACTTATAATACTCTATGTACCTACGGTACAGAGTATAAAAATATTGAACATGTTTATTCAAATTTGTTTATATTTGCTTAAAAAAAATTGTGAAATTTTTGGTATAGTTTATTTGAAAGCTAAGAAGTAATAGCTTACGATAATATCAATGAATTTCCCATAAAATGTGTCTAAAAAGGGTCAAAGTACGCATTTATGGTAAAATTAAGTTTACATTACCATAAATCTAGACGCAATAGACCATCAGACTACGAAAATCGTTTAGAATCAGCAACCCTTCAATATACTGAACAAATACGTATTATGTTGACATGTGTAATTGAAAGGAACAATGTTGTAAGAGTATGGCATGTGAGGTAGGGCCTCCAATTTCAAGATGTGTTTTTTCAAATTTCCTAAAACTCCATCTTAAGGGTATTTTCTTAATAAAACCGAAAACTTTTCAAAAATCTAAGAAAAAACGACCATAAAAACTCGAGAAAGAAAGTGGAACTGCGCCAGCGCACACGTTTAATACAAAACATCTGAGATACTACGTATATCTTTCTCGAAATAAGCTTTTAGGACTTACCCTGCATACAAGAAACTCAGATAACAATTTTAAGGGATTTTTTATTTAAGCTCAAAGGCAAATTTAACCCTTGTTTGAAAAATGAGATTTTAGAAAAATCTAAATAATTAGTTTGAGCTTTGGGCTGTTACTCCTTTTTAGTATTTAAGAGAAGTTTTTTTCTAAATTTCATTTTTTTATGGTTAATTTTTGATCATTCTTTATATATCCGAAAACTGTTTCTGTTTATTAGAAACTTTTTCTGAATAGCAAGTTAATTAAAGCCCTGCAGTTCTTTCAGGGTTGATTAAGATCTGAGCAGTAGAAATAACTGAATTTTATACCTGAATTCAGGGATGTTTTAGTACTTCCCATAATATCTTGTCTAAAATCAGGTAAGGTCATGACGTAGTAGGGCATGTCTGTGGTAAAAAATAGGGCTGTATCTCATATACTGGTTGCCATGAATTTTCAGTACAAGCCTTTCCATTTCAGGACTGATTCAGGTCTAAGCCGAACTGAAGCGAAGTTACTGAGATACCTGCGAAATAGTTATGTTGATAAAAAAAACTCCATTTTAAATAAGTGACAGCACAACGTTTCATTTAAACGAACTGTGTGAAGTGCTGACCGTCAGTGTTGCTGCTATAAATTCTTTGCTTTGCCATTAACTTGGCTATGAATCACCCGATTGTTTTCAATTGTTTGATAAAATGCATATTTTAAGTTTGAACAATCTAGCTACCAAATTGTGGTAGATTTTATCACATTCCCTACACTCCAAGCCCTAAAATGTAAACATTTCATAGAGTTTTTGCCACTGGTCTGTAAATGCCATACAGAAAATCAATCAAAATAATTTTGATATAAAAAATTGACATATTTTTTATGGAAATCTGTGGCTTTTACTGACCCAGTGTAATAAATTATGCCCTGCCACTTGCCAAATTTGAGTTCAAAAAGTCGAGTAATACAAGTTCATGGCTCGTTACTATTTTCCCAGCAAAATTGGTTCGATGTCAAGATGCCAAGTGGTTGCATTAATCATAGTTTCCCTATCAATTCGATTTGCTTTCATTTCCGTTTAACTTACTTGCTTTCTCATTTAATTTCCATATTATGTAAAATATTTCACATAGTTTCTAACCCTCCTACACATGGTTTTACATACAAGCATGTAAGTCTTCCTGCTTTGCTTATCAACAGCTCCAAAGTACTAAATCAAATTCTGCCTCAATGCTCCCATTAACCCGCCTATGCTCACGGCAGAAAGAAAACCTCGCCCATCCTTCACCTTTTTATGCGATGTCACCGTGAGAGGAGAGCGGCCAAAGATAAACCCTAGCCAAATCCAAAACAAAATCCACATCACAAAAATTTTTAGCGTACTTAAGCCATTGCCAGGAGGAGTCATAGCAGGACCATGAACCTATTCAGCAGCAGCAGCAGCAAAAAAAATGAATAATTGCCAATATGCCACAAATTATTTCAAATGAAATGTGAGTGCCGGCCACAAACGAGCTCGTAAAATATGTATTTATGATTTATACGCAAGCCACAAATAAAGAAACAGGAAAAAAACGAGGCACAAAAACTGCTCCTGCTCATAGATAAAAGTTTGACAGAGTTGGGCGTGGATTGGGGGAGGGGGGGGGGGGGGGGGGTGGTTTGGGGTGGTTTGGGGCGGCGTGCCTTGCAATGAAATGCAAGCCAAAAACTTGGCAAGCAATGAGATAGATTTGACATAGACGGGGACCAGCCAGGAGCCACTTAAGCAACGCCCACCAAGCTCATTCTACTGATCCAACACAAGAGATTGGCAACATTCACTGGCATAAAGGTGGAAAAAAGCATGTAATGTAAGCGAACTAGACAAGTGCTCGACGGGGAAAAAGCCCTGTAAGTTATTCCATAATCAAAGTAAGCGTAAGGAAAACTGCATATGCGTTGGACAGTTGATAGGTTAGGGGTAGGAAAAGGCAGCCACTTTACTTTCTTTACTTTCTTCCCGCATACAGGTTCCTCCATCAAGGTCGTCATTAACTTTAGTTCATTTAGGCCTTTGGAGAATCAAAGAAAGTGTTGACAACTTTGCTTAAGCTGCCTTTACACTTGTCATATACATATCTCTGAATTGTCGGTAGTCAAAATTCTCCAGTCCTATGACTGAGGGATATAGAAGGTCTAAATTTTCAAAGTACTTACAGATGCTTGCTTTGCCATATTCAAAGAAACCTCTTTGTCTTTAAGACAAGGCTGCTTTCGTTTGGTCTGAGAATTGAGCCCACTTGACTGCACTGAACAGGAATAAACAGTAGCGGATCTGGAAGGGGGCTGAAGCCCTACCCAGGGGCAAGTTGTAAACATTTTTCAGCTTTAAGGCCTTGAATTGAGTGAAATATCTTGCAAGGCAATATCAAATTTGTATAAAAGATCTTCTGTGTAGTATTTTCACTTTATGCTGATTCCATGCAGAAGATAATACTTGGCTATACACAGCCCAAACGGGCCAATTCTAGCTCCTCTCCATCCCTAGGCTTTTATGATTCTAATTTTCACACAAGAAACAGGGACCTATGGCTTAGCGACGAGTCCGAACGGCATTGTTTGAGAAGCTTTATTATCGCTAGCTACTTCAAACCTGGCGCCAATAGGTAGTGAAGGTGACCGTGTGTGTAAGTTTTTTAAGAAAAACTTATTCATTAGGACACACATTACCCGCTACACCACACTGTTAATGTGTTTATGTTAGCAAAAAATTACATCGTAGTGATTAAATTGAGAACGAACAGTTCTTAAAACGTTTTCTTAAAACTGCACAGCAAATATAAGATTCAATTGGAATGGATTGTTCTTAATATCCTTTTTTTTATACTAAAATATGAAATTTTTATATCTTTTGGATGATTTGCAGATCCATTTAACATTAAATGGATATTTTAATATTAAACAAGAAAGAAAGTCGGTCAAGCCCGACTATAACATACTCTGTTCCAAGAAAATTATACGCTCAGCATAAATATTGATGCTGCAGTAGCAGCGAACAGTCTTTTGATCATAACTCGAAAACCGTTCATCCGATCTTCTCCATTCCTTTGGCGGATCGATAAGTTATCCTGCTAACTAAATATGTCCAGACAAGCCATCTATCTTCAAAACTGTGGGAGATATGACGCTTTTTCTAAATTGCGAGGGCGGGAGGGGGCGTGGCCAAAATTGAAAATAAACTTGATCTGCCTGCAGACATAAGAAGCATATGTCCCATACATGTCAAACCTGTATCTCTTACCATCTCTGAGATCTGTGCGTTCATACGGACAGACAGACGGACAGACGGACATGGCTATATCGACTCGGCTGTTGATGCTGATCAAGAATATATATACTTTATAGGGTCGGAGTTGATTCATTCTCGATGTTACATACTTTTTCACAAACTTATAATACTCTGTGTACCTACGGTACAAGGTATAAAAATGAATAAAATTAATATCCAAATATAGAGGAAAGCTAACTTTGGTTCTGCCGAAGTTGGTATACCCTTGCAGCGCCCTTTTCTTACTAAGACTACTTTCCGGACCTTAATTTTCTATGGGAGCTATACTATATAGATATCAGACTTCGACCAAACTTAGTAAAATCATGCAAAAGCCTAACAAACGAACATGTAAGAAATTTAGAGTCGATTCCATTTAAAACAAGAAAGTTTTTCTCAATAGAACTTCTTTATCGATCGATCATTCGTACTGCAGCTATAAGATACAGTCAACCGATTTTGACAAAACCTTCTAGAATTGTGTGAAATTATATCAAATAAACAAATGCCAATTTTAAGGACATTTTCATTGTAAACAAAAAAGTTTTTCTTACTAAGACTACTTTTCCGATTCCACTTAACTATGACAGCTATGCTATATAGATGTCCGATTTCGACCAAACTTAGTGAAATCATGGTAACTCATAGAAAATTAGCAAATTTTTCTCACAAAAACTAGTTTTTCGACCGATCGTTCCTATGACTATGAGCTATATGCTAAAGTGAACCGATCCAACCGTTTCCGACAAACTTGCAGGGTATTTGTACTAAAAGACTTCGTGCAGAGTTTGGTGAAGATAGTTTTCAAACTGACAAAGGAGACAGCATAGAAACAGACGGACGGACAAACGGTCGTGGGTAAACATACTTCGTAGAGCTGATCAAGAATATATATACTTTATGTGGTTGGGGAAGTTTCCTTCTTTTATAATACCCTCTGCAAGGGTATAAAAAGAGTCAGCCTGATACAAGTGAGTATCCATTTGATATTTTCGAAATATCTTTTTAATATTTGCCAAAAAGTCTCCTTGAAACTTGAAGAATTAAAAAGGTTTAGAAACTAAAATTGTTTCAAATTGATGACTAAATAGTGTCATTTTGATAACTACATTTAATTACGTATACTGAGCACTCACTTTCGTTGGTAAAAGGTATAATACAGTCGGGCTTGACCGACTTTCTTACTTGTTAATCATCAAGAGTGCTCGAAAATGACTCAACAATGTGATTTTTGTTAAATTGATCCTGCAAATGTAGCATGTTCGTTTCCGGATAACAAAATCTTTACCTTAAGACAGCTACTGTGACAGCTATGTTTATCACACCCTCGAGTATGCTTTTCTACAGGGTACCAAGTAAGTTGTTAAAATTGTCTGCGTTTGCGTTTCCGCAACGCAAAGGACATACAATATGTGTCATGTTTGTTGCAAACAAGCAAAGGCACAAATAAATAAAAAAGAACACGGAGAACCCCTCCCCCCACCAAAAAAACACCCCACAATTTGAAAGGCAGCCAAAAAAGTAGACAAAAAATTGCATTGCATTTGCAATAATAATAAGTTGTTTACGGCGCGTGAGCTTGCATCAAAACAAGCGCTGACATTTAGGGGCGGACACGACCAGGACATGGACAAGGATATGGACATGGACATGCAGTTGGTTTTTGCTTTGATTTAGGCATTTCCTTGAAGACAACGACAAAGAAGCCGCCGCCGCCGCCATCTGCACAACTCAATCTCTGCGTGCTCCCCCCCAGGTGGGTGGCGACACATTGGCGCCATCTAACATAGCTTTTGGGCAACCGAACAAAAAGCTTGACGCCATTTTTATGAATGAAAAGCGCTTGCCATGGGCCAAAGCTTTAAGAGCACATTTAAGAGAGCGAGCAGCTGGATCGAGAGAGCGGGAGAGAGCTTGGCGTTGGGGTTTCGGCTTTTCCCACGCAGCAGCTGACGGCAGAACTTTAGTTGCAAGTTGCACGTTTGGCGGCGTGGTAGTCACGTGCCAGCTGCGAAAGGATGTGCAAGGACACTGCAGTAGATGGCGAAATGGCAAATGACGGAGTCTCGTCTGTGATTTTGCATTTGCTGGGCAAACTTCGTTGCAACTTCGTCGTCAACAAAGGCACAAAATGTTGCTAGACGCAAGTTGGCGGGGTCATGCAACCTTAATATGTAAACAACACCGTTTGTCTCTTCTCCTTAACTCCTCGTTTTGTCTGACTGGCTGTGTGTGTGGCAGTGTGCGTGTACCGGAAGCAGACATGTTGTGACACTCTTTGACTTGACCTCGCCTAGCCGCCCAGACTTGCATCTGTTTATGTGCATATGTATGCACGCATGTCAATCAGCGGTAACCCCCCACAGCAACAAAACAATTTTCGGTTATGCAAAAGAGCTACGAATATTTTGTGACCCAGTTTAAGGCCACGGCACAAACTGCAGTTGCAGACACAGACAGCGTCGGGCACGAGTTACGTGAGTTCTGAGGTCCTGGCCCATGCGGGTGGCTTCTGTTTGGGCCAGACTAGGGACTTCCATACAGTAGGAGAAGCCCTGGCAGACACGTAGCACACAATTTCGTAATAACTTAATCGATGTCGACTCTTGAGCCGACTCTAGAATTTTTGGTATCTTTTATTTTCTTTTTCTCCTTTATTTTTCTCCCATTTTTCGTTCCGTTTCGTTTTTTTTTTTCCTGCGGGGAAGCCTATCAAGTAGGAGCAGGAAGTTGGCAATATATTTGACTGCTCTGCTAACGGAAACGCGACTAAGGTCCTGTTACTGGTTTGACAATGGCTGCAGGGCGGAAAATGTCGCTTAGAAACGGCAAGGCCCTCCACCCGCCCCCCTTCCCAGAGCCAAAGAAAGAGTCAACGAGCTGGAAGCAATGAAGGCTAAAAGTTGTTGCTGCTTCACGGTGCAGCCCGGTGGTGGGTAGATAAGCTGGCAAAGTGTACTTATTCATGGCAGAACTAATAACAAGACGAACTATGCATAACTAGTTTGCAGGTGTGCAAAGATTTTGCCAAAATTCAAAACTCAATCTTGAATATTTTGATGATTGGCTGGTGGGTTTATAAGGAGAGGCCGACCGACTGATTGAAACTGATGATAGCTGCTAAGAATTAAACAGAAAAAGCAAAAAAGGATCAATTTGGACTGAATATGTCTTCAGTATCCTTTAAATCATCCAACTGAACTGAAAGTCATCTAAATTATGTTTCTTTTTCATATCCTTTGTATGATTTTCAGCTAAGCTGGATGATTAAATGGATTGTTAAGTCTAAATGAATAGGGAATCCATCCAATGGATATTTTTAATATCCTTTTTCCTCTGTGTAGTTTTATCACGAATTCTGAGCTCTGATTTTCTTAAATCAAAATCTTGAAATGAAATTTCAATATTTTCTCTCTTCAAATGCAGTAAAATAGGGATTTAATCTGAAACCAATTTTGGCTTAGGTGGTACCCGAAAAATGCTTTGCTATCTTTATGAGCTCTAAGACTGTGAGATACTTAATGCAAGGTATAGCCTTAAGCCTCTGAATGTCTGCAGGAGCTTCGTTTTGGAAGTACGAACCCAGCGTTAAGTCAAAGGTTTACTTAGTCAAACTTAAACTGCCTTTGAACTAGTACTTTCTACACAGAGAAAACAAGTGCCAAAGTCAAATTCGGCACTGTCCGACTTCGATTTACCCATTAGTCATTACTTAATTTACCTTACGCTTTTTCTATACGAGTTCGGGTCAGTCATTTTAAGTTTTGAGCAAATAGTTATAGATCGTTCCTATGGCAGCTATAACCTAAAGTCATCCGATTTTGACAAAACTTGGAAGAATTGTGTGAAAGCTTTAAAAACAAATATGTACAAATTTTTAAGAGGTTTACATAGAAAACAAAAAAGTTTTTCTTACTAAGACTATTTTTCTAACCTTACTTTTCTATGGCAGCTATACTATATAGATGTCCGATTTCGACCAATCTTGGCAGAAACATGGAAAAGCATAGAAAACTAGTAAATACGTAGTTTAGAGGCATTTTCTTTTAATACAAAAATGTTTTTCTTACTAGAACTAGTTTTTCGACCGATCGTTCCTATGGCAGCTATATGTTAAAGTCATCCGATCCAGCCGGTTCCGACAAATGTGCAGCGTATTTGTACCAGAAGACTTTGTGTAGAGTTTAGTGAAGATAGCTTTAAAACTGGCAGAGGAGATAGCATAGAAACAGACACACGGACAGACAACTCAGCTCGTCAGGCAGACTAAGAATATATATACTTTATGTGTTCGGCAATGCTTCCTGGACAATTTTAATATACCCTCTGTATAAAAATATGTATATCTTGTCGGTGTGACTCGATCCCACAACCTCCACTTTCTAAGGCTACGTTCTAACATCCGAGCCACACGGCTTGTTAACAGCTTCTTTCCGGCTATAAACTTAAGTTAACACTGACTCAACTGACCTTACAAACATTTAGGAAAACTGACCTTATATTAAGGTGACCATTTCCAAGAAAAAAATTACCTAAATTTTCTCTTTCAGGTCAATATCTGAATGTTCAGTTAAAAGGTCGCGTTGAAAGGCAATTTATCTTTTTAGAAACTGCTTAACCTTAATCCTGGGCTACTTTTTGTTTGAGTGTACATGTTTCCAACCCACTCACCAAATTTCCAGTTAATACCAAGAAGCACAGATACGAGAACATTAAAGTCAAAATGATCACAATCGATACCATAAGCTGTCCATGAAGTTTCCTTTTGAAGAACAAATTTTCGAAAACTGGATTTGTCTTGAAATGTTTCGAACACTTAACTTGGTTAAAAATTTGATAGAGTTCTGGAGAATCCTGTTTAATCGGATCGGTAGTCAATATTATTTACAAGAGCAGAACATGAGCTGCTCCTGCGGTTTGGCCCTCCCATATTCCTTATAGGTTGAAACATTGCTTGTGTACGTACAACAACTTTTTGAGATTTTACAAAGATAGCCAAATTTTGGGAGGACTTATCTAGAGTCAATCTCAAGACCAGTCAACAACGGCGACATTTTAGCTCACAGAGCCATTGTACACATTTGCTGATGCACGTCTAAATGGCTACTTATATAATACTTTTCTCTGCGGTGGTTTTGTGGAGTTGAATTGTGTTCATTTCAAGAACATTTGGAACATCGAATTTTAAAAACATAGTTCATTTTTTACCAGTGAATCGTAGAGTCGTAAGGTCCTGAAAATGTATGAAAAAAGGCAAAAGAAAGTATGTCCAATATCATAAATTACACATGTACTTGACTAGCAGCAACAGCCGAGTGAATATAGCCATGTCCGCCTGTCTATCTGTCAGCAGGATCACCTAGAGCAACCAAATTTGTAATGTAGACTAGTTTTGTTTGCAAGCAGATGAAGTTGTTGGTCAAAATTTTGTATATCTCCATATCATTCTTTTAATTATTTCCTGCAGTTTTTTTAAACAGTTGACTGGAAAGCTTTCTAAAGAGCTAACGACCAGCTGTAAGGATTAGCAAGAGCCCCTCTAGTTATATGCTCAAAAGTATGCTACAATTTTAACATAATCCCAAACATATAAAGTTGTCAAAGAACTTCACCAAAGCATAGTAAATTTGAAGAAGATTTCTAACCAGTTGCCTGCTAATTAGCTTTAATGACACGCAGCACTCCCAGAAAACAGCGAATATTTATCAACTCTCAAACTCAAACTCTCATTGCACAACCAAAACAAAATATTTACTTTTCTAGTGTCAAAATTGCCATCCTGTACTATGCATGGCGAAACTCAATAGAAACCTCAGGCAGCAGGTTATAAAGAAGCAAAATTGTAGCCAAATCAAGGCAGTTGTGTAAAGAAAGCCGGCAGCCAGTCAGTGAGCCAGTCGGCACCTATGGAAAAGGAAGAAAAAAAAGAGCCAAACAGAAGGAACCCAATATCCACAGTCAGGAGGCAGGCAGGCAGGCAGGCAAGAGGCAGCGTCTGCAATTGAAATGGGCCCAAAAGACAGTGAACAACAAACACATAAAGTCGATAACCCGGCTTGGGTACCAGAAGCCCAGACACCCAAAGGGGATGTCGAGACGTGTGGAGACGTGGAGGAGGAATATTTGCTCGTCTGCTTTGCCTATTTTAGTTTTTAGCCGGTCTCAGTAGTTGCGACTTATGACTTCTCTTTCCGTCGCGTTGAAGTTTTTTCCTTTTGTTCCATTGATGCAGCTTGGTTGGTGTTGACATTCACAGCGCTCATTAAACCGACTTCAACTCTTCCCGGGCAAGGAATGGGATGTGATGGGGGCGTGCTTAAAGTGTAACTACAATTTGCTCTTCCCTGGCTGCTGCTGCTGCAGTTGTTGTTATTGCATAATTTTAATGTGTCGTCCTTAATTTAAATGCTTCCGCTGCACACGGAGAGAGAGGGAGAGAGAGAGCATAAGCGCACGAAGCGAATCCTTGGCAACGTCACGACATGGCCTCCAAGCAGCTCCTCCCTGTTGCCCGACCCACCAGGCGAGCGTTCTAGCATTGTCGTGTTCCGTTTTTCGGTTGCCAAAAAATTGTCTATTAGTTGGGCCAGAATGAACATTCTATAATAATGGCATATGACAAGCGCCACATGCGGCTGCAATTGAAGGAACCGGAGGACGAGGAGGAGCAGCAGTAGTTGAATCCCGGATCTTGGGCCATGCTTATTAATTTAAAATTTACGTAGCCAAGGCTTGAAATTGCAAACGTTCAGCCAAAGGCAACACGACATTTTGATACTTCGTACAAGTTAATTAATTGTTGCCAAGGACCAACCTTTGCTGGCTCCGGCTGGCAGGCGAGGGTCTACTTTCAAAATCCTGGGATCGTAGGCTACTTCCAGGGAAACTTCTGAGCAACTTCAAGCACAACCCTCGCCCATCTACATATATGCAGTGTCATTTATGTAAATATTCAAACACCCTCAGCAACCAAGAAACGCCCCCTAAAAAGTTGAAAGCCAACACGATGCGAACTGGCAGCAAAGATGAAGAACAACAACAACATGGACAGCGCCAAAGGCGCAACAACATGACCAGGACACACACTCCCATTGCATGTGTGAACTTTTTAACCAAACTCGTGCCAAAGTCAACAAAACATCGACGGGGCAGCCGGCAAAGCAATGCAAAAGTGGAAAGCCGAGCGCCGTGGCAAACCATCTATCAAAGCGCAAGATGCGCCGGCCACAGCCTTAGGATAATCACATTCAAAAGAAAAATGAAGCGAGCTGCTGCAAAAACATCACCAGCGATAGAGGAGGAAGAGGAGCAGCAGCAGCAGCTGGAGAGAAATATAAAGGAAGCAGGACGACACAGGAAATGTTGCACGGTAAAATTCAAACGCCCCCAAAAGGGAACCCACTGAACTTTGACTGATGCGAGCGAGTGGGCAACCGTCCGTCCGGCACTTATTTTATTGACAATTTCTCTCCGTTTTCTCTCCGTTTTTTTTTTTTTGCTGTATTTTTATTTTCCTGCTTTTCAATTTGGCGTTGCTTGCGGCAAATTGTTGTTAACTGCCTTCAATGTCTAACGACTCTGTGTGAGTGTGTGGGGGGGAGGGGGTTTATAAATTAATCAGGAAATCGAAGCAGCGACTATAACGACGCCCCCTCTGTCTGCATCCTGAGAACGCTGCAGACACCCGGCGCAGGTATTTTGAAAATTTGACAATTTTTAGATTTAAAAATAATACAAAAAAAAAGGGAAAAGAAAAAATTGAAGTGGCAAAAATATTTTTCATCAACGGTTTGTTTCCTAATTGAATTCCATTTTGCTGGCGGAATCGAAAGTGAAAGACTTGAATGCAAAACTAGGCACATTTTTTCGCCTATGTCAATTAAGAGCCAGTTCCATTTTATGGCAGATGGAAATTGGGTTGAGAAAGACTTAAAAGAAATGCGATAATTCGATTTGAGCTTAGGCTAGCTCCCTCAGCTCACAACTGAACGATTCGTTTCATACCGCTGATAAGTCAGCTTCCATAAGACAACTCAAACCTCTACCTGTGTTGTTAGAGGCTGCTTGGAGTTCTCCTCAGCTTTTCCCAATGCTTATCAACAGTCCTTCTCCAAGTTATATTCAGTCTATCCCAACTCTATCCAGCGGGTTCCATTCCATTGCCTTTGCCTTCTTTAGCTAATTTAACCCCATCAAGATTGTTCTTTTCCTTGCAGAGGAACCGTATGGAAGTGCTTATAATACGTTGGATACGAAGAGGCTGCTTTTGATTATGCTGGTTTTATCTGACTGACGACAGCATTACAAAGGCACCTTTAGCTTTATGGAAAACCGAATCCTCATTCTCTTTTAGTACCTTCATATTATAGCAGCTGGACTTGTACAAACCATTCCATTCATTAGAATTCACCTTATCTAAGATTTCACATTCGGAAAGGCCTCACTGGAGCAATCAAGTCTAAGACTATATCAGAATGGGAATCAGAGAATATATACCTGCCGAATGGCACTCAGGACTGGGAACCTTTGCAGCATAAGCAACCAACACTGAGAGCTGTCCCAAATATATAGCCATGAAGGGGATGTGATGAGAAAGAGACCTACAGTTTAATGCCGAATTTGAACGCCAAAGTTTAAGAAGTTTTCGCAAGGCTAATTATTTCAAAGCGGACGCCAACAGCTAGAGTGAAGGTAACCGAGTGTCCCGAAGCGGCATCGAACCCACGACCTCTTGCACTGCAGTCACACACACTACCCACTGCGCCACACCCGGCCAATTCTAATGAGTAAGAAAGAAAACGCGAAAGAGAATCGACTAAAACATAGTCTGTGCCAGCGATGTTCACCCATAGCCCTCAGGGGCCGAACACTTTCGGTAATTCACGCCGAATGCTTGCCGAAGTAATGCTTCAGTGAGTGTCGGAGAGAGACAGAGAGCGAAAGAGAGCCTCTCTTCTTGATCATCGCTGCTCAGTGCCAACGAAAATACGCTCAGCATTAATTTTGATGCTGCAGTAGTAGCTGGAAGCTGCGCTGCTACTGCGCTGCAGCAGCAAATAGTCTTTTGATCATAACTCGACAACCGTTCAGCCGAACTTCACCATTCTTTTGGCAGATCGATAAGTAAACCTGATTACTAAATATGACCGGAAAGTACGAACCATCTATCTTTAAAACTGTGGGAGATATGACAGTAGTTCCCAATTGCGGGGGAGGGTACAATAAAAACAAAAGCATTCTGAGTCGATTAATCATCAATTGTTTGCAGTTTTCTGTCACATAAAATGACAATTTTGTCAAAGATAAATATTCAGATTATTCCTGTTTTTTTTTTTGTGCTCTGTCAGTACCGGTCTTGGCCTTAAAATATGTATTTAGTACTCGTTTACTCTTGGCTTATTCCATTTTACACTCCCTTCATCATCCTCACACGACTTCACCTGGACAATTTGGGTGTCCAAAATCTTGAGTGCACACAGCTTAATGCTCGAGGTAAACAAATCCCTGCAACGTTGCTCAAGTTGGCTTCATTTTCATTTGATTCACACACACACACACACGCACGCACACAAAAAGCTGGCAAACAAACAAATTGAACAAAAAAAATGGAAAATAATAAAAGAAAAACTGGAAACCAAGTCGAGAAATGCATATTTATTTGCTCAAAGTATCGAGAGAAAGAACCCCGACTTTGACTCCGACTCAGACTCTTTTTTTATTATTATCGCTAAACGGCATCGAAATGTGAGCGATATGTGCATAGATTTTGTTCAGCTTTTTGTTGTTGCCGTTGCCGTTGTTGTTGTTGTTGTTTTTTCCAACTTATTTGTTATTTGTTGCATGAGTAATGGGGCGTCTTTCGGTGCTGATGCAAATGCAAATGTATCTGTATCTTTGGTGCATATATAAATAGTATTTCAGTTGAACGCACAGCTAAAATAGCAAAAAGGCGGATGGCGGGAACGGTCGCTGGCTACACGGTATTGTGTTTCAAAAATTTTTGTCAAAGTTGACACAAATCAGGCGAAGAGTTGACGGGCCCAAACAAAAAGCCAGAGGCCTTTCATCAACGTCTCTATGTTTGGGTGTGGGTACACTTAGAAAAAAGACTGTTACAAGTCTATTCAGTTCGAGATGTTGATACATAATTGTGCCCTCAAACTATATTAAAATCTTAAAATTCTGAAGTCTCCTCGTTCGTTTTCTGTATATGTATTCAAATCTTTTCTCAGTTGTCAGTGGCAACTTCTACACTTCAATTGCCCACCACTGATTTGGTCTATCTCAAATTATATTAAAATCGTCTTCTGTTTGTGCATACAAATCGGTTCTCCACTGATTTAGTCTATCTCAAACTCTATTAAAATCTTTAAATTCTGAAGTCTCCTGTTCGTTTTCTTTATATGTATACAAATGTTTACTCAGTTGCCAGTGGCAACTTCTACGCTTCCATTGCCCACCACTGCTTTAGTCTATTTAAAACTACTTTAAAATCTTTAAATCATACTTTTAGGTCGATTTAAAGCTTTAACAATAGCGATTTACCCCTTAAGCAAGAATTAATCTTCTTAAAATAAGTACAAAATATTACAAAATCTGATTTTTAGTTATTTCCATTGCTTGATTCAAGAATGTTGTTTACCATTTTAAGCTGGGCTACAAACCGCTTAACACTTTCGGTTCTGTACGAAACTTATAAATTGAAGATCGTACCTTCTCCTTTCCGATTTGGATTCAAGTATGTTTCACACTTAATTTAAGTACCCGTATGCTTCAAACTTTAAGTACAAAACGATTTCAAAAATCCCCACCCATTCACACTTAAGCACTGACAATCGTTTTTCCTTTTCTTTATTTTTTTTTTTGCAAGTGTAGGTTCGTGTATGTGTGAATGACTGACATCGAGTGTTTCCAGGCGATAGCAGCAAATACATTTTCAATGCATACAATTACTTCCAGCAAACTGCTTACGAAATTAAAATTAAATTACACCGCTGCAGACGCTGCTGTGGGTGGGTTGGTTAGTGCAGCGTCTGGCCTGGCGTTTGCTTTCAAAAGTTCATTAAGTTATGTATGACTTGGTAGTTGACACGAAAAACGCCACAAAGGCGCACGCCACCTATGATGTGGGCAGAGAACGTCATTAAGTAGCTAAGACAATCGTGCCAATCATTAAAAATCTTGGGCCAGCTGGAGAGTCAAACGCTTTCGAGTGGCTTCAAGCTGCAATGCGGATGCCGTCGTCGTCGTCGTCACCTTCTCATCTCTGCAGTTATCAACACGTACGCAGCAGTCGCTGCCTACGTCTCGACTGCGACTGCGACTGCGGCTGACGTCGACCTGTCTAAAGCAGCCTAACTATGCTATGTTAGACGTTAGACCCCCAAGCGCATGTTTATAGACGCCCTAGATTAGGTCTTTGTCAGCACTTTTCGAGTATGTACTGTGCGGGCGGCAGCGGGCATGTGTTGGTGTGTGTGTGTGTGTGTGTGCAGTGTGCAACTGTGTGCTCGAGTGGCGATAGCTGCGAAAAATCCAAAGCATAAGCTTTGGCGCGAGTGGCAACCACTTGAGCACCCACCAGGCCCAGTCACAATCTCACAGTCGCTTGTTCCGGCCTGCTTCTGCTTTAGTGCCAGCCAAGACCAGGACGAGAGACTTGTCCGCTCGACAACAATAATGCTTACAACAGCCGCAACTGCAGTTATAGCCAAGAGGTCTATAAGCTAAGTTGGGCATCGTTAAACGCCATCAGAGAGATAGACACGAAACGTCTCTCTAAGGTAGAGAAAGAGAGAGCTAATGGCTAGATCTTAGTTAGAACTACGTTTTCTTCTGCTCGAAACCAAAATTCAAAAAAGGTACCATTAACATAAGAACTAGCAACTCTTCTTTTGCATAATCAATCAAATGATTGAGTTACTCAGAGAAGTATTTATAAGATTACTCGACAAAAAGGCGTCCTTAATTTGGAACCTTAAGACACTAATTGACTTAAAACATTGAAATCGTTTTCCCAAACTTAAATTCAAAACTTAACGTTTATAAAATGAAAGTCAGAAAGCAAAAAATGATTAATGTAAGTTGAAAATATCTTACACTGAGAAAAAAACTAAATTTAAAAGCAAAATAATATTCTCGAAAGCGATACAAAACGGTGTCAAATGATGACAAAGACTCAACTTAGTTTATCTTTGCCACGACTCCTATAATATGGGAAAAAACACCCCACAGTTTTAGAAGGATCGTTTCTTCCGGACTTATTCAGCAATCAGGATTATTTAATGATTCGCCAAAGGCTTAGCAAAGGTCGGATAAACGATAGTTACTGTTCCTATTGAAAATTGGAAAAGGGGGAACATGAAGTTGTGCGAATATATGTAACAGGGAGAAGGAAACATTTCCGACCACATAAAGTATATATATATTGTTGATAAGCCATTTCAAAAGAGCGCCTAGAAAGTAAAAAGAAAATGTTCACTTTCTTTATTGATTTTAAAGCGGCCTTTGACACTATCGACAGGCAAAAATTGATTATGAAATTGAGTTCTATCGGGGTATCGTTTAAAATGGTAAATATCATCCAAAGCTTGTACTCGAAAAACCAAACTGCAGTATGGGACGGAAGCACACTTTCGGATTGGTTTAAAACAAATAACGGGGTAAAACAAGGTTGCCTACTGAGTCCGCATTTGTTTGCATTATATGTCGACGACTTAGTTATGGCACTGCCAGGAGGAGTCAAGTTTGGAGATCAAACAGTGAAGATCCTGATGTATGCGGCCGACATGGTCTTATTAGCCGAAGACGTGCGAACACTACAAAAAATGATAGATGCGGCACAACGGTATTGCGACACCTGGGGATTGCAAATAAATATCCAAAAATCTAAGGTGATGATAATAAAGGAGCGAGGAAGAACAGCTAACGATGAGCAGTGGATGCTAAATGGGGAGAAACTCGAGGTGGTAAAGCGATTCACATATCTAGGAGTAACACTTACACCTAATATGAATTTCGCAAAACATATTGCCGAAAAACTAGCAGATGCCAAGAAGGCGCTGAATAGCACTTGGAAATCGCTTCTCGGGAAAAAACACGTATATCATTGCACGAAATTTAAAATGTTTGAAGCAACCGCCAAAGCGATAATGTGCTATGCAGGACAAGTCTGGGGTTACCAGTACTACGATGAGGTGGAGCAGCTGCTGCGGTTCTACATAAAGAAAATGTTTCGTCTGCCGATCAATACCCCAACATACGCCATTCACCTTGAAACTGGGCTCCAACCACTCTTCATCCAAACCCTGGAACAGCACTTTACCTATATAAACAAGGTGATGCATATGCCGGAAAACCGATTGCCCAAAATCGTTACGAAACACTTACTGCGCTCTAAATCGCAATTCTTTTCGACATGGGTAACACTAGCTGAAAAGCACAATATTAATTGGAATGAAAGTGAAGTTCACAACTGGCCCCATATGCAACAAGCAATAATCCAAAGGGAGGAAGTAGAAGCCAGAGCAAACTACGAGCAGAAAGCAATCCAGAGTAGCACCCGAAACACATACAAATTATTGAACCACAACTTAAACGAGCAAAATTATTTCAACGACATTTATGACTCCTTCAGCATATCAGTGATATTTAAGGCACGAGTTGAACTGCTCGCCTTAAATTTAATGCCACATATACCGACAGCAAACGAAGAATGTACTTTGTGCAACCTACGGGTTAGAGAAGACGTATTCCACCTTATCGCCATATGCCCCATTCTTAGCGAACTCAGGCGGTTACACTGGAAAAAGACGTCTTAGCGACGGAAAGGAAGAATACTTGGCGGTTCTAAACGGTGAAGACTGGCACATTCTAGCTGAGTTCTTAAAGGAGACTCTGAGATACCGGCGGAATATTATGAACGAGTACACTTGAAGGGGACCAGCACTGTCACTCAAGAGGAACGATGTGGTATCTCGCGACGAGCGGGGCAGCTGCATGTAGTACTCGAAAGTGGCAGGCATCCTCGAAGTGAGCTGAGTTTGGCAGACGGATATATTCCATGCCAATTAACTTTTAATATCTTTATATTATAACTATGTTTTTGTTTTTTTTTTTAAAGATACAACTACTACTACTACTACTACTATTGTTGATAAGCATGAGCAGCCGAGTCGATATAGCCATGTCCGTCTGTCCTTCTGTCCGTCCGTCTGTCTGATAGAGCCACAAATTTTTGCATTAAGATAGGTGTATGCCGTAAGCAGATCAAGCTTGTTTCAGATTTCAAAAAATCCCCCCTCCTTCATTTTTACCGAAAATAGCGTCAGATCCACAATTTTCAAGTGAGAGCCTCGTGGGTTAATATACATTAGTTTCTAACTTATTTCTAATTTCTATTTATTCTGAAAAGTACCATCAGATCGGACAAAAAACACCGCAGTTATAAGCAAAACAATTGAGCTTGTAGAACCGGGGGTACCGCGTCGTCAGTTAGGACTAAAACCGCTCAAAGGACCAAAAAGTGGGGTGATAATGATAAAACTTAATCTTTCAATCAGGTGAAATACAACAAATACATTTCTTGGCCTTACAATGTTTAGGGCTGGACACACTTCAATGCATTTGAAACATTTGTGTTCCCTTTGTATGGTCGATCTATAATATGTAACGATAAAAATGTGACTCTTTCTCCATGTCAGCTGGAATCCCATTCAAACATCTCTATCATTTGGCTGTCCACAACAATTTCCTTTTACATTAAACGCCAATTGACTTCAGGGGACTGTCTTAAATACCAATTTCAACTCTGGAGACAAATTTTGGCCCCAGTTTTTGGGGTCTTGTGTTTTTTGTTGTTTTGCCTAATTTACCAGCTCCATTGGGCCAGCTGTGAATGCCAAAAACGAAAATAAAAATTAAAAAAAAGAAATAAGACACACATCGGACACCAAAATGGCAAAAGATAACAAAAGCAGAGCAAAAACACATTCGACCATTTCAAGTTGAGGGTGGTGAGGAAAGGGCGCGGAGCGGGGAGGGGCCGTAGTATACTCGCATTGAAGAAGCCATTTGAAAATTTGAAAATTTTTTTGGCACAGGTACAGAAAAAAAATGCCCCCCTCTACCCCTTCAAACCCAACAAAAACATTGAGAAAGGCGAAATAAAGAGACAAACCAAAGACCGCATTGACTCTTCAACTATTGCGGCATATATGCACGATCTATGTGAGTGTGTGTGTGTGTGTGGTGTTTGTGTGTGTGTGTAGATATGCGCTATAGGTTATAATATGTTAGCGTAATGCCGAGTGCCACTCTGATGATGGGCGGAGCCAACAATTTCGCTAAACAAAAAACCAGCGGCGACAACAACACAAAGCCCCCTGTATGCATGTGTGAATGTGTGTGTGTGTGTGTGTGTGTATGAGCACTGCGGATGTGTTGGCGGCTCCAAGAGTTCCCTAAAAACCAGGGCGCATCTTGGCCAAGAGCCCCAGACAGTTGCATTTCGGCCTTTTCTGACTGCCAACTTTTCGAGTGGCATCAAATTTGGTTAATATGAATGTAGACTTTTGCCTTTTGATTAGCCTAATGAAACTATGCGGCAAGTAATGAGGCCAGCTTGCTCCATCTCAATTCAAATGGGAGCTTCCCACAGAGCAGGCAGGCGGCGGCGGCTGCAACTGCTATTGCCCTCCCAATTGACGTCGTCGTTTGTTGTTGTTTTCGAGGGAGCACAAGTAAATCTCAAGCATTTGATCAATTACAATTTCAATTTAAACCAACCCGCCGCCAGTCGCTCGTTCATTGTCTTCGATGAAAATCACACATACAGCACAATATACACAGAAACACAAATCAAAACGCAAAAAGCATACGAATCCAAATCAATTCGGTTAACAATTCAAATTGAGATACAAAAATATTAAGAAATTCCATTCGAAGCTGAGAAATTTGTCGGGTAGCGGCCAAATGGATTTAGATACTGAATGCAGTTCCCAGAAAAATATCAATATTTGTCCAAAGTCAAGCAGGTTTAATATCTTTGCAGTATCTTTGGCCACCAGGTTGCAAATACCTCAGCTTCTCATGTTTATAAGGCAGAAGCAAAGGCTTCGCTCTCTATTGGGCATAGGCAAACTCTCAAAGGCATCGCTGTCGATACAACGACAGTATAAGCTCGTTGTATTGCTTCGGCACGACGCTGCGCTGCGCGTTCGGCTCTTGTTTAGTTGAATCACATTTTGTGCTGCTCTCAACTTCGAGTGTTTTGCCAAAATGTAATGTAACAACATTAAACAAAACATTAGGCTTTGCTTCTGCTCAGCTTCTGAAAGCCAAACGAAATTGTCCTCTTCAAGCTGTGTATTTCTCTCATCGATAAACATAAAACACCAACACGAGAAAACAGAGAGCCAGTATTTTATTCTGCTTATTTTGTACCTGTCATTTTGGTGAGCAGACAGCATGGAAAAAATTGGTTGGTTGCTTGGTCATTTTACAAGGCATCAAAGGCAAACCTATCGGTTATCGCTTCAGTAAAGTTGACTTATAAATAGATTTTAGCACTTTTAAATAGAGTCTAAAAAAATAATCCAAAATTGTCAAAGAATAAGCACAATGTTCTTTGGGAGTGAGTTCTTACCTCAAGCGACATTTTCCCTTTACTTTTTTATTTCACTGATTCATATAAATCCGATTTGAGTTCTGAGGGATTTTGAGTTTGGCATATTTCGTAGTACATATTTTAACCGATTACCTAATGTTTTGCCATTATTTTGTATATATTTGTTTTCAAGAACGATTGAAGAGGATGCCTTCACAAAGCCATCAAAGTTGTAAAAGATCGATTCGTCGAAATCCACTGCGCAAACCGAAAATCATGTCTTGTGAGATGAATATCAGGACGGACAGCATATCGCTCATCATAAAACGTGACGGGGGAGTCAGTGCATTAAAAAGACACACCAGCCACTTGCTTGCAACAGCATTGAAACAAAAAAGGAAGACTAAAACGAAAGCGAACAATGCTTATAGACGAATTCTGTTTACTGACGAGAAAATTTTCAGCACAGAGAACCCATTCAACAAACAGAACGAAAGAGTGTTTGCTGTGTCCTCAAAACAATCGTTCGAAGTTATTTCGAGAGATCGGAGAGTTATGGTTTGTTGGGTAGTCGCCTTTGATGGGGTCGCCAAGCGAAAAAAAGAGTCAAAACTTAGGCGAAAATGTATCAATCCTACGTTTTGGTAAAGGTTGTGGAGCTTCTTAACCAGATTCCGCTACAGCTCTAAAGACAAAATCGACATAAACATGGCCTAAAATCCAAGTACCTAACCTTATGTACCGAACTTAATTTCAGCCCAGACCTGAATCCATTAGACTACAAACAGTGGTCCATTCTCGAGGCTATGGCTTGCTTTAGTAGACACCAAAATATTGAGACTTTGAAGTGCACCCTTGCTGAGCAGTGGATCTTTTGCCAATGCAAGTCCGCCTGTCCGTCCGAATAATGACAAACAGATCTCAGAGATGGTAAGAGATAAGTAAGAGGTTTGATGCGTATGGAACAAATGCTTATCTACTACAGTTTTATAGATAGAAGACTCGAACATTCTGTACGTATGAGGTTATCAGTATGATGTATCGATCCGCCGAAGTAATAGTGAAGATCAAATGAACAATAGTAAAGTTATGGGGAAAACCAATTTTTATGCATCGACTGGAACAGCGATGGGCAGCACTTTATGCACTTTGTGTGATAAGTACCAACTTACATACATAGTATGTTATAGTCGGGCTAGACCGTCATTCGTTCTTTTTTATCACTTCGGAACATAACGTTACGATGAAATTACCTTTCACTTTCGCTACGTTATAATGCATTTAAGTACTTGCCTGGGTTTACTGTTGTAGTTTATGCAAACTTTGATTTCTTTTAATAACTTAAAATTTACTGGCTCAAGTAGTTTTTGAAATCGAACCCACAACAGAGTGATCAGACTCGCAGGATCATATATTATATTTAGAAGGTTCGGTTCGAGAAACCAAGCCACACAATCCGCACCATAAGTGAACCGTTTTGTTTGTTTAAGACGGCTGGCACTTTCCGAGACTTTTAAACATTCTTAAATTTAACACTTATGCCAGAAAATTTTACTGCAAGAGAGCAACACATTTCGGAAAATGTTCTCCTAAGAAGCATGACTTTCTTTTCAACCAAAAACTGCAAAATGTAAACTTTTCTGTGAGTTTTAGCAATGCGCTAAAATTTTGCAAGCGTCTTGTTAGCAAACTCCCGCGAGCTAAGTGCCAGAAATCTATTTATATCCAAATGCAGGAATCAACAATGCTAATTGCCCCTTTGAACAATTTTAGCGCAGATCAACTAATTTGTAAAAATAAAGACGAAAAAAAGCAAGAATCCGTCTCTTCACTTACCTGGACTGGTCTGCCAACTGAGGCCACCAATGAACATTTTGCTGCAACGAAAGATAAATGAGTCATTAGCATTACATATGGAGCATACACTTAGTTTAAAGTAAGTTTTGAGAAAAAGAAAAACCATAACAAATTGCAAACAGCGGTGATCTGTTTTGTTTTTGTTTTTTTGTTTTATCAATTCGGTGACGTCTCATTGTTGTTGTGTGGGGTGAGAGAGGTGCACTCGCATATCTCATCATCATCCGCTGCAGTTGCGGTGGCAGCCGCCTGTTGTCTTCGTCATTATTTAAATCATAGAAAATAAGCCGCTTTCCCGGCATTGTTTTCATGCTAGAAATCTCTCTCACCCCAGTTCTCCAGGCCCTCTTTAGGCCCAGTCAGCCGATGCGACGGCTTATAGAAAAACAAAAGCAAAGTCTGTGCCCGAAACGAAAGTAGGCGGCGGCGGACGCGACGACGACGACAATGATTATGAAAACTTCAACAAAACTGGAAAAGAGCGCAACAGTGGCAACCAAACGGAGGAGATGGAGACGGGTGGGTGGGTCGGTAGGTCGTTGGTTGGGTGGGTTTTTGGGTGGGAGTGGCAAATGCAGCGGCGACACGAAAACGAATGTAAAACACACACCAAAATGCATAGAAACACAAATTGCAATGAAAAGCAAAATAAAACAAGGGAATGACAGAGAACCCAAGAAAGAGATAGAGCGGGGGGAAGGGGTGGGGCCGGGGGGGGGGGGTGGATGGAGAGCACAACTAAATGAAAATGTTAATAAAATGTGCAACAACAAACAACAAAACGTAAAGTAAGCTAAAAAGAAAAACTAAACCATAGAACGGAAGAAGCGTCAACAACAACGGGAATGCAAAGAGCAGAAAGGTGCCCAAAGGGGTGTGGTTGGGGGGTGGGGGGTGGTGGGAACGACAGTGTGGACAGGCACTGAAAGTAACGGCACTGCCAACCGTTTTGGTCGGCATAGTTTGCTGAAATTTAGGCCTAGGCATTGCAGTTTTGGTTCCACTTTTTGTTTTTTACTTTTCGTTCGTTTGCACGACAGATGATGGCAAAACAATTTGTCATTAATCAATGTTTGGGAATTTACTTGTTTTTCAACTGGATTTCGGTTTGGTTTGAGAAAGTAGAAAGGTAAACCAAAGGAATGCCACGCAATCAATTTTCCATTGGTGGAGGGGTGGCTGGTGGAAGGAATATGCAGAGTTTGAGTGGGGAAAAAGGTTTTAGGGCAGAGGAAACGGCTTGCACTCGATGGACAGTGCAGTAAGTGCTGATAATATGTTGCTGGTTTGGCTGAATTTATCAGATTCAGATACAATTTTAAAGGAATCAACTAACATTCCCATCAAACTTATAGCGTTATAGTTCAAAGCTTATCTTTGCGTTCATTTTACAGCTGCTTTTTCTTTGATTCACACCACTTTTTTCTGAATCAGCAAGAAAAAACAGAATTTTACTGAATCCGGGGTCGAACCATGAATCATATAAACCGGCTCTGTGAATCTGAAACACCAAGAGAATTGCCTTTCTTGCAAATTACTGAAATTTCGATCAAAGATCCTTAGATTGTATCTTCAAATTCTAAAGTATTTCAATTCTTATAGAAAGACTGAGAACCTGAACCCCAAATATAAACAGTTATAGCTAGTCTTCTATGATGTCTTTTAACTCTTTTCACTAAAATCTAAACACCCGAGGCATCATTCATTCATCATTCACTTCATTCTTCTTCACTTTTTACCTCATTCATTTCTCTGGCACTTGTTTTCTTTCAAAAGAAATATCCTCAACGCACTTATTATTGAGATCATCCATCACATTTGATTTGCAGTTTGTCAACCCAGTTGCTTTGCTTTTTTTCCCCTTTTTCGCACCCCCCCCCTTGGCTCTGTTGAAGGCAACATTCTATGATCCACAAATATTTGAGTTTATTTCATAATTTTTCAACGTTTGTGGCGTGGACACACAGCAGGTAACCTTCGGTTGTAGCATGATGACAACCGATTCCCTCTTCTCTCTGACTCTCTAGCCAATTGCAAGTGCACCAAATAAATGCGGCCTTGTCCTACACTGCACAATTTGTGCAGCCCGCAGAAGCTCTCAGTGCGTGCGTCCAGCTGCGTGAAGCGTAATGGAAAACAGCAAAAAGAAAAACTATTGAGGGAGGAGAGAGGAGGTGTAATAAGCAGCGTAAAAAGTGTCAAAGTCAGTGCTGTTTTTATAGCTCATTTAAAGATTGAAATTACTAAAGATTACGCATACGCCGTGTTGATCCTGCCGTCTGTTCTTGGTCTTTTCCCGCGGGCAACGTTGATAGCTGGCAACTTTGATGACATTTGCCTTTGTCTCTCTGTGGGTTGAGGTTTGGTTTACAGTTTTCGTAGCTATTTACAGATTTCCCACAAGTCCCCTCAGACACTGTGTGTGTGTGTGTGTGTGGGGTGGGTTGGGTGCGTTTGTGTGTGTGTGCGTGCTAAGCTTGCAGTCATAAACAAGTCAACGCAACATGTCCGATTAGTAGTGCAACCACCGACTGACATTTGTCACTGACTGACTGACTGGCTGGCTGGCTACATTGGTGGAAGATGCTCCACAAGCTGCTCTAATCTGCACTTAAACAAATTTTTTGTTTTATATATAGAAAAAGTACCGCAAATTGTGTGTTTTTTGGCCACACTGCAAATTAACTAGACATTTTCTTTTTTTTCTTATACTGATTAAAGTTAATTCTTTGAAAATGTTGAAAATGAGTTTCTTAGGTCACAAAATTAGCTAAATGTCTTTTTTGTATGGCTATTTCAAGAGCTTTTCATTTTGTTTACTCAATATTAAATGATGAAGTATTTATCTAAGAACTAAGTGATTCAACTTCTGCACTTCAGACCTGAGCACTAAAAGCATTTTTATATCCAGGAGCACCATCGCTACCAAAAGAGGCCATGAAAGGATTGTTTATGGACCTCTAAAAGTTGGGGATGAATTTCGTACCCAAATGGGGACACTGATCTAGTAAAGCGCATAAATCAACAGCGGCTCCTCTGGATTGGATATGGATATAATACGGAAATCGAAAGACTATGGGAAAAAATACAAGCCCCTGCCCCTGAGATGGAAGCACCAGATGCTGTAGGACATTGGACCGCAACTGGTGTCAGCTCGCTCAAGACAGAGGCAAGTGGCGGGCATTGATTGCAGCGGTTGAAACCGTCTAGCGGTTGTGACTAAACTTTCGGGCCAAAACGAAGAAGAAGTACAATGTTCTCACTACAAACATATTTTTTGAGAACGCAACAGCTTGATTTTTGTGTAAAAGTTTCGGTTTTGAGTACATTTAAAACACAATTGGGTAAAATATTTAATTGAGTTTGGTTCAGGGTATCAAAGGTGTCACTTTGCGGGTAGTCAATAAATATTATTCAAAAGCGCCGAGGATGTGCTGTTTTTGCTCTAGCAGTTCTTATTTCTTAAAATGTGATGAAACTTCACAACTTGCTGACCCGAAGCAAACTCTCAGAGAAAAGCACTTACACGGGACACATAAAGGGTGATTTTTTAAGAGCTATAGGAAAGTTTTTCAAAAAAAACACATAAAACTCAGAAAAATGCATGAAATCTTTATTTGAATCGATAGTACGGTCCATATAGTTTAATGTTTGAAGATTATTTCATGCAAATGTTGACCGTGATTGCGCCTCAAATGGTCCATCCGCTTAGTCCACTTTTTTACCGAAAAATTGTGTTCAGCGCCGAAGCTCATTTTTGGCTCAATGGGTACGTAAATAAGCAGAATTGTCGATTTTGGAGTGAATATCAGCCAGAAGCATTGCAAGAGCTACCAATGCATCTAGAAAAAGTCACAGTTTGGTGCGGTTTATGGGCTGGTGGCATCATTGGACCGTACTTCTTCAAAAAGCGTAAGCGTAACGAATCTGTGAATGGTGAGCGCTACCGTGAGATGATATCCAACTTTTTGTTGACCAAAATGCAAGAGCTTGACTTGCATGACATGTGGTTTCAACAAGACGGTGCCACATGCCACACAGCACGCGCAACAATGGACTTATTGAGAGGCGAGTTCGGTGAAAATTTTATTTCACGTTTGGAACCGCTCAATTTGCCGCCTAGATAGTGCGATTTAACGCCTTTAGACTATTTTTTGCGGGGCTATGTTAAAGCTCATATACAGACAAGACCGCTTCAATAGACGCATTGGAAGACAACATTGAAGCATTTATTCGTGAGATACCGGCCGAAATGTTGGAAAGAGTATGCCAAAATTGGACTAAGCGGATGGACCAACATTTTGGACATTATGGACCGTACTATCGATTTAAATAAAGATTTCATGCATTTTTCTGAATTTTATGTGTTTTTTTATTGAAAAACTTTCCCATAGCTCTTAAAAAATCAACCTTTCTAAGAAAACTCGATCACTTCTACTTTGGACTGTAGATAATGAAAAGGGCTAATAAAGAGCTCCTGAAAAGATAATCGCTAAAAGCCACAGAATCTGGTTGTTAAGCCATGTCGAAGCCAAAAACCTGAAAACGAAAAAAGCCCAAAAAAAACCAGAGTGGGCATCCTAGTAGAGTTCAAGCTGAAAAAATGGTTCCTAAAAAAAAGCTGACTGAATGGAGATCCTCAAGGGTTTGATTGCTGCCAGGTATACTCCATTCTTCGAGTTTATCCAGCCCTGCCTCAGCCGTACCTTCGATCTAATGATCGTTTGATTCTGTCCAAACATTTGGTTAATTTTCTTCACAGTGTAGCACAGTTCGCCGCACTGCCGCTTGCTGTGGGCTTGCGGCTCTGCTCGGTCACATTTGCTTGCATTACGAAATAATTGTAAAGCGCACGTCACTTTTCTATAGGCCTCCCCTCCACGCAATCCTCCTCTATTACCCCACCACCCTGCACCTCCCCAGTCTGCACACTTATGCCATTCATGCGCAAGTCGTCATCGCCCATTCACGGCCTGTCCCAGTCCCTGGCCCTGTCCCGTTCCCGGGCTCCGGCTCTTGGTTTGGCTTTACCCTGGCTGCGCTTTGTAAGCTTGGCGCCCGCCGCCGTCGTCGTCGTCGTCCGCTTTGCCGCTTGTTTGCCATTCAAAATCCGTTCAGACTTTGTATGCACATCAAGTGTTGCCCTCTCGCTTCAGCATACATTTGCATATAAAGCTGTCTCTGTCTGTCGTTCTCCTCTGTCTCTTTCGCTCTATGCACTAGTTGACGTTTTCTATTGTGGCTTCATTGTTGAATAGAAAAATGTGCAAAATAGTAACGAAAAAAAAAAAATAGAAGCAAGAAAATGGCAAAACAGCTCTCTCCGACCGCCCCTATCTATGCCACACGCATGCAGCCACCGACGTTGCCCGTTGTGGGCTTACTCCTCATCATCCATTGCGTGGACTTGCCGCTTACATGGAAATAAAAGTGCAGATCTTGTAACTTTAGTAATTTTTCACATGACAAATTATGTGAGCGGCGACAACAACAACAACGACGACGACGACCAGGGACGTTGAGGTGAGGAAGTTGAGAGGCCAACAAAGCAGAGTGGAGCAGCAGCCCAGAGGTGTCAAGCTGTGGCAAAAACTGCAGTCGGATGCCACCGTTACGCAAGACACCTCAAGTGGTAGCCACAAAATGAAAATTAAATATTGGATAAGTTTGTAGAAATCCATTAAAAGATTTATTCAGAAGGCTTAAGCATCAAACAATTTGAAACAACGCAGGGATTTGCGAAACACTTTCTATTCCAGCACAAAAAGTTGCCAGTTGAGGGGTGGAAAAGTGAAGTATTTTGTACTCCTATCAAGATCAAATAAAGTTTAAAAAAGCAATGCACTTTCTATTAAGTTTTGGGGTTTTTTGAACAGATCCAACATTGAGTTTTAGCTTTAAAGAAATACAATTTAAAGGTAAGATTTTTTAAACTTAGCTTGTGTTACTTCTTAAGCTCCTCCGCACCCATATTTTTCGTTCATAAGCGATGCATTGCACTCTAGTTTTTTAGAGGACTTTTGAAGCATATTCAATCGATAGCAGGCATGCTGAAAATAGTATCGATATTCGCATATATCGATTATTTTGTTAAAAATGGCGGTATATAAGTAGAACAATATCTATAATGAATGAGATCCATTCGAGTGATTGATTTAAGATATTGATCTTAGACTCGAAGCTTCCTTCTTATGGAAAATATGTCTTAAGTGATATTATTAATATCAGATGGGTCCCTTTTATAAGGGTGTTTGACTTTAAACTATACGCCCTCTAAACCAATGCACCTCATGCAGGTACCTTGAGTCAAAAGCACTTGTTCAAAAAAGCGGTATTACAGATTTCTCTTCTCATAGATATTCTTATAAATTGCCACATAACAGAGAAAATTTTCAGTTTTTGAGAAGATTTGATCTGATGGCCCTTACTATATATATACTACATACAAAATATATCATGCTTAATGCCCTTTAAAGTATGCTAAGTTTTATGAAAATATGAATTTCAGTTAAATGTTAATTTTTATATGTCTGAACTCAACATTTTGTTATATAACCATAACTTTTACAACAACCTGGACGAATTATTAGTGCGCGGTCATAACAAACTAGCTAGGGCTTCGAACTAATGGATAACTATTCACAATTTTTCCTTAAATAAGTCCTTTGTATTGAACCATAGCTGGCTGGAAATATCCAAGTACCATTGAATTAACCATAAAGCAAAATACGAATTGCTGCAGAAATTTACAATCACTTCATAACAAAAGTGTTAAAACCAGTTGGGAATTTCAAGAACACATTAAACTAAATACACCTAACATACTCCAAGTATTGATGACTTAGTTATATTTAAATGATTGTCAATACTTCCAAAGGTTTCAAAATAATACAAATACAAAAAAATACTTGCTTTTTTTGAGGAAGTTCTGCATAGCTACTTCATTGAGAGCCAAGGAGAATTTATTCATTCACAACTTGGTGGTGTTTTGTCGGATCTGCGTATGCTTTTTAGAATAGTTTGAGTTGAGAATCTTAGTTATTATATTTAAGGTCACGATTCTTTTACTTCGAAGTTAACAATCTTATAATCTCTAAGTTCGACGGTTTCATAAAGACAGAGGTAACCACTTTATATGGTATAAGTGTATGTGTTCTTCTAATAGTCTTCTACCGATACAATGCAGTTTCAAAAGGTTATAATATCTTCTGCCAGGGTAACAAATTGTTACTAACAATATGCCTGGTCTTAACCTATAAAAATGGATAACTAAGCCCGAATTGTTCATAGAATAACTTAACTGTTTTGAACTTACATTTTATTGAATTGGAAGTTTGAAATTGGGTCGGTGAATTCGATTTGAGCAACAAAACAGCTCCATTTTCCGTTGACTTAGTGCACAAACAAAGAAATTCCGTACTTAAATGAGATAAGCGATTGGTAAATTCTGTCTTCAAGCATATTTCTTCTAAGTTCAATGGAATAAAAGATTCCCACTTCCCTATCCCAAACTTAATTTAAATCTAGGGGTAATCTTTGAGGGTGGAGTGGCTTAACTCCACAACAGTGAAGCTAATGGAATGGAGAAAGAGCAAAGTAATTTATCAAGGATGTGCTCAAGACTCACTTCAATTTAGGATGTGGTAGATCAACAACTTAAAGTGAATGCTCAACACAATAATCAGCTGCTGGGAAAATGGGTGACTACCAGGTAAGTGTTCTAAAGAGAATGTCTCATCGATGGCTATACTAGTCGTCTTAGGTTAAGCTCGTGGCAGCCCAAGTACAAATGCCAGCAACACAATGAATATTCCAAATCCCATGATCACTTCGACACTCACACATCCTTTAATTAAAACTCTTTTCAAATTTAAACAAAAATCTCCGGCACCTACATAATAGTTTTAACCCTGAAAAAAAGGGATATAAAAAATTGTGAAAAAAACGATTGCATTGAAAAGCTGTTAAAACTCGAACTACAAACCAATGCCCAGCATTTCACCAGCATTCTCTGTTGTTGTTTCAGCGCAATTCCCCACACAAAACACACAAAAAACCTCTGGACAATTTGACTCCCGCAAAGCTCCCAAAGCAGCATCACCATCCCGATGACTATCATATGCGGCTATCAACAACATCATCAAAATGCAACAACTACAACACCAACAACAAAAAATGTATATGAAAGAAGGAAGAACACCAACAGCAGCAGCAGCAGTGGCAGTGGCAATTGCTTGGTGGTTACAACCTTTTTACCACCATGGCAGGGACGTTGGACATTAGACAGAAAACTAAAAACTAAAACGCACAAGTTGGAGTGGAGAGTGCGAGAGCCCGGCGAAAGCATAAATATGCTGCCGACAATTGTCTGAGACATTCTAGGCACCGGGGGCCGCCCCATGGTGAGTGTGTGAAACCTATAGAAGTGGGTGACTTACATGTACGGGTGTACGTTTGATTGTATGTCTGTATGTCAGTGTATGCTTGAGGAGAACACGCAAAACAGAGCAGAAATATGAAGCGAGACAGGAGAGTAGAATTATGCAGCCGCAGACAAAGCCAGGAACAGCGGCTAAATGTTGGCCAGGCAGAGGCAATGTTTTATGTAGCACCCACCAAAGAGATAGCCCTGAGAATTGTGGGTGATGTTGCACACTGGTACCAAGTTTATACATCTGGATGAATTTAGCACACTCTACAATCATATTTGTCTTTCCTATGCTCCTATTGTTTTAAAATTATTTCAAAAGCACTTTAAATTGACTAAAAACATACTTATTCGGGGGATTTTGAGTTACGCCTTTTATATTTCCAATGCAGGGAACTCCAACTTGAGAATTACAAGAAACTTACAACATGCAGTAGATTTGAAAATCCTTAGTGGTCAACTTCTATAGAGCCATATATCTTTTGATAAGAAATTATTGCTTAAACTGATATTGAACAATTTATTGACACTTTTGTCGGCATTTAACACTGATTTTTATACCCGTTACTCGTGGAGTAAAAAGGGTATACTAAAGTCGTGCAAATGTATGTAACAGGCAGAAGGAAGCATCTCCGATATCATAAAGTATATATATTCTTCATCAGCATCAACAGCCGAGTCGATATAGCCATGCCCGTCTGTCCGACTAGAAGCGACTAGAAGAGCTACAGCAACCAAATTTAAGATGTAAGCTAGCATTGTCTGCAGGCAGATCAAGTTTATTTAAAATTTTGGCCACGCCCCCTCCCGCCCCCGCAATCAAAAATGTTGAATATCTCCTACAATTTGTAAGCTATAGAGTTGCAGTATAGTGCAAATGGCCAATATGTACAATCTCACTCAATTCTCATAAAGATCGGATAATAAATGGCAGAGTTAAATAAACGTTGCATACTTATCTGAGCCGCATGAGGTTATTAAACACTAATTGCCGCAGGGCCGACTTTAACTTACGCTCTCGTTTAACTTAATAAAAGAAAATTTCGCAATATTCATAATAAACTCTATGAAAAGAAATGCTTTTGAAAAGCAAAACGAGATGCTAACTAATTTTGACATTTCGAAATATTTAGACAAATTTTTAAACTTAAAAATATTTTAGAAATTCCCAGAAATTTGGGAAAATGCATCAATCAATCTAAATTCAAATGCTTGTTCGATCCCAAACCACTGTGGGGTGTAAGATCCATATAAATGTGTGTGCGTGAGTGTGTGTGCGTAATGCGAATGTGCACGAAAAAGCGTAATAGAAAAAGAACTTTACAGTTGCATCGATTTAATCGTGCGGAAAGCTAAATACGAAGGAGAAACGTTTTGCGGTGCGGATGGGTCGGTGAGGCGGTGGGCTAGCAAAGAGCCAAGGCGGACCTAGCGACCGGCGACTGCGTCTGGAGGCAACGTCATCAACGGAACACGGTGGCATTGGGGGGGCACTAGGCACAGCCTAAATTGGGATACGCTTCGCTCGGCCTGGCTCATTTAAAGCAATTCTGCTGCTGCGCCGTTTTCAAACAAACACAAACACAATTACCAGTACATGCAATTTATAATGAATAGCAAAACGAGTGGCGGCGGTGGTGGTAGTGGTTGGCTAAAGGGTTGCGGGTGCTGCACTTTGCGGTTCAAAGGATGCATTGTGCCGACTTCGCCGATACAGATAGCAAAACTTTTGCGCTGGCTTTCCTCTTTTTAACGTTTATCGTCTTATGTTGCATAACATACGCCCCCCGTTTCGTCGTAGGTGGCAGCGGCGGCAAGCAGGCGACCAATAAAATGTGGGCCTAGCCGCACCACCCCCCTGCGCCTCATTTTCTAATGGCTGCTTATATTTCCTTATATTTCCTAACCAAAAAGAGTTTACTTTTTATTTGGCTGCCAAAAGTTATGACTGCATTTAGCAGAGGGAAAAACTTTGTTAGCGTCTTGCTTGTGCTTCGCATTGATTTGGAAGGGAGAAATATCTGTATACTTTGGGGCTAAGTATTGTGCTCCGGCTCCGGCTACAGATCCAGCTGCGGCTGTCAAGTTACGCCATTTTAATCGAACTGTTTACTTAAAAATGCAACTAAAGCAAATGAAAAGTTTCCACCCAAACTCCCAAATGGTGTGTCCGATGCTAAAGAGATTGTAAATTGAATTTTTGATAATGTCAATTGGGAAAAGTAAAGTTTTTCTTACATTTGTGCGGTTTTTAAGTGGTGCATGGGAAGGTTAGAGAGCTTAGAGATTTTGGTTCGTCTCATGTGGGCAGTGGTTGAAACCTTTAGAAACCTGAACCGAAACCTGAAGTTTTGATTGCCTCTTTGTGTGCTTTCTATTGCATTTTGACTAAGTTCGTCTTTGGACTTGGACTCGGAATTCAGTAGAGTTTGAAGTTTTTCCACGATGAAGGGGGCTTGGCGCAAGATTATGTACCTTTAGCATAAGTAGGTAACAAGTAAGAGTAGCCCGTTCTTTGAAAATACATCAGTCCAGCCTTAAATCTTCAGTTTAATACATTTTTATTAATATATTGAAGAGGTGGTTGACAGGATACCCCTTGGAATTTTTAAAAATCTGTGTTTCTCTGTGAACCAAACCTTGAACCGAACCGAAAGTGAAAAACTCATTGAGCCTGAATCTGTTCCGTATCTAAGATTTCGGTTTGGTTCAACATAATGTACAAATTTCCAAATCTGAGCTATTTCTTGCTGATTTTTTGCTAACTGGTCGATGAGGTGCCTTAAAATGTCAAAATTGACAGAGAATATCAATTATTTACAAGTAAGAAAGTCGGTCAAGCAAGACTATAACATACTCTGTACCTCGACACGGAGAGTTAGATACTTTCTGGCTGTTGTATACTTTTGCACTCAGTTTTTGAGAAAAATTGAAGAGTTATATACTTGGATCTAGTATGTTAAATATCGGAAATTCGATAAGAATGAAAATTCTTGACCGCAGAGCGAAATTCTTAATCCAAGTATGCATTTTTGTTCCCGTTTTCTTGACCCAAGTGCTTCAATACTTATACCATGTACGAAACATTCTTAAATCAAGTCAAAAAATTCTTAAATCAAGTGCAAAACTCACGGAAATCCCAGATTGCTCGTTCTTGAGTCAAAAGCATAAAGCATTGTCATAAACTATGAAATTTCGTTCTTGTATCAAGAGCTCATTAGGTTTAAAAGAAAACATGTTTACTCAGGAGCTGCACAGATTCCACAACAACAACAACTTCGAATCAGTGATTTTTTCCAGTGTTGTTTAACTTTATTTCCTAGAAAATTAACTGTAAAACTATGCAGCATCTGCCTTAGCCTGTCAACTGTCAGTCCAACAGCCATGGCACGTTATGCCAGCACTGTCATAACTGCTTGGGAATTACAAAGCAGCTTGAGTGCCAAAATCTATAGCGCTTTTCGCTCTATAGTTTACCCACACACCCCTCTTCCATAAAAAACTAAACTGTGAGAACAGGTTCAACGCTATTCTCCCAAATATAATTGACCTACTCTTTCAGCGCCAAACTGAGAACGAATTAAGCTCGATTTTAAGATTGCAAACCTTGAAAATTTAAGAACGATGCCAAAGAGAAACAGTCACATTTACCGTCCTCTCTTCTTGGGGAACTGTTCTAGTGTAGACCCGTTCAAATGAAGAGGGCAAACAAATGTGCTTGTGTTGGTGAGCACTAAAGATGGCCGTCGATCGACGCGCTTTTCTGAGCTTCTCTCTCAAAGAGTTGCAAGTGTGGCAAACACGAGTTATAAGGGCTCCCCTATGTTATTAGCTAGCCAGCTTTGGGTGGACCTTTCCAAATTTCAAACCTGCACATAAATTGGTATTTGCACATGCAGCCTTTAACTAGGCAAATGAAGCACAAACGTTTCGGAGCAGCATTTTAACAACAATTTGCCCAACAGGCATTGGCACATTAATCAAATTAATGACCCTTGACCTCTCTCGCCTGGACAACTGTTGCTGTTATCGGTTATCGATTGTTTGCCTTGTTTGCTGCTAAACTCTTTATGACACACATATTTGAATTAAATGCTCACTTTCTGGTGCTCTCGGCGGCAGCAAATCTGCACTTTGCGCTAATGGGGCCGGCTGGTTGGCTGGTTGGCTGCCTTTAGAGCAGTCAAATTGCCCCAGGTCTCATTATGCATACCAAATGAAAGCTTATTGGTTGGTGGGGCTAAACGACGACAATGACAGTTACAAACAAAACTTGTACACGGCGGCAATATGGAATTGCGCACACAACGACACAAAATCATTTGGAAGCAATTACAGCAGACAAACACGGCGATGAGGGAGGGGTTGGGGAAAGGGGCGACTGGATGGGGGGGTCACTCCGTGTACAATGAATCAATTTACGAAACGTAACGAAGCCACAATTACAAGCAGAGACAAGAACAAAACGACAATTATGAAAAGAGCAGCGAGTGCAATTGCATTTCCAATTGCATTCCCATTCGATGCTATGCACGCTCAGTGCAGCAACTTGGCTGCATCCAAGGGAGAGAGAGAGAGACGGTCTGGAGGGAGAGCTGAGCCGATGACAGCGTGCAAGGTTTTTTTTCGGGGCCCGCGTGTCAGTTCTAATGGATAATTGTCGAAGTCGTATGCCGAATGCATTCGTTGTCGCAGTCGTAGCTCATTCTTGTACAATTTCGATGGGTAGAAGGGGGTGGATTCGTTAAGATTTGAACATTCTGGAAGATACACTGTTGAAACAGCTGGGATCGGTACCAAAAAGATCCAAAAAAGATCCATTTGGAATGGTTATGTCTTTAATATAGTTTAAATCATCCAAAGGAGCTGAAAATCCTCCAAATGATGATAATTTTTTATATCCTTTGGTTGATTTTCAGCACCGTTGGATGACTAAAAGGATATTTAAGACATATCCAGTCTAAATGGATCAGGAAAATCATCCAATGGAAATCTTTTAATATCCTTTTTTCCTCTGTGTAAGGAAAATTATATTTCTATAATCTGTTAAATGTTTAAACTTAAGTCAGAAGATTCAGAAGACCAAAGGCAATCTTAATACAAATAAACTAAAAAGGCTAAAAGAATAGAAATCAGGAAAAAAACAAGGTATCTAAGCCAGTTCTAAGCTAAACCGAACCGCATTTCAAAATGAAACCTGAGTAGGGTATCTGGAACTTTCTTGATCTTGTTATTGGTACATTGTGCGAGTATATTAACAGTTTGAACCACACCTGAGAACAATATCAGGCTAAGCTACTGATAATCAAGTGTAAAATAAATTATACCAAGGACTTTACAACTCAAGTAGATGAGTAATAGAAATACAAGTGAATGGCAAGGTAAAATTCAATGTGGACCTTTGATTTCACATTAGTGTGCTGTGCGTGAGCAAAGTCTGCCATACCCATCTTGTGGCTCTGCGGGTTTGGGCATACCAATTTGTATACTGCATCACCTGAATCACTTTCAAAACAACTTTCGAAACGATGCAGAATGCTTGCTGCTCCTTGGTATGTGAGTAGTTCCACCATTAGGGTTGTCGGATATATCAGAAATATCTATAGCAATATCTTGTGCAATATTGAAAAAGTATCATTTCGATATAAATACTTAAGCTGTAAAAAATATCAATATTTTCAATCTTTTCAAAAAATGGAAATTTCTTTAGAAAAACGGAACCGTTAAGGTAATTTACATGTCATTCGACACGTTTTAAAAACTACTTTCTAACTGAGGTCAAAATCTGAGATCAAAGCTCCAAATCACTGCAAAATATCAAGGCAACAAACCTCTAAAATTCGGGCTTTAACCTGTAGGAAAGTCTATGGTTCAGCTATCCAAACCTTATTTTCGAGTATTTTAATTGCCACAACAAAGCAGGAGTCCAGCTTCTAATCTTTTAAAAATCGTTTAATGCCGAGCTTGGATATGGTTAGATCGTTTTAGAATAATCATAATTTGTCTTAATCCGTACTATTTGATAGAAGGTTAGTTTATGCAGGACGCCTCCAAATTAGAAGGGTCACACTTAAACTGTCTATATCACCTTAGAAAAGCTTTCTAGGGAAGCTAGCTGTTGCTCTAACGCAGGGCCTTCAAAAAACTTGAAGAAATTCGTTTGTCAAATAACAACAAATACACGAAATTGATGTTTTACAATAGCAATAGTGCCTCTAGGCTACGGGCATCCAATTCCGATTCCATTCCAATCCAATTCTTGGCTTCTTAGTTCTTAGTTCAAATGCTTTAAAAAGAAGATAAACTAATCAATGAAAATAAAGTATATTTCACATAAAACGTTCACCCTCTCCCAGGGTATCTCCATGATCGATGCCTTACCCTCCCCTAAGCGGTTCCAAAACCGATCACTCTCACTTGTTGTTTGCTGCATTTGAACTAAAAATACTTTGGCCAAGTGAATTATATTAATAGCAGGGCATTTATTTAGTTATTTCTATGTTGTTTCTTTTTATTTTTTTGTGTTTTTGCTGACTTCGCTATTTCCCCCCATTTTCGCCTTTGTGTTTATTTACTTTGCCGTTTTGCAAATCTTTTCGGGGGCCCTTCAAAAAGATTCAAAAAGTAGCCGTTGGCGGTGAGCAGGGGGGCGGGGCCGTTGCCAATTTACTGAGCCGTGGCGATCAGCGCGCAGCCGAATGAAACTGTGAATGGAATTGTATTCGCGATATAAAAAGTTGCACAACGCCCCACACAAACATAGACGCATAGATGACAGCGAGCGAAAGATGCGGATGCAGTTGTATCTGTATCTGGGCAGCGTCATCAAAAGGTATTTTGCATTAATTCAAGATTTATGCATTCAACATTCGGTTAGGTGCTGCATTTCCCATTCGCAGCGCCACGAAAACTTTTCCCCCGAGTTGCAGTTGTGCAGTTGTGCAGTTGTTGCACCTGCCAACTATCTCGACGTAGCTGGCTCCCAAGCATGTTGCAGTAGCAGGTGATCCATTTCTTTTATCCGGTAGCCTCTGCGTCTGCTCGTTGTAGATTTCGGTGATGTGTATGCCCAGCCTATTTTTGTGTTTGTTGCGAATTTGGCTAACTAATGCAAATAGACAAGAAAAGCTGCCTCCCTTCCCTCTACCACGGGATGGAGTGGTGAAATTTTGTTGCATTTGGATAATAGACATATATGTTTTTTTTATGTGTACGAGGGATTAAGGGGCATATACGTTGGTTTAGGTATGGGGTATGTATGAATACTTTATGCATGGACTGCATAATTTATAGGCTTTGCGTGTTCAATGGATTGCAACGGCGACTGTCCGGGCCATATGGCTATATCTTTTTTGGAGATGCGACATGAGGCAAAGCAAATGAGGCTGACTGACTGGAATGATGGAGTGGTGTAGGTTTTTACATTTATGTAGTCAGAAGATATGCATCTGGGTGATCGTTTTCTCAAAATTAAGTAAGTTTCTACCCTACAGAATTCCACAAAATTTCATGTCAAATATATTTAATAATATTTTTATAAGACTTTTTAAATTTAAAAAAAAATATTTACTATTAGCCAGAGAAATTTTCTAAACTGTAGAAAAACTTTTTTAAGATTTTAGAGGATTTTTTTTAGATTTTAGAAAAAACGATAAAGGAAAGTTGACTTCGGATCGGCAAAAGTTTGTGTTATAAAATTGTCGGGTTGTAGGTAACGCGTAGAAGAAAGCATCTCCGACCACATAAAGTATATATATTCTTGATCAGCACGACGAGCTGAGTTGATTTAGCACGTCCGTCTGATTCTATGCTATCTCCTCCGTCAGTGTGAAAGCTATATTCACCAAACTTTGCACATAATCTTTAAGTACAAATACGCTGTACATATGTCGGAAGCAGCCGGATCGGTTGACTAAAGCATATAGCTGTCATAGGAACGATAGGTCGGAAAACTAGTTTAAGTGAGAAAAACTTTATTAACTTCCATGGAAACGCCTCCAAACTTTGTATTTCTTAGTTTGCTGTGCTTTTCCATGTTTTAACCAAGCTGTCATAGAAAAGTAGAGTCTGAAAGGTAGTCTTAGTGAGAAAAACTTCTTTGTTTTCCATGGAAATGTCCTTAAAATTGGCATTTGCTTATTTGATATGCTTTCACGCACTTCTTTTGTCAAAATCGGATAACTATAGCATATAGCTGTAGTACGAATGATCGGTCGAAAAAGAAGTTCTATTGAGAACAACTTTTTTGATTTAAGTGAAATCGACTCCAAACTTTTTACATGTTCGTTTGTTAGGCTTTTGCTTGATTCCACTAAGTTTGGTTGAAATCGGACATCTATATAGTATAGCTCCCATAGAAAAGTAAGGTCGGATAAGTAGTCTTAGTTAGAAAAACGTGCTGCAAGGCTATCTAAACTTCGGCCGAGCCAAAGTTAACTTTCAACTATTTTTTCTATCTTAATTCATGTGAAAATCTGACCCTAATTTAAGAAAGATATTAGAAATACTTCTATGGAATAGCCTATGTAATTAAACTAAAGGTTTAAGCACAGAACAATATTTCAGCATTTTTTAGCCTAAATCAGACACAACAAGAAAGAAAGTCGGTCAAGCCCGACTATAACATACTCTTTACCAAGAAATTTTGTCTTTTGATCATAACTCGAAAACCGTTCATCCGATCTTCTTCATTCCTTTGGCGGATCGATAAGTTATTCTAATAACTAAATATGTCCAGAAGGAACAAGCCATCTATCTTCAAAACTGTGGGAGATATGACGTTTTTTCTAAATTGCGGGGGCTGGAGGGGGCGTGGCCAAAATTGAGAAAATAAACTTGATCTGCCTGCAGACATAAGAAGCATATGTCCCATACACGTCAAACCTCTATCTCTTACCATCTCTGAGATCTGTGCGTTCATACGGACAGACAGACGGACGGACAGACGGACATGGCTATATCGACTCGGCTGTTGATGCTGATCAAGAATATATATACTTTATGGGGTCGGAGATGCTTCCTTCTGGATGTTACATACTTTTGCACAAACTTATAATACTCTATGTACCTACGGTACAGAGTATAAAAAGACTAAGGGACGATTTATCATCTTCTACATAAATCTAAATGTCAGATAGAGTTACAAATGGCATAACAGCTACATAAAAGATGAGAGATCGGCCCTCAGAATGTAGTAAACCCAACCATAATTTATAACTTAAATTCACAATTTAATAAAAATCTTCATGTCTTACCCAGATCAGCTACAATCCCATTTATTGCAGCCATCGTATACATTCAGACAATCGTTTTGTACATAAACGCATCATGCGTCAATGTGGTGTTACTCTCCCATTACCACACATTATCAGGCAATCCAAAAATCTGGTCGAGTCATCAATTCTTTCTCAATTATCAACTCAACACCAGTAACAAAACATTTGAGTGCCTCATTATAGTCTCCCTTCATTTGTTTGTCTAACTTTCTGACAGTTTTGTTCCTCCCCCAAACCTCGTTTCATCGTCAAAAAACAAAAACTGATGCAAATTATCAGCAATGCAGCTTGCAATTAATCTGCTGCATATGACACCGCAATCACAACTTAACCCATTTCAGTGCCGAAACCAAAAACACAAACAAAATTGAGGGTGTCGGAATCAGATAATAAACTGTAGCCAGTTTACTATGGGTAAGGATACTCGTTATGCTTTGTAAATTTGAGGTCTGAAGTTTGTAAAAGGAACAAACTTAATAGAAAAGGTAAACTAAAAGTTAAATGCTGTTTTAATTAAGCTTGTTGAAACAACAAACAGTAGAAAACGATTGGGTTGAAATTAATACCATTTTGAACCTAAAATTTACAAAATTTTTAATTCTTTGGTTTAGTTAAGTTATACTTAAGTCCGAAAACGTCACATTATATTATCAAAACATTCTTGTAACAGCAACTTTTCTACTATTGTAGAAATCTCTTTTCTTGGTTTGTGTTGTTTCGTACTCAATCCAAACGAGAGTACAAACTCCTAAAAGCATGCAACGGAAACTTGAATCGGTACCTGAAATTCCCAACTGGTGCTAGCACTTTGCTTATGAATTGATGGTACCATATTCTTGAGCTTTGACAAATGCTCGGTCTTTAGATTATTTTAGTCCTATTTGATTTAATAGAGGTAGCTCGCATCAAAAACAAATTGTGTTTAGTTTAAGAATTTTATGGGCTTAAACAAAACCACATTTTATGCCTATTTAGGGCACTATTTGTTTTGTTTCAATAACGGGGTAGACTTTAGAATTTATTAGACTTCAACTTAGAATTTTTTTCTACCTGTTTAAAGTTTAAAAGTTCTTCTTTTAAGACCCAAACGTGTTTCTTTTAAGACCACAAAAACCTCAAAGTTTGAAATGTTCTTAAAATATCGCAAATATGTTAAAAATCAAGTATTTTGGGACTGAAAAAATCGTATTTGATATAAGCTCTATTTACTTGAATTAGGAACTATCGTTTTAAACACTCTTTTCACATCATATGTGCTTGATTTAAGTATAAAATTCTTAGTATCTTAGACATATAGCAACAAATTGCTTTGTGGACCTTCGTTTTTACATTAGTGTGCTGGGCGCACTTTTTCTTTATGTGCCTGATCAAATTTTAGTTCTTAAAACGCATTTTCGCTTCAAGACAAACCTCTTTTCAAACAGTTGGGTGCTCAATTTTACATCTATAATTGTAAAGAAACTGTCAAATTTGCCCATAGTGCAATATGGACAAAGAGCGACACTCAGTTTTGGCCACTGGTCTGAATAAATGGTAACTGCATTGCACTAAAGCACTAAACTCAATGACTTTAATTGAATTTTGATGTCCTTAGCAAATTGTTTTCTAATTAGTTTGGCAGATCCTGCTGGGCAGTTGACATAGAAAACTTTCTATCAACAACTCCAAACTCGAACTCTCTTTAATGACAACTTAAAACTAAAACAATTAATGCCACGTCCACGACCTCAAGCAGACAAGGAAAGGGGGCGAAAAGAAAAAAAAACACTCACCCGGGATCATTGGGCACCTCTGAGGGTGAGACGGGTCCCAGCTCCACTTGCTGTTGCTGTTGTTGTTGTTGCTGCTGCTGCTGTTGCTGTTGTTGTTGCTGCTCAATCTTGATGTCCATGTTGGGGGCTTTGCTGCGCTGTGCTTCGGCTGCTCTAACTCTATAATTGTTGCTCTAACGACTTCTGTGTCAGCATTGAGCGTCTGATGGGAGGGGTGGAGTTGGGGGCTGGTACTACAACTACTATTAAGTAGGTGACAACGGTGTTATTGTTGCTATTGTTGTTGCTGCTTAGGTGCTATCAATCTCGACCACGTTGGCTGCTAATTTGCTACTTGATCTGCTTGGGGATTCCTTGATTTCCATTTGGGTTTTGGCTTCTTGACTTGGCAGAATTGTTAACGTTGTTGGTTACATTGCTCACATTTCTTGGTTATTGGTGTTGCTGTTGTTGCTTCGTTTTGCAGGCCACTTTTGGTTATTAACAGTTTTTTGTTTGTTTTATTATTCAGTTTCTGCGTTAACTTTTGTTATTGATTGGTTTTGAAGGCAACATATTACGGCACGGATCTGTGTAGTTTCGAACGGTTACAAGTGAAAAAAACTAATTAAATTGTAATCTTAAACTTTGCCAGCCAACAGCAGCTGCCGCTCCGCTCATCCACGCGCCGACCCCCTTCCCCCCGTCAAGTGCAATGATTCGCAACGAACAATCGTAAAATGCAAAGAAAATATAAAAAAAAGAAAAGAAAACTGCAGTAGGTGAGCTCAGACGAAAAAGAAAATTGACTGCTGCTGTTAAGTGACAATTTGCATGCGGTAGTTTAGTGCCAAATATTTTGGTGGAGGGGGGTGGGAGGTTGGAAGTGCATTTTTTACCAAATTTACAAAAAAAAATGAGTAGAAATAAAACAGTTGAGCACGGTGCGTGTCTTAAAGACCACCGCTAAGGTGCAGGATTCGGGTTACTTGCGGACTGCCGTATCTTTGAGCATTCGTGATCAACTCCTGTTTTTTTTTCAAGCTGTGATTGATTTAAAGATACCGATAGAATGTTCTTTTTTCCTTACTGGTTTCTGAACTCAAGACCCCGAAGAAGACTAAACGCGCGGTCGTCTGCAACTTAGCGCACACGACTATCGGACTCTCGCAAGAATAGACCATCAAAGCCTTAACCTCATATAAGTTTAGCAAGAACCACTGTAGTCCACAGTATTTCATTAAAGGAACTCGTAGACTCGTATACACTGACGTCTGCATCTTAGCGCACACGACTATCATTCGCTCGCAAGAGAAAGCGACATGTTAGGTGAAGTATAAAGCTATAACCTCTTAGCACATAGGCTCTACAGGCTCTTTTATAGCAAGAAGCGCTGTCTGAAGACTATTGCATTAGAACATCCCGTTTTTCCTAAGCTGTGATTGATTTTGATATGCCAAAAACAATTTGTTATTACTTTACTGGCATCTGAACTAAGGACCTCGCAGACTATACACACGGACGTCTGCATCTTAGCGCACACGACTATCATTCGCTCGCGAGAGTAAGCGACTAAAGCATAATGAAGAATATAGCCACATAAGCACTTAACAGCTAGTCTTCTTTAGATCAAAAACCGCTGTAGCCCAGTTTGAAGACTATTGGATTAGGTCACAAAGTTTAATTAATATTTTTCTTTTTAATTTGAGATGTTTTTTAGAAGGGGATCATTTACATATATTCTTGATCTTGATTTGAGAGCTCAATCTGATCTTTGTGATCCTCTTCTTGAAGAGTCGCCCCAAATTTTTATAAGTTTTAAAGACGTATTTCAATAAATCACATATTGAGCAAATACTTGGTTCATTTTCGAGTCTTTTTTTTAATCGCTCAAGCAAGTAGTATCTTTCTTACCATCAAAGGAGCTCGAAAATACTCAAGAAGGTGATTTTTGCTCAAGTTAAGTATGAACGAAGTATACGAAGATCAATTTGTTTCAAATTTCGGAAATTCCTAGTGTAAAAATCGATTAGCCTGTTCGGTAGGTCTATTATGGTTACCAAAAAAAACCAATTAATAAAATTTGCAAGCGCTGTTCGCTTGTTGGTCTATTAATGGGGAAATGGCAAACCTTACTGAGCATTTTTGGCATTGCCACACGTTACTGAACACCTGAGACTAGTGTATCCTTCAGCTTGAAGGTTCATATATGTTTTATAAAAGAACCAGTATATCCTTTTGGTATCCTAGGGAATTTTCAACGACCAAAAATTAACCATAAAAACTTCTAATGTTATTATATAGTTTTCTTTATCGCTTGGGCTTGGGATTTTAGCGCTAAAAATAGCCCCCTACGAGGACTATAATCAAATCTAAATGCTTCTCAACCTTCTTAACTGCTTTTGATGTCAATCCCTTTGCAAATGCACTATGCACTTATCCCCAAGATCTGCTGGAAAAATAAAAACTAAACACCTGAGCATTAAATTCGTTCCCTACACAAAAGCAACCAAAAACCTAAGCAGCGAAATTTTATAGCATTTGCTCTGAACTTTTGTTGTTATTGCAATTGTTTTTAGCTGTTGTGTGTGTGTGTTTGTTGTTTTCGCATTGCTGTGTTTAATACGCGCCTTGATCTTTCCCACACCCACACAAACAAACATGGCATGCAATGGGGGGCTCCAACAACAACAACAACAAAACAAGTCTATAATAACGCGCAGCATGCAAGCTTTCTCAAACAGACACACACACAACCACACACACTCGATTGTACTGAGAGTGGAACATGCACCGTTACAACGAGAGCAGAAGTTAACTGCCAGCGGCAACCAACACGTGACCCGACAATTGCGACAATTGGCAAAAAAATGTTTGCAAAAAAATCAAACGATCAGTGATCAAGGGGAGTGCAGCAGCAATCGAAGTTTGAAGTTTTGCCGGCCGGCAGCCATTTTGTCACGTGCGATCCACACAACACAACAACAAAGCTCAAGGGGTGGACGACTGGAGGCGGCGGCAGCACTTAACACTTGGCCTAAAAACCCAAACACTCCTGCGTTTGGTTTGTGGTTTGTTTGCAATTAGAATTTAATGCAGCGCGCACTTTTCCTCTTTTTTTTGTTTTTTGTATATTATATAATCGTCCAAATTGCAATCCACAAACAAAATGCAATTACAGCAACTGTTTGTTGCTATTATTTTTGTTATTATTATTTCGGTCGGCTTTGTTTGGCCGCGGCCTGCCACGCACTTCACTTGCAGATTCGGATTCCACTGAAATTATATTATTTTCATTTATTTTGCTGGCTGCTGCTGATTTTTAGTGCGCGCAACACGAACGCGACAACCAACAAGACGACACTGACGACACGGCCACGACAGAGGCAGCTGAAGCCCCAACACACAACTGACACAACGCCAACGGTCACAGTAGCCATAGCTAGAGCCATGATGCAACAAAACAAGGTGGGGCGTTGTGAGTGTGATGCGTACTTTTGCCAAAAGCTTACGCTTCAAAAGTACGCGCAGCACTGAACGTGAAGGTACTTTGCAGAGAACTCATACTGACGCCGCCCTACCTTTATTGTTCTATCATGGCTAGCAAATGGAGGTGGCTGTAAGTGTGAATGTGGATGCACTTGTAGTGGTAATTGTATTTGAGCAAAGCTTCCCCACTACACCCAAAGCCAACGACGTGTGCCGTGCCGGCTGCAGCGGGCACAAAGCGCATGTACTGCAGCATCAACACAGCTGATAACTGATAAGCCAGTGTGGGAGAGCGAGAGAGTCGAGACAGAGAGTAATTGTTTAAGAGTTGCATTATTACATTACTGAAGAGTGTAAAGCTTTTAAAGCTTGCAGTGCGCACAGTGGGCAAACATAACGACAAATTTCTGTTGATATTTTAAAGTTGGCGAAACGAATTTGGATTTTGATTATTAGGTAAGGCCAATGAAAACTTATTCTTACCATAAGATGATCTCATTTTTAAATTTGAATTCATTCGGGAACGTAATGCGTTAAGTCTTAGATTTATCACAATTTTTAATTGGAATTTTGTATTTTGGTCATAAGATTTTTTCAAATAACAGCCTAAAGAAAATGTCTGGGTCCCACTGAGTGCCAAATTATTGAAGCAGCCCTCAAAAAATTAAGTTTAAACTTTAAGAAAAGTATGGTTTAAGGTGAAACGGATGAAAATCAGCTATTAAAATGATACGGAGAATGCCTAGACGGAATTTCGATAAGGCGTACCTATCGTATACTTAATATTTGTGGTAACTCTTAAGCCCTGGCGAAGAGGTAAAATCTCAAAATTAAATATTTTGACTCTTACACCTTACTAGCAATCATTTTTGATAAATGCTGCTTCGTTTTCTCATGGGACCTTATGGGCGTCCTTTCTAATGCACATATATCAATTTGACTGGGGTAATAATTGGAAACTGATTTCTCAATGTCAGACAAGGTATTGTAGTAACTATTTATGCGAACCTTTAAAATTCTATATAAATTATATAAAGTAGTTATAAGAGCGCTCGTTTTCAGATCATAAATAATACCTATATCAGGAGTTACTGGTACCGTAGCCGCGATTCTTCTAGAAAAGTTTTTTCCAGTTGCGACTCGTTTAGAAACAACTCCGAGTGTTTTTCGAGTCGTATTTCAATAAATCAATAAATATTTCAAAAATTCGTTTTATAGTTCATTTTCTTGAACTATAGTTGATTATATTTAAAGACATTTGTGAAGGTAAGACCTAAGAACGGGATCAGAGGGCTAAAATTAGGTGGAATTAAAGGCGATCCTTGAATAGAAAGAAGGTTTTGCCAACATTTCGGATCTGCTGCAACTTGGAAAGTCCGAAATAAGACTATTCGAGCAGGTAACCTCAAGGGGATAAATTAAGGGCTATCCAAGTACAGAATTGAGTTTAAAAACATTTTGCGGACTGACTTACCTTCGAAATTTCGTTAAAAATACCTTTTCGGTCAGGTTTAAGGCCAAATCGGGTCTTTGTACTTAAGCAGGGATTTAAGGCTTAAGACTCAGCTATATTAAGGACGATCCTGGAACAGAAAGGCGACTGTGACAACTTTTTAAACTGCCTTGCCATCACCAGTCACGTTGTTGTAACTTTTCAAACAGATTTAAGTAAAATTCTGAACTTTTTTCTTAAGTATATGGTTTCAAATTTGAGATACGGCGGAATTAAAGACGATGGCGTTCTTAAAAAGTCCCAAAAATTACTTTTGATCAGAAAAATGGGATCATTTTGCTTAAGAACCGGCTTTAGTTGTTTAAATTTGACAAATTATTGGCCGATCCAGGAACACAAAACAGGTTTCTGGAATTTTTCGGGACTGCCTAACCTTGGAAAGATTGGAAGAATTCCTTTCCGTGCAGATTTTTAGGAAAGTTCGGGACTTTCTGCGAAACGGAAAAGGGCCTCTTAATAAATATACAATAAATTGAGAGTCTACCACTGAATATAACCGAAACCGCGGTTCAGTTGACTTCGAAATTCACTTAAGAAAACTCACAAAAATCCGTGAACCACTGAACCGAACTAGTTCTTATTTTCCATCAATTTGTATCCCTTATTTTTGGTTTAGAAAACCACTTATAGTCTTAGGGCCGACTTCTCATCTTCTAAATAGCTGCTATGTGTCAGATAAACTTTTATTTTCCTCTGTTATATGTAGGATTATGAGACAAATGACACTCTGCAGAAGATTAGAAATCGGCCCTTATTGTATTAAGTTTTATTGTGACCGATTCAACAGGGCACTCACACCTCCCCTTTGGCAGCCCCTGGTAACAGAGCGATAAGCCCTAAAGGGGGGAAGCTGGTCTAGAATTTTGAAAAAACCGAAATTTTTTTTTTTGTCTTAAACTTTAGGGTCTTAAAAATAACATACCAAAGGATGGATGCCGGTAAAAGTGTCTAAATGCTCAAGCTTTCCATTCTACGGCAGCGCCTCTCAGGTATGCCCCGAGCGCCCTTAAAACTTTAAAAAAGTTTTTTTTTGAGAATCACTTTTTTTGAACTGGCCGAAGACATAACTCGAGCAAATCTTCATCGATCTATACGAAATGTTGACAGTACATTCGAAATACCTTTCTCCGGAGACGTACGTAGGTTAAAACGTGCACCATTTCGCGAAAAAACAAAATATCGAAAAAATCCTACGTACGTCTCTTGCTGTTGTTATATAGAAACTAAAAATTTTCGGGATTTTGTTCCAGGACCAAAATTAAGGAGGTTACATCTTCGGCCATGGACCCGTCTAAAAATAAGGCGCCTCTAAAGAAATGCTGGACAGCCGCCATTTTGAATTTAATTGACACGAAAAAATTTTTATTTGTATATTAAAACCTAAATTATAAAACCTCTTTCACTGATTTTCGATTGATCTTTTTGTTGAGTCACAAAAAATTCATAAATTATGTCCATTTTTTCACCCTCTAGACCAGCTTCCCTCCTTAAATCTGCTGGCTAACGTGAGCGGTGATCCCTCACTAGGACAAATCAAAGAAGATACATTGGGTTTGGTACCCGACTATCATACAAATCACCAATGAATACTGCAAATATCTAAGATGCCTCGTCTATTTTGCTCGTTTTTGAATCATACAACTGGTCTTGCCTTTGGGCAAAACGGATTTCAAGTCACGAATTTCAAGTCATTTTCATCAAATTTAAAATGTAATCTTAAAAAATATCGTCTCAGTGCCCAATTTCCCCCTTAAAATAACATCTTCTGTCCAAGTATCTTTGAGACGGTGCTTAGTTGGCCCACAAAGCAACATTAGATCATGTTCATTGTAGAATTTGTGCCAAGTAAGGATGAAATTTTGCAATAATGAGAACTTCGGTCCCAATTTCTACTTTATAGCTCTCCCTCGTTCAGACTGTACTTAAATTATCAATCAGTCCGATTTTCTGTAAAGGAAATTTTCATTTACACAACAAGAAACGCATTTTTCTAACATTTACAATTTTGTTGCATTGTTTTTATTCCATTTTACGGCTCACGGGAAATTTAATACAACTCGCCTCCAACTAGGATCAAAGGAAAATGGCTTAAAAATATGCAAAAACGTTTCAAACGTGGGGGGGGGATGATGTCTTGGCCCAGAGTGTGGATACTTCTCCTCCTCCGCCTCGTTGCACATTCACTAACTGCGACTAGTAGTAGGGATTACAACAAAAACATTTAGAGATTTGCTTGACGCTTCTCTCTGGATCTCTAACTGGTCTGCGCCGTGGCAGGTTTTGGGGGCGGCGTCGGCGTTGTGGGTGTATCAGTGGGCTCAGGACGCTCCTTCTCCTTGTTCCAACTCTTCAGACCCTCGGGCAGAGTGGTATCCTCTTCAAAAGAGCCCGTACCCTCAACAAACTCCTCGTAGGTGGACTTCTCCTTGAAGGGTCGCGGTCCCAGTAGCTCAATCATGTCGTCGCGACTGAGTACTTCGTTCTGTAGCAGGCGTTCCGCCACACGACGCACATCCTCTTTGTGCGTGGTCAGCAGGGTTGTGGTGAACTGATGCGCACATTTGATTATCTGCCGCACCTCGCTATCGATCATCTGGGCGGTGTCCTCAGAGTAGGGCTTGCTGAACACCGGATCACCGCTCTGGCCCACATCGAAGCTGACCTGACCCACATTCTCGTTCATGCCGTAGCGCACCACCTGGGAATAGGCAATGTCGGTGATCTTCTTGAGATCATCTTGTGCTCCGGTGGTGATGCGATTGAAGAACAGCTCTTCGGCCACCCGACCGCCCAAAGTCATGCACATGCGATCAAACAGTTGCTCCTTCGACAGCAGATAATGATCCTTGGGCAAATATTGTGCATAGCCCAGACCCTTACCACGTGGTATGATAGATACTTTGAGCAGGGGATCAGCATGTTCGAGGAACCAGCCGGCCACTGCATGTCCGGCCTCATGATGGGCCACCGTGCGCTTCTCTTCCGGTGCCAGAACATTTGTCTTCTTCTCCATGCCTGCAATCACACGCTCAATGGCCTGTTCAAAATGCTTAAGCACTATCGAGTCCTTGGAGTCACGGGCAGCGATCAAGGCAGCCTCATTACACACATTGGCAATGTCGGCGCCTGTAAATCCAGGCGTCAGGGCAGCCATCTTACGGGCCAAGTCGTTCTTATCGAGACCCGTCTTCAGCGAGCCCAAATGAACCTTAAAGATGCTGGCTCTGCCCTTGATATCCGGTGCGGGCACATAGATTTGACGATCAAAGCGACCGGGACGCATCAAAGCCTTGTCCAATATATCCACACGATTGGTGGCAGCCAGAACTACCACATTGGTGGTGGTATTAAAGCCATCCATCTCGACGAGCAGCTGATTTAGGGTATTTTCCTGCTCCGAATGCCCGCCAAAGGTTTTGCCTCCACGTTTGCGGCCCACAGCATCGATTTCATCAATGAAGAGTATACAAGGAGCATGCTTCCGGGCCATGGCAAACATGTCGCGGACACGAGATGGACCCACGCCCACAAACATTTCGAGAAACTCGGAACCGGAAACGGTGATAAAAGGCACATTAGCCTCGCCAGCGGTGGCCTTGGCCAGCATAGTTTTGCCCGTACCCGGTGGACCCGTCAGCATGGCTCCCTTGGGTATCTTGGCACCCAAGTCAATGTACTGCTGCGGGTTCTTCAGGAAGTTGACAAACTCCATGATCTCAATTTTTGCCTCCTCGCAGCCGGCCACGTCCCTGGAGAGGGATAAAAGGATTGCATTTGCTATATGTGCAATGTTTTTGTACAAATACTCACTTAAATCCAACGCCAATCTCTGTGGGGTTTGTCAACTTGGCAGTGGACTGCATAACGCCGCCGAAGAGTCCACCGCCCTTGCGGCCACGCCCACCACCCATCATATCTGCCGACTTTCGCATCATGTACACCAGGAAACCAATGATCAGAAGCGTGGGCAACAAGCCAGTCAAACTGGATGCCTCCACCTCATTGCGATAGATCACGGGTAGAAAATTGATCGATTCTGTGCCCAACTCCGTTTGTGCTGTCTCCAAATTTCGCTCGAAGCTATCCACGCTGCCAATGTTGAACCACAGCACGCCACTGCCCTGGCCGCTGCTCTGCTGCAGACGCACACGCACCCACTTCTTGTTGACAACTTCCAGTTTCTCCACAATGCCCTTGGAGAGGTAACTAAGCGAGACAAAGATGAAAATCAAATCTTAGGCCTCGGAAATCTCTCTCACCTGTTGACAAACTCCTTCCAGGAGATCTCCTTGTAGCCCATTTCGAAGAAAGCAAAGGAGCCCACTAGCACCACAGCTCCAATGGCTCCCAGAAGTATCCAGCGCTCTCGATCGCCGCCTGTGCCATCGCCCAAAGGACGACCACCAGGCTGATTGGCACCACGATTACCCGCAGGTCCTCGCGTGCTATTGCTAAACATGCCAAAATTCCAATCCGATTTGGATTCAGAGGCTGCCGAGCTCTGCGATTTTGGTGTCGTCTTTGCGCCGGACGAAGGAGCTTTGTCTGATTTTGGTTTGCTAGCTATGGGTGGCTTGCTTTCAGCGGCGGCAGCTCCCTTCTTGCCACCAGCCTCGAAGTATTTTTCGAATCCCTTGGGCGGTTTTTTGCAGAATAACTGCATCTGTTGCACAATGTATCGCAGCAGGGGCGACATTTCCCATGAGAGCATGCTTACGCCGGCTTCACGCTGCACCTGCACGTAAAGTAGAAGAATGTAAGTCCGGTTGGCGACATGCAACAGGCTCACTGGTACTCACCTTATTGCTGAGCGGTGCGTTCATGTAGCTGCGTCTGATTCTGACCAGGCTATTCAGCGCCTTGGCCGAGCCAAACAGCCGGAAAGCCATGACAACTTCACTTTTCAGCTGCGGCGCCCTTTAGGTTATTTAACGATGAGTGGGCTGTTTTCTGTTGGCCCGCCTCTGCCTCTGCGCCGGGATTTCTACTTACACTACGTCAATTTTGTACGAACTACTGAGTTATATCGTACTGCCGAAAGTTGCCGCCTCATACAGCAGTAGGTCGTTCTTTAAGTACAATAAAAAATTAAATAAAAAACTTTATTGCTCTTAACACATTATGCGTAGAGGTGCGCGATTGTGAAATTTCTGTTCGTAACGAGGGACTAGAGTTGTCACCGTATGTTCTATCGAAATGTAGCGATGCGCAAGTGATGTGAAGAGTGCATAGTGACTATCGCAAGCTTACTGAAACCGTTGCCTCACGAGGTTTTGGATTTGTAAAAAATTTAAATGTTGGTTAATAAAATAAAACAAAGACGAGTGTCAACCAAATATGTATGACACAAAAATTGCTGATATATGTAAAATAAAAACAGTGAAAAATAGTTTCTAGTAATTTTAAATAATATCCACCCCCTACTTTCAAGCGCATCGATATTCTACATGCACACAATAGGAATATCTGTTCACTTCCCGGTGATATCGATAGATCGGTGTATCGATATTTCATCGTGCTGGACAACCCTAGTTGTTGTGCTGTCGTGTGGTACGTACTTGCTAGTCGTCGAAAATTCTTTTCTCTTCAAATAAAACACTTAATTAACTCAAATTTCAACTAAAAACATGTACAAAATGTGCCGAAAGACCAACAGTAGTGATTGCACATGGAATCTGGCCAATTATATTAGGTTTTAAGGCTTCAAAAGCAGTTTTTCCAACCCCCTGTCTGAGGCGTACGCAATTTGCAGCAGCCCAAAAAAAAATAGAAGAAAAAACTTTTTACCAACTTGGCACTGTGTGAATGTGTGAGTGTGTGTGTGTGTGTGTATGTACAGTTTGCGGCTAATTTTAAGCAAAAAAGACAACAACAAAGTGTAAAAATAGTTTACAAATGCAGTGAAAATACACATCCATATGTATGTATGCATGTGCGCCGCCTGTGTGTGTGTGTGTGTGTGTGCGTGCAATTTTTTCCGGCAGGCGACGACGTTTGCAACTGAAAAATCGATAAAAGTGCAGTAGCAACAACAACCGCACCAGCGCGACGACAGACTTGCTGGTGTAGATTTCACTAAATTTTTGTTAATTGTGCCCATTTGTTTCCTTTCCGTCTCTTTGCAGCTTTTGTAACTAAAACTCCGTTTTGACATCACTTTCATCATAATCTGAATAAAACAAAATAATAATAATAATACAACAAAATACATAAAACAAACAACAACAAAAAACACCATCGAAAACGAATCAAAAAAATAATAATAATTAAATCAATCATAAATAATTCAAAAGTTACATACCTACAACAACTACAACAAAGCTCAAAAACAAAAATACAAATACAAAGGTCTAGGGGGCAGCGCGAATTCTGCCATAAACTTTTTTCGTTTTGAAACTCTTCTTTGGTTTTGGTTCGGAAAAGCTAACTAATGTTAACTGGTGGTGTACTAGTAGCAAAAGCCGAAAACAGCAAAAGCGTGAAGACGAGAACGTACACCGTCGCCCGGTGGGTGTAGGCGAGAAGAGAGCAAGAGGAGACGACACAAAAGCGACTGCGCAAAAACAACAACAACAAGCCAAGCTTGAAACGAGAGACTTTCAATAAAATCAACAACAACTTAAAACCAACAACAAACCAAACAAATTGAAACGCTGTGAAATTAACTCGTCAATACTCAAAAGCAACAAAGAGAAAACTTACACTGAAGGAGGAAGTTAAACGGAGTTACACCAACAAAAACAACAACAACAACATCAACAAAACGGCAAGCACTAAATACAAACTAACGGGAAAGACGCTCTGGCGTCTCGAACTCTCGAATAGCAAAAAACAACAAACAAAACAAAAAAACAATCCCAAAATTCCTCATTTTTCCTGAAAAGCTTTAATTTAATTACGAATTTTTTGTTTTTGTTAAGTCAAAGTGAATTCAATTTGCTAAATAATTTAAAATTAAGACAACAACAACAAGCAACCACACAAGCAGCAGCAGCAACAACCAACAAAACAACTGAATTAAAGTTTTAAAGTACAAAATAACCGGGAGTAAAACAACAACAACAACAAAACTAATTTAAACATATTAAAAACAACAATTTAATTTAAACGCAACATCAATTTAAATTATTTAACTAATAACTAGAATCTAAGCCTAAAAAAAACAGAAAAGCCCAAGAGGGCGCTGAGCCAGTCAGCCAGAGAGACTGAAAATAACGGAACTGTGTCTGAGCCAGCGAGCGATCAATCGCTAAAAAGAGATAGCAACTGAAAGCCCCCAAAGTAACGGAATTGTGTCTGAGCCAGCTATCGCGAGGGAGAGAGCGAATGAGAGAGCAACAAATTGTGCCGCAAAAAAAGTGTGAAAAATTATACTAAACAAAAAAAACGGTAACAATAAAGCAAAACATTTAAAACCAAAAATCTACAAGAATTCTATTAAATTTTAAGTCACTTTTACACACAAAAACCGCAACTTAGCCAATAAACAAACAAATTTTTTTGTACATAAGTGAAATTCAAAGCCCAGCAAAAGTTGAAGAAGACGTAAGGAAACGAGAAACTAAAATAAAACTGCGGCCCAAGTGCCAAACAAACAGTTTTTATTTTACACAAACAGAAAAAATTGTTTTTTAATAGTTTTCAATTCTTTTTATAAGTGTACCTAGTGAGAAATGTTAAAAGTCTAAATAAACAAATTAAAAAAAAAAACAAGCAAACAAAAAAAAAACAAATTCAAAGAAAGATTTAACAACTCTGTGATAATTACTGTAAATTTATAAATTTAAAATAAACAAAATCTCTAATGGAACATTGAAAAAACTGTAATTTTTAACAATAGAACAAAAACAAACCATCTTAAAACCAACAACAACTTTACACCTAAGCATAAACAACAACAAAAAAAATTAAAACAAAAAGAAAAACATTGAAACAAATTCGTGATATCTTAAAGGACTTCGATACATATATATATATATATATACTATAGTATATGATATATTAAATGATATATAAAACAAAAAACCAAGCTTAATTTCTAAAGCAAAAGTAAGTGGAAAAAAACCCAACCTTAGGTTATAAAAAAAGACTTCAAAAACGCATTCAAAAATACAAAAAAAAAACTAATAATCGTAGGCTTAAAGTTCAACAAAAAACACACACACATAAAGAGTATCTATATCTATATATATATCTTTAATAACTATATAAACTCATAAATATTTGCTTAGTGCATAAACGTAAACGAAACAGCAATATAGAAACAACAACAACAAGAAAACAACAACTGTAACCGAAAAGTAATAGCAACATACAGCGAAAAAGTCCTCGTCCACCCTGCCCAAGACCATCTTCGTCGTCGTTGCAGTGTGCAGCAGCCCTCCTCCTCCCCACACATAAAAGTTGGTATAGATTATATATTAATAAATCACTACTACTTCCTAAAAAACCACAACGATTGCCTACAAAATATATATTATATATATAGAACTACAACAACCAACCACAATTTAGCCACTTCCCAAAAAAAAGAACAAAACAAAAACAAAATGAAATATTCAAATATCAAACAAAAAAACCAACTCTAATCTTACCCAAAAAAAAAAACAAAATAAATAACAAAATTTAAGTATTCCGTAAAAAAGCCCAGTGTATTTTTCTAGTAAAACTATAAAACCTATAAAAAAAATAAACAAACAAACCAAACAATTTTGCAATAATATTATCAAACCAACGGCAGCAGCTGGTATGCATTTTCATCGGGAAACCCAAACAGTTAAATCTACTAAACACAACGTTACAATATTTGTCGGCATTTTTTAAAAAACACCTCAACACCAAAAACCCACACCCAATCTTAGTTCATCATCCAAAAAGACAAAACCAACAACAACAACAACAAATTTTGATTAACTTCGAAGACAAGGAATTTCAGTGCCTCTTGTGCCAGTGTTTAGCCAAAATATATATACACAAAAAAAGGAACAAACAAAAACAAAAACATATACGTATTTATTGCTTAGTTTTTTTCTCTTTGATAAAAAATTACACAAAAAATCGAAAAAATAATAATAATTGAAACAAAAATTGGCTGGTCTATTTTTGACCGCGTTTAATATAACAACAAATTCATCGTTCGCGCTCTCTTCAACTTCAACTCGTTCCAAACAACGTCGTTTATCATCAACAACAACAACAACAAACAGAACCAGTCTCTTCTTTGCTAGTCGTTATCAGCATTTTCCTACCTAATTTTTTTGCTTGTCTTATAACATTTGCTATCAATCAACTTTCAAAATGAATACGCAATCGAAGGTTTATCGCACCGGCGAAGGTGAGTTTTATTATAAAATTATTTTAAATGTTAAATTAATATTATTAATTTACTTAGACTGTGTTTTCACATGTCTAGATCTCATATGCAATGGGTGGAAAATACCTCCAAGATTCTTTTTTGGAAAGTCCGAACCGATTTGTTAAGAAGACGAGGTGACCCGAGCAAATGCATATTTAGTAAAGTTCGAACAAGTTTGGAAAAGTTGATGAGTTAATAATATTATCGAATTTCCAGTTCACAAAGGCATAGACCTCAGGCTCACCCTGCTGGTTCTCGGCCGGGCAATTGACAATGACTCGATTTACAAGCTGGAGCAAACTTCACCAAGTTCTCATAGAAGCTTTTGTTTGCAGAAAAAAAGGGTCGCTTGACCCTCTACTCCTCCCCTGTTCTACAAGCAAGAGCTTTTTGAACAACTTCATAAAGTTTGTTTCAACGTGCAAATCCTGTCGAACTTCAAAATACCAGACTACACACAAAATTCCCAGTTCATAGCTTAAGCAAGTAAGAAAGTCGGTGGATTTAAGTCAAGCCGTAATACACTATATCTACGAATATGGCTCTAAAGCACTTTGAAACGTTTGGAAACTGGTTCTGAACCAGAAAAATATCTAGCTCGATATAAACAAACTTCAAATGAAATTTGCACCTCTTAGATATGACCCAAAAGCACTTTGAAAAACATTTGAACAACATGAACTTGCTGAACATATTCCTGAATATCGGTTCAGCGTTTTCGACGCTTATAAAAAACCATGAACTTAACACTATGCCCCTATTCATCATTGTGCGCGGTTTAGTATTGAGGGGATGTTCTGTAACACACAATGCTCAGGTTTCTATCAGAACTATTAGGCAATGGCCGCGTTCAGCAGAAGTACTTACTCCCTCACTGATCTTTCTGCTGAACTCCACTGTATCGAGGAAACTGTGCGCTCCTTTCAAGTGATACTACTCATTACTCTCTCACTCTTCCTTTCTTTTGTACTTTTGTAAATTGTTAAGTATGCCTTGCCTACAGCTGTAAGCTGGTCTGTACCTTCTGGACATATTCAGTCGGCCCTCTTCACAATTCAAATTCTATGAAACATAACTGAAATGTCTGTGGCTACTAGATCAGATCGTCTCCTTTTGACGAATTGAATCCATTTGGCATTGAGCTATCGTTTTAACTGCTCAAGTAATTCCGATTTTGATCAAACCTGAACTAGTAATCATTACAAGGCTTGCCATCTGCCTTATAACACTACTATGTAGATTGGCAACGTTTACACGAAATCAGGGCCGAATAATCCGGATTCTTTATGGAACCGCCAAAGAATTGGTAAAGATAGGATGAACGATAGTTGTGAGCAAAAGAATGTTTGCTGCTTCACCATCAAAATTAATGCTGAGCAAGCACTTTCGTTGGTACAGAGTATATTTTAGTCGGGCTTGATGCATTTTGTTTTACTTGTTTAATATAGAAAATCTTGCAATCAGGGGTGCAAAATCGTGTTTTGAACACGCAAGACTCTTTGGTGTTGGGTTCAAGATGAGAGTTCATGTTGTTTGAGCCCCCGTTCTTTACTAATTCAGAAATCAAGGGTGTTGAAAATCATCATTCTGAGAATTATTAAACAATTGAAGGGACTATGCTCATTCGAATGATATCAAATGTCGTTAAAGTCGTTCGTTTTTTAACTCTTGAGGAAAAAAATCTAAATATTTATGTACTTTATATGAGTATTTATATATGTACCATACTTTGATATAATACACACATAGAAGTATTGAGGCTAAGCAAAATGTTCGTATATAAGATAATACAAACCTATTTTTAATCCGAACCGTTGATCGGGTTCAGTAAAGGGCTCGGTCGTTAGTGGTTCCTTTCGACTTTCCAAAATTTCCTAAGAGTTCAAAACGGTTCGACTTTTTACACAAAGAAGTGTGTCTGAGTTACTTAAGATCACCAATCACTGGACCACAAAAACGCAATTAGGTGAACATTTTTGCGAGCTGTAGAAATCAGTAGATGATGTTAACAACTTCTAGCAAAAAGGCGAACCCACCTCTGTAAGTTCTCATATGATTTGGTCATCAGTTGAGTACTTAAATTGGCTATAACATTAAATTATTTGAGGTCGCGGTCCAACAATGTTAGGACACTTTGGCTCTATCGAACTTACAACAGCCTCAGTGGTTTTATTCTTGACATTCTTCAGATCTCTAGTAACTACTTGGATGGCTGTCCTGTTTTTCTGTACTTTGGAAAGGTAGTTTGTTTTCCAAACTTTGAGATCTCTTTGCAGACTATAGGGACCAAGAATTCAGTCCTTCGTTTTCTGATTCCAGCTATACAAATTCTTACATCTTAAAAGCTAATAAGGTTCTCTTATTTTGAAACTAGACGATTAAATCTGATCTTTCACACTTTTTCGATGAATCCTCATTAAATCTTCATAATATTTTGCAGAAATCTATGATAATATGCCGTGCGATGGCTATTTCAATATGAATGCCATGCGTAATTTGGGTATACCCACAACTTTCCCAACAATTGGCACCTTTACGCTGGATTCGACCACTCTTGGCCTGCAGCCGCAATCGCAGGGACCACCGACACCATCTATGGGTATGGGCCAACCGCCTACGCCCCAGCAGCAGCAGCCACCGAGCATGCATCAGCATCAACAACAGCAGCAGCAGCAACAGCAGCAGCAGCAACATCTTCAGCAGCAGCACCATCAACAGCAGCAGCAGCAGCAACAACAACAGCAGCAGCAGCAGCAACAACAACATCCTAGCATTGGAATGTTTGATGCCAACGAGGTGAACGATGTCATACAAAATCCACCGCAAATTGGTGTCTTTCAATCGAACAGTGTTTTAACTAATGGAGCTGGTTCATCATCCTCCATCTTTGGCTCACAATCGAGCAACTCGTCGGCCGCAGCTGCCACTGATCCCAGTCAGGCCACTCGTGAAACTGGCATCATCGAGAAACTTTTGGTAGGTCAAGAGAAACTTTCTTTTCCACTAATTTTTTAACAATTTTCCCCATCTCCTTCCCCAGCACTCGTATGGATTCATTCAATGCTGCGAGCGTCAGGCTCGTCTTTTCTTTCATTTCTCGCAATTTAGCGGCAACATTGATCATCTGAAGATCGGCGATCCTGTGGAGTTTGAGATGACCTATGATCGTCGCACCGGCAAGCCGATTGCTAGTCAAGTATCCAAGATAGCACCAGAAGTGGTGTTGTCCGAGGAGCGTGTGACCGGAACTGTGACCACTGAGCTGCGCACGGATAGCGCCAACAATGTGCTTAGCTCCAGTGAGACAACCGGGCGCATTAGCTACGAGAATCGAGGCGAATGCTTCTTTCTACCTTATACCAAAGACGATGTTGAGGGTAATGTCAACTTGAGGGCTGGCGATAAGGTTAGCTTTCAAATTGCAACGAACCAAAGGTAATTGAGGAGCGTCAAAGGAAGAATTGGAACTGTCCTTACCATACTTTCCTCTTCCCACCTCACAGAGGCAACCTGGGCGCCTGCCATATACGCCTAGAGAATCCCGCTCAACCTGTGAAATATCGCGGTGTTGTGTGCTCCATGAAAGAGTCGTTCGGCTTCATTGAGCGCGCCGATGTGGTCAAGGAGATCTTTTTCCACTTCTCCGAAGCCGAGGGCAATGTGGAACTGCGTCCGGGCGATGATGTGGAGTTTACCATCCAAACGCGCAGCGTAAGTAAATGATATGATTATAGACACATACAAACCTCCGCCATTAATAGATTCAGTCTGCATCTGTGCCTCCCCAGGGCCGGGAATTTGCTTGCAACATTACCCGCCTGCCACCGGGATCGGTGATCTTTGAGGATGTGGATAGTACGGTGTATAAGGGTCAGGTTTTAAAATCTCTGGATCGGAATAATCCGGTGCGCCAGAACAATGATCCCTTGCCGGGACGCATACGCTACCGCGCCCTGGATTATTCCGAGGTGGAGGTGCCATTTGGCGATAAGGATCAAAAGGGAGATTTTACCTTACGTCATGGCGATTGGGTGCAATTTTTATTGGCCACCGATAGGCGAGATCAATTGCAGCGCGCCACATCCATTGCACTGCTGGATGAGACCTTCAAGGTGTCGGGGGAGAAGCGCGAACAGGGCACAATTGCCTCGCTGAAGGAGGGATTTGGATTTCTGCGCTGTGTGGAGCGTCAAGTGCGTTTGTTTTTCCACTTCACAGAGGTGTTGGACACGGTGAGCAGGGAGAAAACCGAAAATTTCCCAGTGCTGAATATTTGCAAATACTTCCAGAGCCGTGAAATTGATGTCAACGATGAGGTGGAGTTTACCGTCATCCAGGAGCCCGGCTTGGCTTACAACAACTCGCGTTTGCAGGCCATACGCATCAAGCATCTGCCGCCCAATTCGGTGCAATTCGAAACACTCATGGCCAGCAACATTGAGGGTAGGAGGGGTCTAACCAAGGGTTTAATTTGATTGTGGCTAAAACTCCTTCTCCTATCGGCAGGTTCTGTGACACGTGAGGCGCCCAAGAGTCCAATTAAATCTCAAGATCGCTACGAGGGTGGCGTTATTACCTATGAGCATGCCGATGCTAAAAAGACTATAATGTATTTTCTTAAAGACTGCGAAAAACCACCAAGAATCGGCGAGCGTGTGCGCTTCGATATATACATGGTAAGCTCTTGCGATTTGCACTCAAGATTCCATCTAACCTTCTGCTCTTTTAAACTTTAGGTCAAACGTAACAAGGAATGTATAGCCGTTAATGTTCAGCAAATATCGTTGCAACAACAGCAGCAGCAACAACAGCAGCTGCAGCAGCAGCAGCAACAGCAACAACTCCTCAACTCACAAGCTGCTGCTGATCAACAGCTGCTGCTCTCGAATGGCATCAGTGGCAGCAGTTCTACTGCCTCCTTGCAAAATGGTTATGTCATGCATGGCAGTCCTGGTGGCAGCACCAGCAGCGTTGGCAGCAGCAGCAATGCCACCCAACAGGCACATTTGGAGGATTTCAAACTGGAGAACAACAATCATTCTGGTGCCGAATCGAGTCCGATTTATCGTGGCTTTATAGCCGTTATGAAGGAGAATTTCGGATTCATTGAGACCCTCTCCCATGATGAGGAGGTCTTCTTTCACTTTAGCAACTATCAGGGTAATCCCAGTTGGCTGGAATTGGGCCAGGAAGTCGAGTACACACTGGCACCCAATGGCAACACTTCGGTTTCGGGCAATTGTTTGCCAGCGGAGAATGTACGCATGCTGCCAAAGAACTCCATACCGCAGCCGGCGGTGCTGGAAACCGTACACAATGGTGTGGTGGCTCGCCCCTTGCGTTGCATCAATCCCGATCAGCAGGAATATGCGGGACTAATTGAGATACTCGATGAGACACGCACTACCATCATTTCGCAGCATGAATTTGGTATTACCAGTTTGGTGAACAAGCGGGATTTGTTGCAAAAGGGTGATTTGGTTAGCTTCCGGATTGATGAGAGTGGACGAGCCGCTGGCGTGAATGCTGTAAGACAAAAGAAACGTGCCACCGTGGATTCCATCAAAGGTCAATTTGGTTTTCTCAATTTCGAGGTGGAAGATGGCAAGAAGTTATTTTTCCATATGTCCGAGGTGCAAGGAAATACAGTGGCTCTGCATCCCGGAGATACGGTGGAGTTCTCTGTGGTTACCAATCAGGTGAGTACAATAGGGAGAGCAAATGAAAGAGGTAGGACTCAAAATGTGGCACAATGCACACAAAATAGCTATACTTGGGGTAGCAGGACCTGAAACGATAAGGTTTGAGTCAAAGTGGAATCTAGTCTAGTGCTTTATCCCGATGTGCATACCTTAATATGGGTGAAAACTAAAGTAATTAAACAAATTGCTAACCTCTCAAGGCTCGTTCTAAAGATAAAGACAAAATTGAAACAACTAGGTAGCAGGAACAACTGTTCCTTAGCTGCCAGCGGGGAGAACATACCGGGAATCTTAATGCCCGCGAACTGATAGGACCAAATCCCCATTAGGTAGCTGCTTAGAAAGAAAAAGAGCTCGCTTCGAACATCCTGCTGGGTAAACACTAGGGGTATGAGGCGCGCAAAAGCACTAATAGTGAAACACAACCTCAAAAAGTTGCAGAACTTAATCCAAGATTATAAAATAAATCCACTGCCGACTGCGCGGTCACCTCTATATGTTGGGAGTAACAAAAATCACACTATGTAGACACTGCGTAGACTAAAAACGGATCTCTAAAAATATATCTAGCACAATGCAATGCTTTAGCGAGGCGGGAATATGTTGAAACGATTGATAATCTGTCAAAATGAGAAGCGCGACTGGCAAGAGAATTTGCAGAACTATTTACTGATGTATCGATCTACACTCAACCACATTTAAGGCATCGCCGATGTGCAATCGCAACATTCGAGGCAAATTTCGAGAAAAACTTTGATGAAGAAGTACTCGAGCGAGACACTCAAATGAAACTAAAGGGAAAGGAGTATGCAGACCACAAGCAACACGCAAGACCTAATGATATTGAAGAAGGAGATGAAGTAGTAGCAGAAGAGAAATGGTATAGTCGAAATGTCAGCCATTTCAAAAAGACACCACAGCAGGATCATTCGAGTTCACCAACACTTTCATCTACGGCTCAATTACCTGTTCTTAAGCGACCGAAAAGAGTTCGGAAACCGCCAAATCATTGTCTAGACTGATATGCTAGAAGAAAACCAAAAATCAGAAGGAAAGCAAGTAATGTAGTGGGCTGAGATCGAAAGATATGTACATTATAAAACGAGTTGGCAGGCCGCTGCATCGTCCTCTAAGTACGTTCTTAAAGCCATTTAGTTAATAAGCAACAGAAACAAATTTGACTCGGAATAAGGTGCAACATTTTTAGCCCAAATAACCCCACATTTCCATATATAAATATAAAACAAAACTTTTCTAATTCGATTTCCCCCACAGCGAAATGGCAAATCTTCGGCTTGCAATGTCTTAAAAATAAACGATCGTCCAGATCGTCTGATCTCGCGCCTTAAACTGAATGGCGATGACACTGTGCCGCGTTTGATACTCATACGCGCACCAAAGGGACCACAGGGCAAGGGCTTCTCTGTGCTGGCGCGCCATCCACGCATTCCAGGTGAGAATTCTTAAACGTACCCAAGCGTCTCAACACTAATCCATTCACTTTTCTTTTTCGATGGCAGGCAACTTGGTGGAGTAAACTTGTGCCCGGCCAGGCGACATACAAAATATACATCAAAGACAATTTTATATAACAACAACCACAACAACAACAACAGCAACTTGAACTTGTCGCTAATAACCATAATACATTTATACTGAATATTATCCCTTAGTAGCAAAACAAACACAAAACAAAAACACTATTGGAAACGATAATAACTTGATAAATGATACATAGAATTATGAAATACTTAACGGGAACCCAACCAATTCTTCGTGTCTGAAATCTAATCTTATTTATAAATACTAAAACAAAACAAAAAAGAAATCCACAAGAACGGTTTGTTTCAAACCCGAAATTCAAGTGTCTGAGAGATGAAACCAAATCGTGTGCATACGTATACTATTTTCGATTACTTTGCTTTAATTTAAACAATCACAAACAAAAAAAACTCTATTCTATAATGGCAACGAAATCCTTGCATAATTGCGCTAGAAATTGTATAAACAACAAAAAAAAATCTATATAAAAGTGTGGGGTGTTAGCCCGCTGCTACCAATTCTTTCTAGAATTTCTCGTAACTGTTCTTTCAAATACTTTCAAAATCGTATATTTATTGAATAATTATTATTATTGTAAAAAAAAAAACACTAAAAAAAAGCAACAACAAAAAAAGGAAGAGGAAAATTCACGAAATGAAGCAAAAAGTATTTATACGCTAAACAAAAAGTCTAATTTGTATACATACATGCATATACATATACATACATACATTTATTGTACATCTAATTATTACTATGATTATTATTATTATTATTATTTTGTTTTGTTTGATTCTACTCGCCTGTAACAGTTTTGCTGAAACACACACACACAGACATCCGGTTTGTTGTTTTCACGAATTTCGTTTGCATTCAAAGGGTTGCATTAACTTATTACATAATTATACATACTTACATACATCGTAAAATATTTATTTAAAAATACCAACAACAACCACAGCAACCACAAAACAAACAAAAGATTGTGAGAAGATGAAGGGCAAATGAAATTTGCTGCGCCAAATCTGTTGAAACCATTTAATGAAAAATTATGAGCATAATTTTTTTAAAATTATATATTTAAAATGAAATCATGGGAGGAAGGAGTAGAAGAGCGTCGCATCGTGTGTCGGTAACAAAGAGCAAATATTGTGAAAATTATGAATTTCAATTACTAAAGAAACAAAAGAAAAACAAAACAAAAACAAAACATTTAACAAGCTAACAACAAATTTGGGATCAGTACGTCCTATTATAGCCATGTTATATATACAACAACTACAACAAACAACAACAACACTAAGTAACAACACACAACAAAGAGCAAAAGAAAATAAAATTAGTAACTTTAACATATATATATATATATATATATAACGATTATATATCGAGATAGAAAGAACAGGGGGCAATGAAAATGGCCAAGCGCAGCCACCTGCCGACTTTTCACAGGCAGCGCTGCGTTTCGTCATTTATGCAATGCAAGAAATGAACAGCACAGCAACTAAATCCTTATTATAAAAATATATAAAATATAAAAAAATTGAAAAAACCACACCAGAAAAGTTGTGCTACAAAAAAAGCATGCAAACAAAAAAAGAATACAAAAAAAAAAACAAAAATACATACATACATATGTGCTTGAATACGAAAAAAAATCGCAAACTATATAAGTCAAATAATACAAACAAAAAACAAATAAATACATATTTCAATAAAGCTAAAAAAAGGGTGTGTGTGTTTCTTTTTATACGTTTTTACGCCCTATTCACCCTCGATTTGTTCAGAAAATCCAAAACGGACAGCCACCAACACTGCACAGAAGACTGAAGTTTGGGCACCATGTCAAGGCATTAGCTTAGGCAGTGCCATTAGGTTGGCACAAATATTAGTGTGGTTCAGGCGAAAATCCTAAGACTTATTACCGGTGCCGAATGGTACCAGAGAAGCAGAAATATTGAAATGGATCTATGGTTGGGGATTTACCCTGAAAAGTTATCACACCAACCTAACAAACTGGCGAGAATCCGAGGCATACTTCAAAGGAGAAGGTTAAAGAGAATTCTGCCTAAGGAACTCATCACACTGCGTCTCTAGTAGATCATCATTCATACAAAAGGATATTTCCTTATTACATTATCGGTAAGCCCAAATAGACCCTGCCATGAAGTGATACTACATTCATACTACAAATTACAAAAAGCGGCTTAAAAATGGTATCAAAAAAAAGTCCCCTTTTCGGACCTTACTTTTCTTTGGGAGCTATTCGATAAAGATGTCAGATTTCAGCAAGCAAAAGTCTAACAAACGAAAATGTAAGAAATTTGGAGTCGATTTTATTGAAAACAAAAAGTTTTTCTTAATATAACTTCTTTTTCGACCGATCATTCGTACTGCAGCTATCCGATTTTGACAAAACTCGGTAGAATTGTGTGAAAGCATATCAAATAAATAAATGCCAATTTAAAGGACATTTGCATTGAAAACCAAAAAAGTTTTTTTCACTAAAACTACTTTTCAGACTCTACCATTCTAAGAAAGCTGTCCGTATCCAGTAGTGGGTTGATTACTTTAGCTTGCATCACTATTTTTTACTTCAGCATGGAAAGTAAGTCAAATATAAGTTTGTTTTCTTATACCTAAGTAAAATTGATATATGTGCAATGCACATTGGGCATACATACTTTGCTTTGTTATTTTCATATTCATTTTTATACCCTTGCAAAGGGTATTATAATTTTGCCCAGAAGTTTGCAACGCATAGAAATATTAATTTCCGACCCTATAAACTATATATATTCTTAATCTGGGTGACGAGCTGAGTCGATTGAGCTTTGTCTGTCCGAACCAGTCTCTCAGTTTTAAAGCTATCGAGCTTAAATTTTGCACAGAGTCTTCTTTTTGCTGCACACTACTAATATGCCGGAACCAACCGGATTGGATGACTATATCTCATAGCTCCCATAGTAACAATCGGTCGGAAAACTAGTTTTAGTATGAACAACTTTTTTCTTTTCAATGGAAACGTCTCCAAACGTTGTAATCGTAGGTTTTCTATCTTTTTTTATAATTCTACCTAGTTTTATTAAAATCGGACAACTATATGGTATAGCTGCCATACAAAAGATAGATCTGCAAACAGACTTTGTTAGAAAAACTTTTTTGTTTTTAATGGTAGCATCCTGCAAATTTGTATTTGTTTGTTTCACATGCTTTCACATAATTTTACATTTATTTTTGAAAATATTTAAGCGAGCACTTGCAAGGGTATAAAAACTTCGGCACAGACGAAGTAAGCTTAGCTTTCTCGTTTTTTTTTTTTTTAATAATTGGGTTTAGAAACTAAATATAAACAAAAGCAAAATATATTTTTAACAATCCAGCAACAAAAATATATATATACTTCATAGAAAATTGCTTTATGTGCAAATTTCTGGAAGCGTCAAATTGTTTTATTTTATTTGGAACTTAGCTCTTAATGTAAACTGGAAATAACTTATGAAATTGGATTGCCCTTTACTTGAAAACGCCAAGTTTTGTTAGACTTTCAAATCAAAATTTTTCCACACCTTCACAATTGCTTATTTAAGTTACTTCAGAGTGTCGTACTGCGAATATTCTGAGGACCCACAGCCACTGTACCGACGGAATGTTGTGAGAGGTGAAATATGCCATCTTTGCTTTCGAATTCGTCAAAATTCACTGCGTAGGCATGTTCCTCATCATAAAACCTTAGGCGAAAGTGTATCAATTCAAGCAAGGGTAGGGCCCCACAGTTAAAGCAAAATTATTAGGAAATTTGCACAGTTTTTTCATCGAAATAGGAGGCAAAGATCGAGCGGTGCATCAGCAACCCTATATCGTATCCCATATTTCCCGATACCCCTTCCCAGCCACTAAAGACACCACCTCATGCCCGCTTTATTGTTTTGGTTTCTTTTGTTTTATTTTTTATTTATAAGAATAATTTATATCTGCTTAGAATTTGTTGATTACATGACATGACTATGGTATGGTATCGTATTTTCCTCATTCCTCATCTGCTTAAACTCTCGTCCATTCTTCCTCTTAAAACTTGACAATTTTGGTATTGACTTTATTCTGTTGACCGTACTTTTGTTTGTTTGTGTTTGCTCTCTATATATGCTATATATATATATATGCACTATGCATATATCAATTTTTTTCAAGCGCTGATGCTGCGAATGGCTTAAAACTTCAGAAAGAAAAAAACTTTCGAATCAAGTTTTCGGGGTTATGTAAATAATTTGTTACTTAATTTAGTTTCAGTGTGAATATTGCATTTGGTTTTATTTTTGCCTTTCGTTTGCTTGCATATATATGTATATATATATATATTTGATGTATTTAGCTTAGGTTCTTTATATAGTAGATATATATATATATGTTACGAGTATGTCAAAAATTGCGTTTAGGGTTAAAGAACGTTTGACGAATTTAAAACCGATTACTTGCATTTTACATACATTTATAGTTATAAAGGCGGTAAAAAGGGATTGAATGTACGTGTTATACAATACAATTACTATTACAAAAAACATTTCAAGTTTCGTTTATATCTATAAAAAATCGAGGTAAACTTGATAGTGCAACGGATCGTTCATTGTTTTTTTTTTGGTGTTATTTTGGGGGAAACTCAGGGTCGAAGCTGGCCTAAAAAGGCAGCTCCAAAGGCATTTTCAATTAAAATGGCTGTGTTGTGTTTTCGATACTACTACACTACGCGATTGTATGAGAAAGAATTGGATCATATAGGTCTGAATTGGGAGTTCTTATAGAGGGTTGGGGAGGGAGAGAGAAATCAATTGTTTTTAGTTGTTTTAAGAGCAACAGGAGCAAGGGCATGCCCACCGCTGGACTATATTATACATTAGTCGTTGTTTTGAAATGTTTTCTCAAAAACCCCCTAGCATTTTTTACATCGATATTAGGTGACCGAACCGAAAACGGATCTATTCAAAAACTAAGTCAAAAAATCTACCAAATTTCGCTTGGTTCTTAGCATTGTTCATTACACATTGCAAAGTAGCTATTGCTGTTTAAGGCTGCTAAAAATATCTGATTCTTAGCATAGGATTTGATCAAATTTCCATGAACTTAATAAAGGCGTATGAAGTGAGGTAAAGCTATCCTGGCTTATTGCGTCTCAAGTCTACTCATACCATCCCAGTTGGTAACCCCCGCGGTAAAAGAAAGATACACACGCAAAGTTGCTGGCTAACGTCGAGCGTTGACTCTGCATCCAGAATTAATAGAATTGATGCATCGGGCTAGGTACAACAATGCCTCAGACGTCTATCCTTGCGTTTTTAAGATATACAATTGGAGTATATGAACCTGGAATATAAAGCATCCTCAACAGGAAAGATGCTAATATGCAGTTTGTGGATGTTCTCGAGAGATATTTATAGGACATAGCACTTTAGGAAATGCGTTGAATTGGACAGGAGAGCTAGTTAGGAACATCAGCAGCCAATTGGGGAGATGCTTCCGTAAGTTTTGACTGACAAGCAACTTGTCACACAGCGCAAATAAATGTCAGCACTTGGAAAGCCTATATGAGCGCTACATTAAAAACTATACGAAATAAATTAGTTTTGATATGTTTCGCCTTTACTACGTATACCAGAATCTATGGCCGAATAACCATTCGATATCAGTCGATGATATCGTTTAACGTCTAAGGGCCGTTTTCTTATCTACTACATAGATCTATCTGTCGCTTAAACCTACAAATACCAGAGCAAAATTTAAGTTTGTCTGACACATAGCAGCTATTTAGAAGATGAGAGATCGTCCCTAAGTCTAACGAAGCCATATTTCTCGCATGGTGTCATGCACAGACAATAAAAGGTTCCATTTGAACTGGATATATCTTTAATATCCGTTTAATCATCCAAAGTAGCTGAAAATCATCTAAATTATGATCATTTTTCGTATGCGTTAGATGATTAAAAGAATATTTATGATATAACCAGTTCAAATGGATACGGGAGATCATCTAATTGATATTTTGTAATATCCAATTTCTGTGTAGTATAAGAAAGTAGGAAAAAGGCATTCTCATGGGAACCACATTCTGCAAAACTCCTGATCGTGTGTATTGGTGAGCACAGAAAAGCAAGTAAATCGGCTGTAGTCTTTCTGGCTCACCAACACAAGCGCATTTTTCTGTCCTCTCCATTTGGCAGGCCAAAGAAAATTTAACATAGAAGCAAAATATGCTGCGTCTTTAATGCGACAGGAAGCTAACATTTTACCCGGATACAAGAAATTTCTAACGAATTGTGATCAATTTTTTAAAGAAAAGTGTAAATATAAATTTAAAAATATTGTAGATTCATTGGTTTTAGTTTTAAAACATAAGCAACTAAAAAAAAGAAACATAAAACTCCAAAATTGTTAAAAATAATTGTTTTTTCACAAATCTTAACTTTGATAAGCCATAAGTAAGCATCTAGAAGGCGTAGCACCATTTCCAAACACTTATTTCATAGGTTGAACAATTTTCTATCAGATGCAATATAAATTATTTAAAATATTTGATTTTCGTCAACTTTTTACTTAAAATATGAACCCAGCGGCAAAGAGCTAAATGTGTTCTGTCGAAAGTATGCATTACGCCTTACGAAAAAGTAATGCACTACACCTTCTTCTAATCTATAAAGGGATAGTAAACAGACTGCGTACGAGCTGCATTACAATTATAAAAAAAGTAATACGCATTTGTAATGGGAATCCGATGACAGTTCGGCTCTAGCATACATCCTGTATTACCAGTAATGCAGGTTGTGCGCACACCGTTTACAAAGCGGCCATGCATATGGCAAAGTAAACTGGACTGTATGGGATTATTTCCGGCATACAGAAGGCAAAGTAATGCAGGAGTAATCCATTATGTAATGGCAATTTCCGCCGCTGGGAAACAGCTGTTCGGCTCTTGCAGTTATTTTCAGACAATGTTCGTCTCTCTCTAACCACCGTGTTTTACTATGACACAATAACTTTGAGATGTCAGAATGCAGTTGACATCAGGCAAAATAGAGAGGCCTCTCCAATTGTGCTGCTATTTTAAATTTTCTTTGGAAACATCTTATTGAGTCACCTAATAAATAATTCTTATACCCTGACAATAAATTTAACCATAGTAATTTTTGTTGTTTGACAAATGGTAACCCACCTCGGACTTAAACTAAGAACTCAAGTACAACAGACCTTTATGATCGCAACCCTAAGATGCAATGATTTCGCTCCCAATGAAGCTAAAGTAATTTGGTATAATTGTTCTTCTTTTTTTTGGGATGATTTGGTGGCTAATGTTTGGCCGATTTTCAATTTCCAATACAAAAAGTGTTTACATATTTTTCAAGGTGGATAAAAATCGACTTGGAACACTCTTAAAATTAACATAAAATTATTTAAAAACATTGTAAGGAGACATCTTTATGTATCAGAAATTAGAAATCAGCCCAGAGATGTCTTTATTTTTTGTATTTTCTTCTTTTTTTTTTGTTAATACGAGAGAGTAAACTTTTGTTTTCTGTTTGTTCAGTGTTTTGTTTTTGGGGGGTGGGCAAGTTTATCGTTTTTTTCTTAATTCATTTTTGTTTTGTTTGTTTTTGCTTAATAGGAAGAAGTAGATAGTACTTAAACATACGCGTTGTTTTGTATATTTGATATCCATGGGTTGTGCTTAACTCTTTGCTTTTCTTGAGAGAATTTGACGAACGGGGAAAGTTAAATTGCTTGTGCTGGCTACGCCAAGTGGGGGGGGAGGGGAGGTCCGAAACTTTATATATATATGTGTATATATATATTCCGTGTATGAAGAGTAGTGCTCAAATATTTACCATGCTTTTTGAGAGAGAGAGAGAGAGTTATGAGAATTTGTTTGGTTTACATCAACAACAATTTCGGGGGATTGGTTTTGTGTTTTCTTTTTCTTTCAAAGGGCAACCGGGCACTTTAGGCGCTATTCTTGGAGACAAACTCGCGCAGTATATCGCCAGCCATTTCGATGTTGTTACGCGATATGCCCAATGCCGTCACAGCATTCTCCTTGGAGTAGCCGGCATTCATCAGGCGAGCAATGTACTCCAGATTGATATTCTCATAGGGCACACTGCCGCAGTCTTTTTGATTGATCGTCACGTTCGCATAGAGCAGCGGCTGCTGGTTAGCCGGATTCGATATTGTTGCCTTCTTGCCGTTGGCCAAGGCGGCAGCCAGTGCGGCTGCAGCTGCCGAGCCACCGCCCGTGCTGGTGGTACACAGCTGTGTATAATGCGAACTGGCCGCATCCTGTTTGTTTGTGGTCACTCCGCGTGCCTCTAGGGGGCGTGTATCAATCACTCCACTGATGGTCTCAGCCGGTCCCACCTCCACAATGTCCTCGTCCAGCAGCGACAGCACAGGCGAGGTGGTACTATTAGCTATACGCTGTTGCCGCATCAAATCCTCGGCCAGGGTGTCCACACTGGGTGAGGTGACATGTGGCGGTATGGGCGGTGCGGTAGTCTGTGGCGGCACATTGTCCAAACTGCACTGGATGTTGTCAATACTTTTGCTAGTGGTGGGCAGCGAGGCAGCGGTCGCCTTGCTGGGTGTTTCCACACCGGGTGAGGATTTGCGTGGCGGCAAGGGAGGAGCTGTGGCGGGGTTGTTACTGGGACCAGCCGACTGTAGGATGGCATAGGAGCTGATGGAGGCATTATCGCTGCTGCCACTGCTGCCACCGCTCTCCCGCTGGCCGTAGGTGGAGTTGGTCACACAGGAGCCTATAAGAGGAGCACTCATACGATTGGTGGATTTCTGGCTAACACTGGCGCCACCGCCATTGCTTAGAACAGCCGAGGCCGGCGGTGCCGAGGGCTGGGGCTGTGCTGCCGATGAGGATGATGACCCATTGCTGCTGCTGCTGTTGCTGCCACTGCTGGGCAGACTTAGGCCAACTGTGCCACCCGCATACAAATCATTTTGTACAGCCATCAAACTGGGCGTGGTGCTGCGCCTGCCCAGACGTGGCGAGGTATGCGGACTATGCTTCTCAGCCGAGGCAGCTGAGGTGTTGGTACTCAAGGCATGCAGCGATGAGGTGGCTATGTTGAAGTCGCCCATGTCCTAGAGTAGGTTTTAGGGGTGGTTTAGAAAGGCTAGAACTGTTGAGGCTACAAAACATGCAGCTAGAGAGGAGGAGGCTGCTGCTGCTGCTGCTGCTGCTGCTTGGTGCATGCACAAGAACAAAATTCAAAATAAAAAAGAACTTTCCAAACAAAATGTAAATATTTATATATTATTATATTTTTGTTTGTTTTCGTTTTTAGCATTAAACTTATTAAGGAAATCAAAGAACTAAACACTAAAAATATTGTATAAAAAATTGCATTAGATGTATTACATAAATAATTAAACAATATAATTAATGCTTTAATGAAATGAGCCGAACATGAAGGATGGAACTAAATTATAATGTAATAAAAACCCCCGCGAAAACCAACGAAAGAAAAACACAACAATATTTTGGGGGTGTTCGGGGTGATCTCTAGAGATGATCAAAAGACTACCATTTTTCCACTAACTTCTCGTACAAGAGCCTTAAAGGGAGTGAACACAGTTAATGTTAACACTGCTCAGTTGCACTTTATTGTTCAGTTGTTCAGTTTCTTTTTGTGTGTATGTTCAATGGGATGCACTTTTTAAGGGCCCAATTAATAAGGCTGATCTATCTTTACTCTTATTTTATAAAGCAAAAGATCGAAATCAGAAAGTTGGTCTCACTCAGAACAGAGTTTGATGGCAACCAATCGACCGAAATGGTTTGCCAGTTACCGAATCCATAAAAATGGTTACGAATGATCAAGCTTTATTATTGGAACGCTATTCCTACTCTTAGACAGGAATTGTACACAGAGATGTATAACCAAACTATCTGAAAACAATCAAATAAAATAGATCCTTTAATAAAATATTTCCACTTTTTAAATCTCATAGGCAATGACTTGGATTCTTTCATGGAAGCAAGTAGTAGTAGAGTCTTTTCTATAGGCAGCTGGAACACAATTACTGTCGAATTCATGGGCTGTGAAGTTTGAGGCATGGTCTACCAGCCATTTCTAAACCTCTCCTTGGCTACATGTGGTATATGTGTAAGCGACCATCGAAATGCCTTGATTCGCTTGCTTTGATCAGCACCAATGGCGGATCTAAGATGGGGGCTAAAGGGTCTTACGCCCGACCAGATATCTGACTTCACCAAATATATGCAAATACTACTGTGGGCAAAAAGGTGAATTTTCAATTTAAACTTCGCGGGCCTAACAATTCGGGCTAGTTCTTTTTTTCTTGAGTTGGCAGGACTGTTGATGACATCTGGGCCAAATTTCATGTGAATGTCATTATCAGTAAAATATTTACGCTTGTGTTTTCCAAACGACCAAGAGTGCATTTTTCGATTTTTACAATGTCTGATTTAATTGAGCAGAGAAGTGCCATCAAATTTTGTTTGCGGAATGAAATTTCGACTGCGGAAACGTTGAGGATGTTGCGGAAGGCCTTTGGTGATTCTACCATGTCACAAAAAAATGTTTATAAGTGGTACAAAGCGCTCCGGACGACCATCGACGTCAACAGATGACCAACACGTCAATAAAGTGGAGGAATTAGTGCGCAAAAATCGTCGGTTGACTGTTAGAGACCTTACTGATATGATCGGAATATCAGAAGGATCTGTGAAAACCATTTTGAAAGACCATTTGGGCCTACGAAAAGTCAAATCTCGTTTGGTACCGAAAGTTCTCAATTTCTTGCAAAAAAGTCATCGCGTTGATGTGTGTGAAACAATGCTTTCTGACTATCAGAACAAGCTCAAATGCATAATTACGGGAGATGAGACTTGGATTTATGCTTACGACCCTGAAACAACCGACCAATCAAGCGAATATCGTCCTAAAGGCGAGGCCAGACCGAAAAGAGCACGTCAAAGTCGTTCAAAAATGATGACAGTTTTTTTCGATTTTCGTGGTGTGGTGCACTATGAATTCCTTCCATCCGGCCAAACTGTTAATAAGGAATATTATTTGAGCGTTATGCGTCGTTTGCGTGAAGCAATTCGTCTAAAAAGACCAGAATTATGGGCCAACAACTCTTGGTTTTTGCATCACGATAATGCACCGTCTCACACTGCACTCGTTCTTCGTGACCATTTCGCCAAAAATTCGACGCATATCGTTCCGCAATCATCGTATTCGCCTGATTTGGCTCCGTGTGACTTCTGGCTATTCCCAAAACTCAAGAGACCACTTCGGGGAACGCGTTTCGAGTCGATTGAGGAGATAAAAGCTGAATCGAAGAAAGCGCTGATGGCTATACCGGAAAGGGACTATTTGGCATGTTTCGAGGATTGGAAAAAACGTTGGCATAAGTGTATTTTATCGGGAGGGGATAACTTTGAAGGGGATGAAATTGATTTAGAAGAATAAATAAAGATTTTTCATTCTACAAACAAATTCACTTACTTTTTGCCCACAGTAGTATATGCTGTATATTTGCATTAATAACATTTTTCACAAAATGCAGACAAATATTTAGATTTGGGCTTCTTTCCCACTTTATCTTTTAAATCAGAGTAAGCTTTTAAAGTTGATAACCAACACCACCTATAAGTAATGTCCAAAAACTTTGCAGTCACTTCGCGTCCATTAAAACATAACTTTATGAAAATGTGTTCTGATTTCTCGCTAAGTGCACACTATAAACTAGCGAATCAAAGAGGCACCCATATGATCTAAAATTTTCCAAACAAAAATGTGTACTCTAATGTTCAGCTTAAGCTTGAATTGTTAATGCTTTTCAATGGGTTTTCTCTTCTATTCGCAAGTGAAAAAGAAAATAACTGATTATTTTGGCGATTCCCAATATTTCCAGAATTTAGAAAGAACTTCAGTGAAATTTTCCACTGTCGCAAAACCTTCAAAATAAAGACAACAACTGATTAAGAGAGCAACTGAACTAAAAAGACCTACCTACATGAGCAATTGAACCACACAAAAGACAAATAAATTAGCAGCTGATTAACTGAACCATTAAAAAGACAAAAAACTTAGCAGCTGATTAACTGAACAATAAAGAGTAATTCAACAAAATCCTCTTAATTTGTTCTACTGAAGTAGCTCACTACTTGTTTGTGTTGATTTACTTAGCACTGGTAAACACAATTATGTGTTTTAAGCCAGGTATGCAAACCGGTTCTGAATCAAACCGAACCGGTACTAAGTTGATATGTTATTCTTTTTTTTACCAAAAAAATGTCTCAACGAACTTAGATTCCTAGAACCAAGCTTTAAAGGATAACATTGGGATTGCTAACTAAAAGAACTTGTCCGAGAACCTCACCTTAGAGTTTCCAACCTCCAGACCGAACCTTAAACATAATTTTAGAGGTTTCAGATCTCTAGACTTTAAGCTCCGTGAGAGTGATCTAAGGAAATTGAATGAAAATTATTGTAAATATCGAAATATCGATAATATCGAAAGAATAATTATTCAATATCGATAAAAATATCGATGTAGATATTAGTTTTTTAATATCTGTGCCACTCTAGGTGCTTAACCTTGAAAAATAATGCTTATTATTATTTTTATGGTGGGATTTTAGTCTCCAAAACACATGTTTTGTTCAGTTTTAGCATTAAGCAAGCTTTTTAAAACATTTTGGTGGTCATGTTATACTTTCGTATTACTTTAAAACGGAATAAACCACACCACAAAGAAGGTGTTTAGGTTGTATAACTGTTTCAAGAAGCACCAAAGAATTTCTTCGGCTATTTTTGCCTGCAGACTGACATTCCATGCCATAACTGCTTGGGAATTTCAAAGCAGCATAAGCGGAAAAACTGTCTTCTGGAATATAGGTAATAAATTTAGAGTGAAGCAATGAGCCGTAAGAAAATCGCGGTCTAGTTGGCTTCAAAAACCATTTACTGGCGATTCAAATGCTGTGTAAACTACTGAACCATAACAGTCCCTGCTTCCCAGTGGTTTGCATACCTGTTTTTAAGAATTGAAGCGCTTTTTGTGTGTTGTTTATTGAATAGCTCTCTTATGCGGCAAAACCTGAATCTCTTTGACCACTGCAGAATAGAATGTTTTGGTAGGGGAAATAATAATGATTGGGCTTGGGTATTTTTCATCAATTTGTTTAAATTGAGCTACAATTCTGGCAAAAGTAATGGTTTCGAACTTCTTAACCGAACCTCTAGTACAATTTTCGAGGTTTGCAAACTTGACTTAAAAATATTTTCGAGAAAAAGTTTCAATATGCTCGTTTCGAGGTTTGCAGGCTGGACTTTAATTATATTACAATTGATAGTCACAAATTTGTAAAGCAAAAGAGTCGATATGCTCGTTTCCTAGATCAGCCCAAAGTTTACTTCTTGTCCCCTTACCCATAAAATGTTTCAAGCTTAGTTCAAAATGCACTCTCTAGCGATTTCCCGGACACCCCTAAGAATAAACATGACAATTTTCACAACTAATACTTTTCGTTCTTTTTTGAGATAGCAACGAACGCTATAAATTCTGGCCTAAGTCGATAAATTGTGACATTAAAAACTAAACTATAATTTATTATCTCTAATTACAGTCTTGAGCTGCTTACTTTCTGTAAATGATGAAACCGAATCTTTAACGGGGGTGGTGGGTTGGTTCTGGGCGTGTGTGTGTCCATGTGTGTGTGTGTGGTTAATGGAAGAGAATCAAACTACAAACTAAACTAAATCTTTGGAAGTATTAAATCATAAACTAAAATGAAATAATCAACACACATTAAATTAAGGAAAGCAAATGGATTGATGTGAATAAGTGAGCCAAAAAGAGCAATACTGTGTGTAGCACAAAGTTGAATGGATATGGGATGAAGAAGAGATAGATGAAGGGGCGGCTGCAGTATAGTTGCCTATTTACAAATGTGCACTGATTAAACAACACGCACACACACACACACACACACACAGACAAATTCATATATAAAACATTAAAAAGAAGCCGCAAACGCGGGCTGATCAGCCACTTCCGCTGCCACAGCCCACGCTTTTGAAATTAAACTAAATAATGTGTGTGTGCGGTGTGTGGTGTGTTAGTTGCATGAGTTTTGGCTAATAATTTAAATATGTTACAGCTAAACAAAACAAAAAAATGGTAACTTCAAACTGCACGCTAAACATTAAACTTATATAAACAATAGCAGTTTTGTATAAACTCTAAAACATATATATAAATATGTATATATATATATAGAGGGGGATATATATATATATATCATAAACGAACCAAAAATAATCATTATCATAATATATATTTATATAAATAGCAGCACAGGCGGCAGCGGAGCAGGCGGATCAAGGCTTTTGTAACAAAACTATACCTCTGTATCATCATCATCCTGCTGCTGCTGACGCCCATTGGTGGCATTGCGATTGTGTTGCTTCCGCGGATCAAAGGCATCCACAACAATCTGTTCGGTACCCTTGATCTCGGCACGACAGAAGGGGCAGCCCTATAGAAACAATTATTTTGATGTTGATTTGCTGGTGGTAATAAATTGGTAGCTCTGACGACTTACCTGTCCCTCGGAGTCCACCTGCCAAGAGGTGAGACACGGTGTGCACAGTAGATGACCACAGGGTTCGATGCGTATATCCTTGTCGTTTTCGGCACAGATTTTACATAATTGAAAAGTGCTGCCTGTAGAGGGAAAAACATTAAAAATATTGTGTTAGAGATGATGTTAGAAATAGATTCAGATATAAATGGAAAGGTCTAATCAAACTTATTTGGAAAAGAACTGACTGATTAAAGAAGTGGCCACACTTTTAGATGGCTTAGCACGCTTAGAAGCATAAGAATTATCTACAAGTTTGTCTAGGAGCCAAAGTATAAAATGGACTGTAGGTGCCGGAAGTCAACGATATGCTCGAGAAAGAATTGGCAGCATAGGCTGGCACTCTAATAGAAAACTAGAAAACAAATCAACAATAGAAAGCCCCATTCCAACCAGAAAAAAACGCCTTCAGGGGTTTGTCAGTGCTCCAAAGACTTCGGAGTCGGTTGTACAAGATGGGAATAACAAACAAACAGCATATACTGATGATACATAAGGAGAAATCCCCTCAGCATATAATAAAGGGTGATTTTTTAAGCTACTTGATTTTTCAGTGTACATTTTATGACACCTTAAAGACTTTAACGCGTAAAAATGCTCAGTAAGCCTTGCCATTTCAACATGCACAGACTAATAAACAAAGCGCGCTTGTAAATTACTGAATTTAACTATCAAAAATTCTTGTTGCATGCAAATTACGGCCCATTTTATGGCAGGGTATACAACCGAAACGATATTTGGTATTGCTCAAGCTGTCTATTGCGGTCCATAGCTACATTTCGACTATGTTTGTAGTATGGCAAACGAACATAGGTTGCCTGTCCGTTCCTATACAGTTAATCAAGGCTTTTGACCCATATAAATGCCTTGATCGATACCGAATATCGTTTCGGTTGGATACACTGTTTTATAATCGACCCATCGAACAGGCTATTCAGGCTTCTTTGACCAAATTTCTAACTAGTTTCACTTTATTGGACATTAATCCAACATCCCGTGTGCGGTGAGTGCGAACTGAAGTTATATCGACCAGTGTCAATGATATTTGAACATTTGGAAGATTTTACATAAAAACCTCGGTATAAACCCAAACAAAATACAGCTGGGGCAAGAACTGAGGCCGGCTGAAGTCGTTTGTTTGCTGAATGGGCTTTAGAAAAGTTGAAAAAAGATCTACTCTCTTATTAAAAAATTGTCTTTTGCAAAGCACCTCGATTCGGGCGAATGAGTTCGTCAACAAACAGTATTGCCGAATTTGCTTTAAAGAGCAGCCAGAGGCAGTTCATGAGCTGTCAATTCACCCTGTAAATTGCAAGTTTAGGGCCATTTAAGCAGTAAAGGAGCTGGGTAATCTTACTCAAGGCCGATTTTTTAGCTCTTCTAGAGCTGCAGCATGCTTTATGTATCACTTATCTTACAAGTTACACTTAAGAACCCTCTATTCTTTTTGTAATATAAGAAATCGGTTCTTAGACCGTCAAACCCATAAGCTGGGTTTTCTAGAAACGATCGAGGGGCGCAGCCACTAACATGCGACACTATAATACGAAGCAAAAACCATATTTTAACCTAATCGGTTCTGTGGTGTTCGCCTTAAGTGCGTTTTACAGCCACAAAGGACTCAAAACGGCTCATTTCAGGCTTAGTCAGGCGCATCCACCCTTGTAGAATTCACTTGAAAGCTGAACTTCAAAATGTAACTTTTTGGATTTTAGTGCTTAGTTTATTAGAAATTCACTTAAGAAGATTGTGAAGCAGCAGGGTATTGTTAACAGAATCAGTTAGCTTTCACTTAGGACATCACTAAAGATGTGAACCTTAAGAACCTCACATATTCGTCTTGAAATTGTGATACAAAGAAACTAAACCAATGTTGCAGTTAAGATTTTGAGGCTTATTGAATTGCAGTCGACTTGGAAATACTCCCAAAACACTGAACAACAGGCTTATTAACTTTTTTATGGAGAGAAAAGATACACGATTCCTTCGAATACATAAAGCAGAAGGATGACTTTACAGACAGTTCCAAACTAAAAAGAATAAGCTTAGAAATAGGAAACTTAGATTTAGGCTATTAGCAGTCTGATAAACTGAGTTAAGCTCTTAAGGAAGCAAGCTCCCATGATTATGATTGATGATTATGATTGATTCACACCGTACTAATAAGACGAGTCGACTATTTTATTGGATATGGCCTGATCATAAAGCATAGCAAAGTTCAGGGTGGAAGACCTGGTTCAGAAATGCAAAATGACTTCTTAACGAGAGGCTTCAACAACAGATACAAGAGCTAGCTTGGAAACTGAACTAAGTTTGAGGGATTTTGGAGCAATTTAATTGTAAAAGTTGATATGAGAAGTAGAATGTCTGCACTTCTCTGGCCTAATCTGTCTTTCAGTTTCGAAGATAGACAAATAATATTGCAAAATTAAGCAACTAGTTTCCCGATATTGACTTCAAATGCACTATCAAAGCAAAGCTTCTAAATATCTGAACATATACATATAATTGCTTATCTATTGAGACTAGTAATGAATCATTAATTGCGCGTTTAAATCGTAATTAACCGACAATGATTCACATTTTGCTACAATTTATTAACTATTTCTCCTCCCCTACCGATTTACTTACCCATTTCACAGTAAAGTTCGTATTGCTCTTGTGTGACGGTTATATGATCCTCGGTTGGACTTTGAACGGCTGATGACAGATCCGGATTATAGGCTTGGCCATCGGGATACAAGTAGAAGCCCTCGCTAAGAACAGCATCAAGTTATAATCGAAATATTTGAACCACCATTTCCCTCAACTCACCGATGCCCATCGAGTAGCGCCTGGCAAAGCGATTTATTCTGCGGTATAGTTTGCAATATCTCCCCCTCGGCCGTCACATAACCAATGGCCCACTGACCTAATCGAGTGCAGGACAAACGGAACACATAACTCCCGGCCTTCAGAATGTAGCGCTGGAGGCGCGCCTTCACCTCATCGTATGTGAGAAACGCCACATAGCCGGGATGGGTGACGGCCAAGATTTGCCAATTGCGCAGCAGGGTGACCCAGGGCTGGAACAGGCGTGTGAATACATCGAATTCAAAATTCGATATATAATCATTGCACGTCAGATCTATTGTGGTTTTCAGGGCCATGGCCTCCAGGCCAGATGAAATGGGATGCACTTTGTTCAGCTCCTGACGAAAGATCTTCCAAGGCACCAGTGTGCTGCAGTCGGTAAAGGGCAATGGATTAGCAAGCTTTTAAGCCTTCAGCGGTATGACTAGCTCACCTGTTACCAAAATTACCCTTCCAAAAGTCTGCCGCATCCGATTTGGTGATCCGAAACTGGTCCCCGGCAAACACACCATTCGGGAATATGGCTTTCAGCTCGCTGAGCATGTGTGAGAAGACCAAACTGAGCTTGGTCAGATTCCGGCGATAGTGTGAGTTCTCGTCAAACATCTTCTCTTTGCCCTCCTTGAACAGTTTGATGGCCTGTTTACATTTCCGCATCAGGTTGTTAATGAACACGTTGAAGTGCTCGTTGGCGTGCAGGACATGCATCTGGTCCTCGTTCTTGGAGTAGATGAGACGCAGTCGTTGGTAGGTGTCTGGCAGAATGTCCAATATGAACGGCGGACTGTTCTTCAGGTTCATTTTGGGCTGTTGGCACAGTTTGACCACCTTGTCCATCAGCTTCCAGGTCTTCTCCAGCGTCTTCTTGTCCGTCGACAGGCGCTGGGAGACGCACGCCTCCGAGATGGCTCCATGCAGTTTGGAAAATAGTGAAGGAAAAATTTTTGGTTGTGATTGCACGCGAGTGCCAGTGCCTCTCGTCGCCATCTTTTCTCTCTGTTTCTACTGCCTACTCTTGCTCTTCTCGTTGTTGTTGTTGTTGCTGCTGTTGGTTTGGGGAGTTGTAGTTTCACTCTTTGGGACGTTCACGACGACGTCGACGACTACATGAATTTCGCCCGCAGCTGCCCCACCAAACTGCTAGCAAACAAAACCAAATCACACAAGCACTTCACCGTTAAAATAAAGACGAAGACGTAAACGATGACGACGTCAACAAACTTAAATTGAATCTCGTTTTCGTTGTTCGCTTTTGCTTTACCATTACCATTTATTCCACTTTTTTCTGATAGCAGTCACGAACTGAGTCTATCGGTATCGTCTCTCGATTGTCGCATGGCATGTAGATAAGATGTAGAGTACGGTCTGTCGGGTATCGATGGTATGGCTATCGCAAGTATCGATACATTAAATTAAAGTTCGATGTAATTTTATTGGTATTGAAAACCGATCGTTAAATGTTTCGAGTTGATGTATTAAAGCAATTATTGTTCGTCTGCCGAAATAGTTAGAAAACCGCAAATAAAATTTTCCAAATTTCTAGAAATGCATTTTACGTCTAATCACAAGCGTTTCCGTCCTTCCAACTTTAAAAAACTCAATAAGCTTTAAAAGAAGAACCGCTTTCTGAACAAAACTTTATTTTTTAAATACATATTTTATTTTTTTAGTTCAATATTCTAAAAATTATTATTACCAATACATACACATCGATATTGGTATGTTTATCCTGATATATCTGCCACGACGATGGGCAATACTTGGCGAAATGCTGCTCTGCTCACAGTTAGGTGAGTGTTGGCATTCATGCAAAAAAGTGTTGTCTTGCGACACCGGTGCATTCACCAAGAAACAAGAGAATCGAACTTACACAAGCAAATTTTAAAATGTTCACATGAGAAACGTTAAGGAGAATATTATCTTAAAGCAGCTGCAATTTATTGCCAACACCTTTATATTGTTTTATAATTTATCATTTCAATTAATCTGAGGTCCAAGCGGGGGTCAAAATTATCAATTTCCTTTCATTTAAGTTGCAACAAATAAATGATGTGGGGGAATTGAATTAAGCTTTCAGTATTATTTCCGTTAAACAGGGTTAAAAGCTCACTTGCCCCAAAAAAATACCAAATATTTCTTGGTCACACTATAAATTAGCTGCTACAGTGTTGCACAATGCCAAGACTTACAAAAAAATGTTGTTGAACTGTTTCCAAGTAAGCTTAAGAACCGTTATAGATTTGACAGTTACTATTTAAATTATTGGTATAAGAGTTTCACTGCGCAATTGCTTTCCTAGTATGTACTAACAAGCACTCTTGATTTTCTTTCTTACGCTGCTGCTTCTGCCGTATAATTTCCTACACTTATCATTTGAGTGGCTAGAGAGCACCACTTTTATATAATAAGGCCTGTGATTAGGCGTCGAAAACTCGCATGACTTGAAGAACAGGTGCTGGTGCTGCCGAGCTTCTATGTGTTTATGACGGCCATATCTTTAGTCGCACACAATTTTTTTTCCTTTTAATATGCATTTGCAGCCACTCAATTTTCACTTTCCATTTTTATTGGCAGGCGGCAAACGCAAAAAAACACCAAATCAAATCTTGTGGCCAAAAAGAAATTGCAACGATTGCCAAAAGGTTTTGATGTGCGGCTTTGGCTCTGGCTTTCTTTTAATTAATTTTTCGTTCGGGGATATTAGTTCTGGGCTGAAGCTGGGAAGCCAAAGTCATGGCTGTCATAATGCATTTGGTCCGTTGCATGTCTTGCCCAAAAACTAACTGTAAACATTCACTCAGTGACCTCTTTTTAAGGCTCTCAATTTTCTTTTATGCACGCGACTCTCTCACATGTGTGCGACTGTGTGTGTGACCCTTATTCGCAACGCCACTCAGGCGTAAAAGTCTACAAGTCTATAAACACAGCTTCCAGCTAGCAACGGCTTTGGTGGAGACGAAGACTGAGACTGCAGCACTTTCTACTGCCACTGCACACACACGATCGCTGGCATGTGTGTGTGTGTTATAATTTCAAATGTCCGCGGCGGCTCCCCTTTTTGGTTGCATTTGTTGCTGCCACTTTTGGCAAATTAAATTTGTACGCAAAACCGATTAGGTTTCTGCAGACAACATGACCAAGTTGTTATTTTAAATACCGACAACTCCATTTAATCAATATGCCCAAGCAACCGCATCACAGCACGCACAGTGGTCTCGCTTGTATGGAGATCAGTCGATACAATTTTCCGGAGAATTACAAAAGGAAGAGAGGGAGAGAGAGAGCTTACGACAACACGCGCACGGTACATACTGTGGCCGATGTATGGATGATTATTCAGAAGAGCTGGCGAAATTTCTGATTTAGAGGAAATTTCCGTAGCATGCGTGAAATAAGTAGATCCTTTCAAAGTGAGAAGTAATTTGAATTCTAACTCAACAATGGTCATGCCTGGCCCGCAGAGGCCTAGTATGTTTCTCTATTCACACACAGACACGAGCTGACGCTTGTGCCAAGAGAGCAAACATCGCGCTGTGGGGTTTCAGTAGCAGGCCAGTGGGCGATGAGTGTATGTCAGAGCTAGTTTGACTCTCTTATTTTCGTACACCAATCGCTCCCACTTTTTAGTCTCGCTCTATTCTCTTTCTGTTTTACTCTCTTACTGTCATAAATTAAAGGGGGAAATTCAGGTTTTTTTTTGGGGTAGGAATTGATTTGTAGAACACATTGATACATTCAAAATATAAAGCAATCGTTTCTCTATGATTCCGCAACAGAACTCGGCTAAATTTGGTTCTGAAAAACTACGAATTATAGAATTTTTAATAAAATTTTTACTTACTGTGGGGGGACTCTAATTTGGGGCAACTGGACTGAACACATTGCCGTTTCAAGCAGTGGCGCCATAGCACACGCTGCTTTCCACACGACTGAATACAACTTATAATACTTAAAATCCCGAGTGGTTTGCATCTCTGATAGAAATGAAGTTAAGACATTTATCGCAACATTAATTTATAACTCTTTTCATTGCACTTCAATATCAAGAAAGTTCCAATTAATTTCATCCTCTCATCATTGATGCTTTTTCCATAAAGATAGTTGATAATCTTCTTTATCTTCTTTATTCATTTTTACTTTAATAGCTTTATTTTTGGCCCATGGCAGCGACCACTGTGCATCGCCTCTGCCCCGACTGACGCCGACTGCGCTGCCTTTCACTCATATAAATTTGTTGGCATTGCAAATTCGGTTGCCATTCGTCGGCGCATTGTCAAACCTTTCTCTTCGTGTCTAGCAATTGGAGCTTAAGCTGGAGACGCAGTCGCAATCGTGCAACAAAAGAAGCGAATACAAAACGTATAATTTTATGAATGTAAAAAATCATCACACATACATACAAGAGAGCTTGTGTGCTTGAGCGTGTGTGCGAGTTCCATTCATTGAATAAATAATGCAATCGTCAGTAGCAGAGTAGCGGTGCTGCATCTCACTTCGCTTGCGAAACTCAAAGAGCGCGCATCAAAATCGAATTCAAACGGTACAGCGGGCAAAAAAAGAAACAACAAATAAACGGAGTAACGAACTGCCAGAACGAAAACCACAACAACAATCTTAGAAGAGCCGTGACTGTGAAAAGAACGAATTATTTTTGTGTGCATAATAAAAGAGATCGGAGATCCAGAACGGTGTTTAAAACAACTTCAAAAGGCCAAACGTAATTGAAATCAAATTAAAGGCATCAACAAAACGTGCAAAAAATATAATAAAAAAGCCAAGGCGATAAAAAAGAAATTATGCTTCATTGTGCCATTGTGTGAGCGAGGATAGAGAGAGAGAGCGAGAGAAAGAGAGCTAGAGGTCAATTGCTGGTGAGGAGTTGTGGACATAAACAAACAGTTTCACAGTTTCAATTGTGGTTAAGCTACTGCTCGGTTTGTTGGTTAATGGGCAAACGAATGAACTCATAAAAGGTCCAAACCCCAAATGAGACAGCGACCACGAGACCACAAGACTACCGTTAATTCCACCGAGCTTCGACTGAGCATTCTTCCGCAGTGGCGTCTGCGGTAATCTTGCACTAGTTACTTATGCTTTTTGGTACGGCGTGTGTCTGTGCCTAGCCAGAGGAGCGACAACACACAAAAACTTTCTTCATTTCCAGTCAAGTCAAAGTCGTGTCGTGTCGTGATCTTCCGCCAGCGCATAACTCCAGCTCCAGCCCCAAACACTAAACGTCTGCCTGCTTCTATTTCAATTGTTAACGAGCGAAAGCGTCGTAGTCACGCACCCGACGCCAGGAAAGTGCAGCCGACAGTGAAAATGTACCAGCCTCAGATCCGACCCCCACCCCAACTCCACACCCAGATCCAGCATCAACTTAAGCGCCAGCTGTTTGGCGCACTGCTGGCTATGTTAATGCTAACGGCATCTTCAACTAATGGTAAGTCCACACACAGACACACGCATACCTGGCCTGGACACACAAAAAAGCACTGTGGGCGGGGGCATGTGAATTTCGTTTTCAATATTTGTCGAAAAGTTAGCTCTGTCTTCCATCGATGCGACTAGTTAATAAGTTGAGTTAGGCAGAAGCCCGGGAAAGTCTTTGGGATATTTACATATGCCATATGTATTCCCTCAACCAGAGGGGCACAAATTCCGAGAGGTTGAGTGGGGAAGATTGACCAATTATTCATAGTTTTCTTCTAATCACTGCCAGACAATTGCAGAGAAGGCGTTGTACCACTGCCTCCTGTGTCTTGCACTTGCCTTTTCTGCAGAAATCATTATGGGTGAAGACGAGGCGTGCCAATGAGACAGTGATCCCTCAGAGACTTTACACAGAAAAAAAAGGAGAAATACGTGCTGAAATCTATCCCAAACAATTTCCGAAATCGCTCAATCAGAGATTTTCTTAAACCAAGTACAAGAGAATTGGCTTAAGAAGGGATTTTTCAGTTGTCTTGAGACTTAAGTTTGGAAGAGCTTGATCTTAGCTCGGTATGCCACAACACAGAATTTAATTTAGCTTGACTTAATCCCTCCACTGGACTGAATTAAAAAGGTGTTACCCTCATATAATCTGACTTTTATAACGATGTTATGCATTTTCAAAGTAGCAAGTTCCAGCCATCTCGAGGTCGTTAATTGAGGGCACACCCTGTGTTCTATCTTTAAAAGCCTTTACTCCAAATCAGCAGCTACCTACTCATGCTCGCACTGCTATGTATGTTTGGGAATTTCAAGGCAGCATTGGTGCAAAAATCGACACAAACAATCAAACACTAAGTATGTGTGTGTGTCCTCATTTAGCATCACTGGATTGGAGAGATTTTTATGCTCTGGGCTTCTTTTCGCCCTTTCACTTTGACATTGGAACTTCGTATTTACTTCAATCTCGGGTTAGGACTATTTGATTTTCAAGTACAGATCCGAGCTTGAAATTAGTCTTCTCAGATTGATATACGAGTTTCAGAAATGATTCAAGCATGGCTACAAGCCTCTAAAATTTTGTAGGTGATTTGATGCCTTATTTTTTTAACTTGATTTTAGCTTGCTGTTTTCTTTTTCTAAGTTTTTCGCTCTCTTCATTTGTCCTTGACCCTGTTGTCATTTGTCTGATAATCTGATGAGTTTCTTAAATGAAAATACAGCTTTAAGTGTCCCAAATTTCCCATCTTGTAGGTACCGGCTTTAGGGCTGCTTCAATTGAAGTTTGCCTTGGTAAAAGCTCTTGGGGTAGGAGGTGTTTTATGGCTTTCGATTAGAGCTAAATAGAAAGTTAGTTTCTAAAAATGTTTTATTAAAAAAAAAATTGTGCAAAATGTACTTAAAAACAGTTTATGATCAATTTTGCCAATTTTGAGTAATCAAGAAGATGTTTTCTCTGTGTGTAAGTCCATAAAAGGTTAATCTCGGACCTACAGCTGCGTCGTGGTTGGTAGAAAGGCCATTCCATCGTCTGCCTAGTAGCAATTAATTTCTAAGGTATAAAGTGAATGTAAACTGACATACATCAGCGACTCGACTTCATATCCAACTCCAGCTTGTGTCCATAAAACGCCCAACTCTCCCTCTGCCCCTTCACAACCACATCCACACTCACACACACAGCACACACACATTATGCTCGTAAATATTTTCGAGCACAATTTGTCCAACATTCAAATAAATTCATTAAAACATGCTCGTGCACACAGAAGCCACAGAACCAGAAAAGAGGAAGGTTTTAAAGTACTCACACACAAACACACACAAGCAGATTGGGGAAACTGGCGCACAGTGGCACAAAAGTCGGTTGAATCAAGTTTGATTAACTTTTAAAGTTGACCTGTGAACCGAGCAAGTTGTTAGTGTGTGGGAAACTTGAAACGATTTGTTTGATGTTCGACACGATCATTAAGTTAATTGATATCAGAATGGGGTTATTGGGGATCAATTGGGTATGGAAGAAGGGATGGTGATGGTTATGAATTGGTATTTTATTGGTTTAATCAATTGCAAAATCACTTTATGTTGGTTTCCCTTTTTAAAGTAATTGTAGGCAGAAAATGATGATGTCATATTAATGCTGCGCTTTTATTTTGGGAATTAGGATTTGTTTGAGTGGTTTTCCGATAACTTAGAACCACCCAACGGATTTACTTTTGGTTCACAAATTTTCTCCTGCTTAGGTCATATTCGCACTTTTCAAAAGTTCCGGTTTGCTGCCCTGGTTTAAAACACTATTTCGTATAGCTGTCGTATAACCAATCTAGACTAGCAGCAATTTTGTTGTGATTTTTACAGATTCGGTACAAAACCAGTTGGACCATTGGCAAGAAAACACTTTAGTGAACAATCTTGCATATTTAGTTTAATTTGACACTGGTCGCACTCCATTTTGGGGCACAAAACACAATTACTTTGAGGTTAAGCTCGCCTAAAACAGCACAGAACAAAAATATATCAAATAAAGCATATACTTCGCTTACATAAATTATACAAAATCTATATTTGATAGCATTTTTTCACACTTTGCATTAAATCAGCTTAAATCAGCGGTGGGCAACCGATGACCCGACGAAAAAAACCTTGTTTTGGTATGAAAAACTTCTTTGCTTTCAATGGAAGCGCCTACATACATACTTAGTATTTTCCTATTCATATTTCTTCTAAGTTTGATGAAAGTCACACAACTATATGGTATAGTACAATGAACAAAGTGCAAGAAGTAGATCCAGAAAACAAATTTAATTGGGTAAACTGACACTGGCTATTGACACTTCAATCCTAAGTTTAGTATGTCATCCCTAATTACACAAAAACAGTTGACGAAACCCAATTTCACCCGCTAAAAGACTTGCGGTAACGCTAAGATACCTAGCTTCCGGGTCTATTGTGACGGAGCTACTTCATTTAAATTTTATATAATTCAACATTCTCTCTCCTAAATCGAGCATTTCAACAGATAAGCTATTCACATTGCAAACATGACAACAAGGAAGGTCTACTAGATTATCATGTCATCATGTGAATCTCTTGATTCGAACATGTCAATTGATAAACTAATTACATTGAAAACATGACAACATGATAGTTGTTTTAGATGTGAATATTTCTATAAATTTATAGTCCATGATGAAATGCACATCTACTACAGGGTTGCCCATATTCGACGGACCCATGTTTTTTTTTAAAAAATCAAAGAAAAAAATAAAAATTTGGCGGTTGGCAATCTTAATCATTTAATTTGTTTCAAGTAGATTTGTTTACATCAATTTTTGAATATGATATCTCTCAAATGGCCGCCTCTGGCGTTGATGGCGTATTGTGCCCTTTTTGCAGCATTTTCCATCGTTTTCGCCAACATTTCGGCCGGAATAGCGGCTATTTCTTCACGAATGTTGTCCTTGAGCTCTTCTACGGTCCTTGGCTTGTTAACGTAAACCTTTGACTTCAAATATCCCCACAAGAAGAAGTCAGGCGGCGTCAAATCGGGCGAACGCGGTGGCCAGTCCAAATCACCACTTTTCGACATCAAACGGCCCGGAAACAATTTCTTCAGAAAATCGATTGTTATGCGACTTGTGTGCGGTGGAGCGCCGTCTTGTTGAAACCAGAACTGCCTCATACGCTTTCGACGAATAATTGGCATCACAAAATTGGTCATCATGTCGCGATAACGCTCCTGGTTGATGGTAACAGCATGGCCATTTTCATTTTGGAAGAAAAACGGCCCAATGACCGTTTTCGCACTAACGCCGCACCAAACTGTGACTTTTTCGTCATGAAGAGGCACTTCTTGAATCTCCTGAGGATTTTCAGTGGCGTAAATACGGCAATTTTGCTTATTTACGGTCCCATTCAATGTGAAATTTAAATTTTTTAAAAGCACGTTGAGTTTTCACTATTGACTTGTTCTGTTAAATGTAAATTTCAACTATTTCAGAGCGCTCGCGTGGCGTGTATTGTTCCATGGTAAAAATCTGCTTGGACTCACGCTTCAAACGCGGTATGTCATTAAGCGATCTGACATCTCTGTCAAAAGTTATGGCGTTGCCAGATGGGTCCGTCGAATATGGACAACCCTGTACATTATCATGTCTCATGTGAATTCGTAAATTGATTTGAAAAAGGGTTTTGATTCGACACTTCGGTCCACGATCTTACCAATTTAAAGAATAGCGAATGTTCGTCGAACGCTCGTGGACTCCACTTCGGTGCAAAAGCTTGACCATCGGCTGCCACTGTTGTTTGTTGAATGTATTTTTTGTTTTCCAACAACTATGCTGAGCCCATCGTTTTAAGTACTGTTTTTAACGACTGTTCTAATGCCTAACAAGCCGTTTTGAACCGACACGAGGTCATAAAAGTTCTGTCTACAAATGACCATTAGTGGCCCGCACCACTACTTATTGATCCACCCTTTGGGAGTTACCTAAATTCCATTAAAATGATTTCCTTATATTTCTGGATGCTGCCACTGTGCTGCACAGTAGTGACCATGATATGTGGGGGCTGCTGACTTTTCCACTTTTGAAAATTATACGTTTGGTGTGTTTTTTTTTCGCAATTGATGGCATCCGATAGGCAGGAATGCTTGTGTGCTGGAGGAGGAATTAGGAGGTGGTGGTGGTGGTGGAGGGTCAGTCACATAGTTTCTGCCGGCCTCTGTCTCTGGCACATCGTTCACATCTGTATTAATATCTAACGCCGCTTAATTTTCTCCACGTTTAATGGTTGCTGTGTGTGTAGGTTAGTCCATTAAGATGATGTGTTGGGGTTTTTCTTTATCGCAAGCTGCTACAAATTGAAATAATGAACGTGGGTTCAATTATCGCAGCAGCCAGGCCTCAAGAGCGCTAATAGATTTTCTACTGGACAACTTCCTCCGTTTCAAAACAGAAGGCGACTCTCACGACCGCCGCTTTCTTTGCAAACAAAGCCACATCCGAGCAGAAAAGACAACAGAAAATTTTCGGACCACAGTCGCTGCCAGGGGCAATTAGTGTGAAAATTTCACTTGCAATTTTTATTTCTGACTGGGGATTAGCATGGGCAATTATAGATGGAGGTCGTCTGATAGCCCAACAGACACACATCTACTAAATGCTATCAACTGTTGTGGGCTTTATACGATGTCGTCGTCGGTAACATGTGCCGTTAGCTTAGAATACCCTCCATTAAATTAGTGGGTTACATGAGTCAGTCGTGCGGAGAGAAGGTAAACAGTGGGTCATAACTGCGCAAAATGCTCACACATCAAGATAATCCCAAATTTGTATGCCAACCGGCGACTCTTCCGCATGCTAAAATGCTTAGAAGAGCAAGACAAGAAATTGAAAGTTTTGTTTGGGAAGTTCGAAGGTTGAATACCTCTAACATGTGATGGGCAGAAGCTAGTTTTTTGACAATTCTAAAATGTTCATTAAATTGTACTGAAGTTTTCAAACTGTAAACTTGAAATATGTTGGAAATGTAAGAGACAAATAATTTTTTCTCACTAAATTTAAGCTTTAGAATGCTGGAAGTAAGTTATAAATTAGACAAAATAAAACCTGCATAAGGTTACTCCAAAGGTTGTTAAAGTCTACACTTTCATTTTAATCATTTGTTTTAAACTTCAGAAAGTTGCAACATATAATGTTGGAACCTTTATGACTACATTCACTGCAGGGATACTAGCTTTAAACAATATATAATAGATAATAACATTTCAAAGTGTCACAAATTTGATTTCAAAACTTATCAAACTTAAGGATTTGGCCTAACTTTATACCATCTCATACCGTTGGAACCATTCCTACTTTATTCTCCTGCAAGATTCTAACTTAAATAGTTCTTTTTTTTAAGAAAAGTACGAAAAAGTGTTTACATATCGGAATCACAGCAACCGCAGTTTTTCTTCCAGGAAAGTCGGTCAATCTCGAATGTAATATACAAAAGAGTATTCACAGTATTTGTATCAGCGCTGCCATCCCAAAAAAAAAACAAGAAAGAAAGTCGGTCAAGCCCGACATACTCTGTACCAAGAAAATTTGTCTTTTGATCATAACTCGAAAACCGTTCATCCGATCTTCTTCATTTCTTTGGCGGATCGATAAGTTATCCTAATAACTTAATATGTCCAGAAGGAACAAGCCATCTATCTTCAAATCTGTGGAAGATATGACGTTTTTTCTAAATTGCGGGGGCGGGAGGGGGCGTGGCCAAAATTAAAAATAAACTTGATCTGCCTTTGACACACATGTCAAATCTCTATCTCTTACCATCTCTGAGATCTGTGAGTTCATACGGACAGACGGACATGGCTTTATCGACTCGGCTGTTGATGCTGATCAAGAATATATTATATATACTTTATGGGGTCGGAGATGCTTCCTTCTAGATGTTACATACTTTTGCACAAACTTATAATACTCTATGTACCTACGGTACAGAGTATACAAATTTTGGATATCCGGCTCGAACCATAATTTACCAATTGGTACGAAACTTTCGGGTTTGTGGAACCCAAGGGAATATTCAAAATATAAATTACTAATGCTAAGCTCTTGATTTTGTGAATCATTGAAACAGCTTTGGAGTCGAGGATCCTTAAAAAACAGGTGCTATTATGGGTGGGGATTCTATATCTAGTTCTATATTGAATTCTAGGTTTTTTATTACACTTTCCTGACCATTTGAAGACTTAGTCGCTTAAAATCAACCAGATTACGAATGAAGTCGTTAAAAAGAAGTTCAAATTTTCGGATATCGACCATTTTTGTTGTGGCGAACTTAAATTTTAGGTACGGAACAGGTTTGGGATCAGCTTTTATTTCTAAAGAGTTTCCCAGTAAATTAAAAGTTCGCTTTAAAACCGCCTTGCAGCAAAGAAGCTTGCAATGCATAGAAGATATATATTTCGACTATATAAATTACATATATATTCTGTCTAGTCTTAAAGTCAGTTTTATTGCTATTGAGCTTAAATTTGAACAGAGTCTTCTTATTACTTCTAATAAGTCGAAAACAGGTGTATTTTCTTGTAGCTGCCTTAGGAACGATCCGTCAAACAATCGGCTTTAGTGAGAAGAACAGTTTTACTCTTAGGTCAGACAGGTTTTGACCTTCAGATTCTGAATTCATCAACAGTTGGATCTTAAAAGGAACATTAATCAAAGTAATTTATCGATCGGGCTTGGTTAAAATCGGATGAGCGGTAGTCGAGTTATGAGTAAAAGAATGTTCATTGTAGCAGCGTTGCTTACAGCTGCAACTGCAGAATCAAAATTCATACTGTGCATACACTTTCTTTCTTGTTTTAAATTCGAAGAATTCGCCTCCAAAGTCAAATGTTCAGAGAAAATTACTCTACCGCTAGGACAGAGGTCTTTCCTCATTCACCAGATTAGACAGGGATTTCAGTGAAAAAATCATATTCATGAAAGGCATTCAAGAACCTTCGAAAGTTATGAATTTTATGGAAAAAGGGTTTATATTGAAATGTTAATTGATGACTTTCCAAAGTCTCTGAGCCCCGACCAGAGGGGGTTTCTCTATTCCAAGCCTTAAATCGAAAAAATTCCTACTAATATTTTGCACACCTTTCCGTGTTTTGCCCATTGCAGGTGCCGTCACAGACTCACCCATAAAGATTATAAAGCTACCCGTACAGGCTCCAGTCATACGCTATCGCAGTGCAGATGCCTCGCCCGATTCGCTGTTGATCAACTATCACCAAGATGCCCAGCCAGAGTTGTCGGCCACATTGATGCAGGCGCCGGGAGCCGCTGCAGCCGCCTTGGAAAGTCTCCTGCTCGAAGAGACCGAACAGCAGCAGCAGCAACAATTGGGCAGGCAACATCGAGCCAGTAGTTCCTCTGCCAACAACTGTCCCCGATCATGTCCTCCCAGTTTGACAGTGGGAGCAGAACCGGTTTGTGGCAGCGATGGACTGATCTATGCCAATCTTTGTGAGCTGCGTAAGAAGACGTGCGCACGTAATGGAGTTTCGCTCGTTAAGGATGTACGGGATGGCTGTGAACGCTCCAAGGGCTCGGAGTGCAAGCATAGGTGTAGCACCGAGAAGGATCCGGTGTGTGGCACGGATGGACGCACCTATTTGAATCGCTGTATGCTGCGCGTGCAGTCGTGTCGGGTGGGACTGGCTGCTGTGAAGCTGTCACATGTGGGTCCGTGTAGTAATACGAGTGCCATACGTGAATCTTGTCCCGTGGACTGCAACAGTGCACCCAAGGATGGTCCCATTTGTGCCTCAGATGGAAACGTTTACAATTCCACGTGCGAGATGAAATTGCATACATGTGGCCAGGGCGTGGTCAAGACCAGCCGCAAGCATTGCCAGTCCACCCGTATGTGCCGGGAGTCCTGCTGGCGGGTGGCTAGACCCACATGTGGCTCGGATGGCCGCCTCTATGCCAGTCCCTGCAAAATGCGCTCCTCCAACTGCGGAAAACATGTGTTCGAGGTGCCCCTATCGTTCTGCATGACACAGGAGCGTCATGGTAGTGCAGCGGATGCCTGTCCCACCGAGTGTCCCAAGACTGAGGCGGACTCACCCTCGCAATATGTGTGCGGAAGTGATGGGAATATCTATTCCTCGCTGTGCGAGCTGAAGATGCTCAACTGCGGGTGAGTTGGACGGCAGATTCCCCTTAAGACCTCCAGCTTAACCCACTCCCTTTCAGGCCGCAGCGTAAATCCATTCAAAAGATGGGCATGGACAAGTGCAAGAATCGTATGAGTCGTTGCAAGCAGCTGCCGCCCTGCAAGGACTTTAACAATCTCTTTGGCTCCATCTTTAGTTCCAAGCGGAATGACAAGCTGTGTGGAACGGATGCCAAGACCTACAACAACGAGTGCGAGCTGGCTCATGCCACCTGCCTGTAAGTCCATTCCCGCCCCCGAGTAATCTTTGACTTGTTTTCACGGTGGTTTCTCTTCATAGACGCGGCGTCAACCTAGCCCACATTGGTCCCTGCACGGATCTCAATTCTCCGGCCAAAGACTGCGGTGATGCCTGCACTCGTGCGGATATGGAACAGCAGCCTGTCTGCGGTTCGGATGGCAACACCTTTGCCTCCATGTGTGAGTTTAAGAGACGCACCTGCAATCTTCGTGTGGTCGCCGTTTCGCTTAAGAACTGCGCCCTGACCGCCGACTGTGAGTCGGACTGTGATGCTCAACCGCCCAGTTTTGTGTGCGGATCGGACAACAAGTTCTACAAGTCGGAGTGTCACATGCGCAAGGAGAACTGCGGCAAGCATGTCTTTGTGGTGCCCCTGAAGCGTTGTCTGGCCGCCTTCCAGTTCAAGGGCTGTGCACGAATTTGCCCCCGAGAATTTGAGCCGGTGTGTGGAAATGACAACAAGACGTATCTAAACGATTGCTTCCTGGACATTGAGAATTGTCGCACCAATAGCACAGTGGGTGTGCATCACTATGGCGCCTGTGGACGCCCCGAGGCGCCGTCTACGAATTTCCTCTATTAATGAGGCAGCGCCGTCAGATTTACTTGGCATTTAATATTTTTAGGTTAGCATCTTATATTATATTTTTGTAAAACGATATTTATTGAGTTGGAATTAAACAAAACGAACGTAAAGGGAATGCACTTAAGGCCGGGCCGGACGAGGATGACCTAGGCCGAGTCATCGAACAGTTTGCTCAACATGGCATTGATTTCATGGGGTCGATATTTGACATATTTGTCGGGATTCTTGCTAAACTGCACAGAAGCGTACCTGGAAGAAAGGAGGCGACGAAAATGAGCTGTAATTGTGGGGCAGGATTAGCCTGGCTTACATCTCAAAGAAACGATTGTATTTGGGCAGTATATGTTCCACATTATCACGCTTGATGCCCTCACGCAAGATGACATCGGGTATGGAAATTCCACGCTGTATTTTGCAAGCCTCCTCAAAGTCTTTGTTGAAGTTCTGTGGGAGAGTTTGAAATTTAAGTTCAAATAAATCGAAGGGATGCGTTTACCTACCGAGAATCTCTCCTTGAGCACACTACGATCCTTATCCTTGACCTTGCCATTGATCGGTTTGGGCAACTCATCCAGCGAATAAATCCCTGCCAACATTTTCGACCAAGTCTTTTGATAGCTAGTCTTAAGTTCACGTATCATTTCCAGATAGCTATGCTCGCAGTCTGGCTCAGCCAGTGTAACCAAATCTATGAGATTGGAACGCTGCAGGGATTTCAGTATATAATGGATATTGTTGAGACGGAAGAGATGTTTGGTGGCCTGGTCGTTGTACTGCTCGCATTTGTTCATAATGGACAGGTTCAACTCGGCCAAAGCTTTTTCTGCCGAAAGGGAAAACAGTTTCGATTAATTCCCCACTCAATATTCTCCACTTACTTATGTAGATGGCCAACAGCGCCTTATTCCGCTCCTCACCCGGCAGGGCCTTCTTCATCAGTATGGTGTCCAGCTGGGTGGAGTAGAGCACATCCTGTGCCAATATCGAGCCAATCACATCGAAATGCTCATACAAATGCTCAATAAACCAAATGGTATTGGACGTCAGCTCATGCACGGTGGCATCTTTGGGCACATTGCTCTGTCCCACTATATTTGTGCTTGACTCGCCTTTGACCACATCCAAAAAGTGTTCCAAAGCCTTAGCCCCCGTCTGTTGCAGTTTGTTGAGGACTTTGGTCAGCTGTTCCCTCTGGGCCGGATCATAGGTACGCTCAATGTCCGGCTGTAAGAGTATCACACGTTTTAAGGCCGAAAATATGCCCAAGGCCGAGGTCCATTCCTTGCGTGAGATGCAACGCAAGATTCTTTGTGTAATGGCCTCCGCATCTTTGACCACCAATTCAATGGCATTGTACGCCAGGCGGGCAAACACCTCATTATGCTTCGAGGGTGGTATAATGTCATGCATAATGGCACGCTCCCAGTTGAGCAGCCGCTGCAGACCCAGCAACATGACCAAATACTTATCCAACTCCTGATCACCATCCAACAGATCCTCTGAAGTCAAATGATCTGAGTGCGAGGAGGCTTTTTTGATGGAGAAGCCAGTGGACTGTTCTATGGTCTGTGTGGCACGCAGATACAACTTGTTGGCTTTCTTCTCGAAGCTGCAAAAGGAGCGAACTTAGGATTCAAACAGGTATAAAACGAGATAGTTGTCTTACATTTGTTGCAAACGCGCCGAGGTGTTCTTCTTGGGCTCAGTTTGGCGTCCGCTGTGGCGAGGTTTCTACAAAACAAGAAGTATGTGAAGGTTAAAAGATGTTTAAGTACGTTTAATGATTTCTATTTGCTTCCTGATATTGTTAAATGCATGTGGCTAGCGACTTTTATTTAATCTCAGGGTCACTTGATAAACTATTGCCATTTGTGTTCACAGTTTCCGATGTATAAATGGTAACCCACGTACCAATTTTCATATATCGAACTATCGGAAACAGGCCTGACCGTTATGAGGCCAGAAGAGAGCTTTAAAGCAGCGATATTCAAGAAGAGCGAGGCCAAAAAGTAAGAGTGTATTGTGTGCTGTGCACCTCATCGAAGGCTGGGCAGCGAACGCAAGCAAAGAGAGCGCTGCTTACGCTCATATGCCTTTCGGTATGAGCTCGGCTCGTGCGGGTGTATATAGCCGATTGTGCTTGGCCCCTGGGGGCTATGGGTGAACATCGCTGCTTTAAAGCTCGTTGATTGAATTTGCGCAACTCATGGACTGAAACTGTGCGGTCGTTTTTTGCTGTTGCTGCCGAAACCTAGAGAGTATGCTTGTATTTTGATTTTAATTTGCAATTGAGAGTGAGAGAGAGAGTGAGTGAGTTGGTGGATAGTCACAATAAGTCCAAACAAGCTTTCGTGACTTCCACGACTGTACCAAGAGTACACACGGGGTATATTAGGCTTGTGCAAAAATATGTAACAGTCAGAAGGAAGCATCTCCTAGTTACTAGACTAGACTTTACATGATTTAGATCAGAGGTAAACAAGAGCATCTAATGCTCGCATAGTCACCCAGACAAATAAATAAAATAATTAAAGCAATTACAACAACAAGAAAACGAAAACAAAAAACGGCTATTGCCTAATGCTGGGTGTGTGTATGTGTACTTGAGGTTGTCTGGAGCACACGGCAAAAATAAAATCAACAGTGCAGACAGCGCAGATGTCGCAAGAGACCTAGGAGAGAAAGAAAAGAGAGACACATACAAAGTTGTTGCTGCAATTTCATTATAAGCTCGGGAATCGCTTTGCGCGAAACCACAGCACATGGTTTATACATAGGTTCGGAGATGCTTTCTTCTGGATGAACTACCTTAATATACCTGGTGCAACTTTTCATTACGAACTTTCAAAAATCCTTCCTTATTTCCTTATTTCCAAAACGCTGCATATTCGTTAAATATTTCAACAATGGTTTATTACTTCATTTACCCATTTTCTATATGAAGTACTTTTGTTTCGTCTTCTAAAAATTCGCTATACTTGATAAGTTCTCACACAAGCTCACATTTTAGTGTGGTTGAACAATCTCCGCTTCAGCTTAACTTTTTTCTGTCTTTAAAGTGTGCTGTACTCATTGAAAATTTGTGCTGACGGTTATTTACGTGCTCTGGACTTAACTATTAACTTTTTTCGCCTGATAATCTCCACTGAAATGATCTAAAAATTCCCTAAAAATTCTTTGGAGCTAATTTTCATTGATGAATCATTTCTAACGTAAAGCCATTGTTCCATTTTATAGTATGTAGGGCTAGGATTAGATGCCAAATATGTCTTATTTTAGTTGAGTTTCATGAATCGTCTAAATGAAAGGACCTCATGTTGATAAATGTGTTTCATAATGAGATAATAATGATTTATAATGATTACTCAAATAGTTTGAGCACCATTTTCAACCTTCCACTTATTTCACTCTAATATTCTTGCTAAAAAATGTGTAAAATTCTGAAAAAACAATAAAATTTTTGTAAGCATTATAATTTCGAATATTTTTCTTTTTAAACAATAAAATACAAAAATTTTCCGGGATACATAAAACACATTGAAAAACTCATAAAAACAATGATATACTGCAGATCAGCCAGCGATCTTTCAATTAGATTTTATATGCCCTTGAGTACGTCCAAAATACTAGAGCAGTCCTCGTTGCGCAGGCCAATTTTCAATAAATCCGCACGATCCATTGACACCAAATCCACCAGATCAATTTGGGCCCTTTTAAAATTATCCACATATTTAGCCAGGCCCACACGAAGTAGAATTTCCTCAACATTCGCAGCATGATTGACCACATAGGAATGATTGGAGGCCTTGATGGAACGACGACGTGACTCCTTGGCCAAGGAATTGTCCATGACCGAGTCATCTGAATAATCTTCTGGGCTACTGTTCTTAGTCTCTTCCCGTTTTTGGGGAATCCTGAAGTTAGGAGCACGATGCTTGATGGTATCTCTTGATATTGGTGGATGTATGTTCATGGTGGGTTTTATGAAGACCATGGGTGAAACGGCGGGACTTTTCCGCAGACGCGCATCTTTAATGGGTGACAAATTTGGCGAACGAAAGTCACCCAAAATGGGAGTGGAACAACGCACATTGATGGTGTTCACTTTAAGGGTATTCCAATTGCGAGTCTCTCGCAATGTGGGAGTGCGACTGATGGTGATTTGATCCTTGCGATTGGGCGTACGGAAAGTCGCCATTTTGATTTGGATTCGGTTGTACAAATTAATATCAACTTTTCGACATCCACTCGAGACGAGCACAAGTTAACGAATGGAGGGCAAGAGAACGCACAACTTGATGACCGAAAAGCTTTAAATGGAGAATTACAGTTGGAATGTAAAGTTTTTCGAAAATCTACCGTAATAAGTAGAATGGCCGTTGTGGTTGGGTTTACTTTTGGTTCGAAAATCTACAGTTATCAGTGTTGGCAATTTTGGTTTTTTAAAGCTAGATTTGTGTATCTTGGAAAGTATATAGCAGCAGAGTAAAGTGAAAAATCACAAATTTAATCGACATTTTTACAGAGGTTATTGAAGATTAATATTATTATTATAAACATGGCATTTCCAGACTAGGTTTATAGCTAGAAACTAATAAGTGCCGCCGAACTGCATAAGCTTTGGCTGTTTTCTGCTGAATTGAAACCTTTCTACTGCTATTTAAATGGTCTGGAAAATGGTAGCACATTGTTTTTACTTAAAATCACGTTATTCCTTTCCTAATTTCCCAATCGCATCTGTTGAGCTATTTTTGGAGATCTTAAGCTTGCCACCACTGATGGCATTTGACAGCTCTAAACTTTTTCGCCAATTTACTGTTATTAGCAATATTCTGGTACTCACCAAAGCTTCGTGTCCCCAACTGCTGCTCTTCTGATGATCTTTCAGTAATTGCAGTGAGCGCAACACCACTTCTCCCCTCTCGGTGGCATAGATGTGTGTGTATTCTCTTAAATTCTGCTCCAACCAATGGGAAATAGTGAACAACTCTTCGCGTGTCATCTGTGAAAGTTGACGAAATGATGTGTACTCATCGCTGGAGGAATCATCTTCAATGTAAATCAAATCCAACAGCTCCACCGGCTTTAATGGAGCACTATGCTTCTTTAGCAGCATGCTGTAATGCTGATTCAGACCCTCGCAGCCGGTATTAAACAAACTGGTCACATTCTCCAGTTCCACACTTTGTGAATTGTTGTGCAGAAAGTAATCCATGGCGGCACGCAACTTGGCTAGTGCGTCCAGAAATACCGATATGTTGCCCTCCACAGGTCCCTGATGTATCAGCTGGCATACCTCCTGGGAGACATCATAGTGTGAGAGTACGCTCTCCAGACAAGTCAAAGTGGCCTCTAGGTCTGAACAAAAATCAAAGATTAGCCATTTGTATCAAATGTAATCCCGACTGGCGCCACTTACTTTGTTGCCGCTTTTGCAGTTGCTCTGTCTCCTGGTAGACGGGCAGAATGGTTTGCTCCAGATTGCCCAATCGTTTCTCAAAGATGGTCAGTATGCCGGACATTTGCGTGGACAGATCATGATATTTATCCACTCGATCTTTGAGCAGGGCCAAATTGGTGGCCTCCTTGAAGAGTCCAAACCAAAGTTAGAAGTGAGTGATTGCGGCTAAGAAAAGAGCTTACCTTTTCCAGTTTGTTGTGCGCCTGCAGAGAACTGTCTAGATTGTTCATGTTTACCCAAATTAAAGCTAAATATGAATTGTATTAAAATTGTTACAATTCGGGGCGAAGATGATGTTGTACGTCAATGTAGCGGCGGTCACTTAGCGTCGAACTGGAACGGTGGGGGTAGAGGAACAATAATTCTTTATATTTATCTAAAGTTTTCCAACTTATTGAGCCAACAAAAGAATTGTTCATGATTTTCTTTACATTTTGCTAAAGATTTTGGCTCAAGAAGTTACGTAGTTAGTTTGAAAAGGATTTTCGTTCCACTTTTCCAGTTCGACGCTATCCTGCCACACTTTGGTTGCCATGGCAGCTTGGTAAACAACTAACATCCAAAACCAAAACAAAAGATCTTAAAAATGCAGCTGCAGTAAAAATCGTATAAAAATGCGTGGAGTGCTCAAATGGTTGGAGCGCATAGACTTTCCCAATGCCAAAGGAGAGGAGACCAGGTAAAATCAGTTGCTGCCCAACCACCAGTTGCTCAAACTCCTCAATATCTGCTCCTCCTACAGTGTCCACAGCGTTTGCTATTCACCTGATGGCAAGCAATTGGTGGTGGCCGCCGGCGAGCGTCTACTTATCTATGACCCCAGCGATGGTTCTCTGTTGAATACCCTGAAGGCCCACAAGGATACTGTTAATTGTGTGGCCTATTCACGGGATGGGAAACGATTTGCCAGCGGGGCAGCTGACAAAATGGTGATTGTGTGGTCTCCCCAATTAGAGGGACTGCTGAAGTATTCGTGAGTAAAGTGCTTAACGGGGGTCTCATACATTCTTATTAGTTGTTACTCTGTTGCAGCCACGGCGATTCCATTCAGTGCATGTGCTTTAATCCCGTCTCGCATCATTTGGCCTCGTGTTCCACTTCAGATTTTGCCTTCTGGTCGGCGGATCAGAAGGCTGTGCAAAAGTACAAAATCTCAGCGCGTGTCAATGGCTGTTCCTGGACAAATGATGGACAATATTTGATCTTGGGTCTGGCCAATGGCACCATTTCCATACGCAACAAACTGGGCGAAGAGAAGGGACGCATTGATCGTCCTGGTGGTGCCCAGAGCAATGTGTTCAGTCTACAATGTTGTCCGGCAAATGGTGTTGGAAGTGTGGACACCATTGGAGTAGTCGATTGGAGCCAGTCCCTGTCGTTCCACACCCTAAGTGGTCAGATGATTGGCAAGGAGCGTGCCCTGGGCTTTGATCCGCTGTGCTTGCAATATTTTCCCAATGGTGAATTCTGTTTGGTCAGCGGCTGCACGGGAAGTCTGCACTTCTTTACCCGCGAGGGCGTACGCCTGGGCACTCTCGGTGATAGCTTTGACTCGTGGATCTGGTCCGTGGCCCTGCACCCTAATGCGCAATCCTATACAATCGGCTGTCAGGATGGTACACTGGCCTGCTTTAGCATTGCCTCGAGCACGGTGCATGCCTTGTACCGGGAACGGTATGCCTTCAGGGAGAACATGTGCGATGTCATCATACAGCATTTGATTTCGGGTCAAAAGGTGCGCATCAAGTGTCGCGATTTGGTGCAGAAAATAGCCATCTATCGCAATCGTTTGGCCGTGCAATTGCCAGAGCGAGTGGTGCTGTATGAGCTAAGCTCTGGCGAGGATCAGCCCATGCACTATAAGGTGAAGGAGAAGATACAGCAAAAATTTGACTGCAGTTTGCTGGTTGTCTGCGGGCGTCATATTGTGTTGTGCCAGGAGAAGCGTCTACAGTGTCTGGACTTTGCGGGTGATCTTCAAAGAGAATGGATCATGGACTCCTTTATACGTTATATTAAGGTAACAGGAGGACCCGCCGGACGAGAGGGCTTAATGGTGGGTCTTAAGAATGGACAAGTGTTTCGCATATTCCTCAACAATTCGCTACCTCTGTTGATCACCACCGCCGTGTCGGCAGTTCGTTGCTTGGATATCAATTCGAATCGCAGCAAAATTGCGGTGGTGGATGATGCAGGACGTCTGGTGGTAAGGGATATAGTGAATGATACCATACTGTATCAGGACGCGGGTGTGAATAGTGTCACCTGGAACACCCATTTGGACAGCATGCTCTGTTATACCCACACCACGGGAGGATTGAGTGTTAGAGTGGGTAATCTACCACCACGAGCACCACAGAATATGCATGGTGTGGTGGTGGGTCTATGCGGAGCCACTGCATTTTGTTTGCGCGGCAATATCATGCATAATACACCCCTGGCGCTGGGAGCCACCATGTGGCAGTTCATAGAGGCGGGTTTGTTTGAGTAAGTTTGGTTGCCATCTTCATTAAATACCCGCCAATTCATTAACCATTTCTCTAGGGAGGCCTACCAGGTGGCCTGCCTGGGCGTGACCACCAGTGACTGGGAGGGCTTGGCCCAATCCGCCTTGGAAGCCTTACATATCAACATTTCCCGCGATGCCTATGTCAAAGTGCGCAATCTGCCCTGGCTTAAGCTCATAGCTGAACTGCGTGAGCAGCAGCAGCGTTCCGCAGTGCCCAAAGAAGTTTTGCTGGCCGAGAATTGCGCTTTTGCGGGAAAATTCAAGGAGGCAGCGCGACTGTTTCTCAAATGTGGCCAATCCCCGCGTGCTCTTGAAATGTATACCGATTTGCGCATGTTTGATCTGGCTCAAGAGTTTCTCAAGGATGGCACAGAGCTGGAAAAGCGAGAACTGGTGCGTAAGCGGGCTGAGTGGGCTTACTCCGTCAAGGAGCCGCGTGCAGCTGCTGAGCTACTGCTTTCCGCAGGCGAGAATCAAAAGGCCATCGATATAGTAGCCGAACAGGGCTGGGCAGATGTGTATGTCATACTTAAACTGCACCCACAATAGCTCTAGCTAATCTCTGCACATTTCAGGCTATACGACATTGGACGCCGCCTGAGCCTAAGTGAACGCGAGGCCTTAGAGTCGGTGGCCTACAATTTGAAGACACTCAAAGCGTTACCCTTGGCGGCGGAGATATTTAAGAAACTGGGCGATGAGGCGCAAGTGGTGCAGCTGCATATAGAGGTAAGGGATTGGCCAGAGGCCTTTCGTTTGGCTGAATCCCTGCCACAGCTGCTGCCCAATGTGCACTATCAGCACGCTCAATGGCTGGCCGAGACGGATCAATTTATAGAGGCGCATCAGGGTGAGTTGGTTGTATACTCCACAAAAACAAATTCAGAATCTAATCGAATCATTTATGATCTCAGCATATCTCAAGGCTGGGCATACCAAAGATGCCAATCGACTGCTAAAGCAGCTCAGTAACACAGCCATTGTGGAGGAACGTTATTTGGATGCCAGCTACTTTTATTGGATGCTGGCCAAGCAATACTTAGACATCTATCATAACAAGGAGTGGGTTACTTTTGATGTAACTAGAATTGCCACTCAATTTCTCATCTCTTACAGCGAACACCATCCCATTGATCATCATCTGAACGAGTACAAAAATCATTTGCGCATTGCCAAATGCTATTATGCCTACAGTGTCATCTATAATTATATGAAGGAACCATTTACCACCCATTCACCGGTCAGTCTCTTCAATGTAAGCCGCTTTATACTCAACGAAGTGGAGCCCAAGGGTGTACCCAAGGGTGTGAGCATGTTGTATGTATGGCCAAATGAATATTTCAAATCAATCTCTAAATCTCATCTTTTGTCAGCTCGGTTTTGTTTACTTTGGCCAAACAGGCCAAACTTTTGCAAGCCAACAAGTTGTGCCTGTTGATCAACAAAAGATTGCAATCACTGAAGCCACCAGCTGGGGTACAAGAACAAATTGATGTAAGTTGCTAAAAACATCTTTAAAATTCATCATGCAAGATACCCGGTTTCTAGCTTATCTACGTTGAAGCTCCTTCTGAGAAGATCTGTGGCCCTTGTCCTTTTTATTTTGATCAAGAGCCTTAGATTTTGGCTTGGCGTCTTTGGTGTGCGGGTTGGTAATATATAGCCTCATAGAGGACCAATTTAAAACTGGCACCGTACAAGTTTGGACGAGTTTAAATGCTAATATCGATTCTAGGTGTTTAAAATTACTTTCTTCTCAATCTTTTAACATTAAGAGTGCTCTAAATGCAAAGTTTTTACAATCTTTTAATTCAGTCAAACAGATTGAAACAAAATTAGAAACTGACACAGTTTTTGATTCGTTTCCTGGAATTTTTAAGTGTTTTTTAGTTCCAAAAGCCAATTGTGCGCTTGCTCATCATAATTCAAATGTCTTGATACCGAAAGGCCTTATCCATGCTTGTGGCTAAACTGAAAAATTCACAATTTTGCATGCGGTTGATACTCACACAGCTTTTTATTGGAACTAATTATTTTCTGCAGACGTATTGTTGTCTACTCCGCCTTATACTAGTTGCTCTGGGCACCTCTAGTTTCAAACGATTATTTCGAATATTTATTTCTTCAATATAAAAACCTTTAAGCATAATACTCAGACAAGGAATTAACCAACTCTGAAACAAACTTGAACTGCGTATGTGGTTTTTGAGATCGTCGCTTTCATACAAATAGTCTGAAATGGCTTAATCGATTCTGCGGTTGGTACTTATTAAGAATATATACACTTTTTAGGTTCGGAAACGTTTTCTTCTTCCTGTTTCACAATTTCGCACAACTTCATGATCTTCCTTTTTCCCATTTCAAATGGGAACAGGGTATATAAACGACTTATCACTTAGCTGGGCCAGTTCTCAGACTTAGACTGGATTTACATGTTAGAGCAAACTTCATGGAGCTCTCTTAGTAGTTTAAGGTGAGATTCTAAACCTTTCCTTTATAAAATGAATTCACTTTGCCTTAAATATTCCGCCTACTAAGAGAACTTCATGATGTTTGCTTCTTCTTGGAAGCCTAGTCTTACTAAGTTCCTTCGCTCATACCCAGCGTAGAAATCTAGGCGCCGCAATCTTGACTTGCTTAACAGCTGACTGAGTTAAGCTGGGGTAAAAGTAACTGGCTGTTTTTCCGACACCTACCCCATCAAATAGGGCTCAACAATGGATGCAGCAAAACAACCAAATAAACCGACTAGCACTATTTAAACCTTCCTTACAACTAAGGCATATAACACATATAATCCAAATACTTCTGCATTTTCACTTTTATTAATTAAAATTAAATGTAAGCAAACGTGATGCAGTGTGACCGTTTCACATTTGGTGGTATTTTTCTGTTGATGGGTGTTATTTTGGCGTTGAACAGTCAAACTGTACCTTAAGCTGAGTCCCCAGTAAAATACGTTGATTTTTTTTTAGCTAGGTCTAGATTTAGTTTGTCTGAGCACTGAACTTAATTGAAATATTTGGTGATTTAAGGAAAATATTACGATATAGACAACACTATTGTTAACCAGAGAACCCAACTAAGCCGTAAGCTAAAACTGTTTGAAATCGTATACATAATGCCAGAGTTTAGGAGCGATAAACATTAAAAATCATAATTTTTTCTCACTAAGACCCATTTTTTGATCGATCGTTCGTATGACAGCTATAGTAATCCGATCCAAACGGACAGACCAAGCTCAATCGAATCAGCTATTCGCTCTGATCAAGAATAAATATAGTATAGAAGTGGAAGTGGTCCTAGTCCCTATCATCAGTACACTTTGATTCAACTTTAAAATTGTGCACTTTTAATATAGTTTACTCGACTTTTTTAGAATGCAGAAATGTTCAGGGAATATTCAGAGATTTCTCAAAAATTGATAAGACTGAAGGAGCTTGTCCGATTTAAAAATATATAAAATAAAAAATATTTGGTGAAACCGCCATATGCCTTATTGTTCCACTGATGCCAAAGAATCTTCTACTCTTTATTTTTCCAAGCCCTCAAATTTTTTTAACTCAGATTTGCTCTTATCTTTCCAGTTGAACTATCTGAATAGCAAGGCCTGCAAGAGTGGTTTCAATGATCCTGAGGAGCTGTTACCTCTGTGCTATAAATGTTCCAATTACAGTCAACATTTGAATAATAATTGTTGTCCCACCTGTCGTCAGGATTACATTTTCTCATTTGTATCGTTTGGTAGGTTGTGAGGCGCAGCATATTCTATTCCGCATACTCAAACTTATCAACGTTTTGCCCTCGCTTCCTTATAGAAATCTTGCCTCTAGTACAATTTCATCCCGAAGTGGATATCTCAGATGCCGAAGCGGAACGTTTACTTTTGGCCCCGGCTAAGCATGCGGAAGATGCAGATCCGTTTAATGAGGATGTGGCCAGTGCTTTGCCCCTGAGCTTAGATCGTAACGCCCTGCGTGCCACTGATCCTAATCATGTGCTTATACTTAAGCGGCAGGATAAGAGCGTGCGTAATATTTATTATCGAAACATATTGCCAGATCTGCAGGTCACCTACTGTCCCCAATGTCTGCTGGTAAGTTAGGAACTCAAAAATCTTAAAATAATATGCTTCTATACCCACCCACCTTATTTTGCAGCTGTTCTATGCCGAGGACTTTGAGCTGCAGGTATTGCAGAAAGGACACTGTCCCTTTTGTCGCACTTCGTCCGACAAATTAATGGAAGACTTTTGAGCATGCGTTAAGTACATACATTTAGTTATTATTTCCGTCCAAAATGTTTAAATATAAAATAGGAACACATCTTCACGCCCAAGTTTCCTCCTGATAGCGCCGTTGCTTGACCATTAGCTCCATATAGTTGGCATCTCCGTCCAGCGCCTCAATGAATGCCTCTTTGACAGCCTTGGGCATATTGTTCGAGCTCCCGGCCACATAGACATAAGCATTGTGCTTCCTGATCAACTCCGCCAGGCGAGACGAACTGTTTTGGATTAGATTTTGCACATAGACCTTCTCACTGCCATCCCGCGAGAAGGCAAAATGGGCCTCCACAACACCGCAATCCGTCCAGCTTCTGAAGTCCTGCTCGAAATGAAAGTCGGCCGACTTGTAGCGACAACCAAAGAACACTATCAGCGGACCCACAGCTGATCCCTGCTCCTTGGCCTGCAAACGACTCTGAATGATGCTGCGAAACGGAGCTATCCCAGTGCCAGGTCCCACCATGATCAAAGGCATGGTCAGATCCTGGGGTAAGGTCATAGTACCAGGCTTGATTACACCCCGTAATTCGCTGCCCGCTGGCCGTTGCCTCAGCCAATTGGAGCACAAACCCAGACGCGGCGTTTGCATAATTGTCTTATATCTAACCACAGCCACAAGCAAGTCCAGTGTCGGGCTCGAGTCGGCGGAGGCAATTGAGAAGCTGCGCGGCTGGATAATTGGCATCATCTCAACGAGCTGTGGGAGTGTCAATTTGGCGGTGGCTTGTCGAAAATCCTGCATAACCTCCAGTATAGAGCGACGCGGTCTATTCACATAGGCTATCAGATCCTCCAGACCTGGGGCCGTGCAGAATTCCAAAAGTTTCTCGCGCTCCATTTCGTCGGTGCAATTTTGCGCCAACACCTCAAAGAATCTTTGCCTGGGCTTGGCAGTCAAATCCCATACATATTGGACCGCATGCCTCAGTGAAATGGGCGCTTCATAGGCTCTAGGCAGTGGCATATGCTGATGGGCTGATTTGATGCAAACCACCGTGCCAGCATCAAAGTCCATATCGTGTTCCAGAAGCAGATTAAAAAACACCTTAACTGTGTCCGGACAGTTGTGGGGTTGTAACTCCAATATGTCACCAGGTTGCCAGTTCAATTGTTCAGTCTCACACTGCAGCCTCAACAGACGCACATCTTGAAAGTGCGTGTCCGCTGTGGTTCTCACGTTTTCCTTAAGATGGAAAATATGTGGCTGCTGCTTCTGAGTCCAGAACAATTGCTCGACTTGGGGCTTTATCTGCAGGTGCCTGGGTACTTCCTCAACCAGGTATTTGTTTACGCTTTCCTCGTCGGATTTCCTTTCTCCAAGACCCAAGTTGGCCTTTAGTGAGGCCCACATCACTTCCAGCCACGACATAAAGACGCCTAAATGTCCGTAGTCATGCTGGTCGTCGCACAGGCCCAGTGGACACACACTTCTGGCTCCTAAGTTTTGCAGACGTTTGTTTAGCTTCTTTGCGGCATAATTGAACTTGGGATAACTGGAATCCCCCAATCCCAGGCAGGCAAATTGCATGCCAAGTAACGAATTGGCGGGCAGACTGCGTTTTAACAGAAACCTCCAAGCCTTCTTCATGTTATCCGGCTCTATGCCATCGCCCGTGGTGGCCGCCACAAACACCACCAGGCGCTCATCTACAAGTTGCTGCATGTCATAGTCCTCAAACGACATAACAGGGCCCTGGAATCCCCACTGACGCGACTCCCGCCAGATCTGTTCGGCCACATCCTGAGCGGTGCCGGTTTGACTGCCATAAAGTACCAACAGACGCATTATTTAAAGATAACACTAAAAATTTCGACTACGTGCCAATCTGGATCTGATGAAATGTTTTGAAAGTCTGGAACAGCTGTGCGACAGTCATGCCGACAATCGATAGCAGCTGATAGGTCGATGAAAGTTCGTCAAAGTAGCGTCGATTTGGAACAATTTAGTCTGAAACACTGAAGCATATTTTGATTTTGGATGTTAAAAGAATTTAACTACCTTAAGTGCAAAACTTTCGAAAATCTATTATATAATACCTTAATTTTCTGTTGAAGATTGTTGTAAAACAAAAACATGTACCATGTATCTTAAGAAAAATATATAAAAATTATCAATTGCTCCCTTGTGTTCCACATTGTACTGTTCCAAGTCCAATTTGACGCACCCAGCTAATCTGCTTTGACGCACTTACTCTGTTTTCTTTTTAGTTCAACAACAAACAAATTTTCTCGTAAAGTGAGTTTAATTCATATTCATAAGTAATGCCACCTAAACAGCAACAACATCAAAACAAGGTGCAATTGAGTAAAAAGTTAGCCTGGCTTCTGAGACATGGCGCAACAACAGAGGGACTGGAAATTCAAACAGATGGCTTTATTGATGTCTCGCAGATCTTAACACATCCTCGTTATGAGGGAATCTTTACTTTGGCCAGCCTACGCGAGTTGGTGGCATCTGATGCCAAACAACGCTACACGCTGCGCTGGAACGAATCCCGGCAAACACATCAAATCCGTGCCAATCAAGGTCATTCGTTGGCTGCCGTAGGGGAAGCGTGCCTTGAGTGCATCACAAGCCCAGATCAGGTGCCCATGGCGGTGCATGGCACTTACTATGCCAGCTGGGAATCGATTAAGACATAAGGTTTGCGACGCATGAATCGCCAGCAAGTGCACTTTGCTGTCAGCGATGTGTTTGGTAGCGCTACTAGCGGATTTCGCGGGAATGCAGAAATATTGATTTACTTGAATGTAGACAGACTGCTGGCGGATCACTTGCCTCTCTTTCGCTCTAGCAATCAGGTTATACTCTGTCCTGGTCCTATACCCACAACTTACTTCAAGCGCGTTGTGGACCGAAAAACTGGGCAAGAGCTGGCTTTTTAATCAATTGTGCTTTTTCAGTTTAAATAAATGTTAGCAAATTTAAGAACAAATGTATAAATATTTTCTTGCAGACATGCCAGCTCCTGCTGAGTGCAGGGTCGCAGGATCCCCGCAGGCTGGGGATAGTGCAGATGATTTGGTGCTCTGCAAGGTTTGCGCTGATCCGTTCAAGACCGTGAAGGATTGCCTGGCCCACGAGTTGCTCAATCACACGAATAAGCCACAAAAGCAGCTGCGTCAACGTTTCAATGCCATCCACAAGCTATTCTCCAGCCCAGAAACCCAATACGAACGTAGCGAGCTGCAGGAGTTACTCGCACAAGCGGGATCTGGTGGTCAAAAGATGCGCACGGTATTGGATTTCTATGCTGGTGACTTGGAGAGGCTAGAGAACTGCTTTGGTCAGGTGCGCAGTTGCATTGAGAAGGAGATGGGCGGGCTGGTGAAGGTGTGTCCATTTGGTTCACTTGTAACAGGACTAGGACTGAAGGGTAAGTAGGATGAACTAGATCTAACAATATATTTAACTCTCTCTCTTAATTTCAGACAGCGACATCGATTTGTACCTACAGTTGAACGAAAACCACGTCCAGTCTCGTGGCTTGAACCAAAAGCAACTCTTCAATAAGATTTTCTATTTTCTACGCCGCAACAAATGCTTTACGGATGTCTTTGCCATCCGTCATGCTCGTGTGCCCATTATCCGCTGTAAACATCAGTTGACTGACTTCAGCATCGACATCAACATGTCCAATCCGAATAGCACCTATAACTCGCGATTTGTGAGCAATCTGATGAGTCGTGATCCACGTATCAGAGAGTTCAGCTTGTTCCTGAAAATTTGGTGTAAAAAGCTGAAAATCATTGGACATGGCAGCATGACTAGCTACTGTCTGATTACTTTAGTCATCTATTTTTTGCAGCAGCGTCAATTGCTGCCCTCCATTCGTGAACTGCAGTCAACGTGTCCTCCCACTTTTGTGTGGGGCATCAACTATGCTTATAATCTCCACCTGGTGGCGCCCACTCCGAGAAAAATCAGCATTTTCAATCTGATTGGGGAGTTTTTCAAATTCTATGGCAACTTTGACTTTAACCAGAATGTGGTATCCCCCTTCTTGGGATGTACCCTGGACAAAGAAACCTTCTTGACATCAACCTCAAACGTTTTCCCCGAATACGAAAGGCAACTGCTGGCCATGGAAAGAGCTCTGGGGGAAATGCCTGAACCATTACAGACGGATCGTTGTGTCTGCGTGCAAGACCCCTTCGAGCTGCAACATAATGTTGGCCGTGGAATTTCACAAACGAACATCTGTTATATAAGACGATGTTTTATGCTGGCTGCTCAGGCTTTTGAAAATCAGGACCTACTGTCCAAACCGGAGAAGCTGTTTGATTTTCTGCTCTTCGGTTTGGCAGATAAACTGGTGGATGAGGCCAACCAGGAGCGAATCAGACCATCTAAGCAGCTAAAGAAATCAGAAGAAAAGGAGAAACTGCCTGAATCAGGTCATGCTCCGCCCCTGTCTCGCTCACATATGCTGACGCCCTGCTCAAATGATCTCAAATCCTTGCGTTCTGATCTGCTTAACCTGGATTTGAATGAAGAGAATACCATTTATTATTATTGGCTTGCCTGTTATGTGGACACAATTAAGGATGTGCTGACACAGATCTATAACTTTAAAATAGAGCTCATTGAGTCGGAATCGATTTCCTACCACAAATGGTTCATAAGTACCACGCTGGACACCTGGACGGGACGCAATTTTCAGCGTGCGGCAGGACAATCGTTTTTCTCCCATCAACTGCAGCAGACGATAGAGTTTACCAGGGCTCGGAATCAAAATGCCACATTTTCGGTCAGCTTACGTGGTTACTTAGTGCTAAGAGCCAGCTCCAATTACCAAGACCTAAAGCTCGAAGTGCAACCCATGCCGAACGATATATTGGGTCTGCAGCGGAATAGTCCATTGACCAAGTTTTTCAAGGCCTTTAAGAATCTGCTGGGTAACTACAGCTTCAAGGAGAAGGTCAACAGCTGGAAGTATTCACGGCCCAAGCAATGAGGAGAAGACAAAGGCTTAAATTAAAGAAACAAATTTTTATGTTAAGAAAAAGTTTATACTCAGATATACAAAATTAATTAGTTTAAGAATTGGAGTCTCGCATCTGCATAAAAAATGCTAACATAGACTAAGTTTAAACACTTCATACTGGATTTAAGTGACGATGAGAAACACACTATGTATATATAAAACTAACATTTAAGGGTCACAAAATATGTATACTTAAAATATTTAAGAGTGAACTGCTTGCGGTTTGCCAAATCCCAACACATATTGAAGAATATATTGGCTATGGATACACATTTAATGAAATAACCAGCATGAACATGGCATTTCTTTGAGAAATATATCCGTAAGCATTTTCAATATCGCAAAACGGTAAGATCGGTTAATCGTGTGTATTATATTTATCTTTTGGTCATTTACTTTGTCATACCAGCACCAAACCCGAGGGAAAAACCATCCCGCTAGTATGGTAATAAGACACAAATTTTTTTATCAAAATTGTGGTTTAAAGTTTAATTTGAATTTAAATACAATCATGCTTTTGAGGGAAGGAGTCTCCTCTCGCCAGCTAAATTTAAATTCTTATTTACTTTTGGATAAACATTTACTTAAAGGACATCCTGACCTACTGCTCAAATGGATGTCTATGTATTTGTTGAATGGGACTCAGCGAGTGTTATTTATTGGTTACAGAATGATCTTGTTAGCCAACAATCTTGGTGTCAGAACAATTTGTTGCATTTAAACCATTTGAAGTGCAAGTGCATGACATTTCATCGGACTAATCCTCACTTGTTCACTTACTCTATGAGGCGCAACAACCTTGAACCACAAACTGTGACCAGATTTGCATTACCGTAGAAAAAACGAGAAAGCTAGGCTAACTTCGTCTGTGCCGAAGTTTTTATACCCTTGCAAGTGCTCGCTTAAATATTTTCAAAAAATACTCTTTTTCCCATTTTCCGACCGATCGTTCGTATGGGAGCTATATGATATAGTCATCCGATTTGGCCAAAAATTTGTAAAATTATGTGAAAGCAAGTGAAACAAGCAAATACGAAATTGCAGGATGCTACCATTAAAAACAAAAAAGTTTTTCTAACTAAGACTGTTTTTCAAACCTATCCTTTGTATTATGGCAGCTATACCATATAGTTGTCCGATTTAAATAAAACTTGGTAGAATTATAAAAAACGAGAAAGCTAAGCTAACTTCGTCTGTGCCGAAGATTTTATACCCTTGCAAGTGCTCGCTTAAATATATTCAAAAAATACTTTTTTCCCATTTTCTGACTGATCGTTCGTAAGGGAGCTATATGATATAGTCATCCGATTTGGAAAAAAACTTGTAGAATTGTGTAAAAGCCCGAGAAACAAACAAATACAAAATTATAGGATGCTACCATTAAAAACAAAAAAGTTTTTCTAATTAAGACTGTTTTTTAGACCTATCTTTTGTATGGCAGCTATACCATATAGGTGTCCGATTTTGATAAAACTTGGTAGAATTATAAAAAAACATATAAAACCTACGATTACAAAGTTGGGAGTCTTTTCCATTTAAAAGAAACAAATTTTTCATACTAAAACTAGTTTTCCGACCGATTGTTCCTATGGGAGCTATGAGATATAGTCATCCGATCCGGTCGGTTCCGACATATTAGTAGTGTGCAGCAAAAAGAAGACTCTGTGCAAAATTTCAGCTCGATAGCTTTAAAACTGAGAGACTAGTTCGCGTAGAAACAGGCAGACAGACAGACGAACGGACAAAGCTCAATCGACTCAGCTCGTCACCCTGATAAAGAATATATATAGTTTATGGGGTCGGAAATGAATATTTCTAAGCGTTGCAAACTTCTGGGCAAAATTATAATACCCTTTGCAAGGGTATAAACATATAAAACCTACGATTGCAAAGTTTGGAGATGTTTCCATTGAAAAGAAAAAAGTTTTTCATACTAAAACTAGTTTTCCGACTGATTGTTCCTATGGGAGCTATGAGATATAGTCATCCGATCCGGTCGGTCAAGAATATATATAGTTTATGGGGTCGGAAATGAATATTTCTAGGCGTTGCAAACTTCTGGGCAAAATTATAATATCCTTTGCAAGGGTATAAAAATGGGCAACCAAGAAAATGCCGCATGGCTCAGATGTTAGAACGTCGCCCCAGAGCGTGGAGATTGTGAGTTCGCGTCCCACAGCAGGCGTAAATATTTAGTTTTTTCTTTTTTGAGGTTTACTTGTTTTTTAGTTTGTTCTCATTTCTTTTTTTTGTGTTTTATTAACTTGAGCTTCATTAAATATACACTATAAACTAGCGAATCAAGGGGCGCCAGTAAGACCTTAAATCTACCTTAAGTCGAATGTTCTGTTTGGTGAATTGACTTACAAACGAACCACGCTAGCTGAAAATTGAATTTTATTATCAAAATTTATGCCACTTTTCCATCGGAAAATTGTGTTCATTTCTGGTTGAATTGATACGTGAACAAACAAAATTACCGTATTTGGTGTGAAGAGCAGCCAGAAGCATTTCAAGAACTGCCAACGCCTCCCGAAAATGGCAAAGTTTCGATCGTGCGATATAACGCCTTTAGACGATTTTATGTTCATGTCTTTAGCAACAATTCCGCAACAGTTGAAGCACTGGAAGAAAATATTGAAGAATTTATTCGTAACATACCGGCCGATATGTTGGAGAGAGTATGCCACAATTGCACCGCGGTCAATATTTACATGAAATCATCTTGAAACATAAGGGGTATTCCTGCAAGTGCTTCTGATTGTGATTTAAATTTCGGTGTGACCAGATGAACGGCAGAAAATTCCGGATAAAACAGCCAAACAAAACAAATTCGAATTTGAAAAAAAAGAGCTGAATCAATTGTGCTTCGCTTTCAGTTTAAACAACTGTGAGAAAATTTCAGAACAATTGTATAAATATTTTCTTGCAGATATGCTAGCTCCCGCTAAGTGTGGAATCGCAGGATCCTCGAAGGCTGGGGATAATGCAGACGATTTGGTGCGGTGCCAGGTGAAGACCGTGAAGGATTGCCTGCCCCACGAGTCGCTCAATCACATGAATAAAGAACAAGAGCAGCTACTACAACGTTTCAACGCCACCCACCAACTATTATCCAGCCCAGCAACCCAGTTCGAACGTTGCAATCTGAAGAGCTTATTCGCTCACGTGGGATCTGATGGTCAAGAGATTCGCACGGTATTGGATTTCTACGCTGGTGACTTGAAGAGGCTACAGAACTGCTTTGGTCAGGTGCGCAGCTGCATTAAGAAGGAGATGGGCGACCAGGTGAAGGTGTGCCCATTTGGTTCACTTGTAACGGGACTAGTTCTGAAGGGTAAGTGGGATGAACTAGATCTAACAATATATTGAACTCTCTCTTAATTTTAGACAGCGACATCGATTTGTACCTACAGTTGAACGAGAACCACGTCCAGTCTAGTGGCTTGAACCAAAAGCTACCCTTCAATAAGATTTTCCATTTTCTACGCCGCAACAAATGCTTTACGGATGTATTTGCCATCCGTCATGCTCGTGTGCCCATTATCCGCTGTAAACATCAGTTGACTAACTTCAGCATCGACATCAACATGTCCAATCCGAATGGCATCTATAACTCGCGATTTGTGAGCAATCTGATGAGTCGTGATCCACGTATCAGAGAGTTCAGCTTGTTCCTGAAAATTTGGTGTAAAAAGCTGAAAATCATTGGACATGGCAGCATGACTAGCTACTGTCTGATTACTTTAGTCATCTATTTTTTGCAGCAGCGTCAATTGCTGCCCTCCATTCGAGAACTACAGTCAACGTGTCCTCCCATTTTGGTGTGGGGCATCAACTATGCTTATAATCTCCACCTGGTGGCGCCCATTCCGAGTAAAATCAGCATTTTCAATCTGATTGGGGAGTTTTTCCAATTCTATGGCAACTTTGACTTTAACCAGAATGTGGTGTCCCCCTTCTTGGGATGTACCCTGGACAAAGAAACCTTCCTGACATCAACCTCAAACGTTTTCCCCGAATACGAAAGGCAACTGCTGGCCATGGAAAGAGCTCTGGGGGAAATGCCTGAACCATTACAGACGGATCGTGGTGTCTGCGTGCAAGACCCCTTCGAGCTGCAACATAATGTTGGCCGTGGAATTTCACAAACGAACATCTGTTATATTAGACGATGTTTTATGCTGGCTGCACAGGCTTTTGAAAATCAGGACCTACTGTCCAAACCGGAGAAGCTGTTTGATTTTCTGCTCTTCGGTTTGGCCGAAGAAGAAGAAAAGAAGCTGCTTGAATCAGGTCATGCTCCGCCCCTGGCTCGCTCCCATATGCTGACACCCTGCCCAAGTGATCTGAACGCATTGCGCTCTGATCTGCTTAACCTGGACTTGAATGAAGAGAATACCATTTATTATTATTGGCTTGCCTGTTATGTGGACACAATTAAGGATGTGCTGACACAGATCTATAACTTTAAAATAGAGCTCATGGAGTCGGAATCGATTTCCTACCACAAATGGTTCATAAGTACCACGCTGGACACCTGGACGGGACGCAATTTACAGCGTGCGGCGGTACAATCGTTTTTCCCCTATCAAATGCAGCAGACGATAGAGTTAACCGGGACTCGTAATAAGAATGCCAAATTTGCGGTCAGCTTACGTGGTTACTTAGTGCTAAGAGCCAGCTCCAATTACCAAGACCTAAAGCTCGAAGTGCAACCCATGCCGAACGATATATTGGGTCTGCAGCGGAATAGTCCATTGACCAAGTTTTTCAAGGCCTTTAAGAATCTGCTGGGTAACTACAGCTTCAAGGAGAAGGTCAACAGCTGGAAGTATTCACGGCCCAAGCAATGAGAAGACAAGACAAAGGCTTAAATTTAGGAAACATATTTTTATGTGAAGTTCCGCTCTAAATTTATACACAGATACACAAAATTAATTAGTTTAAGAATTGGAGTCTCGCATCTGTATACAAAACGCTAGCATAGATTATGTTAAAACAATTCATACTGACAATGAGAAACACACTATGTTCATTTAAACTTAACATTTTATGGTCACAGAATGTGTATACTTAATATATTCAAACGTTTTAGGCAATGTAGTATTTTTTAATGGCTTCCAGTGCGTCAACTGTCAACTGAGCCTTAACAAAGCAAAAAGCAAGAAGAGGACGCAAGAGAAAACCGATTATTGCCTTATGCTGTTTTGGTGCTTGTGGATATCTGAAGCACACGGCAACAACAAATGGTTTTAGTATACAAAATATAGCTTGTAAATGAAGAGTGTTACGATAATTTGTCTGTGCCATTTCGTCTTATTCAATTGGGTCGTTTTTGGGCAGAAAGCGTGTTATGGAACACAAAGTTTCTTAAATAATAATTTGAATACTTAAACTAAAGCACAGCAGTTCTCTTTTTGATATGGGCTAAGTATTATTGGTTATATGTTGGAATTCTGTTGAATGTAAAGCTAATTTATTATTGAACAATACAATTAAGTAAGTAACATCACGACACTGCCAGGGAAATGTTCCAAGTCAGGTTAATAGCCCACGGGACCCTAAAGCTACTTTGTCTTTTATTCTAGATCAAATATCTATTAACGGCACTTGGGTTAAGCTAAGCCTAATCAACGCCCCCCGTCCCCCCCCTAAAATCCTAATTCATATCATCCCTTGGAACGAGTACAATAGCAATATTTTTTAACCGCAACATCTTTAAGGCAGTCCGCCTCACCCGCATACATATTGAGGCGACTAACCGAACCGGTTACCACCAGCTGATCACTCACTTCATTATGCCGCACAGTGGCCTCGTATAGTCCCTTATTGGGTGACGTGTAGAAGATCAGGCGATAGGTATGCTCATCCTCGGAGTCGTCTGCATTCGGCTGGGCCAGATAAGCGTTCTTAACGGACATCAGACTGAGAGACTGACACTTCTTGGCATAGGAGCCGTTTTGGAATTCGGCCACATACTCGTTGAGATATTGCACCGTTCGCTTGGCCAAATGCTGCAGCGTCTTGTCTGTCTTGGCAATGCTACGATACGGGCGACATGTACACCAGTGATCCTCTATGGCCACCTCCTCACAGCTGCGATTCGCCGCCACTGGCAGCAGCATTGTTTGGCACGCGGGACAACTTAAGGCCGGCCCCAGTGACTCCAGACCCTCGGTACGACCGGATAGCGCGAGTATATGCTTCAGGGTCATATGCAGATCATAGGGAGTGGTCAGGCGATTTCGATTCAGGCGCAGAGCGCTTACAAACTCCGGATGAGCTTGCCTCAGCTGCAGGGGCAACCAAAAGAATAGAGCCGGCAGACGTTCCTCCAAATGACCCGACCAGGTGGCACGTGTGGGACCAAAGCGTAGACCATGATCGCTGAAAAACACCACCACAGTCTGCTCCATGGTGCCCTGCTGCACCAGCTGTTGCAGATAGTTTACCATGTAGTCGTCCATGGTGCTCGTTTGCGAGATATCACTGTGACTGTGCGTGTTGGTCCAGAAGAAGCCAAAGTACGAGTCATTGAGAAAGCGACGCGTGAACTCCAGGGCATAGTCATACACATGCTCCGATGCCGTCTCATAGCCCAGGCAATGTGGCAATCCCGTGTCGATGGTGCGATGCAGCAGCTTCTCCGCAGCCGTCAAGTACGGACGTAGGTAATAATCCACGGGTGGCTTGTTGAAGCCCTTCTTTAAATAGTTAAAGGTGTTGATTGCGACAGCATCCTCGCCATAGGCGGTGGCATAGCCATGCTGCTGGTACAGTTTCCAAATGAAGTTGCACTTGTCCAGACCGCCGTACTTATGGGGTGGACACTTTTTATGGGCATTTTCCAGGTTATAGCCGGTGGTCAATGCCATTATATTGGGAAATGTATTGTCGTCTATCTGCAAGATAAAAGTAAGAGTGATGTCGAAAAAGTCAAGGATTCCAACGAGACTCACCTTATTGTAGCCGGCCATTTCAAACCAATCGTTGTCATACAAGTACTGTGCCGTCTTGGGCATGGCCCGTATCAGCTGAACCCTCGAGATGCTATCTATGCCTATCATAAGCACGCTGGGCGCTCGCACCGCTGCCGTTCCAGCCCATTTCTTCAGTCTGTCCTGGACGTCTGGCTTTTCTGGTATCATGGCATGTCCATTGATATAGATTTGCTTATTGTTCGAGTCACATTTGACTATAACGCTTTCTGGCGACTTGTCCAGCCGGACGCTTTTCTTGAAACTTTCGCATGACGTGTACTTCACGTCAGTGTCGTTCAATCGCTCCACGCTCATGTAGCAGCAATGAAATCTGCTGCCCACCTTATAGGTATCAAAAGCTGTACCATTCAGGCTCAGCACATAACGTTGGCGTTGCTTATCAAACTTCACCTGGGTGAGGGGTGCTAGTTTTTGGCACGCTTTGTATTTGGCACGCTTAAAGTGACGCATGACGTCGGGCTTGTATGGATCCAAGTCCTCGATTTTGCAGTAATTGCTATAGACAAGATAGCCTTCCGGCAGAATATTGGTAACATTGGTAAGATTGATAACATTGGTGGCATCATCAAAAACGAGAGTGGACACTGGATGCAACACAGAAACGGAACGAAAATTAACATAAAAGGTGCAAATCATAAAAATACATTTTGGAAACGAAAATCTAAAAATGGGGTGCAATAGTTGTAGATTGATAGTTTCTGCTGACATTTTGGAAACACCTAATTACCGTATCCCACAACTTGATATAACAAAACTCATAATAATACGCTTCAAAGAAAATCGATTTACAAAATGGTAAAAATTTAAATATAAATATTATTAGAATTTTCTTGCGCTAATTACGAAAATAAATGGTCAAAATGGACAGCATGGGGAGAACAAACGAAGTTGCGACACAATCAAAGCTCCAACTAACACTGCATTTGTCAGAATATAGCTGTACTTCGATCTTTCGATAATAAACCGTGCAACGAGATGCCATTCGATTCGTGTTCAGACTAGAGACATAGAGAGAATATTTTCAGCACGAAGCCATTGCAGAAAAGCAAGCTAAAAACTCTTAATACCTTTAATTGAGTTCAAAACAGATAGAAAAAGTAAATTATATATACCAGGGCTGCAAACTTCGAAAAAATAAGGAGGGGTACACTCCGGGGTTTGAACCCAATAAAAATTTTTGGTTCTGATTCACGGAGCGGGTTCGAAAGGAAGCCAATTTTGAAAGCATTTATGTAAAATAAAGAAAATTTCAGTATTTTATTCAGAGATGCTTAGAGTCTTGATGTTTTAAATATAATATAATTATATTTGAGCTTAGTTTGTTAATCATTTATATGTTTGCCAGTAATTTTTCATTAATACTGGCTCTTTGTCTGGAAAAAACAAACTTAAGAGTAGAAAATGCGCGCTCGACTGATACTCGTGTTTCAGGAACAGCTAACACAACAAATGCGACATATTTAAGTTCTTTTCAATGATATTTGAGGCATCAATTTGAAATCGTTTACCGATTTTATATTGCTCCCTTTTTTTATTATAATTTTCTAGCTCCTTAGCTAAAGATTCTATTTCATCTTCATCAGAAGATGAACAAGGTCAAGAATCATTTATGTCTTCGTCCATTAATTCCTTAATTCTGGAAGAAATTTTTGCTCCGGTTCGGGTTCGATTCCGACTTCAGAGCGGTTCGACTCCGAACCGGTTTGCAGCTCAGGTTACTACACTTTTCTTATAAGGTGCTGGTGGATTTCTGACCTTTTGTTATACCATCTAGGTATCCGGCTAATTCATATACCGTAGATATATTTAAAGACTTCTTTAGTTCAATACAATTTAAGAAAAAAAAAAATTATGAATCATTTTGGAAGTTATTTGGCTTTAAACCAAGTGCATATAGGTACTTCTGCGATTTCCTAAATCTTATTTTGTTTCAAGAATTTGTTGGGGTTGGCTTTAGAATTTAGAAGACTCCAAGAAAGAATATTATGTACTTATTTTTATAGTCATTCAGCTTGTAAGTAAGATCATTAAAACCTAATATGATATTTTTTTGAAATGTAACTAATTTATATACCAATATAGTCACTAATATCGGGATATTCAATAAGAGTAGTGTACACCTTTTGTACTTAATTCAAGTACAATGTTCTTGTTTTTTTAATTTGTGCGTGTATTTATAGCACAAAACGCTGTGACATATTCCCAAACATTCCAATAATTCTATGCAGCTTGCAGTATATATACATATATCAAATATACTTTCCCTCAGTGTACTCTGAAAATTAATTTCAGTTTCTCCCTAAGCTCAGTTTTATCATTTTGAATGTATTTCCTACCAAATAGTTCATGAAATGACAAGCAAATTATATATAGGACAATCAACAAAAAGCATGCGTACTTTTGATTTCATTCAACTCACCATCCATGCCCGAAACTGTGGACTGATGGTGAACAGCATGCAGGGCATCCAGATCTATCACATTGGCCCATTCCGGTCGTCCGATAACAAAATAACAAAACACAAATATTAGGAGCAGGCCCAGCACTGATTTCCGCCGCATTAATAGCAAACGTCCGGCGCCGAGGAATGTGGGTGATAATTTCAGAGTTTCTTTAGATTTCGCCACTTGAATTTCCAGCTCTTTGGTAATCTGGTGATCCGGTTGCTCCAGCAGCGGGCATTGAGCGTCGTCGTCCGAGGCATCCATGACATTAATTTTGCAGATTCCCTGTGGGAATCGTCAGGGCTTCGGCACACGAAATGGAACATTTTGAATACAGAAATTTGACAGGAAATGCCTATCCTTACCTAGAAAATGCAGCACAATCTCATTTAGTTTCGGAAGTAAGCATGTCCACTACTATTTTTCAGCTTGACAAGCCAATGGGAATGCGGCCCTTGCACAAATCCAAATATTTGCATCAGCACACTGAGACTTATTTTCGTATCTGTGCCTCGTTGATATTTTTGGCTTGCTCTTTTCCACATTCACTGCCAAGATCGAAATAAACAAAATGTAAACACATAAACATTTTTAGTATTTATTTTCCATTTGCTCACTAATGAGGTGTGACACACACTACACAACCGAAAAACTAATAATTAATCTGCATCAGCAGCCTAGCGACTACATTGACGAACCGCTCTGAACGGCAACCGCGCGGCGCAAGCTTCAGCATAGAAATGTGAGGGGGTGCTGTGAGGCAGCGATAATCGATCACGAAGCTAGACGGATTCGGCTGTTGGAGCTAAGTCGGCAGTAATATTTCCATCGCATCATCAGTTAAGTCAATTTGTATTTTATTATTATATCGTGGTAAAATTATTATTATGTAATATTTAATGTGTTTTTTGTTGTTGTGGTGGTTGCTGTTCGTTGTTTGTGTTTCGTTTTTAAGCAAATCACGATTTATTATAGTCGTTTCTGCCATGTGGATGCTGTGGATGATGAGTTTCTCACAGAGTTATGAAATTTTATGAAGTTAAAGCTACACAAGTATGATTTAAGGTTAATTATCTTGTGTGCTTGGAGTGGGGTTGCCTGTGCCATAACTAACATTGTCGCAAATGTTTTTGCAATTTTATGATAATATATTTGTCTGTGCCTTTTGGAGTTACTCGAATGCATACCAAGTAATGGGTTGAGGAAGATTGAAAGTGTGGTGCAAGCTCTACTTTGAAAAATAAACAGCTGTTGCCGTATTATTTTCTATTGAAATTTATATTTTCCATTCTCAGAGCCTATTTAAATAAAGAGCTCTGAGAAGAGTAAATCATGGCCTGGCGGACCAGTTTTATTTTAGAAACAGCTGTTTATTTCTCAAAGGGGGTCGAAGAAGCGAATAGGCCATTCGGAGAATAATAGCCTTTTCCGCTAAAAAGCTAGATTTGCTATCGATATACTATCGAATTCAAAAATGTCACCAAAAAGAACAGCTGATGGTCGGTGGCGCTGCCATTTTCTTAAAATAGATTGGTGAGTGGGAGAAGTGTATTGAAAACTAACACGCCCATGGGTTCATTCTTTGTAAAAGAATGTTAAATTGCCATCATATTTCTTAAGAATGCATACCGAAAACTGGCTGCAACATGAAGGGACAACCATAGGAGCATGTGATTTGAGATGTACAATGCGAACTTTGACAAACAATTGAAAACTAAGCAATCCAATCAGCTGTTCATGTATAGGTGTGACCGTAATGCTTCTTCGAAAGAAAACTTCACATATTTTTAATGATGTTGAGTGTTTGCCAGTGGAACAGGGGTATTAGCTACCTCTAAAATTGTTGGGCATTTTAATTAAAGTTTTTAAATGCAAAGAAATGTTTGGGATTGATACTCCAGCAGTTTGCTTACATTGAACAAATAGACATTCGAGCACAAAACAGTCAACTAACTGAGTAAACAAGTCACTGATCTCTTTGTTGTCAATAACCACTTACAGCGAAAGGTCTTAAGTAAATACCACAAATATACAGGATTTGTAATTTCTGCCTTATTATCGATCGCTCAAGAATAAATGGATCTCAGTTTTTTCCAGAGGTATCTTGCTATCACTAATAAAATAACCAATTAAAAAGTGGTAAGCATGAGCTCAAGAAATCGAGTGAATGCAGGTGATTTATCGAAATGATGCAAAATGGTGTTCGTAGTTATGAGCAAAAGAAAGGTTTAGCGGCAGTAGTATTGTTGGTTAGGCTAGGTTTTATAGAGTGTTTAGAAAGCGATTAACCAATTCTTGCCAACCATCAGCTTCACAGTTAAAGTATGCCTTGCTTTGTATGTTTGATTACTAATCAATGATAAGTACAACATATCAAGTACTTTGGGTTCTGCTGGAAATGTCAAAACACCAACATATTGTATATATTGTAGAAGATATGATATGAAAATAATCAATATAACAATAAACCTGCCCCAACTAACAAACCCAATCATGTTTTTACATATCTATTGATATTTTTTGGTATCAGCAAATTGCATTTGATTAATGCAAAAAAGGCACGAAAATGAATAACAAACAAACAATAGATATTGCACGATTATGTATGGAATATTAAACAGCAAGAAAAACTTTACACTGAGTACGGGGTGAAGGGCGATTGGCGAATGGCATACACTGTGTTTGTGTGTTTGTATCGAGGACATTTTGCTGTAGTAAAAATAACACACACACACACTCATCAGGGAAATGCTTTGTTTGTCAAGTTCCATTGAAGTGTTTCGCAGTTGCAGCGTCAGCGTAAAAATGGCAAAACAGATACAGATACACGAATTTGCGCACACACAGATACACAGCAAACACAATCAAACTTTTTCTGCTGCTTGGGTGTTCATAGTTGTTGTTTTTCTAGAATCTTTGCAAGGAAGTGCACTCACTTGTTTACTTTTTCACAATATTGATTGCACCTATGGCTTAATTGTTGCTAAATTATATTTCCGTCATCGTCCTGCTGCAGTGGCTGGCAAACGGTTAATAATAAGCAAAAGTATTTTGCAGGCTGTAGCAATATGTCTTCGGCAGGACAGCGGAGCCGATGCACTGTGTGCCGAGCAAAAATATGGTTTGAAATTGTTCTCTTTTCTTTGTGAACTTAAAATAAACACCAAACTTTTTGAGCAAGATTGTAATTTCTTTTCAAACTTAATGGGTAATCCTAATCCATCTTTTAGTTATTGGCACATTTTACTTTTAAATATATTTTGCACAGCCTAAAAGCGTGCAATGTTTATTTGCCAATTGCTTGTGTGTGTGCGCTGTGGGAGGGTTACAGTTTGACACTCACTGCGTTTGCGCAGTTTAATTGGCACAGAGAGGGAGCGAGAGAGAGAGAGAGAGAGCAAAGCACACACGGACGGCGCCAATTTGTCTGCATAGCCGCCGCCTGGCACGTGTTCCTCGGTATTTTGATGCTTAGCCTCTCCTGCTCTCTTTTTTTTCATACTACAACACACTTGTTGGCATGCCTTTTTGGAATACAATTTGTAAATAAAGTTGTGCCTGCATGTGTGTGGGATTGTGGAGTATTTGCGTGGAATTTTCGACACGTGTCGAAAATCGTCACACTTTAGTTAAAGTCGGGTCGGTGCTTGTCAAACTGTCAAGCTGATGTTTGCTCTATCAGCTGGGGATTTTTAGTAATTTGAGCAAGTAGCTTAAAATGATGCCTGATTTGACACTTCATGGACACCTTGTTTTAATTTTCTTAAATAATATCGCAAAGTATTGCTTGTTAGCTTTAAAACAAACCATCCAAAGCCATTTATGAACATTTTTTAAGCAAAGATTGACCGTTTTGATTTACTGCTGTGTACTTGGCTAGCGATTTGTATTGAACCCTTATGATCAACATCTATAGCCTATCTATGGGCTGTACAAAAGTATTTTGTGTTTTGAACACTTGCACTTAAAATGGCAAATCTTGGTTTAAAAAAAATCACAGAAATATTTGTAGTAGTTTATTTTAAAGCTAAGAAGTAGATCTTTACGATAATAGAAATGAAATAGCATTAAACGAGCCTCAAAACTGTCAAAATATGCCCTTTAAGCTGCCTTAAGCTCAAACTACCACAAATTAAGACGTATGGACCCTTTCTAATAATTGTAAATTGCGACTTTTAACTCTACCATCTCTGAGAACAAAGACTTCTTCTTTAGTTCTTCTTTAGTTCCGCTTCAGGGTCAGCCGAAAGGTATGCAATGGTGTTTGAACGTGTACCAATGTAACTAAATCTTTCTTGTTCAATGGCCACTATTTATTACAGAGAAACATCGTCTGCATTCACGCTTATTGCGTGGTTTTTAAATTTGAATCAATATATAATTTACTGTTAAGTAATATTCCATTTCGGACTTCTCCTAAAAAAATACTACCTATGTAATGTTGGACTCTTGCTGTTGACAATTATTTAAAAAGCTTGAGAACAGAGGCTATTATGGTTGGGGATTTCATAAGTAATTCTATACGTTTTTCTTGATATGTTAATTTACTTTCCTTTCCATTTTAGGAGTCATTCGCACGAAACCAACCAAATAACAGATGAAGTTGGCATCATTTTTTTGAACCGAACCGATATATTAGGTTCGGAACAGGTTCGGGTTCAGCTTTAATTTGTAATAAGTTTCGGTTGACAGTAATCTGAATGTTGGTTCGGTTTAAAGCTGGTTTGCAGCCCCGGTCACAACAAAATCTAAGCTCTGAAATGCCATCTGTTTCTTGCCATGAGTGGGATTAAAGTTGAAGTGTAAAAAAATGAGATAAATTTTGATTTGAAAGGAAGTTACAAGTAATCGGCTCAGATTCAAATTCTACTATTTATTTTGCCCCTCAAGTAAATGCAAATGAATTAGGAAATGGCTAAGTCAAAGACTTGGAACCAATTTCAAACGTGGCTCTAAAAATTTCCTTTTTCAACTAATTTGCTCATATTCGACTCATCCTTTTTATACCCTTGCAAAGGGTATTATAATTTTGCCCAGAAGTTTGCAACGCATAGAAATATTCATTTCCGACCCCATAAACTATATATATTCTTGATCAGGGTGACGAGCTGAGTTCATTGAGCTTTGTCCGTCCGTCTGTCCGTCTGTCTGTCTCTGTCTGTTTCTACGCGAACTAGTCTCTCAGTTTTGAAGCTATCGAGCTGAAATTTTGCACAGAGTCTTCTACTAATATGTCGGAACCGACCGGATCGGATGACTATATCTCATAGCTCCCATAGGAACAATCGGTCGTAAAACTAGTTTTAGTATGAAAAACTTTTTTCTTTTCAATGGAAACGTCTCCAAACTTTGTAATCGTAGGTTTTATATGTTTTTTTTATAATCCTACCAGTTTTTATTAAAATCGGACAACTATATGGTATAGCTGCCATACAAAAGATAGGTCTGAAAAACAGTCTTAGTTACAAAAACTTTTTTGTTTTTAATGGTAGCATTCTGCAATTTCGTATTTGTTTGTTTCTAGTGCTTTTACATAATTCTACAAGTTTTTGTCCAAATCGGATGACTATATCATATAGCTCCCCTACGAACGATCGGTCGAAAAATGGGAAAAAGCGTATTTTTTGAAAATATTTAAGCGAGCACTTGCAAGGGTATAAAAATTTCGGCACAGACGAAGTTAGCTAGGCTTTCTCGTTTTCGTTTTCCAGAACATTTAAATCACAAAGGTGACGCCCGTTTTGGCGACTTTTGAAAAGTAAATGCGTTGCACACATCAAATAATGCCAATTCCCGTCCATTTGTTTAGTTTTAATAAAATTCTTGATAAAATTGATCATGTCCATAAGCATTCTGTAGCAATTTCATAGCAGTAGCTACGAATCAATTGAGCTTGGAATTCTGAGAGAATTTCATTTGGAAAAGTAAATAAATAGTCGAATGGCAAGCTGATCGTCTCACTTATGTAAATAACAACCCACAATCTTAGAGAGTAAATGAAAACGTTGTTCAGTATTTTTTCAATAATTTTAATTTTAAAAATAAATTCTTTTTGTTTTTTTTTTGTGGTATTTCGTTTCATTATTCAATTCATGCATTTTTGATTCCTTTTGTTGTTTTTGCCTTCTGACTTTGAGAGAAATGTGTGCGTTTTGGGGGGAAGTGGCCTCACGCATTATGACATTCATACATACAAATATAGTAAAAGAGATATGGAATAGTTGTCGATGTTTCGTTATATTATATGACCTACATTTAAACATTTTTACTTATTTACAAAAAATTAAACGATAAAAATGCATTTGTTAATTGTTTTCTGGATTTGTTTGCCTGGCCAATAGTTTAAATAAATTAGAAAATTTCATAAATACTAAACTAAATGAAGATTCTTCTTGTTGTTCGGTTGGTAGGGGTGTTAGAGGGGGGCGGGGAAGTGGAGTGAGTGAGGGGTGATAAATAAATAAATAAATAGTTAATGAGTAGAATAAATAGTGTAAATGGGTGTGTGTGTGTGGGGAATGCTTCCATTCGCACAATTGTCAACATCGCTGGGTCAAAGGAAGCAACTCTCTTCCCCCCCTTGCTAGCAAGGTGGCAATTGGGCGTGGCATGGGCGCAGTCAAAATAATAAATAAATAAATAAACTTTTTTTGCTCTTGAAATATCAACTTAAATGCTAAGCACAAATCGAAAATGGAAAGCGGGGGGAGGGGGAGGCGCGGTGAAAAGAGTCGGTCGGTAACGTGGATGTAGTGGCTGGTCTACCAAAGCGGCATGGGACGTTGCCGGGCCAAAAAGTGGGGCAGACTGGCGGATGTAGGAGCAGGACAACCTGAAAGTAACCAAGAATAAGTAACCGAATACGGTGAACCTTACGCGACACTTACGACACACGGAGCAGGTCTGTTCGTCGGTGCCATCACCGCAGCCATCTCGTCCCGAGCACACTATGGCCGTGGAGCGGCACAAGCCATTGCTGCAGCGATGCGGACAATAGGCATCCGCCTCCCGGCGGCTGCTCAACAAACCACCCGCCTCGATCAGGCGCATAAACAGATTGGGTATGGCTCGTGAGCCACACAAATGTGGTGGCTCATCGCTGCCATCCTTGCAGGATACAATCGCATTGCAGTACTCATACTCGGGCAGACACTCACCGCTCTTGCAGCGGAATGTGTGCTCTGGACAGGAGTTGCCGCCCTTCAGACTGCCATCGCAGCCCAGCTCATCCTCGCCATGTGGACACTGCTTGCGACCATCGCAAAGGGCGGCGCGCGAAATGCAACGACCACTGCGTTCACAGCGGAACGACTCACTGGGGCAGGTCTGATTGAGCCTAGCATTGTGGGTGCATTCCTCGTCGGAGTCATCGGTACAATCGGCACGACCATCGCAGACAAAGAACCAGGAGATGCACACACCACTTGAGCGGCACTGAGAAAACATCACATGGATTAGAACATTCGGAAGCATGCCTTGTTAATTAATGCCTACCTGGAAGGTGCCTGGACTGCAGCCGGTTTTTTGTGCACTGCACTGACCATCCTCCTGGCTGCTTGTGGTGGCACAATCACACACTCCGCGACCACTGCACACGGTATGAGGATCAGCCAGCTGACACTGACGATCGCTGGCACAGGGCAGACCCAAAGAGATGGCCTCCAGACCCAAGTCCACACGCTTACGCAACTCTGTGCCTGGCTTAACACTGGCGACGGCTGGTGGCACAGATGAGGACATATCCACCGCGGGTTCTGGTGTGGCCTCCTCCTCAGCCTCCTGACTCATCAGTGGCTTCAAAGTGGTTAAGACCGGTGCAGCTGGTTCCATGAGTGTTACACGACTAGCCAATCCTAGCATGGTTTGTGTGGTGATTTCAACTATATCAGCGGGATTGGGCGTGGCCTCCTCTCCCTCATGATGCACAGCAGCAGCGTCAGCCGAGTCGGCATCGTCTTCAATATGATTACTTTGCAATTCCTCCAGATTAATCAAAGTGGTTGATTCCACTATAAGATTATCCGACTCTAGCTCCTGTAGGCGTATGGGATGGGAATGATCTGTGAGATCAAAAGGTAACTCTTCGGGCGATAGGGTGATCTCCTCTGGGGCTGCTGTCTCGGTGGTATCAGCTGGGGCATCGGAAGCCGCTGGTAACTCGGGGTAATCTTCATCTATATTATCCTCATTTTCAGCGATGGCGGCATTGGTAGAGACTTCTTCGGGTTGCTCACTTTCGAACTGTTGAGATTAGAGAATGAAAATACAAGTATTTTTGAGTTTTCTGTTGTTGTTAATGGCTTGCTGCCAAACTTAAATTTGGTGCCCACCACTGCTTTAAGCTTTACCGTGGCTCATATCTAAAAAAACAAGTAAAAGTTTAAGCAGGATGCCACACAAAGTGTGAGAAGTGTGAAGGGTGTGAGAAGTGCTGCCAATTGTCGATTCGATCAGTGCTGCCCATCGTAATTGCTTGTTTTTCTTCTAACTTGACTATCGTTCATCTGATCTGTTTCATTTCTTTGTTTAGAAGGTAAGAAGCTTCTATCCATCAAACTGGGGGATATATAAAGTTTTTTCTAAAGTGTCGACTGACTGATTCATTAGGCCCCCATATAAGAGAATTTTTGATAGTTTCTATGAAGGCATTAGGTTAATGTAGTGCCACATTGCTACTTGGGTTCAAAAATACTTGAGGATTGTATAATGCTTACCGATTCTGGCTGAGCAACTTCATCTTGTTGTAGGTCCAAGAGAGCAGGAATCTGCTCTGGCTCATTCTCCTGCTGTTGCTGCTCTGGCTCGTGCTGCAGCTGCTCTGGCTCGTGTTCTTCTTGGGTTTGTTCTTGTACTTGTTCTACGGCCTCTTGTTCATGGGTCTCAGCAGCCTCAGCTAGGAGATCAGGAATTTGTTCGTCTATTTTCTGTTCCTCTGCCATGGGCACCGTCTGTGAGGGTGTTTCACCAAATGGCACTGGTGGCACTGTGCTGTCTCCCTCTAGCATAAGATCGCTTAAGATATCAGCAATGCTGTCACTTTCCTTGAAATTTTCCTGATCCTCGTGTTCCTCACTGACAATAGCACTGGGTGCCTCTACCGTTTCCGGAGCAAGGGTCATCTCAGGCGTTTCGTCTACCTCTAAGGTGGCCAAAGTGGTGGAGTCCTGTTCGTCTTCTCTGTGGTCTTCATCTTCTTGAGGAGATGTCAACTCTTGCAGATGTTCTATGCTGGTGTAGTCCTCTTCGGGTTTCTCATCTTCCGGCTGTTCCTGTTCAATTGTAGGGTGTACCTCTTCATTCTGCTCCTCTGCATTTATAATCTTCTCCTGCTCTGGCTGCTGCTCTTCGTTTTTGATCTTTTCCTGTTCTAGCTGCTCCTCCAGAGCGGGTTCAGCTCCTTGTATAATATTCTCATTTTCATTTTTGTCCATTTCCGTTTCGTTTGCCAACAAACTTTCACTGTGCTCGGTGGCCACTTCATCCGCTTCTTGTGCTTCGGGAGTTTCCGCCTCTGGCGGAGTTGGTGATTCGGTGGTTTCCTGTTGGACATCTTCGTCAGTTTTAATTGGCACAGTTGCCGCACCTTCATCATCTAACTGCGACACCTCATCATTAGCTATGATCGACTCGGGTTCGGACTCTGCTACTGCCTGTGGCTGTGCCATTGCTTCCAACACTTCAGGTGATTTAATTGCATTTGCATTTTCTTCAATCTCCTCCTCTTCCGCCTGCTCCTCCTGCTGCGCATGGGGCTGCTGGGTGGCCAACTCAGTTTGTGCATTAGAAATTTCTGGTTCGCTGGCCTGTTCCAGCGGCTCTGTTTGAGATTCAGCTGGCGCCAATTCATCATCATTTGTTGGGTATGTCAATTGTTCGTGCTCTGCTTCAGTGATTGCCTCCGTCTCAGACTCCACTTGCGGCTCCTGCTCGTTCTTCTCCTCCTCTTTCTCGCTGTCTTCTTCCTGGGGGTCTGCCTGGATTTGCTGTGGCTCTGTTGTGGCTGCTGGTTCTTCTAACTCCTCCTCCTCCTCCGCCTTTTCCTCCTCTTGCTGTTTCTCCTCCTCTGGCTCTGTACTTAATTGATTAGCTTCATTTAAATCATCTTCGCCACTTGTCGGCTTGATGTCGGCGCTTTGTTCTGCCTGATCGATTTCAGTCTCGGTCTCAATCTCTGGCTTTGGTTCTGTTTCGGCCTCCGTTTCCCCAGCTGCTTCGGTAGCGGGCAGCTCCACTTCTGTGGCTTCTGTTTGCTGCTCCTCCTCTTTGTGTGGCTGCTGCTTGGGTGGCACCTCATCATTAGCCAGTGTGATCATCTCATGATCACCCGAAGACAGTTCCTCCTCCTCCTCCAACTTAGTCACACTTTCAGTTTCTGTCTCTTCATTACCATTCACGGGTATCAATTCATCATCAACAGCCGACGTCTCCTTCTCCTCCTCCTCCTCCTGCTGCTGCTGCTGCTGCTGCTGTAGCTGATTGTTCTGTGTGGTTGCCTCTGCATCGGTTTCGCTGTCGTTCTCAATGGGTACCAGCTCATCATGATGATGTGCCTGCTGCTGCTCCACCTCCTCCTCATCTTCGTTGGGCGTTTCATAATCAAATTTCATGGTATCATCTGCGGCTGGTGGGGCTGGGATCTCTTGACCGCCCGAAGCCTCCGCTACATCCTCATCTAGGGTATCCAGGGCTGGGGCAGCTGTTGAGTTCTCCTCCGCCTCCTCCTCGGGCTTATTTTCATGCTCTTCCGGATATTCCTCTTCGATTTTATAGGGATAATCATCTGTGGGTGCGGCTTCGGTTTCTTGCTCTAGATTTTCAATATTTTCGGTGGGCACATCAGCCGGAGTGAGCAGCTGTTGGATACCAGTGGTGGTGGGTGGTTGCTTCTCTGCTTCCTCCTTTTCCTCCTCCAGCTGCTGTTGTTGGGTTAGTTCGGTCTCCTCATGGGCCAAATCCACAGCCTCGGCTTCCAGTTTCTCGCCTTGATCTAAATCAGGGATCACCGGCTTCAGTTTGGTGGACTCGGCATCATCTTCTTCCAGGGTTTGCTCCTCCACGCTGGCGGGCAGCTCATCTTCCAGTAAAATGGGTAACGGAGTGGTGGTCGTGGTGGTGGTGGTGGTGCTGGTGGTAGGAGCTGGAGTTGTAGTGGTTGTCGTGGAAGTTGTTGTGGTCCTACTCGTGGTAGGTTTGGGCGTGGTGGATGTTGTCGTTGTTGTGGTGCTGGTGGTGGTGGTGCTTGCCTTCTCTGCCACTTCCACGACCTCATCCGCCGCTGGGGCCACACACAGACCACCCACCATTTTGGCCGGTGCTGTGCACTGACAGCGTCCAAACAGATTTGGTATCAGGAAGTCACAGTGGGTGCGTGTGTCAAACATTTGACAGTGGGCGTGGCTGTAGCAAACAGCGCCAGGATGAGCCGCTGGAGGAAAGAAACGGAATGATTGTCGTGAGATTTTTGCTTGCTCCGCTTTAAGTTATGTTATTAAACTAACCGTAAACCGAACTCCAAGCACCAAATGCATATTAAAAACTCATAATCATCATCATCAAGAACAACAGCAGCAACAACAAGAACCGCCTTCGACATGCCTAATAACCGTCAATACAAAGTCAACTGCATCACAACGCATGGCAAAACTGCATAAGAGGCAACTGAAGATGACGTCGCGTCGCTTTACCTCCATTCCCATCAGCATTCCACTCACCCATAACTGGCTAACTGAGACTCTGTGCCCGCCACCTGCGTGTCTCTCCCTCCCGCTGTCTCTCTCTCTCTCTCCCTCTCTCGCTTTTTCTGGAATCTCGGCTCTGACTCTGACCCACTTTCCGGACTAGCTGCCCCAGCCTCAACTTGTTTTCACTTGTTTCGTTTTTGGTCTTTTGGCGGGGCAGGCCACATGCCATTACCATTACCACAACTACTTCCACCTGCACCTGCAACTGCAAAGCAGTTGCCTGCCCTTAGGCCAGCGTCTGGCCAAAAACGGTTCCAAATTTTCAATTATGGCCAGGCCAGACGTAACCTGTGATTTTAAGTCCGACTAATTTAAGCGTCTACCAAATTTTCAATTTGGAGCAACAAGAAAAAAAATTGTCTAAATGTGCTTCTAAGCATTTTAAAATTGGGGGGCTCTTAAAATTTTTTGAAGCGTTTCACTGCGGGGTTTCGAACTGGCAGGCTCAGATTCAGGGCTCAGTTTTTCCAACAACCTTTTACGGGCCTTAACCGTAAGGTATGCAATCTTTTGGAGAAAATAAGCTCTAAGTTTCTTGAGAAGTTTTTAAAACTAGAACGCAGATCCTTTGTTCGCATATTAAAACTAAACACCGTACTTTTCTTTTAAACAAAATATTCTATAAATTCCCTGGACGTACAACTGGCTCCAAATGAGCATAATTGATAATAAAGTTAATGATTGAATTCCTATCAGTTTTACCACTTTGAGATTACAGATCGAACTTTATAAAAATAGGCTCAAAAATATCGTTTTTTACTTTGAAATAAACCTCAAAGGTCCAAGCCGAGAACCTCTTAATCTCATGACTGCATACTTCAAAGCTGGCGCCAGTAGGTAGAGAAGGTGACCGGACGTGTAAGTTTTTAAAGAACCATTTTTCATTAGATCTGCCGAGGCGTGATCGAATCCGCGACTGCTTGCACAGCAGACACACACTCTACCCAGACATTTAATGTTCTTTGACAATTCAGTCCAAGCAGAGTGGTTTAACCAACGAACCCAACTTTATGTTACGCCAAACAGTATCGGACAATAAGATTTATAGTTTCTCAAGCTCTCGCAAATTAAAAAGTAAGAAAATAAATATTTTCCGAACAGATTTAAGTACATTTCTGAATGTTGGACTTAAAGGATTATGATTCGGCGGTATTAAGGGCAATCCTTGGACATAAAGAAGGATTTTGACATCATTTCTGAATTACCGCAACTTCAAAAGACCTAAAATATGACTGGAGATTTAAAAGTAACTCGCTACGATAAGGTTTGAAAGCAATACCTTTCTGCACCTTTCTAAGGGCAATCCTTGGACAGAAAGAAGGATTTTGATATCATTTCTGAATTACCGCAACTTCAAAAGACCTAAAATATGACTGGAGATTTAAAAGTAACTCGCTACGATAAGGTTTGAAAGCAATACCTTTCTACACAGGGTAAATCGCAACTTTATGTTTAAGAAGGTTTTTAAGTCTGGACGAACTTGACAACTTTTCATCCTTGCATCCCAGTTTAAAACCTAAGTTTGAACAGAGAATCAAATAATGGTTTAGTCAAAAAACTCTTTAGACCATCTTTTGATAAGGCTAAGAACTGGCATAGCGTTATTAGCAGACAGACAGACAGATGTTTGGTCACAAATTGTATTTCAATGACGTCAACTCTGCAGATGGCTACCACTGACTTATCATCTGTCAACTACGGAGGAGTCCCACAAATCTCTTCCAATCCAAAGCCAACTCTCGGTGTCCTAGAAATCTCTTTCGGTTGGGTGTTCCAGAATATTGAAAGATTTTATTAATGGGAAATTTCCCATTCCCTTTCCCATTCCCATTTGATTCTAATTCAAAAATCTTGAGCAGAGCTTGAAAAAGGGCTTAAAATTGCAAAATTGTTAAAAACCAACAATTTTCTTGCAATGTATTTGGTTGAAATTGATGGAATAGAGGTGAAACCCTTAATCTAATCTCCCAGCATTCTTTGAATTTCTCGCGGGAATTTCACACCAAAGTCAAGCGATTTGTCGGCTTTTCACAAAAGGTTTTTTTTTTTTGTCAGAGCCGGCACTTGGCATTGGCATTGGCCATTGGGGAACCGGTTAACCCAAAGGCGCATAAAAGGCATAAGGCCAACGTGGCGTATACTTAACGAATAAGCTGTGGCTGACACTGACACTGGCCTCTTCGACTCCGACTGTGACTCCAAACATTGGCATTTCCAAATGCGAGTAGCTCAAACGTGTCTTGCCGCAGTTTGACACCAATATGAAGAGCATGAAGAGAACACCATAGACAGCGCCAAATGGAAAATGGATTTTGGTGCATCTTTCACTTTTTATATAACACGAGAAACAATGGACGGGGCCACCTTGCATGGGGACGCCTCTGTGCTCGGTGATCGATAGGCCTGGGGGGGGGCAATGGCACGGCCCCCACCTCAGCTGGTGTGACAGGTTGCGTGCGAATGCTGCACGACTGCATCTGGTAACCCACTTCGATTACGGCTCGCGCGTGTGAAAATGCTCTCCGCTCGGCTTGAGCTCGCTTCATATACAATAATTTCATCAAAATCAACATAAATTAAATTTAGCTTCCTCGGCGACGGCCGGAATTGCAAAATCTGTGTCAACTGCTGTGGCACGCACGCGGCCACAGATACATTTGTATCAGCGGGAAACTGCAGCCACTTGGCGGCTGCTGCATTCCTGTGGCTTTAATAAGTCTATTTATGTTGGTGCCTCTGTGCGCCAACTTTCATTAAGCAGCCCGCCAATGACAACAATATTGCGACAGGGAAAAACTCGATTTGAGTTGGTCTTTTTCTTCAATTGAAGCAATTTGCATTTTCGGCTTTGCTCGACTTGGTTTTATGGCATTTCGTTATTGTTTACGGAAGTGGCTACCCAAAATGCTGCTGTTCCACATAATTTGCATGCAATTTGCCATTTGCCGCAATTTGGCATTTGAAAATGGACATTCAAGAAAATTTCCGTACTGCAAATTAACACAGTTTGTGTTTCCAGTTTATTGTTTTCATTTTACTATTGTGGGTCATGCGAAATGAAATGGAATGTTTTTGGAGCAGGTGTCGCAATGGAAAGTATTTCTTGGCGGTTTTTTTTGTTTGTGGTGGGCCCAAAGCTGAGGTGAAGCGTGGGCTAAAGAAAGTAACAAAAAGCCTGCTGAGCTTGAGAAGATTTGTAGAGATTTGGTTATGTTTCCAAATATGAAATTATGGCGATAAGATCTAAGCTATGGCAATATGCAGATCTTTTTTGGAAGTTAAGTAATAGTCGAAATAATTGTAGGAGAGCCAAATGTTATGAAATTAAACTAATTTGTGATTGCAAAGGTCGAAAGGGAGACTGAGAACTTGGGGTAGAGGGATATTTTCTGGTACCCATGACCTCAACGTTTTATTGACATTTCTTTGTTTCTATTTAAAGACGAGAGTTCTAGAGAATGTAATCGTGTAATGTAATCAAACCCACGGCATAAGGCCCAATACCCACGCCACGCTTTTCAAGCTGTTAACGGTAGCCGTTCAAGGTGACGGCTGTGCTAAGTTAAATACTGTAGATATTCATTCAATGTACTCGCAACGCTCTATCACTACGCCACAGGCGTCTTAGAACGATTATCCAAAGATGAAAACGAAATGCCTTAGGTAGATTTCTGTCTATTCCCCAGTTATTGAGGTATCAGGAGCAGCAATAGCACCATGGTGTGTATATAGAAGGTATCACAAGGGGGAGCAGCGTTATTCGTAGTCTAACGTGGATCCACCTTTAAATGGTTCATTTTGTTTTCTATTTTCAATGGTTTTTGGGTCTTTTCAGCCCTGGGGTACTATTGAACATAACAACAACATGAGCCTTTATCCAGAATATGGAAAGGTTTTTTGTGAATCTAGATGATTTCGGTGTGATGAACATGAATCAGTTTTCAAAAATGGTCCGTCTCTTCTAGAATTCAGTAATTTGAGCTTAAAGTTGCCTTCTATGTTAATATTGATGCTTTCAGGCACGTTTTCTGGAAAGCTTTTGCAATTGTTTTAACTTTCTTTGACATTGTCGTAAAGTATTACTTCTTAGCTTTAAGTCAAACTATCTTAAACTGTTATGCGATTTTTTTTAAGCGCAGAAATACCATTTTGAAGCTGCATGTGCCTAAAATTATGAAATTGTCTGCAGCCCAAAACTATGCTATGAAAAATTACAATAGATTTGTTGTGCATTTCTATAGACGTTTTCATTAGTATCAGTAGCATATTCTGTATAAAATACATATACTCAAAATGGTATAAAAAAATCTCCTAAATATTTGAAATAGCTAATTTTAAAGCCAACATATAGTATTTTACCGGAATATCAAACTGAGCCAAAACAAACAGAAATGTTCTGTATAAAACGAGCCTAAAAATGGTTAAAATGTGCCCGTTAAGCTGCTTTAAGCTCAAATTACCAATTAGGAAAAAACCTAAGAAACTGCATATTTGGATTTCGTAGTCTTGTCGTCAATTATTAGTTAATCCTCATCAAAAGCTTGAAAAACTTGGTAGAATATTCAGGAAACACGATGGAAAACAAGAATTAGCGCCACGAGAAACTCCCACTCAAAGTTAGGCTACAATATGGCTGCAGTTAACTACTTCCAAGATGCCATAAGAACATTCTGGAACTCGCACATTTTAAAGGCTTGAGCTGAACTATAGTCCCCATCATCAAAACGGAGATGCCCGATACCCGAACTATCTACCTGGGAAAACCAAGGCTGACTCGGGAGGAATATCACAAGGTGCTAAATGGTAGGAGCTGTATGGATTTGGCTTCATACATAAGCCATGCTTTAAAATATATGGGCCAAATTATAGAAGAATCAGTATAAATATAACTCTCGTAGGTTTCGTGTAGGTCTTATTGTAGAGCATCGATAAAGATACCAAAACGGGAATAACTGGAGAATAGGAATGAGAGAGCCATACTATTCCATTTATAACTCTCAAGGAAATAATGGAAACATGTTAATAAAGCGAAGACTTGAAGGAACAACAAATGATCGCAATGATGTTAGATTATGTAAAAAACTGTTGTGAGGGTAGTCTTGTACTATGTCAAAATTATCTCAATTTAACACTTTAATGAATGAACCGAAACGTTGTCCTTTGCTGTTTTAGGTTTTGGCTTAGCACTTTTGGTTCGCTGTTGGATTAATATTATTGTCCGTATCAGAGTCAGTGTCCTTTTCCTAAGCTTTATTTTCGTTATATTCCATTGCTGACCCATTATTTTCTTTATTCATATTTGTATCCTTTTTGTTTTACTTAATTAGCCACAGCTTTTTCGATGTGTCGTTTGTGAAATATTCTTCAAGCCAAGTTTTAAAAGAATAAGTCCAAGAAACTAATTTTCTTACACAAGCTAAAAGTTTTCCATATATTCTGTTTAGTGATCCTGGTATGGAAATATTTGAAATTCAACAATTTGTTTTTTTGCAACTAATTTAAACTGTTTAACAACCATAATTCCCCCATTAACGTTATCTGTCTTGCAGTGCCAGCAAAATGCATCTATCATTCCATATTAAAATTCATTTCAAGATTCTCATCTTCATCATCGTCATCCACATTGTCTTCACTTTTGCATGCAAAATACGGAACACAGATCTCGATCTCCTGAGTTCAACTTCTGCTTGACAGTTTTTCTGTGTCTTCTGAAGTCATCGTCGTCGTCATCGGTCGTCGTCGTCATCATCGCTCTGTGTTTGTTTGTCTGGGCTATCTGTTCATTATCTGTTTGCTGCATATGTTGGCATACTTTTTCCCATTTGACTTGCTGAAAAGCAGCACCGTAAGCGGGCGCGGGACACGAGGAGCTGAGCGGAACGGAACGGCAAGGCATTGTCATATGTGCATAACTCATAAAGATCGCAGAATGGAGGTGGCTCTGGCTCGTTAAAAAAAAAAGCACGAGGCGGTACAAAGCCAATCCCGGAATGGGCTTGGGCACTCTTTGGGTTAAGGTGCATGGGAAACTGGAACAAGTGGCAGTGGCGACAAACAAAACCAACTCGACAAGCGAAAGCCTGGCAAGCTTCAAAATCTGGCACAGCACTTGCTGGCTGACTTGACCTGAGCAGGAGAGGGAGAGGGACAGGGAGATAGAGCGGGGGGCAGAGGTAGAGAGACGGAGAAGTGAACGTACTCAGGCCGTGCCCAATCCCAAATTTGTGCAGACTTTGTCAACTGCAAACACACACACATACAGTCACCCAACAGGATTCCACCTGGGGAACCTCTTCTCCTCTACTAATTGGACTTTCTTCCTGGCCTGTCTTGGACTTTCTTTCTGCCTCGAAAGCGTAATCAGTGCAATTTAATTACAACAACACAAAAAAGCAGCAGCCAGTCGAGGCAATTAGGCATGTAAAGTAGGCAGAGATGTACCCCAAAAGATTTACGATACAAATCACAGAATGAAGAAGGCTACCCAAGGATTTCGGTGAAAGGTTCTTCGCTTGTTTATTCTTTCTTTTATTGTTGTTTTTTTGGTGAAAGTATATGGCAGCTTGCCGCACTTGCCGCAAATGCTACACGCGACCACATGTTGTGTGTGATTAAAATTACTCTTAATTAAATATAAAGCTCGGCATGAGGCCAGCTGGCCTAGGCCACGCCCACTTGGACACAATTCTCTACAAAAAACGTATATAATTAAGTCGGCGTCTGCAACAGGTGAATGGCAATGACACGATCTGCTGCTGCTGCTGATGCTGCAGTGGCACCAGGTCCATGATCGTGTTCGCCGTTGCTCTCCATTGATCGTGTCTGGGCTGCTAAGCAGCAGGGCAAACAAATGTACCGCAAAAGAGGGAAGGGGCTTAGCCATATGTCAGATGTGCTGCTCAACATTCTAATCAGATTAACGCCACTTGGCGCCAATGTGCTAAAGGAAGTTGAACTTCAGGCGCCCGTTTGGTAACACTAGTGGTAGAAATGGGGACGAAAACTTAGGAGTGATGATCAAAGTCAAAAACTTAAATGAATTTGAGTGTCAACCAGAGGATACCTTAACATTGGCCCAAGCCAGAGTTGCACACAATAGTATATGCTAGAGCAGCACAATTGTTTTTGTAGTGCAAGACATAAGCACAGTATCTGCATCTTGGTAGGTCCAGCTTATTTTCAATTTTCGCCACGCCCCCAAAATTTCAATAAAAACCTAATTTCGAGCAAAAATTTAGAGGAAGGAAGGTTCGTACCTTTTGTACATATTAAGTAATCAGTATTATTTTTCGATCCGCCAAATGAAAAATGAAGATCTGATAAACGAAAGTCGAGCTGTGGGAAATCAAACATTTCTGCTGGGCAGCACCGGCTGAAACAGCGATGGGCAACACTTTTCACACGCTTAAACCTTTGTGTGATAAATATAAACTTCGGAAGGTGCAGAGTAATTAATTGTTCTTTCGAAAACTTCCAACCCATAAACTTAATCAGAAATCGTTAATATATAAAATGATTTTCTAATAGAAGTGATTTTTACCTCTGCTTTAATATAAAGATATTTAAAATCGTTTAAGCTCTTCGGATGTTACGGCAAATTATATAAACTCTAAGGCTTTCGAAAAAGTTAGCTTTAAAATTATGAAAAAGTATTGACCACATAAGAATATATCATACATTTCATTGTTAAATGGTTAAAGCATCATAAACAAGGTGGTAACTGGGGCAAACCAGTGGCCGGACATATATTTCAAACACTTCGAATATCTAAAGGGTGCATTTTTAGCAGCTTTAACTCTTAGTTCTGAGTTTGCAACCGACTTCATTTTAAAGCCTCATCATTGGCTTTCTTTTTTAGTATGTATCGTTTCGCTGAAGTGTAAACAACATAGTTTTTAAATATTTCAACTTTTATGCACACAAAACACAAAAGTTAGCCGAAATGTTTACTGTTCTGCTTTTATTTGAAGACAAATGCAGCTGAAGGCCATCAAATTCAGCAAGAAGCTTGTGAAAAAACTTGCTTCATCGATTTTCAGGTAGAGTGAGTTTTGGTACAGAGTGTTAACATTAATACCGATGATAAAGAGCTCGAAAATCCACCGGTTAAGTTTACGAAGGCCATAGTGAAGGCAGAATCGTGCCAAGCTCAAGACTCAACAAGCATTGAGATTGACTCAACAAGCCATATCTGAGCCAAGGAAATGAATCAAATGGAAGAAGTCGCCTGTCTGTTCGTACCAACAAACACATCCCAGAGATTCGAAATGTATAAGACATATGCCACTTATACCTAGGCAGCTCAAATTTATTTTCAATATTTGCCACGCCCCCGCAAATCTGTAAAAACATCATAACTCCCACAATTCTATAGACAAATGGTTCATGCCTTCTGAACGTGTTTAGCTATCAAGGATATTTATCGATCCGCCAAAGAATTCATAAGGATCATAAGAGGTATAGTCAAGTTATGAGCAAAAGAATTGTTGCAGCAGCAGCGCTGCTTTTACCTGTAACTGCTGATAAGAGATGCTACAACCGGGTGAATCCTTAAAAGGGAAACTCTACCGTTTATGTAAGCGTTTATGTAAAGAGCAAAAGCCCCCAGAATACGAGCAAAGGCACTTCAGGGTAGCTTTGCTTGGCAGGTCAATGTAGGTTTCCTCATTTGTGGAACTCAAAAATTATATGAATTTGAGTACCTTTTTTTGATGTTTTCTTCTGGCTGTTAAACACATTTGCACTGGCTTAATATACCCTTGTGGTAAAGCGTAAAAAAATGGGACAATTTGCTTATTCATTACTAAAAATATTTATGATAATTTGTCTTTTCTTTCTTCCCAATTAATTTCCATTCATCCAAATGCGTCAGCGTTTAATCGTCAATCACCCCCCCAAAAAAAAAACCCATGTGGCTGCATTTGACAATAAAACTAAACTGTTTCCTAAGTATCTCTTAATGTCTTTCACACACACAGACACTTGTTCACAATCTCTTTGGAAATGGAGACCCAAAGTTGCTGCTGGCCTCCAGCCGGCCCCGGAGAGTGAAACATTTACATTTCACGTTGCCAGTCAAAGATTTCTAGCAACTTGTTTGCCAGTTCTTGGAAAATTAACCAATTATGCGTATAATTAGTGACACGATTGTCTTGTTAGACCAAGTATGCATCTATCTCTCTACCTACGAATGTATCTGTATCTGTATCTCGGTTGCTTTTGTAGTTGTTGTTGTTGTTGCTGCTGCTGCTGCTGTTTGGTTAGTGTTATTGTTATGCTCATGTTAATTGTTTATGTCAAGCGGAAGAAAGGAAAATTGTTGCTCAGGTGTTAACGAACGGCGAACAGAGACGGGTAGGAGGAGGAGGAGCAGTTGCATCAAGGCACCTTGCGTGTCATTCCAAAATGATAAGCAATCAAGAGATTAGTTTTTTTCTTCATTTTTATTGCAATTTGCCAGACACCAAATGGAGCAGAGTTAATGATATGATTTAGGTTTCGAATTCCATGCAATTCTAGGGCCACAATTGGTCAACAGTTGCCTGATACTTACGTCCCAGACATGTGTGCTTGCGGAATTGCAAGAATCCCTCGACGCAGCGACAGGCCCCGTCCAGGCAACTGCTATTGGCCACCTTCATTGAGCACTGCTCGCTCAGTTGGCAATCCCCACCCAGGAGTTGAGCTGAAAGTTGGAGAAAGATGCATTTTTAGTGTTGGTGCAGCTAACGGTAACTCAAGATGGGCAAACATTCTGTGTGTGTTTACTTGTCAAACATTCTGCCGCAATGTTTGGGGATTGTCCCTTCCATTCCAAACCTCAAAACCCAATTGGGGTTAGTTAAAGATGGGCTATGCCCACAGCGAGTACTTACATGACAAACACCGCTTGGTATCCAATTGAACAAAGTAGGGCGCACACTCACAGTAGCCCAGAGCTGAGCAGCTGCTGCCCTTGATGAAATCTGTACAATCCATATCATGTTGACACTTATCGCCCAACTCAAGGGCCTGAGATGTGTGTAACAGTGTGAAGACGGTTAAGACCTGAAAGCGGTAACAAGAGTTGAGAAAATTACATAAGTATGCCGAGCTTCTGCTTGATCTAACATAGTTCCAATTTAAGTCTTCTACAATTGGCTGCCCAGAATACCATAAAATTCAACTAGCTCATGCCATATTCCTGCAACAAATAGTTGTCTAAAGTCCAACTAATTGTTGAACTACACGAAATAACCGTTAGCCAAAGGTCTTGGCCATAAGAACACATCTCAGCCACCACAAAAAACTGTAATGTTAGCCATATAATTAATCGGTGTAGTCAAAAAAGAAGAAAAAAAATCGCACACAACTACCAACTGCTAGTTGCTGCTGTGTGTGTGTGTTGTTTTTTTATGAATGAAGTCTCATGTGTTGAGCTTTTGTTTTGAACTGACAGTTACCAAGATAGACGATACGTTATAGATGATACCACCAGATACGTAGATACGGAGCCCAAGTTGTAAAACAAAATTAACAGTTGCCTGAACACAGCACACACACGCCCCATTCCCATCCCATCTCGGGCCCGCGAGAGCGCTCTATAATTAAAAAACAAAAACAAAAGCCAAGGGTAATGCCAAACGATTGCGAGTACGGTTCTCCGTTTCCCAGTTTTTGGTTTTTGCAGTTAGAACGAGCTCTGCGCTGAATTTCGTGGCCCAACTCCAAAGACCGAGAGAACAGAGTGCAATGTACTTTCTGCTCATCGCGAGCGCCACACGCCATTAATTATGGCAGCGTCTTGGATTACCATTACCTCACACAAGTTTACTAGCTGGGCAGGCGGGTGTCTTTTCATTACACTTTTGCATACCAATGGGAACGGTACTGCTGCCTCCTCTGGATGCCTTTGGGAGATATTCCTTTTGTGAATTTGTTGGCGCATTAAATTCAATGATGACATAAAGTCACCGCAAAATGTGTTAATGGTGGGTGGGAGGGGGGGCTCTGCCCCCGTTTCGGAATGTCCAATTCGCCACACGCAAGCCAACTTGTTCGCTAACAAATTGAACAAGTTAAGACATTAAACTTACAGTTAGTCGCGGATTGCTGCCAAGTGGTGCGTATCATCATTGGCTCGATAAAAAAAAAATAAAAAATATCTAAGAAGATTTTTACAACCATTTGGTTTGGCGGCAAATTACATAAGCTGGCATTTCACAAATTCTTGGAAAAGTTGATAATTATCCACGTTAATTAAGGGAATGAGCGCAAACGGAGAAAAAAACAGGGTAGTTGTTGATGTTTTGCCGGCGTCTGATTTGGAATGGAAATGAATTAATAACCTTTAAACTAAAATACGCATTCGTAATGTAAGATTGATCGTAGATTTTCATTCCACAGAGCTGGCAATCTTCAAAGGGATTAAAAAGAAGACTGCAAAGCCAACTTCGTCTGTGTTCTAAGACCAAAGATCCCTCTGTGCAAAGTTTTGAGTTCGATAGCTTCAAAACTGAGGTACAAGACAGACAGACGGACAAAGCTCTTGTGCTGAGATCAAGAGTATATATACTTAAGCTCTTGTGCTGAGATCAAGAGTACACAGAAAAAAAAATGGGGAGATAAAGTCAATCCCAAAAAAAAATGATTTTATCTCGACATTCGGATTGAAATTTCAAGCAAAGGTTGATCTGGAGCCAAGATATCCGAGATCAAGTCAATCCAATTCGTACTTGGAATGAGAAAATCCGGGATTGACCGACTTCTGACATCGTTTGGGATTGATTTAATCCCGGATGGCTTGATTTTTTTTTTCTGTGTATATATACTTTATGTGGTCGGAGGTGAATCCTTCTACGCGTTCCAAAATTGTATAAATAACCAGTCCAACTGTATTTTTATGTTAAGTATCTTCAATACCATTTTACTATTCCAACTGCCGTTGTAGCTAGAGGCCAAATTTGACCTTGACAAAGTTCCACCCAACATTTGAAACATCATTTTAGCAACAATCACCTTGAGGAGTCTTTTTCGAGCAGTTTTACTGATCTAAAAGAGATAACTATCAGGTGCGATTAGAAGAACACTCGAAAAAGAACGCATGTGGATGCTCAAAAGCTGGTTTATTGAAATACGACTAGAAAAAGACTCGCAAGAGACTCGAAAATGAGTCGAAACTGATCAGGAGAACGGGTGGAAAATTAGTCTTCGAGGCATTTTCTTTCTGAAAAAGTGCATTTACAATCAGAAAACGATACAAACAAGAACTCCAAAAGACTCTAATGCGCACATAACATTTGGAAGATAATTTTAACAAAAATCACCTGGATGAGACTTTTCCAGCCTTTTTTATGATTACAAATAAGTTACCATCAAGTGCGATTAAAAGAAGACTCAAAAACTACTGATGCGTATGCGCAAAATGTGGATTTTTACGATACGATTCGAAAAAGACTCGTAAGTGACTCGAGAACGAGTCGAAACTGATCAGGAGAACGGTTAAAAAATAACAATTCACAGAAAAACAGCGGTTAGGGTGTCATTTTCTCCAGACATAAGTTTCATTTATGACCACAAAGCGAGCCCATTTATGACTACTCAAATCATAGCGAGGATTTGAAAAGAACTTTTATGTGATCAATTATTTCATAAAATGTTTGCTGTCAGAGCGAGAAAGCTAAGCTAACTTTGTCTATGCCGAAGTATTTATACCCTACACTGGTAAAACAATTCGCCCTGAAAACTAGAAATTCTCCTATGAAATCCGTCTTAAGGCGATTCACCCTAAAATTAAGAAAACTTTTTTTCATTTATGGAAAATTTTTCTGAAGCTTTGAAAGTTTTCTATTAATGAGAAAATATTTTTCTTAATTTTAGGGTGAATCGCCTTAGGACGGATTTCATAGGAGAATTTCTAGTTTTCATGGCGAATGTTTTATGAGTGTAGCAAGTGCTCGCTTAAATATTTTCAAACATACTCTTTTTCCCACAACGACTCACTTTCCCGCCAAATGTTCGTAAAGAAGCTATATGATATAGACATTTGATTTGTCTTGTGTATGTTCTTAATCGGCATATACAGCCAAGTCGATAAAGCCAAGTCCGTCTCTTCGACTGTCCGTATGTCCGTTCGTTTGAACGCACAAATCTCAGAGATGGCAAAAGATAAAGAGGTTCGACAACAGCTTCTTATACTTGCGGGCGGGGTCTTTCAGTTTTTTCCACAGCATTTTTGGAAAAAAAGACATATCTTCACAGTTCTATAGGTAGATAGTTTGTACCTTCTAGATATATGTATTTAGTAACTAGTAGTTTTTATTAAGTGGCTGTCAATGGCATGAAATAGTGAAGATCGAACAAGGGATTGTTGAGTTATGAGCAAAAGAATGTTCGCTGCTGCAGTGCTGTTGCTATTGCAGTAATAAATTTATACATAGCAGACGCTTTCGCTGGTGGAAGTATATTATGATAGGGCCTGACCGACTTTCTTGCTTATTTAAGTTCAGAAATTCCTGCAAGTCAAAATGTGTTTTTATAATATACTTATACTTGCAATCAGTTGCAAGATACAAAACATTGCCCGCCTGCTTGGTAACATAAACATAGTTTCACTTGGCAAATGATGCATACATAAAAATGGTACTTAAAAATTATATAGTAATTGATCAATTGAGAACGGTTGGGCCGATTGTGCAGTAAAAATTTTAGACGGTTTCACATACCACTTTCCTTCTCGAAATTAACTATTAAAAATATTGTGTCGCTCTCTTTGAAGAACAATAACTACTACCGCGGGCATCATAAAGGATTGAAAGGAGGTGATGGGGCCATAAAATTGGTACCATAAAAGTAAAGATTACCATTTTTATGGAGGATAACTTGCTATCTTGTGTCTTGGACTGACTAATCATTGTTAATAAAACAGGCCCTTCCCCTACAGGATATATTTGTGATTCCACTTGGAAAGTATTTTAAAAGTTTCTTACAAAAAGGGAAGAAAAAAACGAATTTTTCCTTAATTGAATAATTCTATGTAATTAGACTTTATGGCTCATAATATTAATATGGAACCAAACAATCTACAGAATCTTAGTTCTACTGCAACAGGGTTAGGTCCATTGTGCACTCGAAACTTGATTCATTGTACAATTACTCAAAATAAACTATCGGCAATTTCTCCAAACAACAATCTCTATTTGCCAATCTTGAACCATAACGAAAATACTCGAGAGTAACAGCAACAACAACAACAACAGCTACAACAAGTGGGCATTAGAATTAGAAAGAATAAAACGAAACCGGCAGCCACAGATTGAAGCTCAGAGACTCAATGGCAGCATCAATAAAATGTCAATAAAAATTGTTTAATTACGCTTTTAAGAGGCTTTTGAGCACGAGAGCTAGAGAATGTGATCCATTAGAGTGGAGCGGCTGTGTGTTTGTGTGTGTGTGTTGACCCAATAAATCAAAACTGTGAGGTTACTTTCGTTTGCCAACTTACTCATTGCTGTGGCTTTTTGAAGAAAGACTCAACTGAAAGATTTGCCACTTAGGCTACTAACCGACAGCCACTGTCCACCCGGTGATTTGTAAGAATCTCGGTGCATGCACCGCAATCCGACTTGAGCAGTTGTAAGCCGCCAAAACATCATTCATCAAGAACTGCCGCGCTGTCTCTGCATTGGCTTATGGCACTCACAGAATTTTACTATATGTTCTGTGCTAATGAAGCGCATAGCAGCCCCTTCCGCGCTGCCCACCTGACCAGCTTCGTAATTTCAAATCGTAAAACTGCAGCCACATCAAAGAGGAAAAAAAAGAGTAAATAATTTTTCGTGTTTTACAAATTACTTTCGTACTCTTTTTTAATGATCGTTCGGCGCCAGGCTGTCTACTGACCTTTGGCCGCACCAAATACAGGTGGAGGCCAGTCCAGACCAACTGGCCAGGCCAGACTTTTGGCATGCAGCAGCAAACCGGGTGGAAAAAATAAATTGTTTGTTAGCTAAGACATTTGCAGGCAGCACTCGAGCCTCGAGCCCTTCTGTTGGTTTGAAATTGTTTTGAAAAATTGAATAGGTTGAGTTGGGGGTGGGGGGGAGGGGGGAATTCTTTGATCCTACCATTTTGCTTTATCATGAGAATTAATTGATTGGCAGCTTGGCGAATGTAGTAAGAACGATAACATTAGATAACAAATTACCTCATTGCAAACTTCGAGAGGGGTTCGAGAGTGATCTATTGTTTTTTCTGTTCTGATACATATTGATTCTACATATTTATATATTTAGAATCATAAGAAATATGTTTAAAAGTTACAAATCATATTTGAACAACCGAGAGTGCTTGCTTGTTTTAGTACAATTAACTAAGGATACGACCAAGTACCTATTATCAACGCCCAGTGGATGTAAGCGTCCTGGACAATCTGTTGCAATGGAAGAGTACAACTTTAAGGTTGTCTGTAAATATGAAAAAGAATTACTCTTGCAAATCAATGCTACATCGGGCTTTATTGGGGAGTTTAAGAGCTCAGCCCTTTCTCGGAAGACAAAAATTGCTCTTTACAAATCACTTATCATTGCAGCCCTGCAATACGGCGTAGAAACATGGACATTAACAGCAGCGGATAAAAGAAAAGAAAGGTATGGACATCTTAAAGTTGGCGAATGAACCAAGAAAAAGAAGAACATCTCTTAACTAAATGGTGTTAAATATGCCAGACTGAACGCTTTTCGGTAAATGATATATATATTTCAGTATTTCTGATGGAATGGCTTAAAATTTACATTTGCGGTTGCTGAAGAACATTGACTTACTGGCACAAAACGCTTAAAAACAAGAAACACAGTCGGTCAAGAGCGACTATATTATACTCTGTAGCAACGAAAGTGTATGCTCAGCATAAATTTTGATACTTCAGTGGCAGCTGACAGCAGCGCTGCCACTGAGTTGCAGCAGCAAAACCTTTATTAATCATAACCCGACAACCGCTCATCCGATCTTCATCAATTCTTTGGCGGATCGATTAATAATTTTATTTACTAAATATGTTCAGAAGGTACGAACCTTCTATCTATAAAACTGTAGGTGATATGATGCTTTTTTCAAATTGCGAGGGCGGAAGTAGGCGTGGCAAAAATAAAAAATAAATAGCATATAGCCATCTCTGAGATCTGATTGTTTATACGGACGAACATGGCAATATCGACTCGGCTTTTGATGCTGTTGAAAGGTATTGGGTTGGAGATGCCTACTTCTGACTTTTACATACTATGGCACAAGCTTAATATACTCAGTATACCTCTGGTAGAGTATAGAAACCCGGAATAAGTCCCTTAAGTTCTGATAAAGGGCACTTCTGTAAGCAGCACCTCATTCCTAGTTTTTCAATCGCACCCTAGTTTTGCGTTTTATGGCTTCTTATGTCCTAGCAACACACAGCGACAACAATTTTATCTATATTGTCCCTTTCAACAGAATTTAAGGGTCTCATCCTCTGCGTAATCTATAATAGTAGCCGTTCTGTTCCTTGTTTCTTTACCTATAAGGTCCTTTTTTATTAATACAAAATCCAAACGTTTATTCGAAAATCTCTATAGAGATTTCTGGGACACCTCAGATTAAGTATTTGTATTCTTTTGGGAATTACACAATATGGGTAAAGCGCACAATTTGAATATGAATGCTTACAGTAATCGTTAGTCGCACTTGCCTATATTACATTTTGTTCGATTTGTAGTCAATAATTACTGGATTGTTTATCGCAAATCAAATATATTTGACGAATGTCCCCTAGAATTAGATCCATACCTATATTTAGGACCCTTATGAAGTGGAAACCGATATGTTTGCAAAAAGTAGTCCTCTCGAGAGCTGTTAAGAAACAGAGCAGCAGCTACTCTTCTTTTCTTCCTCCTCTATTCTTATTTGAAGAGCCGATTGACTGCATTATACATCAGGTACTTCATTAATTTAATAAAATCAGAAAGTCTTGCTTTTCCAAAACAGAATAATACATGAGAGCTAGAAAGAAGACCTACTTAAAAGCAGTTTCATACATTAGAACCATCAAAATGAATCTAATGTGATGAATGATTTATAAAGGAAGTGGCACAGATACATCAAAAGAATAAAGAAGAAGGAAACTATAAAACAATAAACTACAAGAGAAATAATTAACAAGAACAACGGAAGAAGAATTTTGAGAGGGAGAAAAAAAGCAAGTTTTCTCTATTCCTGCGGTTTGTGGTGTCAATTTATAAGTTGCTTCTTATGTGGCCCAATTTTCAAACTTACCTAAAAGATGCTAATCATATTAGCAAGTGACAGATCACAAATCTTTTGAGGTTGTGGAATTTTTATGTTGAAAAATTAAAAGCCTCGTAAATACAGAAAGAATTTCCCATATCAAATGGCTCCTCTATCTCCTCTACTCCACAATAATAATAAAAACAAAAATAATAAAGTACTTGGCAATGAAATGTTATGAGCGTCATAACTCAAGACAGAACCTAATGCATTCATTCCCAGCCCACTGGAGCATTAAAAAAGAATTCCCAACGAGTGGAAAAACTCCCACCTTTTATTAGATTAATTTGGCCAGCAGCAACAAACCCAAATGCCCGACCCCTGCTGGCGCAGCAGCAACAAAAACATGATCATCATTATCATCATCATCGCCACCATCATCGACGCCTATACACATCTATCAGCTACAATTTGACCCAATGGCCGACTTCACAGCTCTTTTCACACAGAACAGAAATAGAAACAGAAAAGAACTTGGCCCAGTCCAACCCACACCAAAAAAAAGAAGAAAAACCAAATAAGAAATGTGCCAAAAAAAAGACTGACCATTTGACAAACATTTACTTTTCTCAAATTGGCCACGCCCCAAATGACTATTGAATGAATTGTTCCAGTTGCAGGGGCTGGGTGTTGGGTGGGTGGTTGACACTTACCGCTAAGAGCCGCTTAACCGTAAAAGCATTTTCATGGCCAGTTCTGGGCATGGCGTACGCAGGTTGCTTTCTCGTTGCAGCAGCCGCCGTCGATGTGTTGGTCGACGTCGCTGTCATGGCCTCCAAGAAGCAGAGATTTTTGTGATATTCTTTTCTGCTGGCGGTGGCAATCTTTAATGTGGTTATTTTTTGTTGCCGTTGAACCTTCGAACTTTACGAAACGGGACGTGTTAAAGGAAATGTAACCCAAAAAATAACAACAATAATAATAATAATAATAATGCATTGTGTGTTCTTTTTATTATTTTGCAGTGGCTGCCTGCCGGCCGGCTCACACGCCCCTCATTCGCATTCAATGGGCATCGGCAAGTTGCGCTCCACTTTGAAAACGAAAGACTTAGGCAACGAACTTGATATCAACACCTGGGCCCCGAGCTACGTTGGTTCTGTTTCTTTTTCGCTATTTTCACTTGCTATGACGACCTTTGTCTCAGTCTCTCACACTCCGGCTGTCTTTCGGGTCGCTTTTATAGACCCTTTTTATTTTCCAAAGTTTCGTTTTATGGCAATGCAATGTGGAAGAGTCTCTTTCTCTGGGGGTCGTTACCGTTAGGCAGCTGGAAGCGCTCTTTTTATAACTTAATAAAACGAAAACACACGAGCCAGGCCGGGGAGTTCAATTTCGGGCAAACAATTTGGGGGCCAAGCCTTGGCTTTATTTCCCTTTAAAAACGGCTCGAGGGGATCTACTGTAAATTATAGCACAGACAGTCACGTTGTGGCAGGGGGATTATGATTATTTGCAAAGGGCACACAGGCGAATCTGACCTAGTCTGGCATAAAGGATGCAACTGTCTGTCACTTGTTGAGTGGCGAAGATGATCTTTGATCAGCTCGGGCCAAGTGTTAAGATGGCAAACCGCAGAGGCTGGAGAGAGAGACTACAGTTTGCTTTTTCTTTTTTGTTGTATTATTTGCGGTCGTTCTATCGGTCGCTGGGTCGTCGTCGTCGTCATCAATGCAAGCGCATATATAAGAACTCTCTAAGCAAACCAACTAAGACACTGTCTTCTTTGGCGCACACACAACTCTGTCTATATATACATATATATATATATAGAAAAAAAGCAGCGCGATTTTTGCACCGTTATAGACCCAATATGGCGGCACAGCCAGAAACAGACACACACCGAGAGGCACACATGTGTGCCTAGAGTGGTGGCTGAAGCTGGTCTCTGTGTGTGCAGCAGCATCTGCATCTTCAAACTAGCCATGGCCAGGAGTGTCTGCAGCTCCGTCTTCACTTGACTGCCTTCTGCCCCATGTACGTATGCTGCATGTTGCTTGGTTTTGTTTGTTTGTTTGTTTGGTTTTTTTCGAGTGTGTGTGTTTAGAATGCGCAAAGAAACAGAAATTACACAGTCGCCCAATGGCCGCGCCTTAGTCCAATTCCAAAAAAAAGACCTGGAAAATTTCGCTTTGAAGTCGCAAGCCCAAGTGTGAAGTGCTTAATTATAAGCAGGATCAATGACTGGCGAAAACACACCGCAAAACAATACTACACAGGCTACAATTATTTGGTATATTTTTTGGGTTAGCTACGCACTTTTCACGCACTTTTACGATTATCAATTTTCAGCAAGTTAAATTTTGGAACAATTTTTTTTTTGGAAATGTTTGCTTGAATTTTTGTATATTTTTTTTCTTTGGCTAGGGCCAAAGTTATTGGTACACTGAGAGACACGAGAGCTGAGCTTGGCGCACGTCCGCACGTTACGTTGGTCAGCAGCAAACTGAAGAGGAGCAAGCCCACAACGGACTTAAGAACTAAGACAAGCAGCCACAGCAGCCCGTCTTGTGCAGCTTAAAAGCTCTCCTCCGCTTAAACACAAAGTCAAAGTCAAGGCAGCCCCAGCGAAGCTTTGCAGACACGACAAGTGCCGTCTTCGGTCTTCGGCGTCGTCGTTGCGGCCGTCGCTTCGTGGCTTTATGTAAATGTGTTTTTGGCTTTTGTGTGTGCTTTATTTGTTTCTTTAATTATGAGTGTCAGTTGGCTGGGGGACAGTGCGAATCCAGTTGCAGATTGCAGCAGATAACTATATGCATGCCCCACACACCCACACCTACATACGGTCTCCGCCCTAAGATCTCCGCTCGCCGCTCCGCTCGCGCACTTCCGTCACTTGAAGAAATCGTGTGCCAACTGGAGAAATCACTTTGAGAATCTTTCCCAAAAAAATCTACACAATGTGTTCGCGCACACTAATTGAATAATGCTTTTTGGAGGAGTCTGCGTCCCAAGTCAAGTTCCGAGCCATTTGTGTAGGCTCTTTAAAGTTGAAAATTATAATTTAATGGTTTTAAATTGGTCGCTTGGGGTGTAATTTTCGCATTTGAGTTCATTTCGAGGCAGTCGTCAATGAGGGGAAGAGACCAAAATAACGAAAAAAAAACCAACAACAACAAAAAAGTAAATAAGCATAAACAATGTGTGTGTTGTGTCAGGTCTTCGGTTCTAAAGAGGGTGGACACTGAGGTTTGGAAAACAAAAAAGTTTTCTAAGTTTTAAAAGAGAACCATTCGATAGTTCATTGTCACATGCTAAAGCCTAATAACAGGTTTACTATACTTCACCGAAAATATCTACAAAAATTAACAAAATGCTAAAAGCAACAGTATAGCAATCAGGCAGACAGGAATGCCGGAAATAATGTAGAAATATCGATATTTTTGAAAAAAAAACTATATTTGATGAATATTTTTTGGTGATACTTTTCGGTGATATTTCTAGTTCAAAACTTATCCATATTTTTTGATCAGAAGAAAACTTTCAGTTTACCAAGATATATTACTTATTGAGAGTAATCTAGTAGACCCATTTCCCTATTATTATCATTCATATGTTCTTTATAAAGGCTTACAAAGTGTCTAGACTTTAATATTTAAAAGAAAGCCTTGCCTTCTATATTTATGTACATAGTTCTTCGAGATTTGCTTTCACCCTTGACTTGACTTATGCTTAAGTTCCTACTCGATATTCATATTCGGACATAATATTGAGCAAGTGTTTAAAGATCTTGTGAAATTAAATTCAATGAACGTTCAATCCGAGCCCTTTTCTAATGGACGGCAATCCAGTTCGGGTGCATATCGAAATATAAATAGTATCGATTCTTTTACAATAAAATATCCATATCGAAATCAGGGCTGCAAACCGGTTTTTAACCGAACCGGTTCGAACCCGGAATTCCGACTTTCAGAACCGAACCTCGAACCGAACCTCTTAAAGTACTAAAGCTGAACCTGAACCTGTTCCGAACCTATAGTTTCGGTTCGGTTCAACAAAAACTAAAGAGATGAAAAAATTTGACCTATTTCCTAGCAACTTCTTCTCTTATCCTGATAGTTCTGAAAGACTGAGTCTTACAATTGGCAGGAAAGAATAATGCAAACATCCATAAAAATGTTCAGAATTACCATTAGAATCCCTACACAAATAAGAATCTGTTTTTTAAGATCCTTTTCACCAAAGCTTATTGAATTATTCACAAAATAAGAGCTTAACATTACTGTGGAAACACTTTTGGTACGTAAATCGACGCAATTTCCTTACAGTTTATTTCGTATTTAGGTCGATTACTATATAAACTTGTATAAAGCAGGGGCTGAACCAAGGTTCAAACCAAAACCGTTGCCCAAAAACCTTGAACCTCAAAATTCTGAACCTGAACCATTTTAAAATTTTGGTTCGAACCCGCGAGCCGGAGCTCCCAAAATATTTTTGGGTTTGCAGCGCTGATCGAAATAAATCTTAATAAAACCGTAAGAAATATCAGATATATAAAATATCTGGCAAAGGAACAACTTGCACTAATTCATACAGGCACATACACTATAATCTGAGCTAACGTCTATTAGAGGTTATGCTTTAATAGGTTAGACCGACGAAGAGGTGTTTGAAAGTGTATCACCAATACTTTATTTTAGGTAAAAACATATCTCCAAGTAAGGTCCTACGGTTTTTGAGGCCTTTGACTCTAAGGCGGTAGATGGAAGCTTGCTTTACAGAGTAAAAATAAACCCAAAAAGAGAGTGTTTCAGATTATATTTTTGTCTACAAATCTAGAGGATTCAGTTTATGCATCACAGAGTCAAATGCCTTGCTGAAGTCTGTATAGACTAGCGCAGGTCATGCCTGGTCCGCAGGCAGTTTTTTTTAAAACTTAACAACAATTATGAGGAAACCTAAACTATTGGACCAACCTTTGTCTTAATACTAAAATTTTTGTTTGTTTATTATCTGCCATTTAAAACTTCAGCACCCACCCATGCAACTGAGCAATCGCGGTTCACAGAAGGGTGTAGACATGTTTTTATTGTGCCAAGTGGTGGGCACTTCAAAGCGCTGATCTTTTTTGATTTCAGATGCTTCTTTTTTGTTTTTGTTGTTCTCTTTAGTCATTCTTATCTTGTGCAAAAATTGCTTCGATTTTGGTACATTTTCTCGAAACAAGACGGATCTTAATTTGAAGATTTATTTCAACAATCACCGGAAGGGGCGCATCGACGTAGAGTTGATTGTCCTAAAAGGAACGAATCGAAAAAGTAGCGATAATTGAGGCTGATTGTGTATGATGATTCGTGCGAGGCATCAGCCCGGCGGGCAATGGAACTGAACCAATTCAGAGGACAAAGAACCGCCCTAATGCAAATCTGTACGAAAATCTTTCTCGTATAATGAAAAACAGGGCACTTAAGCCCTGCTTTGTGCTGCATTTGCGCTAAAAACCATAAAATTGTTATTAAAGCATCATCATCGCATTGCTTGGGCCTTATACGTATGAACAATGAAAAGCAAAAGTAAATCGAAATCGTAGCAAAGTCCAAGACAACTGCAGTGGAGGAGAAATGGTCATCATCATCAGCATCATCATTATCGGCTCTGTTGTTATTGTTGTTGTTGTTGTTGTCGTCGTCACAATTGAAAAATGCTTTTGCTCTGGCCGGGCCAACACGTGCCGGGTCTCCAGCTCGAGTGTGCCGGTGTACCTGTCGCTACCGTTAGCTCATACACAGCCGGCGCACACGCCTGCCCTGCCCTACAAACACATATGCAAGTCAGGCGTTCAGCGTTCAATTCCAAGTCCCAAACAGTTGCCGCTGGAGATCTTAAACTTTCATTTATACAATTGTCTTCAAACTGTGCAGCACCAGCAGCACCAGCAGCAGCAGCAGCAGCGCCTGCCTCCAACTCACTTTTTTTGTGCTGCCCCAAAATGAAAGTCGGAACAAAATGGATTTGCTTTTGGAATTTTTGTTCGGAAAAAATACATTTGTGCTGTGCTGCTGCCGCTGCTGCTGTTTGTTCATTTTGGGCCACAAGCGGCAGGCATTTGCTTTATTGCAGTTTTCATATGCTGCCACAGTTTTGTGGCCATGTGCCAAAGGAAAGGCTACTTCCACTAACTATGCCCAATATCTCGTTAAATCTAAATGAACTTTTTTTTTCGGCCCCGAAAACTTTCGCCGACTGCAGAACACGCTGTTCTCTGGAGTTTTTCGTGCCCGTTCCCTGTGTTGATGTATCCCTTAACCCTTGGAAGTGTCAGGTCATTGAACGAAGATTTTGGCAAAAAAAAAAGAACTGGTTATTATAATTTTTGGGTTTTCGCAGAATCCACATGCACGCAGCTGCCCAGGGCACAGTGGTCGAAATTGACAATCTTTGCCGCATTTTTGCCAATTGGTCAGGAGTTCTACTTTGCTTTTGTTCAAGTGTTCACTAAAAACTCACCTAAGAGTGGTACCAAAACAATAAAGCATCTAAGAGCTAAACAACTGAACCATAAAAGTCCCGTTTGTTACCAATTTAACCAATGAGGCACAAGCATAAGCACAGCCCACTGTGCATCGCGCACAAACTGTCTGTCCAATTCTTTGGCCTCATTTATTTTGGGGGGACTGGGACTGGTAATCTGAGTGGTCATAAACCATAAGACTAGGCTATATACATCCTTCCTACTAAACAATTCATTTACTTTTTTCCAAGTGTAACTTTCTTCTGTATTTACTTCGTGACAAATATGAATATTTCGAGCTTATGAATACGCGGGGAGGGACACCACAAAGATCTGACTGCAGCTCCAACTACATCAGAGAACGCGAACGCGGAAGTATTTAACGTGTTTGTTTGTCCATGCCAATTCTATGTGCTCTTTGGCCAGCCTCTGCCTCAGCCACAGCTCCAGCTCCAGCTCCAACTGGCAAAGCATATAACTATGCACGGGGACTGAGAGATGCGGTCCGGCTTTGGCTTTGGCTTCGTTTCGTTTGGGTTTGGTGAAAAGTGTTTTGTATGCAAATCATTGAAATTACATATTATGGCCAGTCGTCCAGTCGTAAGTAGCAGTTGGCCTGAAAGCAAGTCGCCTGACATGCACCAGAACAGCAGCAGCAGCAGCAGCCACAGCAGTCGAGGCACACGAAGCAGCAACATCAACAAGACAACAAAGGCTGTGGCAAAGTTGAGAACTTCATATGGCCACAATATGTCCAAGTTTTGGGTGGGTTTTCAATTGGCCGTCGCGGCTGTTCCAATAGCCAAACGAGTAGATGTGAAAATGTTTTGGGACAGCTCATAAATTCATTAGAAGAAAAACCGAACAGTCAAACCGATGTCCAAATTTGAATTGCATGTGGATGTGGATTGGTTTCTACTGGGCTGCATACCATGGAAACTGTTGTTAAAGTAGGCATTTTTACCTAAGGGGATAGCTTGGAACTTGTTAACCACCAAGTCTCTTTTTATTGTCCCTTAATATAAACATATTAATATTTACTACGAAAATTTGCTCAGTCTGGGATCTTGGATATCACTGGAAAACACTGCTAACAGTTGACGCTCTCAATCAGTATACAGCTTGGGCTTAATTTAAAATCCAACTTTAGTTCATTTCGAAAACGAGAGCTTTGATAAGAGAACAAAATAAATGGAATGGAATAAATACTTTTTAATATCCGTTTTTTATACCCTTGTAGAAGGTATATTGAATGTTTGTAGCGCATAAAAGGAAGCATTTCCGACCACATTTAGCCTTGTCCGTCCGTCTGCCCGTCTGTTTCTCTGCCTTCTCCTCCGTCAGTTTTAAAACCATCGCCACCAAACTTTGCACGATGTCTGCTGGTACAAATACGCTGCACATTTGTGGGAAGCGGTCGGATTGGATGACTATAGCCTATAGCTGCCATAGGAATGATCCGTCAAAAAAGCAGTTCTAGTGAGAAAAACTTTTTTGTTTTCAATTTAAATGTCTCCAAACACCGTATTTACTAGTTTTCTATGCTTTTCCATGTTTCTGCCAAGATTGTTCGAATTTAGACCTCTATATAGTATAGCTGTCATAGAAAAGTGAGGTTAGAAAAATAGTCTTAGTATGAAAAACTTTGTTGTTTTCAATGTGAAACCCTTGAAAACTATCATATATTTATTTTATAAGCTTTCACACAATTCATTAAAGTTTTGTCAAAATCGGATGACTTTAGGTTATAGCTGCCATAGGAATGATCGGTCGAGAAACTAGTTTTAGTGAGAAAAACTTTTTTGTTTTCAAAGAGAACGCTTCCAAATTTTTTATTTCCTAGTTTGCTATGCTTTCCCATGATTCCACTAAGTTTGGTCGAAATCGGACATCTATTTAGTATAGCTGTCATATAAAAGTATAGTCAGAAGAGTATTCTTAGTAAGAAAAACTTGCTTGTTTTCAGTGGATATGTCCTTCAAATTAGTTAGAAAACGTGCTGCAAGGGTATACAAACTTCGGCCTAGCCGACGTTAGCTTTCCTCTATTGTTTTCTCTGTGTGGTTAACTTGAATTTTTAAAGCTACTTTCTGATTCAAATTACCAAGGTGTGTTTTCAATTTTGAGATCCATCGATTGTAGTATTAGACAGAGGGACAGAAGGATATCGACTTGGCTGTTGATGCTGATGAAGCATACATATTTACGTACGATATAGGCGATACTTCTTTCTGCCTATAAGATACATTTGCATTAATTGAGTCTACGAGAGACAAGTATAAAAAAAAAGAGTATAAAAACGAGTATAAGATATATTTTATGCTATTCAATTTTGGATCCTCCACAACTTTTTCCGCAATTTTGTGTTAGTCTCTCTCCCTATAGACATATCATCTGCTGATTCAACAAAAGTCATAAATTTGAAAGCTACAGTTCATTGACCAAATTAGGTAACATCTTTTTGACAATTTTCTCATAACTTTCAGACAAATTTGCATAACTTTTACCCGGACAGTTAATCAGTGGGTCTGTCAAATGTCGACTAATCCTTCTAAATGCAGACAAGCATTCATCAATATTTGCATAATATCTCTGGTCAATGATAAATCAAATTGGCAAACTGCCATACAAAAAAAAATACCAACGCAAATCAAATCAAAAACAAATGAAACCAGTTGCACAAAAGTGAACATCAAGAAACTGAATCGGTTAAATGACCAATTAAAATTACGTATACGCAATTTGTATGCCAATTTGTGGACATTTTTTTGCTGCTTGCCCCTTTGCCTATGAATGAATGACTTTAAATATGTTTTCACTTTTAATACTACGAACGTTCGTACGTACACAGTAGTGAAACGAAACATTCGAACATTACAGTTTTAGTTTTGACTCTTGTCGTTGTTTTTTTGTTTTTTTTTTGGCACTTAATGATCATCAGCAACCCTCCACATGCTCCTCCCTATTTTTTGTGATATACGCGTAAAAAGCCTTTCATGTCTCTGACGCTGTTCTGCTTCATTTTGTTTAATGACAATGAAAGATACACAGAGGCAAACAACATGTTTAGTTTACGTTTTGCTTTCGTTTAAAAACTTTCACGTATGCCACAAAATTACACTGAAAGCCCCCCAAGCGTCGGAAGTCAGCGACGAATTCAGCGTCAAGGGAGAGAGGGAGACCTCAACACAGAAAGAAGATTTAAGCGCTTAAACCTTTTTTCCCCCCCTTTATGGGAATTACCTAATTTCGGTTACGAAACAAATCAATTAATGCATGCAGACGGCTGGCCGGGTCAGAGAAAGAGCAGGCCCTAATGAATCTCGCTGGGCATTATTCAATCTAAATTTCTTAGATACTTAGAAAGCGCCTGTGTGTGTGGAACTGTTCTGACCACAAACCACACGGCCAATCTCTTGGAGAAAATTTCACTGCACTTTTTTTATAGTGCATTTCACATGCATTTTAATGATCAGTTTTCGTGTTGGCTCCAGAGGAAGCTCTCGGTGTGCTAAACCGCACATCGACTGCCAATTGCAATTTCCAATTTCCAATTGCTCCAAATCAAGTCATAAAAATCTTCATCTAGGCAAATAGTTTTCTAATGGCCTGTCATTTTAATTAAAGTCTGAAAGAAATTGCGTAGACGCCCCGTTTGCAGAGAAGCCGAAGTGAAAAGAAGAAGAGAAATGATTGATATATCCGCAAGGGAGGAAAAGCGATTGAGTTTGGATGGTGGGGGGGCAACAGCAGGCAAGTTTTATGAATGAACAAAAAAATATATGCAATTTTTATGGATAACTTTCAGTTGGTTACATTTTGGAAGTCTTGGGAGAAATTAACACACACTGTTAGGTACATAAATACGAGGGGCTATTTGGCATATTTAAATAAGTAAGAAAGTCAATCAAGCCCGACTGTAATATACTCTGTACCAGCGCAAGTGTAGGCTGATTATGAGTCTCGATGCTGCAGTAGCTGAATTTCTTTTGCTCATAACTTGACTATCGCTCATCCTATTATATCATTTCTTTTGAAAAACCTACAGTTTATATTTATTTCATTACCTTGTCTGGATTCCGAACTCACAGCTTACTCGGGAATTTAAGCACAAATGCCGACATCCTAGCCCACACGACTATCGAGCATTCGCAAATCACAGTGACAATGGAGGCTAGCAGCGACGATGAGCGGGATCAACAACACGTTTCTTGTAGTTTTCTATATGTAACGCTTACACGAAGTAAACTTTGCCTTCTCGCGTTTTAACACCTTATTTATATGGAAGGTGTACGAGGGATACGGTAAAGTAGAATTGGAAGTATAAAAAATGAAAGAATACTACTTTTCCTCACTTTTCGACTGATGTTTCCTATGAAAGCTTTACCATATACTAGACCGATTTTCATCAAATGACAAAGAAACATGTGAGACTCGACCTTTCACTTCATAAACTTTGTTTTTAACAACGCTAAAACTTGATTTGAGTTAAAATGTTCCGATTTTGAGAAACAACTTGATTGAGTTTGATTCACATCATAGATGGATCGTATATTCTGGAGGATCTTAACTGATCGGATCGGGATTCTATATTATTTAAAAGCGTTGGAGATGTGCTTGCTACCTCTCTGATATTTATTATAATTTAATACATCGCTTATTAGTACAACAACATCAGCGACATACCACCCTCCTCCACTGCTTTGGTTCATTCCCTTTTGCACTCAACAGTGGCGACATGTTAGCTCACTGTGCTATTGCACACATTAGTAAGCGCTCGCCTAAGTGGCAACTTATACCTTTCTCTGCGGTGGTTGAGTTGAGTTGAATTGTGCTCATTTCAAGAACATGTTGATCTTAGCTAATTTTTTAAACAGATTAGTTCCCTCTGTGTGTTTCTACTGGTTTTTCTCTATTTTTATAATAATAGCCAACTTTTTCAGCACAAGCAGAAAGGTCTTTAAATGTATAGTTCCCCCACACAGATTGACATAATCTTTCACTGCGCGTCCCAGGCACTGTCGCAAATACATTCACATACATCAAATCGTTTTCTTGGCTTTTAGCAAAATGTCAAATTCATGGCACATAAGCAAAAATTGCGCTCTGGCCTCTGTTGAAGTCTTTGACAGGCGTGAAGTTTTGGTAGACCCTTCACGCCAATGTGTGGGATGACTTGTAAGTTATGGGGTGAAAATCAAAAGAAAAGAAATTTAATTATAGTTTGATGGCAGGCAGGCAAATAGTTTGACTCGATCTCCCAGTCTCCAAGACTCTGTGCATCTTCCGCCTCAATTGTTTTTTTCATTCTTCGTTTTATTTTTGTATTTTGTTTTTTTTTTTTGTCGTCGAAAGTAAAATTTCCAATTGATTTTTGTGTTGTGTTTTACACGCTTTTCGTTTTTATTATGCGCATTGCGGGCAAACATTTTTGCAAAAGCCAAACACTATTTGACTATCATGCCATGGAGAAATGTCAGCCAGCACTTTCATCGCTCGCTGGGCTAAAACGCTTACGCAGCATGAGATCTGCTGCTGCTGTCGGTAGGCGATCGAATGGAGACAAGCGCCGGGGTCACGGCAGAGGATCAGCGGGACGGGAACTTGCCTTTTTTCTGCAACAGAAAAGGGAAAAAGAGCAGTGAAACACTCATATTAATGGTAATCATTTCCTTGGGGGGGTTTCTTGATCTCTGGGCTGGCTCGCTGTGCTGCCACGACAACTGTAGTGGCCAGGGGCGGCTGGCTGGCTGTAATGATGTGCTAATGATGCCTTGTACGGACGGTTGTCAGCAATTAATCTTCCAAAACGAGCAGCCTTCCTGCTCCATTCATCTACTCATCCATTCAATTTTTCAAGCGCGTGTTTTATTAATTGATAGCGAAATGATTTCAAATTGAATGATTTTTTAGACACTTTCACTTGCTGGAGGGGTTAACTATGCATAAGCTGAACCCAGCGAGAGATGAACGATGGCAAAAGAGTCATTCAAATTGACAGCAATTTGTTGTTGCTGTAAGAGCTCCGAAAAGTGAGAGAATTGATGGGGGAAATGGGTTTCTTTGAATGAAAGAGTAGAGAATATTTATGTTGTTACTTTAGCTTTGCAATTAACCTTAAAAAATCCTGATGACTTGCAATTGGTTGAATACGAAACTTGCTTCATAAATTAAATAAACGACCGGTGCTCCATTTAGTGCCCGTTTTAAAAGTTTGCTCCTTCACAGAGTTTTGCAGTGGTAAAAACACAGCGAACTATGGGAAGCCTCCCAAGCGTTTTCATCCTGTTTGATGATAAACTAAGCAATTGGTAAGTGCCAATAAAAATCTTGATAACTCTTCTATTTAAGCCGGATGTCGGCATTCCCATCAAGTATTAAATTAATTGGTGGTAAAAACCAAAGAAGCCAACAGGTTGCCAAATATCTGCATGTAGAATGGAATGTTCAATCCGAACTATTGCATCCAACAGGAAACAGGTATTACCCCCGCTCACTTAATTACAATTGAACGCTGTTTGACTGCGATCCAAACTGGCTAAGATAGGTTAGGGATGGGCAAATCATCTTAACGACTTAAGCCACAACTTGGACCAGAGCTTATCGAAGAACAGAATGGAGTGCCAGAATGAGTCACAATGGCTTAAAGAGTTGCCAGAAATTTAGGAACACCAAGCTATGTGAAGCAGATCTTATGTAGCTCACAAAGGCAGCGCTGCCGACACACTTACACTATATGCTCTTCGTGTTCCTTAGCTGAAAGTTCGGCTCTTGTTCGCTGTTGCTTCGGCTTCAAGTTGAAGCCGTTAGTATATGCTGAGCGCCAGTATATGAATGCCTGTGTAATTGTGTGAAGTGCTACATTTTTGGACAACGACTTTAAAAGACAACCTTTGACCACGCTCCTTGTCAACATGGAAATCGCATAATAGTTGTCAAACTTAAGTTTTTGCATATATTTTTCAGTTTTTTCAAACTATTTATCACCCATATAAACTAATTTTTATATCCAGTGTACAAAATTAACCAAGATACGCGTATCGGTATCGAAAAAACCTGATATGGAGCTTCATAGTCATCAGGAATCCACTATGATATCCACTCTATGAGCAGCACTTCACACAGTTCTGGTGGCACTTATTTGAAAACAAACGAAGCTTGAAGTTGATTTGAAAGTAAATCAATTGCGGACTCATAAAACCACAGAACTCTCAACCTGTTCCAAATAGAACAGCAGCTCGAAGTCTTCCTGTAATCAACAATTGCCATGTAGCCTGCCACTCCAACCTGCCCACTTCCATTGTATCCTGCCCCAGGCATTTTCATTTTCCATTTCCATTCCCTTGGCTTTCAACATTTCCGCACTTCAATTACTTTCCAGTTTCGAGAAAGAAAAATTTGCATATAACCAGCAGTTGGAACACATGAATTAATATTTGGCTATTGGCCATATTTAGCTGACAAAACAATAGAGCCTGGACCAACCTGGGGCTACCTGTTGGCCGGAGTCGTCTGAATGGGCTTGTGAAAGCCGCCTGCGATCTGTTGTCGAGCGCATTAATGATTTTCACATGAGAGAGGCGGACTGCTGGAGCTGGGCCATTGTGCGTGCCAGGGTCTGGGCCTGGCCCTTGCCCGATACATTGACCCAGTATACATTTGGTATGCATCGCAGCCGCATTGGTGGTTAGCAGTTGGTTGGCAACAACAACTGCGCCGGCGCCGGCTGCTGCACTTCATTAGTAAAAACGAACGCAAATGTTGTTGGATTGCTTTTGGCTTTCGTTTTTGCATTTTGGAAAGCCATTTGCCAGCAAGTTATTGGCAAGGTTTCCTTGCCGTTGACAACGCCTTTCACTGGCGTTTGATGGACTTGCTCCCAGCGCCCAGCAAATTAAAAACCAATCAAATTGGAACCTCACACATCTCCTCCAATCTGTCGCCGGCTTAACATAAATTTGCATAGACTCTAAAAACCCAAATGTAACTGTAAACACAATCAAGTGACGAGGCCAGCAGCCAGCATAACAAAAGCGGAGACCAAAACAAGCGGTTGATGAAATGAAAACATTTAAGCGGACCACAAAAACCAGCAGATGAGTGGCCAGATTTCGATTTCATGCATTCTAAAACAGAGACATTTGCATTGGGAGTGGAGGGGGGGTGAGGGGGGAAATGAAATATACCCGTACGAGCGAGTATCTATGCCAGGCATGATCGGCAATGCGATTAAAATATCAAGTAGAGTCTTCCCCCCCGAGAAGAGCGGCTCAAAGAATGCCGTTCCACAAAGATAAGAGAGGCGATGCGACGGCTGGTCAGTTAAGTGCTCTGAGTATTTGGATTGGCTGAGGCTGGAGATGCTCAAATGGAGCGATCACGCACGTGGAATCAAATCAAAACTTATCAAATGTTCTTGCCAGAAGTCGCGCCATACTTCATCTCCCACACGGCAATGGAACCTCGCACCTCGCTCGGTGTTTTCCATAGCTTTTCCAGTTAAGCGTTGGCATCCTCCGGAAGTCCAATTGAGACCACAATTGTCATATTTCAATAGTCAATAGCGTGGCTCAAAGAAAAATGCCAACACGTTCTCATCTCTAATTCCGTTCGGCCCACAGCTCGCAGTTGAAATGGAAACTGGCCAGCTAACTGACTGACTGAGTGAATGACTAACTGGCATCGTCTTTAGAAATGGCGCACAAAAGACGCTGCTGCTGCTGATGCTGCTGTTGTTGCTGTCGACTGCAACGCCAACGTCCACATTTTGACGAAATTGACTTTCTCCATTCAATATAATTAATAGTAATATTTGAAGCTTTGGCTACACAAACACACTCGCACACACACACACACACACGCGTCTTCAGAATTTGTAACTGCGGAATGTGGGCAGGAAGTAATTTGTTATTGCAGGCGCATTAACATTGAACGCAAACGAATGATTGAAAAATCCGACCACAGATCTTCACACACACACACAGCTTACCCTCACTGCACGTGCGCAGCATCCCGAAGCGCAGCGAATTCGCATCGCACCACAGGGCGTATGTGTAACAAGTGAAAAGTTCAGCTCTCAGCCGCCGTGTGTGGCTGAGAGAGTCACAAAATGCTGAAGTTTATTACCCAGCTGCCCCGCTCTTTTTCTTCAGATTTATGCAAATTGTCTTCATTTGCAGCCCAAACTTGGGCCACTCATCTCGCTTTCAAAAAAAAACCGAAAACCTATTTTTAGCTAATATTTTAGCCTGCTGTGGCTTTTACTTTTCTTTTTTCCTTTCGTTGCCTAAATTAAAAGTGTTTTAGTTTGCTGGTCGCTTCTGTTTCATTTTTTTTTACATAACCAACCAAAATCCACGAAAAGTTTATACAAAACACGCATGCCTCCTAATCCCCCCCCCCCCCCAAACCGAGGTGTGAGTGATGTGCATTGGGTAAATTACAAGTGACAAAGCGTAGACCATTTCACGTTCATTGACATGGCCTCTTGTCACCGGGCGGCGGCGGCGCGTTAAAACTAAGTTTCGCCGGCACGCGCTTCGTTTACCTGAACGGCTTATTTCGTTTAGACTGAAAATGTTATTTAATGCATTTGCCGCTCGACTCAAAAGTTGTTATAATTAGATGATATAACTTTTGCTTTTTTTTTTGGTTTTTGCCTAACGATTATCTAAGTGTCCAAAAGAAAGCGACACATAATGGTCAATTAGACAAGTTTTTAAAGCAATTGGATATTGAGCCCTAATAAAACGTAGCCATATTTGAATATATGGTGTGAAGCAGCTGTTGGGTTTGAGCTAATCTTTGGCTTGAATCTTGAGCAAACTTTCGTATATTAAAAATTAGCCATGAACAGTTTTAGTATATTTTTTTTATATTTGCATATCTAAATGGATATTTCGCGAAATGAATTTTAAGCGAAATAAAAAAAACGGTTGCTCTGTTAAACTATCTTTGATGATGCCTCCTCAACCATCTGTCAAAGCTTATTTAAAACCAAATACATTGTCAGCCACTGGGGCCAAGTATGCCAAGATGAAGATACAATTGAAGGAAATATATATATCTATATCTATATAGAAAATTTGATAACGTGATTCAATCCCGTTGCGTTCCCAAACCTTTCTATTAAAATTGAAGTCTTAAAAAAGGTTTTTTTTAAGGGAAATCAACTATTTATCCATGCCAGATGGTTTGTGTTCCCTTTAACGTTTCTAGAGAAAGATTTCTACATGCTTTACAAGTCTGGTGCATTCATAAACATGTCCACAATAACACAAACTCCTCCAATCCATCGACTTAAAGACTTGGGACTAGTGCTAAGTATCTTTCTTCGTACCTCAGTGAGAAGTCCTTTTGATAAATAAGGAAACTATATGAGGACTTCATAAGCATAGAATACACACTCAGAGATCTCATCAATCATCTCATCTCTGCATCAAGAGGCAGTTGCGGGCTCACATCTGCTATCGGGGGAGTTGCCCTTTAAATTGACCAAACGTAAATATTCTAATTCAATTGTTCATTTTTTTTAAGTGGGACTAGTTCAATAAGTATTGCTCAGTGAGTATGATTCAGTAACTCGTGTTTAGTGAGTTTGTTTAGTAACTAGTTAAGTAATTGGTTCAGTGACTCGATCAGAGACTTGCTCAGTAAGTTGTGCAGTGACAAGTTCAGTGAGTTGTTCACTGACTTTTCATTCAGTTCGGTGACTTTTCATCAGTTATTTACTTCGTGTTTTTTTTGTTAGCAATGAATGTGCAACTCAGTTTTAAGAAACATGCTGGTGTAGCAGGTTCAATAGTTTTTTTATTTAAAAAAACAGAGATTCAACCCGGTTCAGAACCGAACCCAACCGTTAACCAAACCAGTGTATCTACAAATATGCGGAACCGAACCGAAACCGCAAAAAAAAAGGTTCGTTTCGGTTCATTTTATGGACAAAGTTAATGTTATTTAAATGGGACGTAATCCGGCCTCCTCCAGCTGAGCTTTTTACCACAGTTAGAACTTAGCTAATACAACTAAGAACTGATTTCTCATCTTCTAGAATCTAGATAGCTGATAAGTAGCAGATAAGCTATCAATTTATTCTGTTATGTGTAAATTCAATTTATGCTGTTAGTTGTAAGTTTAAGTCACAGATATGTAAGATAAGAAATTGGTCCTAACTCCAATAATTATACTCTGTACCGTAGGTACATAGAGTATTATAAGTTTGTGCAAAAGTATGTAACATCCAGAAGGAAGCATCTCCGACCCCATAAAGTATATATATTCTTGATCAGCATCAACAGCCGAGTCGATATAGCCATGTCCGTCTGTCCGTCTGTCTGTCCGTATGAACGCACAGATCTCAGAGATGGTAAGAGATAGAGGTTTGACGTGTATGGGACATATGCTTCTTATGTCTGCAGGCAGATCAAGTTTATTTTCAATTTTGGCCACGCCCCCTCCCGCCCCCGCAATTTAGAAAAAACGTCATATCTCCCACAGTTTTGAAGATAGATGGCTTGTTCCTTCTGGACATATTTAGTTATTAGGATAACTTATCGATCCGCCAAAGAAATGAAGAAGAGCGGATGAACGGTTTTCGAGTTATGATCAAAAGACAAATTTTCTTGGTACAGAGTATGTTATAGTCGGGCTTGACCGACTTTCTTTCTTGTTTTTTATTACAAGGATGTCAAATTGAACCATTGTTTGGATACACAAAACTTCAAACTCTAGCGCTTTGGTCAACACCTTCGCCGTCCTACAATATATTGTTTCCAGAAAATCCGGCTCGAAGGACCATGCAGTACTTTAAAGTTCGCTTTGTATGTCCTTGCAGAGGGTATTTTAAAATTTCCCAGATTCTGGTAACGCACAGAAGGACGCATTTCCGACCACACACAATATATATATTCTCTTCCGCTTTCGTACAAATTACGAAGTTTAGAGGAGCTTTCATCGAGAATACAAAAGTATTTCTCACTCTCTATGGTTTTTCAATAAATAGCTTTAACATTAGATATACACATACTACACGCTGCACCACACCCTTCTCATGATGTACTCAATTTAAATAGAGTACCAACTATTTTTCGCAATATATCGGACAAAAATGCTAGGATTGGGCTAGGAACTGGAACGGGCTTAGCAATTTGTACGTCCTTGGTTCGGCTTAAGGTTTGGTTCAAAATGAACAATATGTTAGAAGTTCGATACCGAACCAAAAGTTGTAAAAAACAAGAAAGAAAGTCGGTCAAGCCCGACTATAACATACTCTGTACCAAGAAATTTTGTCTTTTGATCATAACTCGAAAACCGTTCATCCGATCTTCTTCATTCCTTTGGCGGATCGATAAGTTATTCTAATAACTAAATATGTCCAGAAGGAACAAGCCATCTATCTTCAAAACTGTGGGAGATATGACGTTTTTTCTAAATTGCGGGGGCGGGAGGGGGCGTGGCCAATATTGAAAATAAACTTGATCTGCCTGCAGACATAAGAAGCATATGTCCCATACACGTCAAACCTCTATCTCTTACCATCTCTGAGATCTGTGCGTTCATACGGACAGACAGACGGACAGACGGACATGGCTATATCGACTCGGCTGTTGATGCTGATCAAGAATATATATACTTTATGGGGTCGGAGATGCTTCCTTCTGGATGTTACATACTTTTGCACAAACTCATAATACTCTATGTACCTACGGTACAGAGTATAAAAACACTGAATAATCTCATCAGCAACTGTTTGTTCTCTGTAAACCTGCCTTACTTTAAATATAACTTTCTGTTCACTTAATATTCTCATAAACCAACAACAATGCTCCAGCATAAGCTTTTGATCTTCGTAACATTTGGCTAAATGATTTTAAAGTTCCACCAAAAAGTACAAACTTTCCGTACAAACACAAGCTGACAAATATAAAACCAATGTCGAAAAAGCTTCTTCGAAAAGCTTCAGTCAGCTGTGAGGCCAAACAAGTTTTTATCTAGCCCCCCCCCCCTCCACCAGTATCTTGCCCCATGCGCGCTCCACCAAGCGTTTGTCAGGCCACTTCTTCCTCTCCGTTTCCAGTTCCCAAAAATCAGTTATTCGCTGTGTGTGCTTGGGAGTGGTTCGACTTTTTGCGGTCCAGAAAATTGAAAATATATTCTTAAATCTTTGTACTCCGGCAATTTGAATAAATATTCTTAAAGGTGAGTGCCTTGATTGGACTATTATATAAAGAGCTGCACATATATAATCTAAAAAGTTTCGCAATGTTTTCAATCAACCGGCATTTATCTGAGATAATTATCTTGCTTTTAACGATGACTGGCCATTTATCCGACGATATAAAAATATGTTGCAAAAAAAAAAGCAAATGAAAATCGTGAAGAATTTGAAATGAATTCAATGAAATGCAAATAAAGCAGTGACTAGAATTGTTTATATGAATTATTTGCGCTTACTTAACCCCCTTTTTAGGATCATGCACCCCTTTTTCAAATTCGTTGACGTTGAACTTTCTCCCCAAATGCTTGTATGTACATACATATGCATATATGCCGACACAAATACACTCACATCATATATGCAACTCATCTGGCCAGCCGGTTTGTCTTTAGATGTGCGAGACAGACACCGGCTGGGCCAGAGAGACAATTTACACGTAGCCTAGGCGAGAGGCACCTGTGTGCCCATTGCATCGACACTGTCTAAAGTTTAATCTCCATTTTAAAGCTCGTCATTTTTCATTCAATGTACACAAATTGTTCAAACAAATCTCGAAATACGCTTAGACATTGTACCTTAATAGGTGGATGAAGGAAGGCTCGTGTCACAATTATTGTTGATTTTTCGTTGTAAGATTTTCTATGGGCACGTACAAGTGTTTATTTACCAGTGCCAAATCTTATCAGTATGGTGATTATTGCCATAGTGCTGATATTCTATGTACACAAGAGTGTACAATGTGCGAAGACTGTGCTAGAATAAAGAAAAAAAAGCTGTCGAAATTCATGGTGAAAGCTACAGGGTCGGTCGTCTGCTTCTTTACATTAGTTTTGTGGGCAAATGCTACTTAGCTCTGTGATCATGGCGTGATATTTGAATCACGCCATTTTATGCTTGCCTAAAACGAGGGCTAATTTAATAGTGGTATTTGGAAAGCCAACACCCAATTCAAGGAAAAGTTGATAGTTGAAAGTCTAGACAAATGGTTTACAAATAATTCCATTTATGAAAGGATGGACGAAGGGTAAGAACAAGATTATTCAATGATCGACGAAATCTAAAACTAATCTAAATAGCTTTTAGGAATACCACTAATGTGCCTTAACCTTCTACATAAGCTTGTAAAAGAATTTCGAAAACATTTAATATGTTTCTTTATATTAAAAAGCATAGATAAATTTTGTAACCCATATCTACCGAAATTTTCGCTGAAAGCCAACTTGCAATTAAATGAAATCCATCAGCCGTGATGTCGAAAAAAATTTTACGATTTACTAATAACCAATATTTATTTAATTTTAATCTCTTTAGCTCAACTTAAATATTCTAAATAAACTGACAGAAGAGCTCCCGAGTCAGATTTGGCAAAATTTAATAGATTTGATTAAAAAATTACTGACAAACAGTTTGATTTCTAAACATTTTAATTGCCTTCTGTCTGATGGTCAATATTCGGGCTCTTTTCTTCAAACTCGGAAAAAATCGTTTATGCGTTGACAACATTTTGCTAAAACATTGAATCACAGCCAGACTGCTTGGCGCCAAATTTAGTAAAGCTTTGACCTTTCACACAATCGCCTATCGTTATCGATAGACTGAAAAGCAGAATTGCATACAACGGCCGATTGTGGCATAAGCTTTTATGAAATAAAATTCATTATCAATTTCAAAGGCTGTGGCCGTGAACTTCTCTACATAAAAACTATTATTATTAATAAATTTATAAAGCACGCTTATGCTGTGGAAAAGTTTTCGCAAGCTGATAAACCGCAACAAGTGTGATTGCCACTCAGAGAGAGAGAGAGAGAGAGAGAGAGATAGGGAGAGCAAAAACGCCGCCCACAATAAAAAGTTAGTTGACAAGGCAGCTCAGCAGCAACCGGCGATAACGATTATACGTAGAGGGCAAACCTGTGTGTGTTTATTGCATTACAAGTGAAAATTGTTAATTCAAGTTACGCTTAGCAGAACTTTGAGAGAATTGAATCTTATCTATATGATTATGGTGATTACGCAACAGAAACAGATTGAGTAAAGAGTCGCCACAAGTGCAGCTAACGGGACTCTGGCCAAGTTATCAGTAGTAACGGCACCTCTCGCCTGGCTGCACGAGTATTGTCTGAATTTTTGTTACTTTGTTTCCCCTTCATAAGTTGTCATTTGAGTTGGTGACACACACACACACACACACAAATCTAAATTCCAATAGCTTCTATAGCTTATAAATAGTGAAAGTTTTGCAATATGTTTGTGATACGTCGCACTGCCCAGATGATGGCCGTCCACAACAAACGGCCTCAGCTGCTTCGCTTGGCCTTTCAGGCGAACCTTGGCAGCAGCGCCGCGGTAGGTTTGCTCCCCAGATCAAAGTTCACTTTGGCTGTTTCATCAATGTCATCCTCAATTTCCATTTCCATTTCCATTCCAAATATCCAATTGCACCCCAGACGGCTCACTTGCTACCTAATATGGAGAATCCTTTAAGAGAAGCTGCCGGTGTCCTTTCTACCGAGGTGATTGCCGCACACTTCATCAGCATTCTCCCATTCCTGCTTTTTGTATTAGCCTAAGATTTATAACTTGTTTCTCAAGTCTTCATTTTTGATTTGCTCTCCCCTACAGATGGCCCAAAAGATACGCGCCGGTCCCGTTGTCGATGTGCTGGGTGATGAGATGACTCGCATCATCTGGCAATCCATCAAGGATAAGCTGATTCTGCCCTTCCTGGACATCGAGCTGCACACGTACGATCTGGGCATTGAGCATCGTGACAAGACTGAGGACCAGGTGACCATTGACTGCGCCGAGGCCATCAAGAAGTACAATGTGGGCATCAAGTGTGCCACCATTACTCCGGATGAAAAGCGCGTGGAGGAGTTCAATCTGAAGAAGATGTGGAAGTCACCCAACGGCACCATTCGTAACATTCTGGGCGGCACAGTGTTCCGTGAGGCTATCATCTGCAAGAATGTGCCCCGCCTGGTCACGGGGTGGCAGAAACCCATTGTCATTGGCCGTCACGCTCATGCCGATCAGTACAAGGCTGTGGACTATGTGGTTCCCGGTCCCGGTAAGCTCACCCTCACCTGGAAGGGCAATGATGGCAAGGTCATTGAGGAGGTGATCAATGACTTTAAGGGTCCCGGAGTGGCCCTGGGCATGTTCAACACGGATGAGTCTATCGTGGACTTTGCTCATGCCTCTTTCAAATATGCTTTGGACCGCAAACTGCCGCTGTACATGAGCACCAAGAACACCATTCTGAAGAAGTACGATGGCCGCTTCAAGGATATCTTCGAGGATCTGTACAACAAGCAGTACAAGAAGGAGTACGAGGCTGCGGGCATCTGGTATGAGCATCGCCTTATCGATGATATGGTGGCCTATGCCATGAAGTCCGAGGGAGGCTTTGTCTGGGCCTGCAAGAATTATGATGGTGATGTTCAGTCCGACTCCGTGGCTCAGGGCTATGGCTCCCTGGGTCTCATGACCTCGGTGCTGCTGTGTCCCGATGGCAAGACCGTCGAAGCTGAGGCAGCTCACGGTACTGTGACCCGTCACTTCCGTTTCTATGAGCAGGGCAAGGAAACCTCCACCAACCCCATTGCTTCGATCTTTGCTTGGAGCCGTGGTCTGCTGCATCGTGCCAAGCTGGATAACAACGAGCCGTTGAGACAGTTTGCCGAGACTCTGGAGAAGGTGTGCATCGATACAATTGAAAGTGGAGCCATGACCAAGGATCTGGCAATTTGCATTAAGGGCAGCATAAGTGCTGTGCAACGCAAGGACTACCAGGAGACCTTTGAGTTCATGGACACACTGGCCAAGAATTTGGAGGCGGCCCTGTCCAAGGGTGCTGCCGCTGCCAAATGACTAGCCGACTCTAAGCTCTAGAATGCCCTATCCTTTAACTCTGTTTATGTGTGTGCAATGTCCTTTATGCATATTGTTCAATGTTCATCGTCTCTGCGAGACCTCATCAAGGAAACAAATTTCAAATAAATGTATTTTTATACCGCCAAGCGAAAGAGAGATAGAGAGAGGTCTTTAACCTGGCGCCCCTGGTATTGATGTAAGGCTCGTTATGTGTGTGTAGTCGGTCCACTTGTGAGGTTTCTTGGTCAGTCGCTAGGCTTATTGGATTTGTTTTTGCCTCAGTCTTGCGACCATCTTCGCGGACGAACAACGTGTCATGTTAGTGCAGGCTGTGGGCTATGGCTATTGCCTGGTCTATATCTTGACGCTGTTTTGCTGGCCGGGTCAGGCGTATCCTGCTGCCGCTAACAGCTATCGCGATTTGGATATCTGCAATCATTGGAATGGCCGTCGACACTTTCTAGAGCTGGGCAGTCCACCCGGAGAGCTGCATGCACGCAACATGACCAATGCCGCCTATAGAGTGAGTCTGCCTCTTCTCGGGAAGGTGCCTAAGTGTATACCAATGTCTTTCCCAACTAGAGTTCTCCGTTGGGTCTCAAGAACGAAGCGGACGTCTGGTCGCAATGCAATCTGGAGTTGGTCACTTGTGCCGAATGCGTTATACGTGTGACCTTTAGCCATGCCAACTTCTCCAAAAACTGTGGCAATTCGGGCGTCAAGTCCAGTCGTTGTCCCTGCGAGCACATACAGTTCTCTGAGCCACCATACGATACCACCATCTCGGGCCAAGAGTTTTGCGGCGATGGCAAGGTCTTTCGCAGCAAGACCAGGACACTGCAGCTCAAGTTTTTCTACAGAGCCACCAATTCCCATGTCTTTTCCTTACAGTATTTCTCCGAGCGTAAGTTTTGGGTAATCTTTGTAACGATCTTGGCTGAGTAATCCCCCCAAATCTGTCTTCTAGGTAATGTGCGCATTGTGAGTGGTTCACCCAGGCAGTCGATAGTGAATGGCAATTTTAAGTCACTGCCTCAGGTTATATCCACACCCTACTTTCCCATGCCCTATCCCCGGGACTATGGCATCGAGCATATACTCACCTGCGAGTCGGAGAATTGTCAGGTTCGATTGGATTTCACGGATTTTCAACTGGGTCTCACCTCCACTTTGGAAATATTCGACTCCAATGGCCAAATGCTGGACTCCTATACGGGCGAACACTTCCGTCCACCTATCACCATTAGCAGTGGGAAATCCCTGCTCTTGCAGTTTCGTGGCAATGCTGCCACCGGAGTGGGATTTCGTGCCGAAGTCAGTTTTGTGTCGTCCAAACAATTAAAGGATGAACGTCTTATGCCCTATACAGGTAAGTGGCGGAAGCAGCGATGAGGAGCACTTGAAAGTCTGCACGGGCATAGAAAATTTCAATGTCATTTGTCAGTTTTGAAGTGGAAACTAGGTGACACTTTGGTAAGGCAATCGATTTTGTTGGGGTAGGTTGGGGTTTCTGGGGGTTCGTCTCGTATGCGTTATGCACACCCAGTGGATGGGCTGGCTATTGTTGGTCATTCATTTATGTAAACGCCTGACAAAGTCTCGAGTGGCAAGGGTGGAATTTCTTAAGAGCAGCTGATTATGGGCGAGTGGGTTTTCCCTATATCCTTAGATTCAGATGTCTTAAGCCCTAAAAACATCTCTCACAGATTGCGGTGGAATGGTTTCGGGTCCTGGTGGTGCCATTACCATGATGAACATGATTGAGAATGCCACAGATGTGCGTCTCTTTGACTGCATTTGGATCATCAAGCCGGGCAATAACTACATGATGATGAAGACTCACATCTCTCTGCGGGTGGAGGATTTTTATGGCATGGCCGCTCGATCAGAGCTAACAATCCGGCAGGGCACCACCTCCGATGCGGTGGAAATTGAGAATGTGATGTGGCCAAATAATGGACTGAACAAGGAGAGTCACATAGCACCCATTCTGAATGGCTATTACATACGCCTGCGAGGGGTGTTTGGCATGTCCTCCAAATTGGCCATAGTCTACAGCGTCTTCAACTATTTGAGTGGGTAGAATGGAGTTTGTCAAACAGATTTAACTTCCACTCAAACTTCTCCTTTGAACAGATTGCTATATTGGCTCTGAGTTTCTGTGCGGGAACAACCACTGCATCAGCATACGTCTCCACTGCGATGGCTTTGATCACTGCGGTGATGGGACCGATGAGCCGGACTCCTGCGAGGAGGATTGGGCGCATCTGCATCACGATAGGCGCTGGTACTCCCACAAGCCAAATTATTACTTTCCCAAAATGGATCAGTATCCAGATCTGAAGACAGCCACCAGTATATTCATTATCAGCACCTTGGGCATCTTTGGCGTTCTGTCCGGCTGGATGGTGATACTGTACCGCATGGGAGTCAGGGCGCGACATCAGCGCGAGCTGCAGAGTCATTTGCAGACCATTAGCGAGCTGTTGGATCGACAGGATGAAGATCGTACTCCCGATGAGCCGCCCAGCTATGAGGCACCACCGGACTATGAGGAGGTAATCAAGGTAGGCATGCAGCAGGAGTTGCGCGAGCCGCGTCGACAGCGTCGAGCTCGCGCCCGTCCGCCCCGGGATCGTAGCTGCTGCAGTCGTGCACCGAGCAACTGCACTGTGCAGTCCATGCTGCCCTTGGAGCGAGATCAGCCCAGCACCTCCGCAGCAGCCATGACTCGTGCGGTGGCCTGTACAGACACTGCAGAGGATGCACAGCAGCAGCAGCAGACGCTGGCACAGCGCATGCTTATGGCCAGCGCCCTGTGTGGTAGGTGATCACATTACCCCCGATCCCACCCCTGCAGCCGCTAATTTACCCACAGAATCTCACTTGCAGGCGCTGCAGGCGCGTCTGGCACGACAACAGCGTGCCCGCACCCAGCCACGTACCAATCCGTGGGGATTTCAACGAGCCCGCCACCGGTATCCACTGGGGGTGAGCTATCCCCAGCCGCTGGAGCGGCGTCAGCAGCTCAGCCAACGAGCCCAAACAGTGCGGCGGACACCGGCACCGGCACCGACTGCGCCTTCCGAGATGGAGACGATTCACTCAATATATCACTCACTCTAGGTCTGCCCTCCACCACAGTGGGCAGCCCGGTCACCTCTGACCAGAATCAAAGCCAGAACCAGGTTAGTAACTGCACCGAGCTTACGTATCTCAAGCGATCCTGGCTTGCGGTGCTGCAGCAGCAGCAGCAATCACACGGTCACCGTTGTCGAGTGCAGCGTTTGCGTCATACCTTCTCCTCGCCCGAGGCTTTTAATGGCTACGAACTGCATCTGCCCTATCCGGATTTCCTAAGCTATGGCACCAATCTGCCCCACGAGCGCAGCAGTAGCAATTTCGGCTCTGAGCTGTCCCGGGATCCCTCCAGCCAGAGCGTAGTGGCTTCAGCTGCAGCTGTAGCTAATCACAGTGAGAGCGAAAGTGAGGCAGAGCCTCAGGTATCCTGTTTCGGAGCCGTCTCTCAACGTCCCAAACGTCGACGCGGTCATGTGAGAAGTCGTTCATTTAGCAATGCACCAGGTGGTGGTACTGGGAGACGTATACGTCGGATGAAGCGCAGCTCGTCAGCAGATCTTTTGATGAACTATGCCAGCATGGCGGTGTCCACGCCTCAGAAAGGCAGCGAGGCGTTGCAACGTTTGTTTTTCATATGAAGGAAGGGGTGAAGGGGCAGGAGAATGAAACGATAGTATTATGTCTGGTGTGATTCTGGTCGGAATCTGGTCGTAGTTTATATTGCATTCTATTGTATATTGTAATAATCCAAAACGTGTAAATAAAAGATTACACACAAATGAGTCAGCAAACTTGCTTTGATATTTGTTTTTTTGTATATATTATTTAGCATTTAGATGTGTAGCAATTTCAAGTGAATGTCAAACTGTATCTTAGAGCAGCAATTAACTGCTATAATTAACGAAAAATGAGCTCCAGATTTTTACAATTCTTTCAATTACTAGGAAATTGTGGTATAATTACCAAGTAATTATGGTATAATTACTAGGTAATTGTGGGATAATTACTAAGTAATTACGCCTGAGACTTAAAGGTGTTTAAGTAATTGCTTTCACGGTCGTAAAATTCAAATCAAAATCAATACAGCAACCTGAATTCGGGAACTTGCATCCCTCAATCGAACCCAACTAATATAAAAAGCAAAACAGAAAACCTAATCAGTATTGTCGGTTCACGGTTTTGAATCAAAATTTGAAAAAATTCTTTTAGTTTCGCGCTTTTGGGAAGATAGTTTCGATTTGAAACTTGGTTCGTTCCTTGTTAAAGCAATCGGGCCTGTTCCGTTTCCAAAAAACGTTCATGTTATTTGGATTCGAGTATTCTCATTTTTATCTGTCAAATTTGGTGGAGATTTACTACCATTCACTCACTATTTCTGAGCATACAATTCGATTGAAAATAATTATTTTTTTCCAACCAACTCAGCCAAAACTGAAATCAAAAACCCTTTCGATTCTATAGCGACTATTTGCTGCAGTTCAGCTGAAAACGAAGCAAAAATGGCAGATCCACGCATCAGGCAGCTGGTTATTAAGACGGGTGTAATGAAACGCCTGACCAAGGAGAAAACTACTTACGAGAAGGAAGTGCACACGGAACTGGCCAGATTGGAGAAGTTCAAGAATAAGGGAGACGATGAACATGTATTGCGCAAGCAGCAGGAAGTCATCCAGGAATGTGAGATGATGTTGCCGTACTCCAAGAAAAGGTTGCAAGAGGAGTATGAACTGCTGCAGAAATATCTACAGAATGAGCTGGATCTCAAGGAGACTGAGGTTTATACAAATGCTTTAGTTGCATTAAATGAGGCCAAAACAGTGCTGGAATTGTGAGGGAGCTCAAGCTAACCAGCAAAGGCAATTGTAGACCAATTGAATCCTCAATTCTGTTATAAATACATTAACAATCCTACACATCGTTTCTTTGCAAGAGGAGGGCAAGAGGGTTGTGACAGTGTTGAGGTGGGTAAGAGAGCGATTTAAGTTTCTTAAGACCGAACAGTACTATTTCTAGGTGGAATTTAGATTTAGATGCCTCAAAAAATGAACAGAATAATGAAACCTTACAGGCATAATTACTGCAATTACTTAAAAGTATTTATGACTTCAAAAGAATTCAGCGTCCCTAGATGGAAGCATGGTAAAATGTCTGTTTCAGCTCATCTATCGCCAAGTAATCCCAAATCTACAGTTTGACCTTTCTGGGAGTGCCTTAAAAGTGCAAAATAATCGTACAAATCGAAATCTGGCATATATATATATATAAAGAAATGAAAAAATTCATATAATATAGATATATATGTTTGCTTGTATATATAGACGAATATATGATAAATAATACCAAGGCGTAGTCATTACTGTAGGACTGCCTGCTAGCCAGATCGGCCTACACATATATGTATGTATGTATGCTTGTATTTTTTTACTGCAATTGCTGCTTAAGATTCTCGAGCGTTGACTTCCCTGTTGCCTCCAGTGGTACCACAATATTCCTTAAGCTGTCAATGCTGTTGCGCAATTTGGTGGCCTGAAATTTAGCGGGTAATTTCGGTGAGCCACCCACTGAGGAGGCAAAGTTAAAGGTCTTGTACTCCTGTTATCCGGCAGCAGCCATCCAGCAGCAAGGAGAGGGGGAAAAATAGATTACAGATGTGTTTATTTGCACTGGTTAAGTTCACCAAAAGAAAGAAGATGCTTCAACTGATTCTTGAATTGGCATGTGTGTGTGATTGTGTGTGGCATATAAATTAGGCATGATAAACAATGTTGGGGTATTCCAAATGGAATCGACGCAAATACCCCTTCTTAATTCTAACAAAGAAAATAACTAAAAATATGTAAAAACTTAAATCAAAAAATATCTCTTGTCAAGTCATGGTAATTGCTTCCCCTTAGGTTACCTGATTGCCAGTGGGTGAACTGGCCTCACTCAGGGTGGTTGGGGCTTGTCCCATATATGACTGAAACGTAGGCGTGGGCGTATGTCCATCTCTATGGCTGCTGCCTCCGCCTCCACGTGTGGTTACCTTCTCCTGCAACGAGTTGAAGGTTTTGGATAGCCAGGGCTGCCAGCTGTTGCGATTGGTTTGTAGTTCACTGAGCGTGTTGCTCAACTGATGATTCAGATCCTGATTCTTGCATTCCGCCTCCACCTGGGCCAATTTGGCCTGAGCCAACTCCAACTCCAGTTCGCGTATGCGCTGAGAGGCCACGTTCAGTGGATCCAGTGGACCGAGAGGAGCGTTATTGGCATTGCGTAAGGGATCCAGGTGAGATTTTGAGCTTCCAGTAGAGGACTGGGCATTGTCATTGCCCACATCGATTTGTTGTAAGCAATGCTGGCACTTGGAAACTGTGTGCTGGAGGGCAGAAGAAAATCAAATTTACAATTTTCATAGGTTTATCGGTTTACTCACCATGACCTTGCCCAACGTTTCATTAAGTGTGTTCATGTCCTGCTCCTGACGCTGTATTATCTGCTTATAGTCCTGTATTATGCCCGTATGTTTCTTCTCCTTCTCCACGGCCCGTTCATTGGCTCCCAGTAGCTGTTGATTTAGGGCCTCGATCTGTGCCTGCAGCTTGCGTCGTTCTTCCCCAAAACGACTCTCATAGATCTTAGCCTCCTTCTCCAGACGCTCTTTGTGCTGCTTCTTCAGTAGAAACTCTTCTTCATATTGTTTGAGCTTCTTGATCTTTCGCTCGCAAGCCTGCTTCATCACTTTGCGTGCCTGGCTGGAGCTGCGACACTTCTTGGGTAGCGTCACCCGGAAATATTTGAGTATTCCCTCAAAATCCAATTGACGTAAGTCCGACTCGCAGATTGATAACAAAGTCACGGCCACCTGGAAAAGCACAGGCAAGCCGTCCAGCAGGAATACATCCAACACATGGAATACAAAGCAGAGTGGAAAACGAGCTGTATAGAGCGTAAGGAACCATTGGGAGGCATACATATGCGTCTCAATGCCGCAGGCATTGAAATGTTCATGCAGTTTGGGCAGCTGATCTTTGATAAGCCGCTCCAGCTGGTACAGACGCAGATAGAGGACCTCAAATCCAGCCTTGTAGAGATCACGCAAGCCATAGTCATACATTAGCGCGACTAGGACACAGAAGGCGTCTTCCTCGGGCATCTGATATGAGAGATTGGTTGTTAAGGGAAATCCTGTACAGAAAACTTCTATACAACTTACATGCAACAGCAAGCTGGCTGCTATGAAACTTAAGCCCTGGCAATAGCCCACCTCACTGTCATGAACGGCATAGGCCTTGGACACCTTAAACAAAGCATCCTGACCAGAACCGCCCGTCTCCTTGAAACATTTGTGCGCCGGAAAGGTGCGATGTATATCTCTCTGGATGACTGTCTCGCATTTGGTTTCCTGCAAAAGATTTGATTGGAGAGGATTACGATTGTGATTGCAACCCTTCCGGTACTCACTTTGGTGATCAATATCTTGTACATGTCATTCATCTCAAATTTGCCCTCCACATTGGCCAGCTTCTGCCAGATCTTCTCACGCAAAGCCTCTGGCACGCCCAGACGCACCAGGGGAGCCAGATTTTTGGGCCTCTTTTCGCCATCCCATTCTCTTAGTATGGGATCCCATTCATCCAACGTGTCCTGTGAACAATCCTTGGATACTTCTCCAGTGCCACTCAGCAGTGGCTCATCTCCATCGCTGCTATAATCAGTGGCACAATCATCCTCTATGGAGGCTATGGACGAGCTGCGCACAATTCTCGAAAGATTATTCATGCCCAGCTTAAGGAGGGAGGAGGATCCACCGGCCTGTGGGCCCGGCTGTTCATTGATCTCTTCGGATGGGTCTATGCTGTTTACTTTCCAGTTGAGCTCATCCGTGCGCTTGAGATGCAAGTAGAAACGCAAAGTCATGGGCCGTTTGGACATAAAGTGATCCATGATGCGCATCTCATTGGCCGACTGTATGGTCACCGGGGTCTCAATTACAAAGCGTACAGGCTCCTGAATGCCACGCATAACAATGTCTACGGCCACTGTAAGATTGGTTTTGCACGTTTCCAGATTTAGTTGCTCAAAGGCCTTCTCCTGGGCCTTCCACTCGGCTCGTATGGCATAGGGCAGGCTGGAGGACTGCGGCGGGGTGGAACTGTCCAACTCAACGGGTGCACCAACATAGCCCATATTGAGCATGTCAATCAAATGCATATCCTTTTGAACAACCAGCTTTCCCGGTGCCACCAGCACACCAAAACAACGCTCGATGTGCAAAGGTTGAAGTACATGCGAGGGCGTTTGCTTCACAGTGATGCACACTTCCTTATCCGTATTGGCTCGCAGCTTAAAGCAACCCCGATCACGAGGCACTGCAGCAAATGAATTCTTGGCCACCTTCTCGCGTATCTCCAGAGAGACAATAAACTCATAGCCAGCCGTATTCAAGGGGTTTCCACTCACATCTGAGGTCACAGAGTTGACCATATCCACAGCAGAGGTGAGGCTACAGCTCATGCTGGCCGGATAGGTCTGGAATGCCTTTTGGAAGCAAGCTGGGAAGAAAGAGTAGGGTTAAATAAATGGAGAAAGTGATATGTATCAAACTTACCGCTCACTTGATTCACTGCTTCAGGTATATGGCAACGGAATACATGGCATTGGAATAGATCATCTCCATGCAGCCAAGTAAAGGCAAAGCAACCATTCTCCACCGTATCTACAGGACCACGATAATATAGTATAATGCTCGAGATCTCATAGGTGGCTATTATAGTATTGCTTTCCGCATCATGGAGTCTACAAAACCAAATGAGGAGAGTAAAAATCAAAAGATTTTGAATAGGTTAACGTTTTATAATACAAATCATATAAGGCTTGTTGATTTTGTTTCATTGATTTTTAAGAGTTTTGTGGGATGCTATGTTAGGTTTAACCAGTTAACAGCCAGCCAAACATTCATTTTCTTAGTTGGACTTTTGCATATAGATTAGATTAGAGCTATTGTACAAAAATAAAGGAAAGTTCAAGTTGAGTTTGTAAACCCTTGCAGCACAATTTTGTAATTTTTCGGACTTTACTTTTCTATGGGAGCTACTATATAGATGTCCAATTTTGACCAAACTTAGTGGAATCTTGCGAAAGCATAGCAAACTAAGAAATACAACGTTTGAAGGCGTTTCCATTGAAAAACAAGAAGTTTTCTCACTAAAGCTAGTTTTTCGACCGATCGTTCCTAAGACATCTATATGCTATAGTCATCCGATCAGGCTGGTTCGGACAAATGCGAAACTAAACGACTTCCTGCAAAGTTTGGTGAAGATAGCTTTCAAACTGACGGAGGAGATGACATTGAAACAGACTCCCAAGTGAGCAGAGAAGTGATATTATCGGGATTATGTTCCTATGCAATAGAAACACCACCATTGCTTCAAAACTATGATTTGATTAAAAAGAATGTTGGAGAAACAACAAAATTTACTTGTTATCACAATTAAGCTGAACAGGAAGTACTCAAAGGCCCATAAAGTATGACTAAACGTAAATCGTTCCTCCGTAACTCAATTGCCAAAAAGTATTTCTCTTCCTAAATTGTTTATTAGTCTTTGTTGCCATAAATCGAAAAAATGGTTCTATTTTTACTTACACCACGAGACCATCGGAGCAATTGGGAATGCTCACTGTAATTTTGAGACCCACTTGTTTGGTGCCACTATTTAGCTCGCTCATGATGCGATAGACATCTGTTTCGGATTTGGGGGCATTTATATTGGCCGCACCCAGGTAGGTGACACCCGAGAAAATGGTGCAACCCTGATCGATTTCGGAAACTGTTAAAACAAATATTTATATTTTTGTACAAAAGAAAATATGTAGACTATTTATTTGAATGCTTACCCTCCTCATCGGTGGTATCGCCGGCCTTTTCGGGCTTCATGGCATCCTGCTTCTCCTCCAGGCAGGCTGGGCTCGCATCTAGGCAGTCATAGAAGACAGACTGGCCCACACGTTGGTGTGAGTCCGAAATGGATGCATCATCGCCAGGCTCATCACTCTTGGGTGTGAACAAATTGCAGCGAAAGCGCATGTCGGTTGCATCGGCGTCGTCAGTTTTTTGGCCAGTCAAAGGCAATGTTAAAGATTTCTGCTGAAGCGCCGTAGTCGTCTTGTCGCCGGCAGCTGCAAATGGCAATTAAGGGGGTTGAGAAATGTTAATTGAACTGAATTTATGGAAATTGTTGTGCAAGGGGGATTTTCAGAACATTTGTTTGTCATTTGTTGCCATGACAGCGCAAGCCCTGATAAGATTGCAGGCAGCGGCGGCGGCTTTGCTTACAATTCCAAATTTTAATGTGGAGCGCGAGTGCGATGTGTGCACAGCTGGCGTGGGCAAACAACTGACTAAAATTTATATTTCTTTTGGTTTACTCACCTAAAACACCTCGTTCCAACTCCAGATCTCGCAAGGCATCCGTCATTTCATGTTGAATATCGCTGATGTTGCGATTATGTGCCATATTCAGGGTGGGCGAGCGATCTCCGCCTGCTTCTGGCGAGGACAAGGCCAAAGCACTTAAGGAAGTGGGCGGAGGCAAGGCGGACTCCTTGACCACCAATACAGTGTCTGCTCGTGTGGCCGACGGATCCGTGGGACTGGTGACATTGCTATCGGTGACTATCTCATATTCACCGCTGGTGGTTATCGAAGACTCCGAGGATTTGGTGCTTAGATTATCATCCATTGTGAAATTTGTTTATGTTTTATTTTCGTGCCAATGAATTGCTGCGCATTTCTCTTCTTCAAATCAATTTCTTCAAGGTTAACTTGCGGCTGGTTTGCTTCTTTTTTCGTTCAATTTCAATTAAGTTTAGTTAATGCGACTCCATTGTTTGGATCGATGACGAATCGGAATCGGTACGGGGCCAGTTTGGGGGCGTTGATTGCGTTGCATATATGTATGTATGTGTGTGTTTGTGACACAATTGTGTGGCGAGGTCATGCCCCCCTTTTTGCATATAGATTTTTACTTTTCCTTGGGGCCCCCAAGCCGGGCTTGTGTACGCGGCCGATGTTGAGTAGGTTGTGGTATTACTTTCTTTGTTGCCACTTTAAGGCATTGTTCGATTGCTGATTTTAAGCAGTTAAACTAAAAGATTTTCCAAATAACTTTTCGCAATTTTCTTGCATTGTTTACATATTTATTTGCCTAGTGTTGCATAGCGATGCACTGAGGCAAAGCTACCTGGCGATGGACAACAGCTGTCTTGGCAGTGCTGTCAAGCAATAAAAGCTTGCGCCAGGAGATATGGTTAGCGGGAAAGCAGCTAGAAAAATATTAACATACTCGATGCCGAACAGTCGATGACTTTTTTGGGACTATTGTGTATTGATTGTGGAGCACATATCATATTCACCCTTTTTCCTGTCATTTTTTTGTTACAGAAAAGTAATCATCACTAGTGGGCAGTTACCCAGCACTAATCGACAATCGAGCTATCGATACTCTTATCGACTGCAACCGCCTTCACCGCCGCCCGCGCGTTAGAAGAGAGAGAGACGAAAAAAAACGTGCGCGTGCTTCCCCACTGTCCATTTCCATTAAACTATTTACTACTTCCAAATTTCAAGTAAACTATGTGGCCGCGATTTGGCATTAAAATTGGCAACAGCACGCTGTGCATTGCTTATGTAAGAGCCGACGGCAAGGCGGAAGTCATTGCCAACAAGCAAGGAGATCGCGTCTCCCAGGCCTGCCTGCTGTGGGATGGAGCTGCCGAGATAGAATGTGGGCTGACGGCCAAGCAAAAGATGGCCACGAAGCCCAAACAGGCTGTGGCACACAGTTTCCAGCTGCTTAGACCCAAAGAGCTGGTGACAGAGGAGCAATTGTCCAATGCGCTCAAGGACATACCCTGCCCCTTTGACCAGGAGGAGTTTGTGTTCCGTATGGAGCATTCACAGCCCTCGGAGAAGGAGGACCAAGACGACAAAATTTTGACAAAAGAACTGAGTGCCTACGATGTCACCAAAGAGCTGCTGCGAGCCGAACTGGAGCTGGCCCATCAATATCACACGGACGGAGTGCAGGCACCCATTGCGGTGCTCTCTATACCCAGCTATTATCCTGCAGAGGCCTATGAACTACTTTCGGATGCTGCCCAATCGGCGGGCTTCCATGTGGCTCAGATAATAGCCGAACCCACGGCTGCTGTTTTGGGCTACCGAATTGGTGAGGAGGAGGAGCAGGCGGAGCGTCGACATGTGCTGACCATTAAGTGTGGCGGCCTGTACAGTGACTTTGTCCTGTATGCCGTTCAGAATGGCTTGTTCATTGAGTTGGCCACCTTCGGGCCATTTGCCATTGGTGGCCGTCAGTTCACCGAGTCGCTGGTGCAGTTCATCTGCGAAGAGTTCAAACGCAAATACAAACTGGATCCGCATGAATCGAGACGCTCGTTGGCCAAAATTCGCACAGCTGCCAACAATTGCAAGCATATTCTGACCACACTGCCCTCCACCCAACTGTATATTGATTCGCTAATGGATGGAGTAGACTTTAATGCCCAGATGTCGCGTGCCCGCTTTGAGAGCCTCATCCAGCCGGTGATCAATAACTTAATGCAGCAGTTGGGCGAATGCGTGGAGCGGGCCCAGCAGACGTGCCCCGAACTGAAGCAAATCGATGACATTGTACTGCTGGGAGCCACCATGCAGATACCCAAACTGCAGGCGGCCGTTGTTGCTCGATTCCCCGACGCCAAAGTTCACAATAGCTATTCGGCTGATGAAGTGGTGGCCATAGGTTGTGCCCGTCAAGCGGTCTGTCTGCTCGAACCGCTCGAACAGCAGTTGCAGAAGGCCGACGATTGTGTTCTGGTGGAGGATGATCTATACATTTGGCATGGCAATGATGAATCTAATGCCAAGCTGGTGCTGGGCAAGGGAAGCGTCTTGCCCGCCAAAATTAGGGTCTCGCTGCCGCAGTCGGGTGAGGGAGATGCCGACAATGCCATAACCTCGTTCAAGCTGCGTACTGGCGATAGCGAGATTTTGGCTCGCCTGCCCGAAACCACAACCACCGAGGATGGACTCTTCCAGCTGGAGGTGGAAGTCGACTGGGATGACAAGGAGGGCAATATTGTACCACTAGTGCGACTGCGTTGCATGTGAGACCACCCGAAGAGGGGAAATCTTTTAGTCTATTTATTGTTGGTAGCCTAATGATAATTATACATACGAAACGAAAACCAAGAAACAAATTACAAATAAAATCGAAAGCTTCAATCAGAAGTGGATGCGGTTTCCAAACGACTGGAACGAGTTGATTCGATTTTGGACAGAAAACTGTGGCATCATTGATTTCCATGAATATTTTGCAGTATCATATTCTATTATTCAGAAACTAATACCCTCGATGGGACCCAGAACATAAATTCCACTTTGTTTAGTTTTGTTTATGAAATGAAATCGTCTTGGGTATTCGTTTGCATCTCCAGGCTAGGATCAAACTTTCGTTGCTTTAGAACTCTCCATAACTACTGCCATAGTCGTTTTGAGAAGCTCTCTCAAGTTGTCAGGACAACTTAGATCTGCCGGAATGATTTAATCCTTTTAACACATGGTATACAAAATATTTTAATTACAACTTTTAAAATAACTCAAAATATAACTTAACTTTATTTCTGTTGATTCAATTAAAAGTCCATGGCCTCAGTTTTATTAAACTGCCGTTCGAGTTTTCTCAAAAATTCCTCAAACACCACGACACCCTTAAACATGCTAGTCTTCTTGTGATCCTTAATCCGGCTCTTATCCTCAGCAGCATCCATATACACTTTGGTCTTATCATCAAAGGCATTGATCTCATGTAGCAGCTGGGAGATGGTGGGCACTGTGGTTGGATCAAATTTGGCCACAGCACTCACACTGAAGGGCACACACACCTTGCCCGTGGCCGGGTGTATACAAAAAGGTGACTTGAGCAAATGGTTGAAGCCCTTGGTTACATTGATATCCAAACGGGGATAGAGCAAACACAGTTGTACCTCTTGGACAATGTTTTTGAGCTTACGACTCCAAATGTTGGCCGCACTGGTTCGCATGGAGTTGGCGTAACGCACAAAACTCTCCCACACCAGCCGGGAGTGTGCTCCATCCTCGTGTGTCTTCTGCAGATAGGATTCAAGTTCATTGCGTGCTCCTTCCTCGGGTATCATGTGTAGCAACTTGGCCACTCCCTTGGGTGTGCCAAACAGATTCTGATCCTCCAAGATGATCTCCTCAAATAAGGGTTCCATAATTTTCAGTGCTCTTTTTAGACTATGATGAGGTCGATCGCCCAGCTGGCATCTGGGTGAGTTTGTGCCCATAACATTGATGTAGCTGATGACATTCAAATACTCGGCCACTGCTCCACGGCCACGAGAATCCAGATGACGAGCCTGCTGGTCGCATACCCAACAATGTATGCCACGACGACCCGAGAAAATCCAGAGTATGTGCTCAAAGCCAAAATCCTCGCGTAGCGCAGGGTCTAGAACACGCGCCGCTAGAACCATGTATTTCCAACATTTCTGACACACCTCGGCACCCGAGCAGCAGGTACGCACCTCATCATAGTCGGTCATATCAATATCGAACACCAGTTCACGTTGCACGGGCGACAGACCGCCCGGAACAGTGCGAAAGTTCTTGGGCCTGGTATTCATTACGGGTCCAATGTCAATTTTGTAAGGATTACGCGAGCAGATCTCTTTCTCCAATTCCGCTTGTGTTTCGAAACAGAGATAACGTATATAGATGTCATCGTGCAGGGTAAAGGAGATTTCACGATTACAGAAAATGCCCTCCTCAGCTGAAAGAGTGGGATTAAACATCTTGTGTGGCTTGGAAGGATTGAAGTACTTACATAGTCCATAAGACAGCCAGCGATAGAAGGGTTGATGGGGAAATAGACGCCTGTAGTAGACAGGCAGCATGTCGGGTAGAATTTTGGGATCGTAGATAGGCGCCACCGAAGACTGCTGCTGGGCAGGCACAACCTGAGATTCCTCCACTGTACTTTGTTCGGGCATGTTTGTGGATATTGCTGGAAAAATACAATTTTTGGAAAAGTTAATATTATTGCGATTTTCTAAGTTTTATCGGAAATAGAGGAGTGGATTAAGCAATCTAAAAAGCTTTGTACCAAGGATTCACAAGCCTAGAAACGGCTCCCCGAACCTAGAAGTGGATATTGCAATGAATTGGAACAATTTTTCTGGAATTTCGTTAAAGGGATTCCTTCAGTTTCATGTGATTAGTAGAGGTATTACCGAGTACCACAGCGAACGTGCAGCACAAAATTTCATTCACTTTGCTCTGCAGCTGCAGCAATGACGCACGAAGCGATCTGTGCGCCGAAGCAACACGACGAGCTTATACTATGTGTGAGCCGACTGCGCTGCTTTTGAGAGTTTGCCTGTGCCCAGTAGATAGCGACGGGACGGTCTTTCTTCTAGAAATACTGCAGAACAGCATCGATGATTCTCAAAAGCTTCCTAAAATTTGGATTCAGTGGCTATAAACTAGTTGTGGCGCACAAAGTCTACTACCGACAGATAATTTTACGCCAACTGTAACCGACAGTTTTCTACCACGATATATTCTTTCAAAAATTATACTAATTTTGGATTTCGTTTTGCAGTCAAAACATAATTTCCATTGATTTTTTTTAGCAGAGTTGCTAGAAAGCAAGCAGAGATGCACACAAGACTCCCATCGCTTTTGTAGCTCTATCCCAACCCAACACTTTTTCAAAATCTTGTCGAAACCTTATTGCTATATATTTTCTGTATATATATAATTATTATATAATATTTTTTTGTTTGGATTTTTTTGTTTCTTTTTCAAAGAGAAATACATGTTTTGAGCTTAAAACAATTGAATAATTTTAACGACATGAAATTGTTGTTTCTTTTTTTTGTTTGTTTGTTACGTAGCTAAATTAATTGTCAGTTATGAGACGGGAGTGGGTCGAATTGAGAGTAGTAACACAATGTGGAATACCGCAGCGCAGAACATGAACATGGTCAGAGAGTTCGGTCTGATAAATTTTGCTTAGCTTATAAAGTAGAAATTCTACATATTTAACTTTACTTTAGGCCTAGATTAGATCATTTGTGTTGTGGATGTGTGTTTGATTTAGGCCACGGTCAGCCGTATGTCTTGCATTTTGTGCTGCTGCCAGGAGTGGGCGGGCTGTCGCGGTGGCGCGGTATTGTACAACGTCACCGAGGCTATATGATTGTTGGGCATCACCTCAAAGATCAAGTCCTGATAGCCATAGCAAAAGGTGGAGCCAAAGGGATTTGCTGTATTCGTGGAGCTGGCACGATGCAACACCACCGGCCGCTCCGAGGTGGCCAGCGAGCCACTGATCTCATCCCATTTGGTGTAGGCAGTTATATTCACGAAATCAGTTTTTGAGGGCGTCACCAGATCAAGACTATCACTGGCAGGCGTATGATCCGATTGCAGCTGGAACTGGAACTCACAGCGATGGTACATATTGAAATTGAAGTGTCCCGGATAATTGGTGTGCAGTATGAACTTCTTGCAGGTCTGGGTGCGGGCATCGAACAGCACATCAATGCCCAGTGTAAAGTAATTGAAGAAGATGTCACTGCGCTTGCTCTGGGCCTGACGGTTCACACTCGAACTGTGTATCTTCATTTTGTCCTCGCTCTTGAAGAATATACGATTGGGTGCACCCAAATTGGTGGCCACATCCTCGCAGCTGTCGCCAAAGAGCAGCTCTCGTGTGAAGCACTGACGTCGCGGTTCCAGCGCACGTCCCGAACCTTCTGTGAAGAGCTTCAGTTTCAGACCTTTGGTGTGGCCATAAGACGATCTTAGCACTGTCGCCGACTCCAGATACATTTGTCGATGATAGCAGGCCAGGGGCAGGGAGGGAGCACGATTCTCGGCGACATTACTGCCCGCGTACAGAGACATTTTCGAGACCACAGGCGATGCGCCATTCAGGAAGACCAGTGAGCCAAGTCCGTGGGCGTAGCCCGAGTGTAGTTTGCTGTCCACGGGAAAGTAAAAGCTAAGCCCACGGAAATGCAAGGCGAAGAGCTGCTTGGCAGCATCGTACACACCCGGATGGGTGGCACCAAACGAATGCTCAATCTGCTCAATGCTGGGCAACACCTCGGGTGAATTGAAGTAAACTCCGCCGTATTTCAGCTTGACCAGTTTCATATTAAACACTTCAATGGTTTTCAGACGTTGCACCACCGGATCAAAGATCAGACGCACTCCATCCTGCGGCAGATTGATGATTATGTCCACGCCCAGGGGATTTGTGTCGGAATAAAGCACCTGGACGCCTTTGATGATGCCCACTTGGGATTGGATGATGGCTATGGCCTGGGAGAAGTGCATGCCCAGTACAAACTCCCAGGCATCGCACCCCAACGAGATCTCTGGGACTATCTCCAGGTCGAGCATTGTCCTAAAATGATGATGGTTATTGCCTGGGTTGGAGTTGTTGTATCGCCACCTTCTTACTGACCTTGATATGTGAAATCAGCTGAGCTGCCCCCAAATATATACGCAATTGTTATTGTTGCGATTTGTTTAAGGTTCACAGTTATTTTTTTTTCGTTTCCTTTTGTTTATTTGTTTGTTTGAGCTTGTTGTGGCTTCTGGTCGTACGGTGAGTTTCGGCCGTATTATGCAATTGTTGTTTGTATGGTTTTATTGTAGTTATATTATTTGGTTATTTTCGATTCGATTTGCGTTGTTTCCTCTGCTGCTTGTGTTTTTCTGCTAATATTTAGACAAAGGGGCCAATAATGCGCAGCAGAAAATGAGATAATAACAAAGTGAGAGCGTTGCCACCTGGTTGTTTGCAGCTGTTCAGCAACATTTGGCCAACTCAAGATTCTTTGCTCAAATAAATTTGGCTTAAAGCGATTTTTTTTGTTAACTACCAAACTGTGATTAGGCCCATTTGATTAAATATAAATAAATGTTTAGTTTTTCATTTTGCCCGAAAGAGTGGTAGCACCAAAAGCAGAACGCAACAGCTGATTGCTTAGGATTTTGGCGCCATTTTTCGGCCGCTCGTTCACTTACCTTTTTGGATTTAGATGGAATGTTATTGACCCAAGAACACAGTTCACCGAATTCTGCAGCTTTCAGTGGACTGTTAAAACACTTTTAACTAATTAAACATATAAGTGAGCAGCCAAGAAGCTCCAACTGTGGCCACTAGCGTTGAGCGATGTTCAAGTAACTGGAAGCTGTAACGAGTTAAGTACACAGTAACGAGCCATGATTTCGAGTGTGACCAGCTGCCAAAATACCCAAGTTCCGAATTTGAAAATGTTCTCTTCATTTCTATCCAATTTTCCAACAACATTTTTCACTTATCAATACTAAAACCGTATAAAACATTACTCTTAAACATCACACTTTACAATCAAACACTCTGAACACCCTCTTCTGAGCACGGCGAGAAGCATTTCGTGCAGCAAAAATTGGCGTCGGTCAAAATATTTGCCCTAAGGCAATAATAACAGTAAATGTGTCCACATCCCATGTGTTGCGGCTGCGTGGGGCGTTCCCCACAGTAGGTGCAGGTGGTGGTCACTGTCATCTGGGGTGCCATAAGATCACGGCTGACACTCTCCAGGCGTCGTTTGCCGAATTGTTGACCGAACATGCCAGACCTGAACCATCGATGGATCTTGCGAAAGTTTATAATGGGCAACACCAGACCCAGGATTTCCTGTGCACAGAAAACAGTTAGTTCCTACAAACATGCACTCATGTTTCAATTGCTCACCATGAATCCTCCCCACAGCAGCTCGCGCGTCAGGTACTTGTAGCCTATGTCCCGGCGTTGGTTATTCCTCAGACTAATGTAGTCCAGGCCCAGCAAATAATCAATCAAGGTGGGCTTTCTTCCGGTCTTCAGAAAGCGAAAGTAGTTGAGTATGTTCAGGACCAAGGCGCTGTTCTCCGCCCACGATATAGCCTGGCTAAACCACTCCACACGTCGCGAGAGCCGTCGTTCCTCCCAGCTTTTGACATATCCCGGCAGCACCGTCAGCGCAAAATGTAGCACCAGCCTGGATATGGTCAACTTCTCGGCATCGTAGGCCAACACCAATAGTTGCTGACCAAAGGTGGAGCAACGTTTGCCCACGGATCCGAACCAAATGGCTGATTGAATGAGCAAGTCAAGCTCGGGTTGGATTTTGATGAACAGCACTGGCTGGCAAGGAGATGCAAGTTGTTAGTTGGCTAAGGATATTACATATGTTTCCTACCGAGATGGCCTGCAAGTTCTCTAGAAGATTGTCCCGTATCAGCCGTGTGATGTCGTGGTTGAGATAAATGGCATCTATCTGTTAAGAAGTGGGGGTAAGTAACATGTCTATTCGTACTATAATGAATTCCATTTACCTGGTTGACCCGCGGCACATATTTGTTTTTCTCCAGCATTTTTATGTAGTTGTGCGCTTTGCTCAATGGATTTTCATTGAAAATTTTCTCGTTTATCTGCACTCTGCCCCTTTCGTTATCATATCAACAAAGTGCGTGCACAGCTGCTCAGTTCCCTGTTGAACTAGTTGCAATGAACTGGTTTTTGGTCATCACAGAGTTAATACACTCGAGCAGCAGGTTGCTACGTCGACTGTTGCTACTCAGCTGTTTGCTGGCGGGGAATTTTCTTCAATTCGCACTTCAAATAAGGTCTAACACGAACAAGCTTACAAACAGTACTGTAGCACTATATAAACAGTCCATTTCGGTAACAAAACAAAAAGAAAGTCACTTTTGGATAGCACCATCGGAGAGACCAATCTTTCCAATATTTCTAAAACACATACTTTAAATCGAGTGAATCTTTTCTAAAATTAAGCGGTAGACGATTTTCCGTTTACGAAGCTTGGATTGACACCCAAATATGGCAAAGTAAAGTTATATAAGACAGCTGGAATTGAGTCTCTGACTCTTATATCTCCTGTAAAAGTATGGGAAGAAAATATCTTCAGGAAATTGACAAACAATTGACTTCCCCACTTACTGAAACTTATTTTGAACTTAATATACTCTGCAAATAAGTTGGCCATCAGGTCCGAACTCATAGAAGAGGTAGTTTATCTCTATGTCATCTAAAACTTTCGAAGAAATACACAAATATTATGATTACAAAAAAGAATTGCAGTAGATGTATAAAACCAGGTTTAGTAGAAACTCTGGAATGTCATATCTTAATTGTTCGCAGACTGATGCAATCTGATAGATCGCTTAACTTGAAGAAGGTAATGCTATTTCGATTAGATGATTACACAAGGCAACAAAATTATACTTTTACCCATATATGGAAAGGTTGGTGGTCATTATAAAGAACTTTAGTGTGCCGGATATGGGTCTGTTTTCCGAAATTTCTTCCATCACGACCTGATTTACAGCAATCCAAGCTTACAGTTTCTTACAATGCCTGCTTTGCCTTTTTTTAGATACGTTTTATGGGGGGTATTAACTTTCTTTGGTATTATAGAAAAGTAAGACGTTTCTGCTTTAAAAAAACCATTCCTAAACAAACCCATACTATCAAATATATTGCATTGTCTACTGTCTCAAGAATCCTCAAGAAAACTGTCAACAACATCCATTGTAAATCTATAGGTTTTGAGCTGGTTTTGAGGTGTACCAGTTGCTTACCAATTGAAAGGTTCTTAACATAACTTTCTGCAAGACAGATGAATGGGCTGATTGCTCCGATCTTAGATTGTCTGAAATATGACGATCATTTTTGTTTTGGTCATTTAGGAAGCATTTTCATTCAACTTTTTCAAATGCCACTTATATAACTTTACCATTTGAAAACAGAAAACGCACTCAACTTGTTTTTTTTTCAGGCGGAAAATGTTTCTACTTTGTTTTTATTTCTTTGAGCGACACATAAACCAGTTGGCACGCAACTGGCCGCCACATGATTTGATCACCCCTAAGTGCAAGTTCAATGATGGCAATTTATCAAGAAAACAAATGACAGGCGGTCGAGTTGGTTTTTTGTTGATTTTATAAAAAGTACATAATTCACATATTTATTACACAATTTACACAACTCATTTGTTTGTTCTCTGTATTTATGTTTTTGTTTTTATCGTATAGTTAAAGTTTACATAGTTAAGAAATTCGTCCTTGATGAAATCGTAGTAGGTAGTGACTAAAGGATCCAGTTGAAAGCGAAAAGAAGACGACATAAATGTGAAGAAATTATTTGCTATCACAGAAATAAAATATATAATTATGAAGTAAGGCATGACCACAAAATGAAATTAGGGTAAAAGGAAACGAATGGAGAGGCGGTTGACCACCTCGGTTTTGTGGCTCATGTGTGTGTCTGATGTCCTAATTACGAGATATGAAGCTGATATCATGGTCGATCGTTGTGGTTGATGAGCAATTTGGCTAACTCTAGTGCAAAAGTTATACATAGTTTTGTTGATGATGACGATGTGGCCTTCTGGTTTAGTAATGGGAATGCTCGTGCACCTCCTCATGGTGATGCACCGGAGCCGTCTTGTGGACCACAGCATTGAAACCATTATGCTTGTCGGCAGTGTAGTCCACAGTGCGTATGGAACCATCGGGCTCAACCAGAGAGTACTGTCCCTTGACAGTGTCGCCGTCGCGAGTCTCGTGCTGGGACTTCACATCGCCAGTGTGGAAATCATTGACGCCATACTTGAAGGCATACTTGGGAGGAGCCTAAAGAACATATGAATTTTAATAACTCAGTTGTTGGTAACCTCTGCCGCACCGAACTCACATAGTAATCCACATGCTCATCCTCGTGATGCTCATAATGCTGTGGCTCATGGTGGCCATGCTCCTCACCCAACGAGACGCGTTCAATTTGGTGCGCATGTCCATAGTCATGTACAGGCTCGGCTTCAGCCTCATGATGGTGAGCCAAATGCTCATAGCCATGACTCTCGTCGTAATAGTGATGCTCCAGCGGATAGGCCAGGCTCAGGCACAAAGCCGATGCAAAAATGAGATACTGTAAATTGCATAATTAACCAAAAAAGGTGAGAGACTTCACTTAGCTAATTGTTTAAACTTTAAAGTTAACATGGGCAATTAGCGGAGGTCTAACAAGTGGAGGAGAGGCAGTCGGTAGCTTTGGTTGTTGTGGATTGTGGCTAATCTCTCTATTGTATTGTTTGGTTACTTTAATGCTTGCTTGCTTCGCTATTAATGAGATATTTAGTTAGTCTTGCGGTTAAGCGCTGTGGAGAAATAGTTGGCTTTTGTAGCTAAGTAAATCGCGGTTTTGAGTTGTTGCAGTGGTTTGCACTTAATATACTATCGCTTTCGACTTGGATTTCAATCAAAATTTCCCGCTAATGAGCATTTTGAATGGTTACATAAATATTGCATTACTTAGGATCTACTTGGTCAATTTCTTTGTATTGTTTTGAGGTTTTCGATGCGGTTTCAAGGCTAGGCTTATGACCCGGTGGGCATTTCTGATAAAACAATAACTTAGAGGTGGTCTTTAAGCCAGTCTTATAAGACCAATGATATAGAAAAGCATTTGATTATATCGACTACTAAGAATTGTTATGGAAAGAGGGGCTAAAGCCCTCCCCAGAGACCAAATCTAAATATTTTCCAAAATTTTTCTAAAATTATTGATTGCAGTAAAAATACACTTCTCTTTGCAAACATTTGGTGAACTAGTATTTTTGGGCTATAGGCGAGCTTTAGGCCTTAGAGCCCCCCATTCATAAAGTCCTTACTGTTCGGAATCCGTACTAATCGGAATGGACGTTTGAATGGGGAAAAAAAGGGATCGGAATAATGCATGTTGGGAATAGTTACTCAAAATCTAACTAATGTGAACGGTCACACTTAAACTACAAAGCAAAATATGGTGACACTGTAAAGATTACGCCGTTGAACAAACAGCTCAAGCGACAAAGGTTTAAATAAGTCAAATCTGACCAGTTTCTTCCAAAGAGCCGGTTTGATTTCAGTTATTTGGGTTCCTGGAACCGGTGCATTTACCGCAGGTAACAGGGGATTCAATTCTAAAGGTTTCTCTGGACTTTTTTGAGGAATTTTTATAATATTTTCAAAAAAAAGTTAGGGGGGTTGTTTCGTGAAGAGAATGCGATTTTGGAATTCATATCCAAACTCAACATATAAAATTCTAGACAAGGACTTTAAGGAGGCGTGAATTGTAGCATTAGCATCGTCTCAAATCGACACACACCTTCTCATTGGTAACCCCTGGAAATTGAGCGATGCATTCGCAAAGCTGCTGGCTAACGTGAGCTGCAATTCTTCTCATAGGAGAAGGATTTGGAACAAGATCAATCTGGAAATCTGAAGAAGAAGAATCACTCTTGCAAAGTGCTAAACAAGACGCTTATCTTTTGGAGAGTTTGGCAGAAAAGTCTTTCAAAGGATATAAGGTATGGTAACAGTACGAGCTCTTGACAAGCGCATACAACTACACCAGCTGTTCTGGATAGCGTTTTTGATAAACATATCGGGCTAAAACAGAGGACTCAAAAGGATTTTGCATAGAGACGGAGTAGATCGCGCCCATCTGTAGTCAAAAGATTTCCCTAACATAGCGAAATGCCTGGAAAATAATACCCATTGGTCGTATAGTATAATATACGGTATATTCCAGTTTTCCCATAGGAGAAAATTTGAACCAATTGTCGTTTCGCGGGCCCAATTCACATTTAGGAAGAATAAGAATTATCCATTTGCTAACTCTTGTGGAAGAATTATGCAGCAGAGTGTAAAACTTTAAACTATAGGTCGACTTTAAGGGGAAGTCGCTAATTTATAAAAATTTCAACTGATACAGAAAAGATCTTAGTAAGCGAACGTCAAAGGAAATTTAAAACTATGAAAAGGATAATTCAATCCGTGAAAATAAGCATTTTCGACTAATATTCTTTACTCGTAAAGTAGTTATTATTATTCTGTTTTTTATTCATTGTAGTACTATCCCATTTTTGAGGCTATCAAAATGTTCGAACCACTAGGAATGGAATGGAATTGTTGCTTCCCAAATAAGCTAGATATTCTGTTTTCTATGAGAACTCATTGAGTTCAGCAGTTATGAACCTGATCCCTAACTGGATAAATTCTTAGGACGATCGGCGAGTAAAATATAGCAGCTGCATAATTTCAAAAGGAGTTGTTGGCGATGAAAACATCTCCATAATTTTTCATTTATGTAAGTTTTAACTCAGTTTTAGCTGTTTCGTAGTTTAAAATGTTATCCTAACAATCACTTTAGTCGTAATTTTGTATCCAGTATCATTTTCCGTTGGTTTCCACCCCCTTTGGGGGCTTACAGACACTTCACCACTTGAACACTTTATATGGTACACATATCCCTAAGGATATTATTTCGATTGTACAGTTTATTTTGGTAAATTATCCTTCTGCTCACCTTAAAGGCCATTTTAGAATTTGTTTGTGGTTGGTTGGTTGGTTTTTTTTTTGTATTTATTTTGGTTGGAGATCACAAAACAAAATGTTAGTCAGGTAACCACGAGGTGCACGCAACGACTATACACAACTGAATAATGTGGTTGCAACGAAAATTCGTGTCTTTTATATGGTTAGGAAGAAAGTGAGCCGCCAAGCCAGCAATGCAGAGCTCTGGGCAGCGAAGTCGGCGTCGCGTTCGCCAGTGAGCGGAGTCTCTCAAATGTAAAATAGTTCAATTTCTGCCTTGAGTTGCTGACTTGATGTGGCTGATGCTGGCCATTGTTTGGGGAGCAGGACTCTACTTTTTTTTGTGTGTGTCATTAGTGACGCATTTCGTTGATTTGATGGCGTTGATAAGTTGACGTTGAGAGATAGTTTTGTGTTTTATAAATGTGATTTTCCTTCCCTCTCCCCGCTGGCGGTTGTATTCAAATACGCTCTCATTAAACGCAATTTGACCCAAATTTTTTGTCTGATGATTTTTCGTGGCTGCTGCTGGGCAACGTTAACTTTTAATGCGCTAATTTTGGGTAAATTGTAAATCGTATTGAGGCTGCAGGCAGCCACAATAAAAAATCTTTTGTAATATTTAAGTGTGTTTCTTGCCTTTGTTTAATCGCGAACAGAAGTTGGTAACTGCGAGCTCTTTCATTAGCCTGCATGTCATTTAGATTGTACTTCAAATCAAAGTTAAGTGCAACAATGTTAGCAATGCGTTGAGAAATTGACCAATTTTTTGTCTTTTCTTTTGGGGGTTTGCGTCAATTTTCAATTGAGCGATTTTTTGGAGCGCGCTCAGAGTACTTGGCTAATTAGCCATCAGAGCGTACACGTTGATGTGGTGTTGGCGAAGGTTCGATTTGTAAACAAATTTGTTACAAGAATTGGAACTGAGATAATTGAGTGTAATAGCCAGTGGCCATGAAATAAGATGGTAGATTTAAGCAAGGAGATTCAATTGCTGACATTTGGTACATACTTTTGTATCTTTGTAACAAGAGTTGGTAGAACAAAACCAATGATGCAGTGTTATTCAGCGCAATCTATATTCACATAATTAAAACAAAATAGACCCCTACACCAAGAAGCCAAGCCTAAGTTAGAGTTATTAAAATCGGAATAGAGAACGCCAAAACCAACAAGCTAAGCGAGTCTTAAAATCCGGTCCGAGAACAAAACTTCAAGCCATCTGGCTGGTTTGAATCTGAGAATATCCGCTACGCAGGAAAAATAATGTTTAATAATCTTTTCTTGTTATAGCATTAATAATATGAGCATTATATTTTTGCCCAAAGTCTTCTGCTACAAATGCCATGCACATCCGAATCGGATGGCCATAGCATAGAGCTGCCATAGAAACGATCGGTCGAAAAACTAGTTTTACTGTGAAAATCGTTCACTTACAGACCTCAAATATAAATGTTTCGAGAAATCATATAACTACAGTGACTCCTTCTTTTGATCTAGAAGACCGGAATCGAAATCCTAGCATAAAAGAAGCTGATAAGAATGCAATTGGCGAGTTAGAAACGTCCTTCGAACTAATTATGGGCCAGTATGAATGATAAAAGACCAAGTGCTGCAAGTTCTTGCTAAGATTGTTGGGAACAACGGGTACCACCTCGCACGAAACAAAAATCACAGTTTCTTGCCGGAAATTCGAGTCCTTCGTAAAGTTGTATGTATTTTTTTTTGCGACATTTTCGACCCAACAAACTTTATATATTCTTGATCAGGGAGATGAGCTGATTCGATTGTGCTTTGTCCGTCCGTCTGTCTGTCTTTTTCTACGCAAACTTGTCTCTCAACTTGTCTTCTTTAGGCTATTGAGCTTTAATTTTGCACAGAGTCTTCTATTTGTAGCACGCTACTAATACCGGATCGGATGACCGGATCTCATAAGAAGATCTAGTAAGAAAAACTTTTTCTTTTCAATGGAAAGTCTCCAAACTTTGTATTCATAGGTTTTCTATGCCTTTTTATAATTCTGCCAAGTTTGGTGAAATTCGGACAACTATGTGGAATAGCTGCCATACAAAAGATAGGTCTGAAAAACAGTCTTAGTTAGAACAAGAAAGAAAGTCGGTCAAGCCGGCCTATAACATACTCTGTACCAAGAAAATTTGTCTTTTGATCATAACTTGAAAACCGTTCATCCGATCTTCTTCATTTCTTTGGCGGATCGATAAGTTATCCTAATAACTAAATATGTCCAGAAGGAATAAGCCATCTATCTTCAAAACTGTGGGAGATATGACGTTTTTTCTAAATTGCGGCGGCGGGAGGGGGCGTGGCCAAAATTGAATATAGATATGTCCCATACATGTCAAACCTCTGTCTCTTACCATCTCTGAGATCTGTGCGTTCATACGGACAGACAGACGGACAGACTGACAGACGGACAGACGGACATGGCTATATCGACTCGGCTGTTGATGCTGATCAAGGATATTTATACTTTATGGGGTCGGAGATGCTTCCTTCTAAATGTTACATACTTTTGCACAAACTTATAATACTCTATGTACCTTCGGTACAGAGTATAAAAACATTTTTGCTCTTTATGGTAGCATCCGGGAATTTCGTATTTGTTTGTCTCACAGGCTTTAACCTCAGTCTACAAATTTTTGTCCAAATCAGATGACTATATCATATAGCTCCCATACGAACGATTGGTCGGAAAATTGGTCGTTGTGGGAAAAAGATTATTTTTGAAAATATTTAAGCGAACACTTGCAAGGGTATAAATACTTCGGCACAGACGAAGTAAGCTTAGCTTTCTTTTTATACACTTGTTAGCTTTACTGTCTCGTTCTTTGTCAATTTCGCCAGATCGGGTAGAGGTAAAGGTAACAACAGTTACCCTCTGCTTTCTTTTTGGGGATTGCTCTTGACTGTTACTTCGTTTCCCATATTAAAGGAGACATATTCTGTTATGTAGAACACATGTTCTCTTGAACATGTACCCAAATAGTACTATTCACTTATATGTTTCCGGTCAAAATGTTGAGGAGATTTTGGGATATATGTAGATCATACCCGTTTCTAAACTTTAAAGAAGTGACTTAATTTATTTCTTAAGCTGCAATTTTGTCGCTGCTAATAGGTTCGTTGGCCTGGAAAGGTGAATAAATACGGAAATATTATAAAAAAAAACGACAATAATTTATTCTTATTTAACTTGAATGAATTCGTGAATACTGTGTGAAATCTTTGAGGCTTTATGGGTTCTGAATTGAAAGAACAAATAGAAAGGAGGATATTTCATTGGTCTACTTGTGCAATTTTTATCACTCAAAAGGGGTTAAAAACCGCCAAAAATTTCACACATAATCAAAATAAATCTACTACTTGACTTAAGATTGCTTAATTTGGAGCTGGTAAAAATGACTTCCCAGGAATCAACCATTTCTAAGATGACTTAGAAAATTTCCTACCCATGTTTTTCTATTCTGTCTCATTTTGAGTTCATTGCAAACACTTTCGCGTGTTTTTCCATGACTTTACAGTTTCCAACACAGTCGCCAAATCTTGAACCTCATCTGTACATTCATTCATGCATACCGTACCCCCCCAATTGTTGCTCCAATTGCGTTTGTTTGTTTTGGCAACATCGATACCTACGCTAAAATTTGCATCATCCACTTGGCATAGCCTCAATTTGGGAAGCTCTCTTCTTGTACCTGCGGTATGGCAGGTTGATGTACTTTTAAATGCAACCACAGTTTTAATTGCTATATTATGGTCGGTCGACAACATTTGACAAACAAACAGTGCAAGACAAGGCAAACTGACAAAAAAAAAAATTAAACACATTTATCATGATGATTACCAATCCAAGTCGAATCCCGATGCGAAAAAAACAACAACTTACGAGTTAAAGAAATATGGCAAATAAAATAAATGCTTAATTATGGCCTACGATTTGGGGTCTACGTCTCTTTTGAGTCTATCGTTAAAGCGTTGGCGTTGCAGCAGGTGGAAAATACATAGTATAACGTAAGCCAACATGCCACCACACACTTGACTCAGGATTGGAGCTGCTGCTGCTGTTGTTGTTGTTGTTGTTTTTGCTGTTGCTGTTGCTGGAGTTGAAGTTTTCGTCGTCATGGCATACCAATGTATATCTTTGTTGAGCCATTTGGCAATGCGGCATAAAGCGGCATAAATTGAACGCAATGTTGATACAATTTTTATGAAGTTTTTTTCTATACCCCCTCGAAATGAGGTGATATGTGTTTTTCATGCCGCTTGCAAGGTGGGAAATATTTTAGAAATTTTATCTGGATACTTAAGGCTAGATTGCTAAAAGCGTCAAGCTGAAAATCCTTTAAGTAGTCTCCCATTTTTCTGTTCCCTTTCAACATCGAATCTGGAATCTTGTCATATAACATGTTCAGCGTTTTCTAAGATCCCAACATGGATTTGTCTCATTCTTAAACCTGAACAGGTATTACTTGTAGGGACTATCGCTGTTGAGTTTCGCCCATATAGGGCATCATTCCCGCTAACGCTGTTCAGGTCTTCTTTCTCGCTGCCATTCAACAGATGCTGCTTATAGATTAACCTGTGGATGAAAACTAAAACCAGTTACATAGTGGTGCGTTCTATAAGGTCGAAAGCTACAACTTAGACTCTGTGCTTAACAATATCAAAAAAAAATGCTTAATCAAAGATGGCCAAGAAGACAGAAATCGATCTCCAAAGAACCGGTTCGGACCGGGTTTCTTTAGGTCCCTCTAACCGGGCCATGAACCGAACCAAACCCAAACCAAATTCTTTGTATTAAAATCAGGTTCGAGTTTCCTTTATTTTAAGAACTTGTATAGCTTTATCAATATTATTTTAGAAAAAAAACTATTTAAGTTAAAGATGCGGCTTAGAAATCAAATCCTTACGCAGAATATTAAGATTAAGAAAATAAAATCAAATAGGAAAAGGAGAAAACAAACTTCGTTCATTTATGTAAATAGCTGGTAAAGCTGCCTATTGCCTATTGCCTGCCTAAAAACCAGGCCCTATTAAAACCGAATCCGGTCAGCGAAACAAACTAAACATTTTTTTATACACGAAGAGCTGCATAAATGTTTGTTTTTCTTATAACTTGAACTTCTTTGGCGGATCGATAAACAATGCTAAATACTAAATATGCTTAGAAGAAACGAACATTCTATCTTTTAAACTGTAGCAGATACGAAGTTTTTATCCAAAATATAAGGTGGGCGAGGAGGCGTGGCAAAAACTTTCAAATTAACTTGAACTGTCCGAAAGTGTGCAAAGCTTATCTTTATGTCGAACCTTTATTGCTTACCTTTGCTGAGATCTGCTTGTTCATACGGACAGAAATATTTACCTATAAATGGGTATATATATATTGGGGTTGGAGATGCGTCCTTCTGACTGCACAAACTCAATGACATTTTTGTACCTTTAGCCAAACTTCTGGCAACGAAATAAACATCATTATGGTGGGTGATCTAGAAAGCTGTAGAGATATTCGTATAAACTTCGGCTTTTGAACTTAACTAGTAGCACTTTATATGTAAATTGACAATTATAATGTTGGCTACTAGATTTAAGGAAAGGAAAATATTAGATCTACTTCGCTTTCGGTTTCAAATCTCTCAACTTTTGTCATTTTATCTAGTAGCCTAGCACATGCAATGGCAATACGAAAATCTCAATTGTTTTCTGGGACTCCCCCGTATAAGAATTAACCATTCAAGGGTATAAAAGATTCGTTACTCTAAACCATTTTTTCTTATCCTCTTTCTTTTCAATTTTATTTTTTGTATATTTAACAATTTTCTTGCAATTTTTTTGTCGTCATCGTAATCGCACACACATTTTCATTTTGTTCGGCTCATTGAAGCTCTGCTTTGCTCTGCTCTGGCCAGCAGGTGTTAATTTTCGGTTAGTTTTTAGTTTAGTTTTTATATTTCTTTCTATTTTTTTTGTGCTGCTTTTGCAAAATGTAGCTTACTTTTACCCAGCTGAGCTGAGGCCACTCAATCAATTCCCACTCACAAAAGTGAAAAGTCAAAACGCGACTTACATTTATCGTGGTAGTCAATTGTGGGTTATGCGCGCGCATGTAACAGCTGCTGCTGCTACTGCTACCGCCGCTACTGCTACAGGTAAGCAGTCCAAGCAATTACCTACTAACTCATATTTACCGTTAGACATTTAGTACATGCATTAACTCTGTTGGCTGCTGTTGTTCATTTGCGACATCGTCCGCCGAAAAACAGGCAAATATGCAGCAACTTTTGCCTCATTGTTTCATATTTATTAGAGTTTTTTTTGGTAATAGAAAAAACCAATTCCAAACCTAACGAGCAGACGACGCATGCATCTTTCCAAAGTTGCTGTGGGAATTGTAAATGGTTATCCTTTTATGCAGCTCGAGTGCTTGCGCAACAACAGCAGCAACAGCATGAGCAGCAGTAGCAGCCATTGTTACCTCATCTAATTGAAAATTACAATTTAGACTCATATAATTCCATTAACTGCAATTTATATTAATTTATTTAGAGGTACAACGCATCCAACATAATGCTTACAACTTGTTTTTGGTATAAGCCACATGCGTGTGTTCAAAAAACTAGAAATAAAAATGCATTTTGTGTAAATTGCCAAGCGCACATTGAACTTAAAAAAGCAAAAGGCTGTTAGATCAACATTTCCAATGTTGCTGGCAACATGTTGCTGGAGCAGTCAGAGTGGGTTGTCAACCAACTTGAATCGATGATGTTTAGTGTTATGGGGATAGCTTTTGCTTTTATTTTGATGGCTATTAAAATCAGGGCTGCAAACTGGTTTTTAACCGAACCCGCATAACCACCGCTTTCTTGAATGCGATGTACATTGCCAATTGCTGGTGTCGATTGCTCGCCTGCTACGTCGCATTTGTAGATCTCAACCTGGTCTGCTGTTTAATTTGATCGTTGCATTGCGATTGCGTTTGTTCCGGAATCTAAGAAGCACTTTGGGATGCAATGTGTTCAGCAAATGCTGCCGTCGATTGCTCGCCTTCTCAGACGAGGAATGCATAATATTTCTGTGATCGAAGTTGCTTTCTGGCTGCTACATTTGCACAATCTAAATATACTCTGTGTACCTTTAACAAACAATCATTTTTATCAATCAATTGCTCAACCCGTCCATTTTTCAACTACTTTTGCTGCATCCCAAGCATAATCTCACACCCCATCAACGGTAACAAACATAATTCACTTTAATTCGATTCGGTAACAAGCAATGCAACTGCCTGGAGTTGCACACGAGCTGTCATCGTCATAGTTGCTGTTGTAGTTGACATAATAAATAGCTGCTGAAAATTAATTAAATGCAAATGGCCAAATCACATAATCATATCATATGGCAGAGCTAAGGCAGATTTACTCTCGTGTCTCAGGTGTGGCAATATACGGAAAACTTTGGTTGGACCGTCTCGCTCAACAGCAATTTGCTCGGCTCCAATTGTAATGCTAAACTAATCAAAATATTTACGTTTTTGCATTTGCTCTCGTATAATTGTTAAACATTTTAATTTTTCTACGGATTTTTCACACATTTCGCCAGTTGAGGAAACTGGCGACTTCCTTGGACTTTCAGCAGCTGGCGAGTGTCTCGTGTGTCTCATTAATTAAGCGCCAATTGAAATTGAGTCGCTGACTTCCTACACTGAAAAGCGCTTGAGAGCAGGACTCAGGGGGAGGGCGGTGCATGCGGTTGGGGGCCACATTGAAGTAGGTTAAATACTTTTACCTTATTTTGAGTGTGGCAGCCTGGCTAATTGCTGTCATTTTTGGCGGCTACTCCATCGTCAGTTTTGGTTTTGTTTTTTTTTCTCATTGTTTTTCCTGCTGGGACCAGCTCGCTCTAACCGGATATTATGAAATTTTCCAGTTTTCTCCACCCGGCCTGTCTATATCAAGATTATAAAATTGTTCAATTTATGCAACCGCATTTGGACATGGAGCCAGGAGCTGGCCAAACCAGCCCCTGTTTTGGGTCTGCTCTAATCAAGTTGTCAGCTTCGACATTATTTCTGGCAAATACATTTTCCAACAAAATAACCAATTCGCAACAGCGCAGGGACAACGCCCGCTCAATGTTAAGTTGAAGTGCAGTCGCTGGTCATTTCTAGTTTCTAGTCGTCGATTGGCCCACTGTACGCATACGTAATCACCGTCAAGAAAATACTTTCACAGTCTGTCTCTCTCCCTCCCGGCTTGAGCAATCGGATTACCTCAGCAATTAGTTAATGACCAAATATGTATGCCTAAATTAGGCAGAAAGTAAGACACAAAAAATGAACGTAGAGCAATTTAATTAACATACAATAAAACACTTGAATGCATATGAAAGTTGGCAGGCAATGCAGCTGAAGTCACCGCCTTGATTCACTGAGTTGTGCACGCAAATGAAATTGGCAGGTAAACACAAAGAAAAGAGCATAGAAATATGCATATGAGGCACAGACGGGGTGGATGGATATGTGATGGGGGAATGCAAATTATTATCTAATGCTCAGATAACAATGAAGTGGCAAAACTAAGTAGAGCAAGTGTCGAAGTGTCAAGTAAAGTCTTAGTTAAGAGAATTCGGCATTAGAAAATTGTTACTTGATAAAATAACTTACCTTCCTAACTTACTTCTACTTCAATTTTGAGACTTTTTCTTTTTTCTTTGAGTGTATAATCGGAAATGCAAAGAGACCAAAAGGCTGCTTAACCGAAAAGCGAATGAACCAGTGGTATTTTATGCTTAACTAAACCTAAAACATTTAAGAAACCGGCTCGGTTCGAGTTGGCGAAAGAAACTACTAAAGAAGTGTTTCTTTCTTATGTTTTCTCATGACGAAGTAGCTGGAAATACAATTAATGCACACTGTTTTCAAGAACCTCCTTCCAAGTACTTGAGATATATTAACATTTACTCAAGGATGATCCTTTTTCATATCCTTTGGATGATCAAACGGATATTTAAGACATATCCTCCCCAAATGGATGCGGGAAATCATCCAATGTATATTTTTTATCATGTCCTTTTTTCTCTGTGTAGCTATTGGCGCTAGCTTTGCAGTAACTAGCCATGAAAAAGCTTCTCAAAATTTGCCGATAGGTAGCTATAAATTAGAAGCACATAACTTAAGAGATAGCAAGAAGATCGGCTTTGGTGTGTCAAGCCAAAAGCATTTCTCGGGTTCGAGCCCCGAAGTGAACTTCTCACGATTTCTAGAAGTTTTGCATACCTGTTCTTTTTGTATTTTTGCGATTGCCAATAGCATCGCATGTTTATATGTACCACCTCTTTATGCTCGAGTGAAGCTGCTAGACAAAAACTATTAAAAAAACACAAAAGCGTTTCCGTTCATGCATTTTGCTCTTTGAAACACGCAGATTGTGCGAGCTCTCGTCTAATAATGTTCTGTTCATCAGTTAGAGTAAGAAATGACAGTGCTCTTTGCTCAATTGAAGCGATATAACGCGATGGCGTTCTGTGGCACGCAAACAGACCCAGGTTTTGTTTTAATTTTGCCTGTCTTTGATGTGTGCAGAGCTGATCTAAAATGTTTTTTCTGTCTGCTTTGCAGGGGTCTCTGTATGTCCGTTACCCTTTCCTTAACAATCAAGTTTGCCTCGTTTGCCTGATTTCGTTCGACATGAATTGATATGTTACATCGGTTGAATCAGACGTAGCCGAAGTCATACCCACTCCTGCACCCTTAATGCAAATTCATGTATCATTATCGGGCTAAGTTTGCACCCAAAAAACAAGAAAGAAAGTCGGTCAAGCCCGACTATAACATACTCTGTACCAAGAAATTTTGTCTTTTGATCATAACTCGAAAACCGTTCATCCGATCTTCTTCATTCCTTTGGCAGATCGATAAGTTATTCTAATAACTAAATATGTCCAGAAAGAACAAGCCATCTATCTTCAAAACTGTGGGAGATATGACGTTTTTTTTAAATTGCGGGGGCGGGAGGGGGCGTGGCCAAAATTGAAAATAAACTTGATCTGCCTGCAGACATAAGAAGCATATGTCCCATACACGTCAAACCTCTATCTCTTACCATCTCTGAGATCTGTGCGTTCATACGGACAGACAGACAGACGGACAGACGGACATGGCTATATCGACTCGGCTGTTGATGCTGATCAAGAATATATATACTTTATGGGGTCGGAGATGCTTCCTTCTGGATGTTACATACTTTTGCACAAACTTATAATACTCTATGTACCTACGGTACAGAGTATAAAAATCCAATTCTATTCCGTAATCAAAAGTATGCATACTACAATATAAGTAAACCTACAATTCACTTGCAGACCAATCTCTTACATTCTCTCTCTGGTAAACTCTTATATAATGTTTTCTGAAAGTGTTTTTAAATAACCAATAACAATAAATCAACACATTTAAATGGCACTTACTTAAATGGTACAATTACCATTAAACTATTTGGTTACGGCATCTTTAGTATGCATCGTTTCACTATCGATTTTCGTATATACAATTTATACACTTTCCTTTCTTTTTGTTAATGTAAACTCTTTTCCGTTCCGCCCATATGCAGTCCCTATTTCCACTTAAAATATGTTTACCACCCATCAGCCATAAAAGTGAATGTACAGAAAAAGCAAACGTATTAACAATAAAAATCATCGCAACAAATATTAAAAAAACGTATATAAATTTTTACTTTGCTGGCAATTACACAATCTTTGGGGCCCGTGCGTGCAACAAATTAAAGTCGGAACGCAATAATGGAATAATAAATCAGCATGCATAAAATATGCAAGAAAGAGAGTAACAAAGTGCAAATCAAAATGCATTTCGCATTTCCTTCCGTTTTTTTTTTGCGCTGGCCAAACGCATTTGGAAATTTGGAGCAATTTAACACTTGTCTTGGACGTGTCTTGGCCGTGTCTCTTCCTGAAGCGGGGAAATATCCAGCTAGACATAGAGAGAGAGAGAGAGTTTAATTTAGATCATTCAACTCAGACCCACCTACAGTTTAACCTACATCAAAAAAATGCCATAAAACTTGAAAGGCGGCAAACGGCAAACAAAAACGTTTAAGATTGAGATGATATGACTGCTCCAATTTGAAGCCAGACACCCGGAAGATATTTGAAAAATTCAAAACATTAAAATAGTTGTTATTTTTACTAGTTAAGTTTGGAATTTTAATCACTGTACCTTAATGTGCACAAGGTATATTAAGTGTGGGTATATGTGTGTAACAGGCATCTGTCTTTTTATACTCTATACCAAAGGTACACCAGAGTATATAAAGATTGTTTAGAACTATGTAACAGCCAGATGGCATCATTTCCGAACCTATAAGTAATATATATTCTGGATCAGCATCAACAACCGGGGATTGGTTGACATCTAGGAGCATAAGAATGATCGCTGCAGCAGTGCAGTAGCAGAGTTGCTTTCTTCTGAGCATACACTTTCGTTGGTGCAGACTACATTACAGTCGGGCTTAATCTTTTTTCTTTAATTTAAGTTATATATTAGATATTCATGATGAGGCCAGGTCGATATAGACATAATCCTCCGTCTATCCTTCTGAAATAGGGACTGCATTTCTTAGATGTGGTAAGAGAAATCAATTAGAAATCAAGTTTCAGAAATCAGATTTTACTTACGATGCAAACGAAAACTGACAAATGTTAGGAAGAGGACAGTTTAATATTGGCAATATTAACCAAAATGTAGTTAACCTTTATTATTTTGTGCGATACCCAGAATACACCCAATTTTCAGTTGGATTAACCTTTTCAACGCAGAGGGTATGCAATTGTGGACTTTCAAATTTATTTGTTTTGTGAAAGTAAAATCCATGGGAATTGTTTTTGGATTTTACATTTTGCCTATTAACTAACTAAAAGTTCTCTTTATAATTTTGTGTGCCACATTTGATAAACATTTACTTTGCCTTCACTTGGCTGGGGTCTAATTTAAATTTGGTAAATGCTCAAGGAATTCACGACGATTTGCATCAATGATTTTCTGGTACCAGCTTGAGCTGGTCTCATTGAAACTGCCATTAACCAATGGCATGGGTGGAGGTAAAGTTGTGGTGGTCTTTTCAGCATTATCCATTGTAGACCTCTCAGTTGTTGGAATATCTTCTTCTGTTGGCAACGCGAATGGCACTATGGGAAAATCTTTGGGTATAAAATTGTGCACCGTTTGAAAGGTCAAGCCTTCATCGGTTTGTCCCTGCTTTAGAGGCACCTTGCCATTGACTACATCTAAAACGCCCGATTGAAGTACATCTTTGCTAACATCTATATGATTCAAGTCTAGGGCATGTTCTTGCTTTAGCTGTTTCTCCACATTATCGGCCACTGCATTAACGCTTAGATTTAAATGACTCTGTGGATCCCAGGTAACGGTTTGATTTGTAGGCTTTTGTTTTGGTCTATCCACCATAATGTCTGGACGTTGACTGGGCCATATGGCTTCGACGTTTTGATCACCAGCATGATAGCTTTGTGTCTGCGCCAGGTAGCCCGAATTTTCATCTGATCTATAGCGTGTGATCTCAATTAGACCATCGGGTCTTAAATAACCAAAGCTTCCCTCGATGCTGCCATTGACATAGCGACGTTCATCTCGAAATTGAATGTTTTGCGTTTGAGGATCCTCGATTTCATAGCCAAAAGCATAGGTGTTTGGGCCTGAAACAGAAAATAAATTTAGTAGATGAAAATTGAAATTGAAAATTGAATTTCCACTGCCTACCGTAGGGCTGATGCAAAAAATAATTGCTCACTTTACTTTTTGCTTTGGATTCGTCTTTGGCTGCTTTGGAGTATACCTCGCTTTCGGCTGGCAATGGATTTGCCAATGTGGCGTATACTTTTATGATCAGCAGCAGCAACTGTGGATGGATAAATAATTTAATGCATACTTCTAGGGGACAGACTAAACTCGGCTGCAGCTTTAAATGCATATTTATATAGGTAGGCAGATCCGGCTGACTCCAAATGGGGGCATATTTATATAAAGAGTAGTAATTTTTTCGTCAGCAAAGCGTTTTACATATTTAAGCAATGAAGAAAAGCATTTGTCAAATAACTAAAACTTAAACAAGGAGATGGAGACACCCTTGGCTCGTTTCTTTTGTACAAGAAGTTTACCTTAATTTACCGCACTGAAGGAAGACTATAAATCTAGGTTTTAAGTTCCTTTTCGAACAAAAATAAACAAATTTCCAGTTCGTTGAAGGTTAGATTAGATTGCGATGGCTGAGAGCTACAAGTCTCCCTCTCACTTAGGCCTCTTTGGGACCATTGCGATGCCATATGTGTTCCCTTTTGTTATACCCGTTACTCATAAAGTAAAAATGGTAAACTTAAGAAGTGCAAATGTATGTAACAGACAGAAGGAAGCATCTTCGACCCCAGCAACAACAGCCGAGTCGATTTAGCCCTGCCCGTCTGTCTTACTAACAGTTTATCCATACCCTTCAGTTCGGCTCAGACCTGAATCATAGCTGAACAGGCCCTGAAATGGAAGGGCTGGTACTGAATTCATAACATCCTTTAAATGAGTTTCAGCCATGAAGTTAACATAGACATGTTACTACTACGTCATGACCTCTGCTGATTATAGACATGATATTAGTGCTGACCTCATCTGTGAGTTTTATGGGAAGTACTAAAACATGACTGCTCAGATCTGAATAAGCCCTGAAGAATTCAGTACTAAATCGTACAACAGCAGGGTATGAACACCTAGATCTCGGCGACTAGAACAGCTAGAGCAACCAAATTTTGTATGTATTACCCGTACGCAAATCAAGTTTAATTGAAATATTTTCTCTTCTTTTTTATGTGTCAGCAGGAACGTCCCTGCAAAGGCAGTGTCTAGTTTAATACCAGAAGTATACCTGTCTCTAAAAATGGTCAACTGGTTGCACTTTGTATCCAAATCAATGTATTGAAGTCGTCCATTTTACAGAGGCATGTCTTAGTCAGCGGACAATTGTCCCAGGTAGCAGCCATTTTCAACCAGTTTAAAACCAGTCGGCATTTGTGTAGACTTATGACTGGGCGTAATATGAAATCTATACTGTAGATACTCTATTTTACATTTAATCCAGTTTGTGCCCAACTCTCCCGAATCTAGCTATTTTGCTACCAGTTAATTTCTAGTTGCACATCAACTTGATGTATTTTGTGTGTAAATATTTTGTAGCCCCAGTAGTAGCAGAAAGCAGCGCTGCTGTTTCGATGCAACAGCGAACTCTTTTTTGCTCATAACTCGACTACCGTCAACATCCGATCTTCTCCGATCCTTTGGCGGATCGATAGATAGTCCTAATTACTAAATATGTGCAGACGGAACAAACCTTCTAACTATCTATAAAGTTCTGGGTGATATGACGTTTTTTCCAAATTGGAGAACAGGAGGAGGCGTGACGAAATTTTCAAATAAACTTGATCTGCCTGCAGAAAAGATAAAAAGTGGAATTTTCAATCAAATAGAGAATATATTTCCAAGCAACTTAGATACCCATCATACATCAAAAGACGCTGGGCAAGGGTTCAAATTTGTTAAGTTTCCTTATTTAATCTTCGGGTTTGGAACACGATCAGGATCAGGTTCACAGTTAATAAACATTAGAAACTCCGAGTTTCAGACCGAATGTCTTAAGAACCAAATGTTCGAAATAGCAGCGTCACTCATATTATATTTTTGCAAATTGTTCGTTAAGAGAGAAAATAACGAATGTAACTGGATCTCATTATGAATAGATCAAATTTCATTAAACACTAACAAACTGTTGATTATTTCCACACACTTACAACAAACCAAAATAAATTCGCCAAAGTATTCATGCTGAATTCCAATTAGTTGTATACAGTCACATTTATTTGATTGATGATTCTTTCAGCCACAGCTACTTCCGCGCACTTTCGGTCGCAAAATGAAACTGAAGAAGGCGGCTGCTCATAACATTATGAAGAAGCTTCTCTCAAATTTCTAGAACCTCAATTAGAAATAGCTTGTCAGTTTGTTAAAAGTAAAAACGAAATCATAATTTGTTCATGTTAATTGCGGTGACCTTCGCCAGCCTGTAAAGACTTCTCCATCAAATGAAGTGCAATAATAACAATTTGTTCAAACTTTCTTTTAAATATGATTTTTATTTATTTTTTTTTCGTTTTTTTCTATACATTTTAATTTTGCATAATAACGCTTTTGCATTTCGTTTATGATTGTTTAAGACTCAAAAGTTTTTTGAGCGTGAGAGACATGTGAGAGTTTTGTTTTTTTGTATGTTCTTCGTTCGTTTTGCTGATGCAACAAATTGAGTACATGATGATAAGTTTTTTTTAGGTTTTCTTAGTTTTTCTTATGTATTGCATAATTAAGCTGCATAATTGTTTATAAATACACAATAATTGTGAAAAATACTAAATGCAAAAATGAAACTAGATACAAAAGTGTCAGACTGAGAGTGAGTGTGAGATAGTACAGAGAGAGAACGTGAGAGTGAGAGGGTGAGAGTTTAAGGAAAGTGAAAAGAATGAGCGCAACTGAAATTGGGATTAGAGAAGAATAGGGGAATGCACAATGACCGGCCCAGGTTCCAGTATTTATCACAATTTCACATACACACAGAAACATTTTCGAACTTGACCTCCAACCCGAAATGGCACTAATAGGCGCTGATCCAACAACAAATTGCTTAAATGTTAAGCAATGTTTAAAAGTCAGTCGCCCAGCACACCCTGTATTTGTGGTGAGTAATATACGGGCATACAAGATTTGGGTTAGCCGGCCAACTTGCCAAGGCTTTAAAGAGTCTTAAAAGATGAGAGAGTCAAAGTTAAGGACACATAAATATATTACAAAAGTTGAGCAGGTGGAAGCAGGAAAATGAATAGAGGAAAGTGTTTGAGTAGAAGAGAGAGTTTTGGATAGTTGGAGAGGAGGAAAAGCCTTTTCTTTTTGCCAAATTTCGCCAGTCTCTGTGCAAAGTATGGAAGTTCTTGTGTAAAGGAAATCCCTTTCTGAAACGTTAATAAAAAAAATTATTATTTCTCCATAATATTGGCTCTTGCTTCCTACTTCATCAGTTTACGCTTATTCAACCATCGATCAAGTCATTCCCGAATGCCAAGTCGTTTAATGATGATTTTCGTTTTTGTTCCTTCGTCCATGCCATGCCAGGATCAGCCGGTTTCTTGTCGGGTGCCCACTAAGGTGCCCGTTTCTACTAAAACTCTTAGCTACATTTTTACTTACTTACAAAAGAATTTACATGTTTGTTTGATATATTTTTTTGTGGTTTTTTTTAGTCGTTCTTGTTGTTTGTTCCTATGAAGTTTTCTTTGCTGATATGAATGAGAGCACCTTGATGACTTGGGGGCCCAATTCGAACCTTAGTAGTGATGGAGCAGGGGGGCGTGATGCAGAACGGGAGCGGCATGCACAACAGGTGCATGGGCAATGATTTTGGGGGCGGTCTTATGGACAACGGCATTGAAACCATGATGATCATCGGCAGTGTAGTCAACGGTACGCACAGAGCCATCGGGTTCGACCAGCGAGTATTGGCCTAAGGGATAAACAAAGGGGATAGAGAAAATCTAAGTAGTTTGGTGGAATAAAAAAATATTATACAAATTAAGCAATTTATGGGAATGTTATGCCATGTTTTTCAACAGCAAGTCATGTCTATCTTTAAGTGAAACGAACTGGAGCAATGACACTACTTGAAGTATGGTTTAATGGTTTAAAAAAGATTGATTAACACAAATGAGAAGGTTGTAGTTTCCAGCTTGCATGTCGGCTTTTGTTCTTGAATAGAAGAGATACGCAAAATGCGCCTTTTTTACAATTCCCAAGTCATTTTTCTAAAAATTGACGGCTTTTAGATGGGGAAGTCACACACCGACAAGAGGAAGTATTATACATTTTGAATAATCTTTGCCTGAAAGTTTCTGATTGTGTTTTGTGCACTTTGTTATGTGATGCCTCAACTTACTTAATAAATAGGCCCCAAACTAGTTTCAGGAAACACTCTTTGGTTTATATCCTTATCTTGTTAAACCAAATATTAATGTATCTTGAGATTTGTAATATAAATTTGAAAATTGCGGAATTATACTTGGAAAATATATAGAAAAAGTTACAACGATCTAACTGGTTTACTGATGAGGATGATTCAAAAGTTTTTCTATATAACATTTGTGAAGCGACTCTGAACAATTCCAATTCCAACTAGAAGGAGTATGTGTCAAAGTTTGTATGAAACAAAATTTGTTCGGTTCGATTTTTCAAAATTTTATTTTACTTGTAAATTTTTCGATGAATAGTAAACAATATTCACTGCCAAACAGTGCCTTTTTATTCTTCTTAGTCTAGAAGTTGATCTTCAACAACTTCAACAATTGATTTGATAGGATTGTTAGAAATATTTTGGAAATCGATAAGGTTTTTTAATAACCACTAAAACGTAACCATATCAGTCCAAGTTCTAAATTCAAAGGACTCGGCTTTAATGGAATAAATATGGAGATTCAACTAGAAAATTGATCGTTTCTTACTTTATGCACATTTTTTTGTAAGTTTTCAAAATTTCAAGTTCGTGTCCTAAGTCTTTCGTATTATTTTATTCAACTGAAACAATTGTACTCACCCTTCACCACATCGCCATCACGCTCCTCAGCCTGCGACTTGATATCACCAGTATGGGGATCCTTGATGCCATAGTTGAAGGAATATTTGGGATAGGCCACAGGCTCGGCATGCACGGCATGCACAGCATGCGTCAGCACCGGCGCATGATGTATCAGCGAGGGAGCATAATGTCCCAGCTCAATGGGGACAGCTTGGGCGGCAGCAAACAGCAGAGCAATGGCAACAAAGTACTGCGAGAGAGAGACAGAAGACAGAGACATCAGGATCAGCTGAACACACTAGCCGGAAGGCAGGCGTACCTTCATTTTGTATTTAAGCACAAAAACGACAACGACACACGACGACGCGTACAAGGACGAAGGATTGAACTGCTTGGGATTGGTTTTCGTTTGTTATGTTTTTGGTTTGACACTAAGACAAACTGTGGCGCTTGGGAGTGTGTGTGTGTGAGGACCGCTTAAAGCACAAAATCGTAAACTGAACTGATGTCTGCAACGATGACCAAAAGTATTTATATACGCGGCGCGGACGACGACAACAAAACCACGAATGCAGCTACAATGACGACGACGGCGACAAGCAGCAGCCGATCAAGTTGCAGCGGTGCAGTAGAGGTGAGAGCAGAGTTGGAGAGGCAGGCGAGCCACGCATGTGTTGTCAGCCTAGATCTATAGGTGCGGCATTTGTTTTGTGTCTTATATTTGTTTTGCCTTTATTTTTTCTTTTTTTCTTAGCAAAAGTTGAGAAGGCGTTGGGTGACTTAGTTTCTCTGGGTATCACTGTCGCAAATGGGTTAGCTAGGGACACATGATGGAGCAATCGAAAGTGACACTTTGCTGGCTTTTGCACAACTTCTAAAAAATATTATTACCATATCTGTGGCAGTTATAATTACCACGCCAACAACTTGTTGCCTTGCCACGCAATTTTTAGAGTGACATTTTTTCCCTCGACTTAGGCACCGATTTTTTGCCACAGAACTTTTGTGTATGTGTGTGTGTGTGGAATTTGTTGATGTTGGCAGATAATATCCACCGCTAGGCAAATCAAACGCCGCTCGTTTTTCAATCAAAACCATTTTTTTTGTCGTTGTTGTTGTCGGCATGCGGGAATTTTTTTTGGGGACATTGCGTAAACATTTTCAAAGAATTTTACGTTAAGCTGTGGAATAATTGCTGGTTTGGTTTTGTAAATATTGCAATTTTTAAAATTTTGTTATATATTTAAATAAATATTTGGCTTCTAATTTCCACACAAGAAAAAGGCTCTGGAAATACAGATTGTGTTCAGTGAGCTTGCCTGAAAATTTTGAGTCGGTTTGTTGCTCCTTATGATAATCTAATGTTTAAATGGAAGAATCGAGTCCTGCCAATTGTTCATCAGTTGGTATTGTTAAATATATTTTATCTACATTTAAGCTTGTTTTCTTAGGAAGATTGTTGCCCATTTCCTTCATTTCATTACTCTTAAGCTAACTGCCCTTAGGGTCCGATTAAATGAGATTACCCAGAATGTGAGATCCAATTAAAATGTTCCTAAAAACGGAACGTTTTGCTCAAATCAAGTGTTTGTGCGCTTTTTGCACTACAAGTGTGAAAACCCTTAATGGCCTGTTTTTGGTCCCGATTGTGTTCATCTTGAGACCAATGTTCTCGGATTTTTTCCCGCATTCTTTACTTTTATTACTCCCTTCTTCATATCTATGGTTGTTTTAAGTGCGTTTCAAGCCCAGACGTTCAGTTTTAGGGCTGTTAGCTTACTTTCGAGCCATAAAATTGCTCAAATCTAACTTTAAATTCTAGTTGGTTGGAAAGTTTTTGAGATACTTAACAAGTATTTGGCCTTGAGGGCCAACGACAAGCTTCTCTCATTCTCTTGTACTTTTAATTTGACCACAAGAGCATGGGGCCCACGGTTTTTTCTGATTTTTTTCCTTCTTTCTCCGGGAACTGTACCCGAGTGCCGATTTTCGTAGTCGCCATCTAAGCGCAGACGACAGTCGACCTCACGCGAAACCAGTGTAAGCAAGATCATGAGCAACTAAAGCTGACAAATATAGCTTAAAATAGCTAAAAGTAGAGAAAGTTGCTAAGAACAAACAAATAGTTTCCAATAGTTTAAGGCAACAAAAATACATTAAATCTGGTCTTCCATCCGCTTTGGAGTCAGATTATCCAGGTTTTGTGTCAATCCCAGCGGAACCTCGACGTTTTCAATGGAGCACAGCACTAAAAGATCCCTTCGAGAGGGCTCATTACTTAAGTCCTGGACTGTCAGCCGGTTTGAACCCAGAACTCCGACTTTTTTAAACATTGAATTCAAACTTTGAACCGAATCTTGAGCAGAACCAAGTGTGCAAAAGCAGCTGATCCTGTTCCGAACCTAAAGTTTCGCTGTGTTTTAACAAAAACTGAGCGTATCATAAGATTTTACAAACTAACCAAAAATTTTGCAAGCCCGATTGCAGTTTATTCTATACCAACGAAAGTGTATGCTCAGTATGAATTTTGGTGCTGCAGTTGAAGCTAAAAGCAGCGCTGCTGCAGCGAATATTCTTTTGCTCATAACTTGACTACCCTTCATTCGATCTTTAGTATGTTGGTTTGGCAAATATATAATTAATTTTGATTAATAAATATTTAACTATCTCTAACCATCTCTGAGATCTGTTTGTTCATACGGACAGACGGAAGGACAGGGCTAAAGCGACTCGGCTGTTGATGCTGATTAGTAGATTAGTAGGAGTACTATATGATTCCTGCTGGCTATTACTTGGGTAATTGTAATCTTATGAAAGTAATGAAAATTCTTTGTTTGGTATTCATTACCGTTTGGTTACAGGCTCAAACGGAAAATTGATTTAAATTCATAGCCCAATAATGCATAAATACTTGTTATATACTCTGGGTACTTGAAAATGTATATTATTAAAACATAATTGAAGACTTAAGCTAAATTGCTTGGCAAGTAAAAGTAATTTATTCCATTCTCAAGATCTCAAGCATAAACGTCTTAAGTTAGTTAATTTCAAATGTCCAGTAAATCAACTCCAGGCCAAAGGTGGACGGTAAATTTGACATGTTGACTTTACCAGTTGTTTTTTTTTTTTTGGGCTACGCCCACACAAACAAACTGCCAACTACAACAACAATGGCAGCCACAAAATGTTCTTGCATGACATATCAGAAAATTATGATTATATCTCATAGACGCCAAATAGGCACACAAGTGGCCATTAAGCGTTTGTTGTCCCGTGTGTGGGAAAAAAACAAACAAACCAAACAACCGCTGAAGGTGCAAAAACAACCCAAAAGTCGTACTATAAAAGATCACTTGTGCATAAAAACAGAATCGGCTTACATAAAATGACTTTAAAGGCGACACATTTACACGGCGCTGGCCAAAAAGTTTGAAACAATTGTGTGGCCAACGAAAATGCAAACATTTGCAGAGTCAGAGGCAAAACAAAAACAAGTTGGCCGCGTCACGATCGCACTTTGACAGAGATAGGACTGGGTAAGGCGTACGGGGGTGGGGGGCTAGCGAGAGGAGAGCCTCAGGAGTTTAGTTGGTTAGTTGGCCAGTGGACAAGACAACATACTTTTGTCTTTTGCAGTCGATCGAAGCAATTGCGCAATTGCCACAAAAATGAAAAAAAGAGTCTGAAAGCGACGTATGCTGATCGATGGGGGAAAAAGGAAAACTTTGCATGCGTTAATTGCACTTGTCCACGCTGCCGATATCAACCTTCAAACTAACCCAAAATTGCAATCAATATCTCTTAAGCCTAAGCTGGAGATTTATTATATGAATTTATTTTGTGTCGATAAGTAGAACAAACATTTGTTATCTTGATTTATGCCTGAAAACTGAGACAGTTTGTTTGCCAATGTTTGGACAATGGTTTTATGTGGCAATTTTTACGTGTCTGTGTGTGTGTGGGAGGGGTTGGACACTTAAACGCACTTTGCTTTGGAATGGAAGTGATACAGAATGGAGTGTGGTGGATGGGTATATTCGTTTGATGTTTGGTTTGTCAATATGAACAGTTCAGCTTGGTGTTCTTTTGGGCAAACTTAATTAAAACGTTTACATAGCTTTCGTCCCGCATCAGCCGTTCCTAGAGTTTAATCGTCAACAAATTTCGCTTTGGTCGTCAACAACAAAGCTAAAATTAGTTACAGGCAATTCCCCAGTCGATACTGAATTCCAAATTCTATGGCCCAGCAATTTAGATTTTAATGACTTGACGTTTAAAGTTTTATTGACTTGATTTATGTAGACGAAACTTTTGATTTCGTGATTGAGAGTCTTGAAGGTTTCGTTTTTTGCAAGTATCTTTGCCTAACAATGACTGTCCCCAATTGGTGGGCCATTCGAAAGTCGCATTCCCCATGCCCAGGTAATTTAAACCGATTTGACAAAATGCACAAGCAATTGCACAACTTGCTTGCTCTCTCCGGTGATAGCTTCCTCACACTGTACTCCACTTCCGCTGGCAGGAAATACAATTTGGTAATGTAAAACCTTTTTTTGTGTCTTCCATTTCCACATGAAATCGATAGCTCTGCTAATTAAAACATTTTCGCTTGACGAGATTCTTGCACGTCTCGGCCAGACGCATGCTAACCATAAGTTTGGCCCGTATGTCATTCTAAGCGGCACACCATAAATCTATTGGGGATGGCTATTAGTGGACCATAAGAGCCACCAAACCGAAATGCTGCTGCTGCTGCTGCTGCGGCCGGTTGTCAATTAAGCCAAATGCCAACGAGACTGCCAACCCAATTTTGTCGCTTGACTCAATTGTGAGATTAGCAACTAAATTTGGTCACGCTGGCTCCGTCGAGGCTCAGGCCATTTCAGCATCATTACCGCATCGCCGGCAAGAAAAACCTGCAACTGTTGTCGTTTGATCCACTTTCGATTGCCCCTCTTCCCGCTGCGTTTTTCGCACATTTAATGCGATTTTGCGCATTTGCGCGTATGAAATTAAGCGAGTGACGAAATGGAGTCACAGTTAAGTGGGGCACACACGCAAAAGCAAAATGGATATTTCAGACTTGCAACAAAGTCCATGTCGGCCGGCAATTGCCAATGGTTGATTGAATCCATTGGAAATCGAACGCACACGCTTCACTGGCCAGACTGGACCTGGACGAACGCTGACTGGTTGGCTTGTGTTACGCAAAACCATTGCATCCTACCGACGCACCCCCCACCCCACCACCCGATGGATGTTTCAATTAGTGGATTTATGTCAATTTCTTAGCCTGTTGAGCGTTTTAAGGTTTTGGATATCAGAAAGATTGCACAGATTGAGATGTTATGGCTTAGATCCTCATCGCTTGTTACAAAAGATTGCGACTTCGCTGCGATAGGACTTTCTTTCTCTTTTCTCTCGGCTATATTCAAGTGTCGGCTGTTGTACCTTAAATTTTATCATCTGAAATAGATTTTCCTGATTTTCAGGCATAGCTGTAGTGTAATGAAATCGCACTTCGCTTAGACAAAGAAAGTCGAATTGTGTTATTCCCATTCTAAGGAAAGTATTAACCATAGTAGAGAACTGACCTAGAAGGTTAAACAGAAAAATATGACAACATAGTTTTATGTCTGCTTTTATGAAGAGCTGGAGGTATGCACTAGTTCACATGACCCTAGATACAGCCCAACGATAGCGATAGCTTAATCCATACTTCCTTAGCTAGGCACCTGGTTTCGTTCCGTCTTTTTTCAGACAATAATAATTGCAAATTTTAGAATTTTAATTGGAAAATGTTATCCAAATTTGCGTTAAATTAAGTTTTGATGATGGTAGCCCTACTTGAAAGACCACTCTTAGGACGAATTGATCCTTACCGGTGCTGGATTGATAAAGCTGCGAAGTTTCACTCAGCTATCAGCCATTTCAAAACATGTTATCCAGTACATCTTCTGCAATTGTTCACAGATCTCTTAATATACTCTTCATCAGAGTACATTCCTTCCTTGAAGCAACTTTCAAGGAGTATTTCCTTTCCTCTACAGGTCGATATTCTTCATATTTTGTACGATATCAAGCGACTTTAAGTTGCTCTTATATAAGGGCTGTAAGGCTAATCAAATGTTTTCTAGAAATTATAATATTTCTTTCTTATATTCTTTGGAAATTATAATATTCTAAAACTAAAATCTTTTAAAATATTATAATGGAAGAGTTAACCAACCAACCGAAACCGCGGTTCAGTTAGCTCCAAAAACCATGTAACGAACCGAACCAGGGGTTTCAAAACTGTGTGAGCCACTGAACCGAACCATTTCATCCCTGGTAAAAGATACTATTAAAACCAAGTGTAGCTAGTAAACTAGATTAAGCAGTCTTCATTCTCTGCATGGTTATAACAATATCTCAAATAATCCAAGGTAAATTAAATACATCTGGTCATAGATATGTTACATCTGTAGGTACGATTTCTCAGTGTCTCAATTTGAGTGTCTGATGCTGTGTTTGGCGTAACCGAAGGAACAAACTTAACCGCAACTTAAGCTCCGGTCAACTTGAACCTCTAGATCAGTCGGAATGGAATTATTGATATTTTTATTGAAGGACAAGCAGCTGGCTCCAACACTTGATGGGTTTATTTTGCAGCAATTATGCAATAAATTGTTTATGGAAATCGAATTCGAATAGACACGGCAACCAATAAAAAATTTTCAATAGAGTGCAGGGAGAGGCTTCAGCGATGAACGTAATCAATTGAATTTCATCCCAACATTCAATAGCATTAAAAAAAACCATTAAAAGCATCCCAAATTTGTTGAGAGTGTATTGGTCCCACTGCAGCAGCGACAGGAATTTATTGATATTGGGAAACCAGATATGAGAAAACCAAATGACTTAACCGCTGGTCATCGAGAGCAACAAATTTGAACGTAGGTTTTCTAGCCGCCATTTTATATTAAGGCCTCTCTCTTCGTTTTCTCAACAATCGTTTAGCAAGTGTATTGGGCTGGTCCCTTAAGCTGTATTCTCACTTGTCGAGATCGCCTATGAGATGGGTGGAAAATACCACAGTTACTGGCAAATCATTTGGAAAACTTTTCTGAGGTATCAGACAAGTGAAAATATAGCTTAAGGCGTCAGCATCCGGTTTTTTTTTATTGTATTACCTATTCTAGGGACATTCAACTCTTCTTCAATCCTTCGCGGTACTGCAGAATATTTAAGCCTAGAGGATTCTCATCTTGTATTGATTTGTATAATTGTATGGCTTGCATTTCCAACAGTAACTTTTTTATGCTGGCGTTTAGTTTGGCTATAGCTCTTGGGTTATCTATTTTGGTTGTTATATTTTTGGCATATCACAAAAACTTATTAAATTATACAAAAATTTAAAATATTTACAAAACTAAACTACAAAATATTATAAATATCAGAAATTCCAGCCATCAATTTAAATGTCTACAATTTCATATTTAAAAATATATTTTTATAAGTTCGAAACAACTGGAAATCGCATTTCGAAATAAAAGAAAGGTATAACAGTATTTTTTCTCAGGATTAAACACGGCCAGTAGTTCGCATTAGTATTCCTCCTCACTGCTCTCCTGCTGTTGACTGTGAGTATTTGCATCCTCGTATCCCTCCTCGCTGCTGCCCTCATATTCCTCATGATCACCATGATCTCCGCCCCCCTCTTTTTCCTTCTCCTCCTCGCCATCTCCTTCATGGCCTTCGCCCTCATCATAGTCCTCGTGTACCTTGTACTGTCCATTGCCTTCGTGAGGTTTACCATCATCTGGTTGCTCCTCCTCCTCCTCGTCCTCTTCATCGCCATTGTCACCCACTTCATTGCCCTCATCGTGCGTTATTTGCTGATGCACATCCGCACCGCCGCCTCCTGCTCCCCCAGCTCCTCCTGCTCCTCCTTCATGACCATGCAGTGTGGTCACACCATTTGTGATAACCTCCGCTTGAAAACCATTGGCATCATCAGCTGTATACTTAACCACACGCAGAGTGCCATCAGGATCGACTACACTGCGGGATATTCCACAGATGATAGCAACGTTAATGAATGCGTTGACAAGCGCTCGCCAAATTGTTCCTCTTACCTGTACACACCGCGCACCTCGTCCCCATCCCGCGTCTCTTTGCGATTCTGCAGCACACGCGTCTTGCCATCTTCAACGCCATAGGCGAAACTATACAGTGGCCGGGCCACATAGTCTGAGCGTCCATCGTGTACCGCCACCAGATGCTCTGGCCCCGCCACTGGACCCTCAAAGCGCGAATAGGAGTAGCCAACGGCCGAGCAATTGGCAATCATTCCGAGTCCAACACCAACGATTAGCAGCAGCAGCTTCAAGTCTTTGACGCGTGCCGTTGAGTACGTAACACGGAAGCGTAAACTATTGGCCAGAGCTCCAGCTGGGTGTCTGGCTATGCGTCGCTTCTTCATTACTTTGTTGATTTATTGATGGGATTTCAATGTTTTTTGCTTTTCCGAAGAAGAAGAGAGCGAGAGGTTAGTCCTCTGAAGCAGCCGCGTTTTGAATTTGCATCAGCGGATTGTACTAAGCGTGAATTGTGGCACTTGTTGGCTATTTATACCTATAGTTGCTTATGCTGCAGGGAAATGTACCTATAGCCACAATCAATTTCCATATTTCCGCAGAAATTAAACGCTTCAATAGTCACCGCATCCATGTGGAACTTTGTGTTGACCAAACGGCTGGGCAGGCAGGCTGTGGTTAGTTTGTGTCGTTCAATGCAAAGAAAATACCAATTGCAATGACCAAAGGCTATTTTCACAATGTATGTATAATGACGTCATGGTTGCAAGCCTCATAAGCGATGCATAAGTATTTAAATTGTTTGGAAGTGGGAGGGTGGGCACCTTGCAACCAGGAATGGCTAATGGAACTGTACAGACGCCTTAAAACAAGAAATTATTTTAAGTTTTTCTTGCACAAAGTTATGAATGAGCTGCGACAACAGAACTGCAATACTATTTTGCTAGCCTTGTCACCAAATCCCAAGTCGTTAGCCTGAATAATTTTAGAAATATGGCTCTGAACCACTTTTGAACCGATTCACAAACGTGGGACTAAGCCTATATGTAAAATGTCTCTCTTCTGCACGCAGTGAAAAAAGTTACTGCTGCCCTTTACACCTGCGGAACATCTATAGGACTGAAAATATAATCTCAAAATTATTCAACAAATCACCCAGCCAGCCCACACCACCGGGGAGCCGAAGTCCCTTGTGCTTTTCACACAGACTCTAGCCGAACTTGAGAGAAATACACAGAAAAGCAAGTAAATCGTCTTCGGTGATCACCAACACAAGCGCGTATTTCTGTTCTAACCATTTGGTTTGAAGCTGATACAACAAGAGAGGTTGGGTGGCATCAGTGTGAGTTCTCTGCAAAGTATCTTCACGTTCAGTGCTGCGCGTACTTTTGAAGCGTAAGCTTTTGGCAAAAGTACGCATCACACTGATGCCGCCCCACCTGTATTGTTGCATCATGGTTTGAAGTATGTGCCACTGATGAGTAAATCATCTGTCCTGTCCTCATCTGTCCTCTCCATTTGGCCTAAAGTATGAGTCACTGATGCACGAAAAAAGGGCACCTAAATGCATACATTTTCCTCCAGCTAGCCAAGTCTCCAGCTCATTTAAGCTAGCGTAATCACTAACCCCATTGCGCTAGCAAAATTACTAGTTCAAAGTAGACTCAAAGAAAATAGTTGCCTGTTATAAATCGGTTAAATTCAAAATCTTCTAACAAAGTAGAAATCACATTGGGTACATTTTTATTTACTAGAAAGGAAAATTAAATTTCCTGTACTATCAGATGGCTGACGCTTTCGTTGATGATTGGCAATTAAAATTGCATTTGGCTGTCAATATTCAGATTATCTCACGTTTACGTGCCGGGGCCAGATGTGTATGGTTTATGGTGACCCATATTCCTGGTGATGCAGTGAGTGCAGACACACATAGAGGCTCTGCTGGAGCCGGTTGTGGCTTGCTGTAAAGTTGGTCAGTGGTGCGATTGCCGCTGGCTACCATGACATGGCAAATGGATACCGGTTCGCTATTGATTTGATTTTGCTTTGATTCGTTTAGTTACAGCATTTTGCATTTTACTTTTCTAGACTACTTTTTGCTGGTGATCTTTTTCCTTCCCTCGGCGGCAAGTTCGTTGCCCAAGTCTTTCGTTTCTTTTGCGTTGCCCAGGCAGGCGGCAGGCAGGCAGGCAGGCAAATTAGTCAAATTGTAACAATTATATAATAATCTAGTTATATATTTAACCGAGTGTCCAGGTGAGAAGTGGGCGTTGCTTGTTTGCCTTTCACTTTTGTTGTCTCTTTCGGTTTCTAAGCTGGCCAGCTGCGCTGCCAGGATATATATCAAAAGTGCACGATTATACAATTGGGTTTTGAGATGCCGAAGAATGTAGTTTTTCGCCAAGACGTCCAAACAATCGCAGTCCATTTTTTGGTTTCAATTGAGACATTATTCAATTTGTTGACAATCGCGCGAAACCAGAAAAGCGCCGCAAAAAACAACAATTAACTGCATTTCGGCGATTTTCCCAGAGCGATGTTCTAATTTTGGTTGAACTGTTGCCACAACGCTATTGTCGATCCGACCACAAGAGTTTGTGAACATTTAATGAGCACCAAAATCGTAGATTTAATTTATATCGTTTTCTGAACTTTTTGTCAGACGACAAATTTCGTAATTTTTTTTGGTTGGTTGTTGGGAAAATGCAACTGCTTTGGCTGTTGTTGCTTTTGGCCAACTATGCCGACTCAGCATGGAGTATGATACCTAGCCTGGCCGGCCCGGCTTGCATGTCAAAGGCGCATAAAACGCCGCGTAGCCTGCCAAAAGAATCAAATGACACTCGGCCTGGCTCTGGCCTGGCCTGGCCTGGACCATTTTGGTTTCACTGCTCGCTGTATGTAGCTTTAATTGGCACCTCGACACCACTCTTGGTCTTGGGCTGTGTAGGTGCACTTGATGGTGGTTCTGCATCCACATTGAATTGGTGTGCGTGCCGAAATTTATGGACTGATTTGTATTTGGTTGCTTAACTGGCAGTTTCGCACTTGGCCGGCCACAAACGGTGGCTTAGAAGTTTTAAGCCTGACAAACGGTCGTAACGGTGTCCCATTATGATGAAGTATCCATGGATATGGTCACGCAATATGCAAATGACATGGGTAACGCATGTTGAACAGAGTCTGGACATGGATTAGAGCGCTTCACTTGACCACACAGTCCCAGGGCAGGGCCGTAAATGAGTGATGCAGTTGGAACTTGCCATTTGCCGAGTTCCTCATTTCGAATTCTCCAGTTGAATAAGATTTGTGTTTATCAGAAAGAAGATTTTGCCTGCCAGTCAAATTCTCTCCATCTTAACAAATTTTTGCTGAATCAGCGAATCGCTTTAAGTGCGTTCAATAGCCAGCCAATCGTTGATCACCTCCGCAGCTTAAAAGATCGCACATGATAGAGCCACCATGGAGCCTGCTCTTACGAGACGCAGCTGCATTTTGGTGATGAAGCTTTGACCTTTCTTCTGAGGGTCTGCCAAAAAGAAATATGGCTATTATTTCGACTACTTCCAATTTATAAGCAAGGCACATTGTTGCCTGCCGTCGACTGCCTGCTTTTGGTATGAAAAATGCATATATCATTGGCCTCTGGTACTTGCTGGCAGTTTGTTTGGGCTTTAATACAGACACACACACACACACACACACACAGCACAGTAGCCAGTCGAGCTAGAGCACAAGGGGGAGTCGGCGGACCAGGGCCATCGTGGGAAAACTTGTTGTTGCCTAGCATAAGCATCGCATCGCTTAATTACCCATTACACAAATGCTAGCCCGACTTGGCTGTGGCAACAAGAATCGCATTGCGAATCTCTTTTGGTTGCCATTAACGTAATTAAGACGCAGCAAGCCTCTTGGACTTTGCCGTTGCCCAAGTCTTTCGCTTTGCCCTTTAGCGTAACAACAACAACATGAAAATGTGTCATTGCATTATGACTCCAAATGTTGCAATGCAAATGCCTGCCGCCTGGTTGAACAATCAAAGTCTATTAAAAGCAAAACTAAGCCACATGCCACCAAATCATGTTCGCTGACCAAAAGTGCCTAAAAGGAGTCGGTACCGAAACAGAGAGAGAGAGCGAGAAAGAGAGAGAGAATTTATCTTACGATAAATTGCTTGGGTACTTGTTTTTTGTTTCTATCTAGTGGATTATGTAAGGCTTCCCCAGCTGACGCCGACTTGGTCTACATATGTTACTCCCGCTCTGGATAAACTTGCTTTGATTTTCATTTCATTTGCACCGTCTGGTCAGTCCCGGCTCTTGATTGCAACAGCATGCTCGTACCTCATCTCGTATACGTAATGACAGCGAAATTGATTTGGGAATAAAAGTAGATTCAATTAATTGCTTAAGGGGTGCACTTTTGTCGGAAAACCATTCTATTGTGATTTCATATTGGTTCTCCAAGCTCATGCAGTGTAAGACTAGTGCATAGTGTTACTCTTTGTGTATTTAGGAAAGCCCTAACAAAACCTAAAGCAAAGCTAATCCACATGTAAATGCTTTGAGCGGAGGCCGAACATAAAAATTGTATGGTTATTTTACTCTTAACTTGACTATTGCTTATCCGATCTTTACTAATCCCTTGGAGGAGCGTAAAAAAACACTGATTTCTAAATATTTTTTAAAAATTCCTACTTTAGCCAACACAGGTTTAACTATTTTATTCAATGGGATTTTGTATAATGTTTTATTATTAAATCCCATTCAATTCTCTTTTAAAAAAATGTTGTCCCAACGAATTTTTTTGCCGTTTGACAAAGCAATTCGCGTATTTCTGAGTACACATCGACAATCTAGTATTTTAATTTAGTGTGCTTTAACATACATGTTGGGTTTAAACTTTAAGATAAGTCTATATAAATAAATAAGTAATCATATAATTACATTTGTTAACAATTTAATACAATTTTAGTGTTATTCTCGCTGCGGGTTGATAAGCTAAAGTGAATTATAAGGGGAAATTGTTGAAAATGTTCGATCACGTAGCCTTCTTAATAATTGCTATACACAATTCGTGTATGAATCTAGTTGTCCTGCCATAAATTATAATAAATTTTTAAGGGACTCACAGGCCGAAACTTTGTCCACTCAGCTGTAAAGTAAGCTCGGAAGAGCTTACTAAAAAACTATAATATTAACAATAAATTAATCAATGATGTATTCTCTGCTAGGTTTGCTGCTGCTGTTTGCTGAATTTTTTAGGCAGCGTTGATATGATTTTTGTCATAAATCCAGAAAATTTTGCTCAATGCTACGCAGAGTATAATTTATTTATTAAAACAAATACAATTTAAGAACTGAAACCCGAATCATATAATTTGGAACGCATCGAAACTGAAAATCGATTCGGTATTAATCCTAACAAAATTAATCTTAGAACTACACGCGTAATATATATTTGCACACCGCAACTTCGAATATCCAAATTCATTGCCCCAGATGTGCCAACAATTATCGAAGAATTTTATAGCTGCACCTCCAACCAAACAACCAGCCAATCATTTTTTCAATATGCGTAAAAGCAATTTCAAGAGCCGCCCACATCTACAGGTAGCATATCCATATAATATGCAAAAACCATCTAATCGATTTCAACGTTCAATAACTTAATTAAAAAACAAACACAAATTGAGGTTGAATTTTACATGTAAATTGACATTGTACACCAGGGTAGAAGCAGCTGTAAAGCATCAAATTATATTGCACTCTTGTTAATCCTCAATAATAGATCATTAAACATAAGCACCATGCGATAATTACGTTTTATTAAAGCCACCAGAAAGCTAATTGACATTTAAGGCAATTCATTAACGCTGACAAAACACACAAGAGTCAAAAGAGTCTCGGTCTCTGATGTGAGGGGGCAGCTGCTGCTGATATTGGGAACAGTTAGCAGTAAATACCAACAGGCCAAAAAAGTATGGCTAATTGCCTTCACTGGCTGCATGCACCAGATTTCTGGAAATGTGTTTTTTCACATGCCCGACTTTAGTTTTAGTTTTTTCTTTTTTTTTGTCAAATGCAAATTTACATATGAGCTGCGACAACGGCGCCACAATTCTCCAAATCCAATTCCCAGCCAGCAAATGAAGTTTTGGGGGCCTCGTGTTGTTAGCGGCAATTACTGTTACATGCAGACGGGCTGCATAAATCAGCTTAATTGCTATATTTAAATTCTAAATTTGGACTAAGCAAGCGACATGGTCAGCATGTACTTTTTTGTTGTGTTTGGTAATTTATGCATGAGCCAACAGGTGGCAAGTATTTGAAATTTAATTTGATTTTGATAGGCCACCAAAACAAGCGCAACATGCTAAAGTTGAGCAATTTGATTAACGATCTTTTTAATTTACGCGCCCATCAATCGATTGTCTTGACAGTTTGAAGATTTGAAGGTGTGAACTGGCTGTGGTTCCGAACGTGTTGACCGATTAGAGATGCGTGCGTGTCGTGACGACTTTGATGTGTTTGATGCGTGTTAAGCCAAATTAAAACTCACAATGCTGTAGGAAGGCATTTACCTCTGATTGCTCAGCTCTAATGACAATTGAACTGCAAAAGAAAGGCTTTCATTTAGATCTTTGTAACGGTCTTGAAATGTCAAAGATTTTAATATTTAAATGGGAAAACCCCACTTATTTTGATATTGAATTCAGAGTTGGAATTGCTTGCTATATAGCAGCATTAGCAACCAAAAAAATGCTCTGCTCCTGCTACTGCTCTGAATGTTATAGGAGCAGAGCAGTAGCATAATCATCAAATTTTATCTGGAGCACTATGCCTGCTTTGCTCCGTATGCTCCAATTTTTTTGCTATGCTCTGCTCCTATCACATTTAGAGCTATATTCCTTGCTTAAAACCACACAATGCTCAAATTATTATCAGCACAAATCAAAGTTCTAATGCTTGTTTGCCTTGCCTTAAGATGGCAGCATTGTGACACAGTTCTATGACAATAATTTAATTTTAAACTGTCAAAAGTTACACACTCACGTCAGGCTTTCATCTCTAATTCAAACATATCGATAGATTTTAAGAGGATACCTATCGATAGTGACTAGAGTGACCACTTAGTGGTACGAGCTAGAAGACGAGTTATAAAGAGTGCCGCCGCCGCCGTTCTGGATTTCAGAAGTAAACAATTTTGAATTAAAGCACGGAAATGGCAGCTGTGGCTAAAGAATCAGCTAAACTGGACTCTGCGGCCAGTTCGGAATTGAAGCAAGCTACAGAAGACATTGAAAATGCCAAAGATACGAATGTGGACATGGAAGCTGCCACCGGTGATTCGATCGTCAAAGTCGAAAGGCAACACGATTATGATAGGGAATCTGCCATGACAGTTCTTAATCCGGATGTAACAAGAACGCCGCCGAGCAGCGAGGCAGCCAAAACATATACCGCTGCTGAATCGATCGTCGTTTCCGCGGTGGAAACACAGTCCGGAATTGAAGATATCGAAATGAACGACGCCAGCCTGGAAAAGGGAAATCCAAAGACACCAGCAGAACCCCAAGCAGAGCTTAAGAAAGTCTCCAGCGAGACCTCTACCGGGGGTAAGTTGCATTGGAAATGGAACCTGCGTGTGCTCATCTCCAATTTGTATATGAAGACCGAGCTGCGTCTGCCGGGAGCTTGTGTGCCCAAGTGCCTGCACAACACCAGCCAATGTGTAAGCAAGCACCGTTGTGCCATGCTGCCGGATGCACCGAATTTTATAGTAGTGCAGGCTCTAAGGACCACATTGCATGGCCAACACTATGACACCTTCTTGGACATATTGGAGACAATGGTGCTGCAGTGTGTGTTCCCCGGCGAGGGTGTATTTGATAGACTCATTGATATGACCATGGTAAGAATTTAAGTTTATGGAGAGAACTTGATTCTAATGCAATCTTCCCACTCCAGATTCTAATAGCCAAGGATATGAGTGTCAAGGAGCTGGGCGATACCTACAACAAGCTAATACGCACATTCTTTCTGCTGGTAGATGCCTTTCCACCCTGCTGGACAGCTTTGCGTCCCTACTATATCAACTTCCTGGGCGTACAGAATCCATCTGTTCGTGAAAAACGCGCCGAGAGCTCTCCTCAGAAGCTACAATTCTATTTGGATTTGCTAGAAGAGAATTTGCCACAATGCAGCGATGAGGAGATTCGTGGACAAACCAAATTTTATGAGAAGCATACTTACAATTTCTCGGAGGAGGAAGATGCAAACATGTCCCAAGAGACGGTGTTTCTACGTCATGTCCAGGAATACGATTGGTTGAGTGGCAAACTGTGTTTGGATGATTTCAAGCGCATGTCCGCTTCAGTGCGTCTGGCGCGTCTCTGTGATGTCTTGAATATGCTATGTTGGGTACTGGAAATGGAATTTTTATCCTGGTTGGATCACAATCGCTTGCGTCAATCGGAGGCGGAAATCTTTCAGGAGGAGACAAAGCCATTTGCAGCCATGGTCTTTGGCATGACACCAACTCTTCGAATGACGGATCTGGTGCGTCAGGTGATGCGGCTGTATGGCCAGGGAGCAGCCAAAAATATGTTCTACGAGCGTATGCGCATTTTACAGGTAAGTTGAGCAGCTGTACTGAGCTCACCCAAAACTGATGGTAATATCATTTGCGTTTAGCGTTTCATCTCACTTATCATGGAGGTCAGCAACACCGCGGAGCTGGAGTATGTGGAAAATTCTGTCATCTACCCACAGCTGGGTACACAAACGCGTCGCCTTATTGCCGATTTCTTTAAGATATTCAAAACTCAGAATCCCAAGCATATTAGTACCTATCTCAAGATCATTCCACAGCTGGATCAGCCTTATGTACGCTTTGAGTTCACCAATCATTTTCTGCAATTGTTTTACTTCTCGAAAAAGTTGCCCTTTGGCCCGGAGAAAGTATGCGAGGAGTTCAAGGCCAAGCAGTGGCTGAAATATAAGCCCCAGGCTGAAATCGAAGATGACGACGATGAGCAGCTGTCGCGTGAGGACTATCTGCAGATATTGCTTAATGCTCTGAAAGACTATTGTCAATGGCTGAACCTGGAGTCATATTGGAAATATTTAAAAACCAAAGAGCCCGTACAGCCGCTACAAACCAGAACGTCGAGTCCATTGGCCACACCGGTGGGCATAGTGACGGGTGACATGGGCAAAATATTTATGCTAGATGAAATGCAAAAGGAGGTGCATACCTGGAAGCGACGCATGAACACCAAGGTGATTGTGGGTCGACCCAAAGTCAACTTGCCGGTGGCCAAAATACACTTGGCCAACATGTGTGAGCGCTATGGTGAGGATGTGCGTCAGGTGCGCTATCTGCGACTTCTGTTGCAGCGTGAAGTGTTGCCATTGGTGCAGGTGGCCGATTGGTTGAGCTATCTCAATGAGTTCCTAGGCGAAGATGGACCAACCGAGGCAACACCAAAGCCAACATCACCCAGGCCCTCCGCTGCCTCCACACCGCTTAAGGCTTGAATTTAAATGTTAGTGTTAGGAAATAAATAGAACTTAAGCTCATCTCTATGAAAATAAGAACAAACATTCAGTGAATTTGCCATTTTTCATATCATTTTTCTTTGTTTCGTTTTCCTTTGGTTTTCTTTTGCAAATATATATTTAGGCCTGTAACTAAATACACAATTACGTACACATTTACATATAAATACAGCTACTACTCATGTACATATACATTCATAAATATATATATATATAGACTATCAATAGTTAATTCTTCTTTTTATTCATGTGTATAAATTATACAATATTATCGCGTTTTGTTTTTTAAGCATGGCGCTTCTCTGTTTTGCCTACTGTTTTTTTTTCACTTTTGTCTTGTCTTTTCGTTCATTTTATGTCTAAATTCTTTGCGGGCTTTTACACGTAACTAGATATAAATTAGGCTTCTTAAATGCTAATCTCACTACGACTTCTTAGCTTTTAAAATGTATATAGAAATATATTTGTAGGCAAGGTGGAGATGATGGGAGAAAGATGTAGGAAGGCCCGGGGTTAATGCATGTTTGAATTTCTTGGTGATGACCAATGCAAAGTATATAGTGACTTGTGTGCTTTGCAAAGTCTTTCAAGTCGGTACGGAGCTCATAAATATTCAATAAATACTCACAAATGAGTTGTCCTTCGTAGCAGGTATGACATATCTGCTAGCCCCATAAATTTGGCAGAAGCTTTGATCCTAAGTTTCAATTCGCAGACCGTTTCAAAAAACGCTGAGTCCCAGCTTTTGGCTGTAATACAGAATTTGTTCTCAATTCTCAAAGATTGTTACAAAAACTTGCATTTCAAGGAAGACAGTCGAAAATGAATGATTCAGAAATGAAGTTAGCTGAGTTCTCTTACAAAACGGCTGACGAAAAACTCATATGAGCTGCTCAGAACGTAAAATAGTCTATCCGAGAAGCTCATATTAGAAAATATGTTCTGTTGATAGCCGCCTGTCTGAGCTCTCATTTGAGTTTTTTGACATTCACCCAAGGTTATTTTCAGCAAACTCGTATAAGAACTCGTCTTATGCTTAACTTATACCTTTTATTAATCGCTTTTGGCATAGTTTAAAGATCTTAACATAGTTCAAAATCAATGAAAAAGTTCTAAATTGATCAAAGTACCAATTGTGCACCCAATTCAAGGCTCAGAACGCAATGAAATGCACAACAGTACCGAAATATAAGCACCAGGACTCCTCAACACGTTCAGATAGCTAGTTAACACAAAGATTGAAATCATAAGATTTTGGCGTCCAAACAATTAAGAAACCCTCAACCTAAAGGCACTTCTAGTCACCGTACGGAAGCGTAAATCCTTAAAATTTCACTGACCAGGATTAAAATATATTTCTTACATTTTTTTGGAAATCCAATTGAATGTATCGATTAACTTTTTCCAGCAGCAACTTTGGACAACACCTTGAAGTACTTAACATACTTAACCGCGATAATTTTAATTAGTAGCAACAACAGGAACATACAACACCACAAAGGAGACGGATTGACTTTACAGCTGTTTCAGGAACCACCAAGGTCTCTCATCAGAAGTCTGGCCTGTTGACCGTCAGTCCAGCAGCCGTCTCTCCAAAGCTGTTTGGGAATTCCAAGGCAGCAAAGAGTGCGAAACAACAGCAAAGACACCGGCAAAGCAGACAGACGTCCTTGTGTGTGTGTACCCAATTGGCCTTACCAGATTAGAAGGGTGAACAAAACGAATGACTGCATAATTGCATACAAACGGGGATTTTTGGTTGTTATAAATGAGAAAAGTTTTGTTTAGTTTCGGACAACGCCGTTCCTAGCGTTTCAGCGATTTAAAGACACCCACACAAGGAATCACTTGAAAAACTTCGCATACTTTCGACCTTGCCCCCTCAGAAAAAAACATAAGTAAGCAACGTTGTAGTCCCCAAATGCTTATGCCTTGGACTGTCTATACAAAAGGTGTAAGAGCAGAATGTCAGCTGATGATAGGAGAAATCTCTTGGTACGTTTTCTATACAAACAAGTAAGCGAATATTTTCTCAGTTGCCAGTGGCAACTTCTGAACTCTCATTGCCGACCCCTGACCTATACGAAGGACTCTGGAACTTAACGAGAGGATTAACGACTACAAGTGACATACAAATGAATGGCAAGGAGAAGTCATTGCAAATTTCGCCTCAACCATAACTTTCACTCACTTGAATGGCCCTTACTCATCTTGTTCAGTTCTACAGTCTTTGGTCTATATCCTTCCGGTGAAATATCATGTGTGTGTGTGTGAAAGTGAGGGAAGTGTGTGCTTGTGGCGAATGATCCGTACATAAAAAACAGTTGGCAAGCCTTATTTAGAATATTTGCTTCGCTTTCGATTACATATAAACACTACATTTTCCATTTAGGTTTGGTTGGTTGTTTTGTTTGCTTTTTGTCATAACACTACACATTTATCAACATTTATTTAGTTTTGATGTCATTTGGATTAAGTATCGTCGCGTTGTTTCATTGCCATGGAAATTAATTCGTATACATTTTGTTCTGCGTTAGGAACTTTTAGGCATAAATAAGTCAAAGATGGTCCATAGAAATGCACGTAAATAAAAAAGATCAACCCAAAACACATATGTTTCGAAAATATATAATTTTCTCTTTTTTAAAACGGGTTTTACAATTTAAGTGAAACTCCTTTCCTCGCCTCGCTTTTTACATACAAAAATTGGAGTTGGGCTTTGTACAGAAACTATCGCATAATTAATTAATTTAAGCATTAGTTTTGTGTGTGTGTGTTTTGTTTTACTTCATTTACTAACATGTAGACGAAGGCTAACAAGTTGACCACTCTTCTGTTGTTTTCAAGAACAAAAAGCCAATTAATTAAAAATTAAAACTATTACGACTAAATCTATTAAAATTAACAAAACGCTGGCGGCTCTGGTTGGTTGCTTGGGTAACTCCTGGCCACATTCTTCTCTTAAGGCTATTAGAATTTCTGTTTTGTGTTGGTTTTAGATTACGAAATTAAATAACTAACACTAAAAACAAATTGAATTTGTATAAACCCCAGAACCTTCACAAAATGGCGGCATTTACAATTTTTCTTTTCGAAATTAAAATATGCAGTGTTCTTTTCGTTTAAACATAACGGCAACCTTGACTAAGTCAAGTCTTTTAACAATTGTTCTCACTTAAACGTTTAAATGCTAAATAAAACAATTTCTTCGTTGAAAACTAAATGAATTGAAGTTGATTGAACAAATTTAAAATTTGAAAGTGTTTGCACTTTGTGAAGAAGTTTGTATCTCTTAAACGCAATGACTTTTTGCTTAATAATTTGTTTTAGTATTTTAGCAATGTGTGTGTGTCGGTTGGTTGCTGTTTTTCTAGTTACAACTTTACAGCTAGGATTATTCTTGTGAGTAGTAAGGTTTAGTGTTGGGCTGTTCATGGACATTCTGTTGCTGGATTGTTCTTTTTCGTTCAGCTGCCATTTTGGGATTATTAAGCGAATCAACCAATATACCCTGCAGGGGTATAGCAACAAGCTGAGCACATTGAACCAAAAAGAGCAAGCAGTGCTCAGTTTCACCCAACACTAAGTAAGGATGTGGTTTAAATCTATTGCCTCGTTAGGGGTGGGGAGGAGGGAGGGGGTCTCTCTGTTCTGTTCTGTTCGTTTCTGTTTAAGATTTTTGTTGGTTTTCCATTTTTTGCTGGCGCCGGTTAGCTAACTTTTGAAGCGTTTTCCTATACATTCAATCTTGGTAAGTTCCTTTAGTCACACATTTAAACCCTTAACAACAACAACAAATGTTCGCTACAATTAAACAACTAACAACAACGGTAAGCGTACACACCAAGCATGGCTCACTGCTGCTCCTCTTCATTCTCCGACTTGAGCATGTACTCGAGGAGCAGCTCATCGACTCATCCCTCACGTTGCGACGCCGCCGATGATGATGTTGTCGTCGTCGTCGTCGCCGCTGTAACACCATTCGTGGGCGATTCCACTTTGATTACACCCAGCTGTTGCAGCTCTTCGCGTGTATGTTGTATACGTCCCACCACCACACCGCCCATGGTCACGAAATTGCCATCGGCTGTAACGGCACCCAATTGCATGGCACTGGACAGATCACCCAAAGCGGCCACATTGAAATGATGCGGCGAGCTGTTGCTCCCGATGCCATTGCCATGGTGAAGATGCTGCTGCTGCTGTTGTTGCTGCTGCTGATGCTGTGCAACTGTCGTGGTAGAGGGCAGAGTAGTTATAGTCACTCCTCGCTGATGCTCGATGTGCTGCGGCTGATGCTGCTGCTGCTGTAGGTGATGAGGCGTGGGCGGTGGCGGTTGGTGGTGCTGCTGCTGTTGATGATGATGCTGGTGATGCGCCGCCAACGCCATGCGTCCTAGTCACCCCTCCTCCTCCTCCGTTTTGATCTTGACAGGAACATAGACCTTGTCCATGACATGGATCTTTATGTGATTGTTGAGCGTGCTGGATTGCCGGAATTGTTTTTTGCATATCACGCACTCGAACGGCTTTTCACCTGCAAATGAGGCTGGGATTAGTTGAAGTCTTTATATACAAATGTAAATCTCCCTTGGGAAAAGAAATGCTTTGGTTAATCCGGTTAATTTAGTTATCGAACTTAAGGTTTAGCTAAGAAAACCTTTTATGCTCAATAGTGAACCCTTCCTTGAGGGTGCTGGCACAGCAATGTACACTTAAATCACCCAAGAAGGCCAGGATTCAGCTTCTTGAGTAAGATAAGGCCAAAACAGTCAAGGATGGGAGCTATATTACAATACTAGACGGCTCTGAACACAGCTCTGCCAAAAGCGATGTCTTCTAAAAGAAATATTATTTTTGGAGTATTCTAGTCTACAAAAAGTATGCCGCACCTTTCTTTTGTTTCATAAATGTCCTTTCCATCTATAAAACTTGATACTTTTCGTACTACAGGACCTTTAACACTTTTGCGAATCTTTAGACTTCTGCTTGTTGTCATATCACTTCTTTTCTTGCTTTCCACTTTTCTGTCTTTGATCTTAATTTGATATTTTTTTTTTTCACTTTTGATTTTAAATTTGTATTATAAAACTGAACTTTTTCGCACTTCTTTCCCAGGATTATTTTCTCATCTCCCTCTCTCTCAGTCTTTCTTTATCTCACCCGTATGGATCTTGACGTGATTTGCCAATGTGCTCAGCTGACGGAAATGCTTGGGACAATAGTTGCAGTTGTAGGGCTTCTCACCCGTATGGATCTTCAGGTGATTCGTCAGCGTTGACGATTGACGGAAGGTCTTATCACAAACGTTGCATTTGTAGGGCTTCTCGCCAGTGTGGATCTTCACATGATTGGTCAGAGTGCTCAACTGGCGAAAGCGTCGATCGCACACAGTGCAATGGAAGGGTTTCTCCGGTTCTCGACCACCATTCGCAGAGCCATTGCTGCCGCCACCGCCCGCTTCAGCGACCCCCGGATGCTCGCCATGCCCATTGGCTAAATAATGTTCGCTTGGTATTGTTGGACTATGCGTGGCCAAATGCGTTAGATGAGACGGAGGTGGCGGAGGTGGTTGTTGCTGCTCGGCGGCCGCTGCCTGCGCTGCGGCTGCCTGGGCTGCGGCCATGGCTGCCGCTTGGGCGGCACTGTGAGCCTCGGCTGAAATGCCAGCTAGATGCATATTGAAGGGTAAGGCGATTTCTGGAGGCGTTGCTGCTGCTGAGGGTGGTCCAGGCGGCTGTTGTTGCTGCTGCTGTTGCGGCTGGTGATGATGCTGCTGCTGCTGCTGCGGGTGCTGGTGGGGATGCGTGGCCTGGGTAACTATATCATTGTTGTTATTGTTAGCAATCGTAGTCTGCGGCTGTGAGGTCACAATGACAATGTCGCAACTGCTGCTCATGGCCGCGGCCGCTGCATGGGCATGTGGCAGATTCTTGATATGCATCATAAAAGCTGATTTGCACGCTAGGGACTTGGCTTCAGGATTCAGATCTGTCTAAAAACAACACGATCACCGATCCAACACAAAGCTGGTAAATTAAACTGAAGATCGTTGTCGATGCTCACATATGCCACGACATGGTCATCTTGTTGTGCCTGGAGAGATGGAGAGAGAGAAAGAGAGTTGGGTGAGATAAGCGGCTTCATCAGATGATTTTGTTATGCAAAATGTGAGGAATTCCCCAAACAAAAAAGAGCTGCGAAATTATAAATCTTAATTATTCAATGGATGACACAGTTCCCGCCTTGCCCCTTACCCCTCTTCCCTTTCGAATGTTCTGCATAAATTATAAACAAAATAAGACACTCGATTATGCATTTTTAAACAAAAAACGCGCGCCCAAATGCATGTAATTTTCAGAGCTCTGGTTTTTACGTCCATGGGACAGGTTCCATGTTCCCGTACCCCCCGAGGTAGCCGAAAACGCACACATGGTTAACAATCACACACACACACACACTTGGTATTTTGACAGCGTGTTACTTTCTCGCGAATTACATGTGTTTTCCCAAATCAAAATACCACCAAATCTCTAGGGAAAGTTGCCCAAATCGGATTCTGGGCAGGATTGCTAATTTCTTTAGTGCTTCCCTTGTTTTGGAGGCTGTTTTTCCACCTTAGTTTTGGTCGTTCGATCTTGTTCGCGCTTCTCACCTTGTTGCCCTGCCCGTAACACGTTGCCTGCCCTCCCTACCGCGCTTAGAGGCCCACCAGCCACAACCACTTTCAGTCGTCACACACGCACACACACACACACCCATCTTCGCTGATGTGTGTGAAAAGCTCTTTTGAGGTTAGGAGTCGCTTTTACTTGAAGCTCGCTGCTTTACTTCCCCCCTTTGAATTGTTTTTTACACATTTTCCAAACACTTGCAGCATTTGTTGTGACATTTTATATCTGCAGCTTGCACTGTTTTTTCCCCCCACACTCACACTCGCACACACATTGCGTATACATCCTGTGTATTGACCTACCTTTCCATTTTTGCGTGGGGCCTCCTTTCAGTTTACATCATTTTCCTACCCCCGATTGAGTTGTGTGCGGCCAACAAATGGTCGCAGGTGGAGACCGTTAGGTTGCTTAAAACTGGACTTTAAAGCTTTCCATTTATTTATTTAAAATTTTTAGAAAAATAGTACAGTATGTTTCAGTGTGACCGCAGTGTGTGAATACAAAAATACTGATTCGTAGCAGAGTGACCTTGTTAGTGGTAATTTGAAATCAGTGGGGCCATGATCCAACAAAGAAGGTAAGGCGCTCAATTTTATTTACCGACTGAGATTTGGCGCGACGAACCTCAAGCTTTAAGAATACGCGAAACACTGAACGTTTCAAGTACTCTGCTGAGAGCGCACACTGCAAGCACCCTACCTGTATTGTTGTATCATGAGTGCGGCTAATGTTAGTGGTACCATTGGCCGGTTGTGTTGAAATACTAAACTATTAGTATTTTCGATAGTGGCGCTGGCTGTCATAGGCTTAAGTTGTCGCGGCATCCAGACCATAAACAAACTAATCAAAGTTTGCCTTTCCTTTTGTTCCTTTGTGCTTATATTTTTTGAAAGCTAGCGACATCTTTGTCTTATTTTAAATTTCCCGCAATATTCATGGCCAGTCGATATTTTCGTGCCCTCTTCATGGAACTATCGATAAGAAATCTGACTATTGGTAAGTTATCGTAGAACAGCTGATGACGCCGGTGCAGCATTTCATCTGCTTTACTTGTTTCTCTCTGAATTTAGCTTTTATTTTCAATAATTAAGTTTAAATTGTACATTAAAATCAAATGCAATTGCGGTTGACTTGTGCGTATTTTATAAAATTGTGCAAACGCGCGACGACTGCTGATCACCTGCAGGCTGTCCACCACTGTTGTGCAGACTCAGCTCGCTGTTGACTTTGTTTTTGTTGTAGTGCGGCGGTGGCGGAGCCGGCGTCTCATCTGCAATAGGAAAACGTTTACAGGTGAGCAAGGACTTGTTATTTTACTCACCCTCAATCCGGACGGCCTTTTCATTGCGACACGAGAGTCGCATGCCATCAAACATTTGCTGCACAAAACCCTTGGCCTCCTTGTCCTTTTGCTCGGTCACTGCCTGGACACGGGAGTGGGTACCCAGCTGCATGGCTCTCAAATCCTCCTGCATGGCCTTCTTGCTACGCTCTACTACAGCATCGAGTGGATCTTCGTCGGTTATATTGCTGGGCTCGAAAGGATTGTTGCTTTCAAAGGGATTGCCGTTGCCGGCTGAGTTATGATTCGAGTTGACGGAGGCCGTGGTGCGTTCATCCTCTTCGCCTGAGCCCATAGTAGTGGTAGTCTTGGGTGCACCCTCATCCTCACCCTCGTCCCGCCCTGGCGTAGAGACTGGCGTTGTCTGCGGATCTGCCTCTTTAGCGGCCTTGATTTGAAATAGCGATGATATATTTTCTTTGGCTCCCACCATTTCACTGGAAATCTTATGGGTAACCGAGTCCATGGCCTTGCCCATGGTATCTTTGGTGTCGGCTGCTGCCTTGCCCACTTCAGTGGAAATCTTATGGGTCATTGAGTCCATGGCTCTGCCCATGGAATCTTTGGTATCAGAAGCCGCTTTGACTGCATTGCTGCCGGCCTTCTCCATGGCGTGCAGGGCACCCTTGCCAGCCGCTCCCACCGCATCCACTGCTCCGCGAGCTCCAGTGGCCATGCGTTCACCCGCGGCCTCCATGGCATCTTTTGCTCCATTAGCTGCCTTTTTGACAGCTGTTTGAATGGACTCGCGTGTTGAGTCGACGGCATCGTTTGCCTCTTCGGCGGTTTCAATGACTTTTTCTTGCAGCGTTTGCTCCGCATCGGATTCTAGCTCTTCCAGGGAACTTTCCAATGGTGTGTCTGGCATTTGCTCCTCCACATTGGCCGTCACATCCACACCATTGTTAATGAAACGTATTTCATTCACCATCTTGTTACTGTCCTGGGAATCCTTTTTAGTGGTTATCTCCACGGCCAGTTGCTCATCTTCTTCGGAAGGCGGTGTAGGTGTAGATATGTGAATAGTGGCAGCGGGATTCTCTTCCACTGTCTCCAGACTATCGCCCAGCTCGGGTGAGGTTCTCTCCAGCTGGTCATGATCCATGGCTGCCTCATAGGAGAAATTTCTAATGGGCGTCTTTTTGACAGTTTGCGGTGTGCTGCCATTGCTGCTGTCTGGATAGGGTGTACGTGGACGAAGTTGCTTCTCTTGACTGTCAAAATTTGTGGTTGCCTCTTCGAAGTGAATTGCTCCCGAGGATTTGTGCGACTTAAGGGAATTTGTATTTGATTTTGGGGGTGAAGGTGAGTGAGACGGAGGCGTGGGCAGCTTATCCAGTGAGTCCTTGGCTTTTATGGGGGATTCCAGGGGGGCAGAGGGCTCTGGCGGCAGGACTTCTTCTTCTTTAGCAGCTTCACTTAATTCCTTGGATTCCTTTGCTACGCTACTAGGGCTTGTGGGCTGCTGGGGTTCTGCATCTGCCTGGTCGCTTGCAGCTTCTTTTTCCATTAGATTCCCATTGATTTCCTTTTCTTCTGTGGCCTCTTTATCTTCCACCTCCTTCGTTTCACTTTTACTCTGCTGCTGCTCCTTGTCCTTTTCGTTTTCATCTGCTAGATGCTTCACTGCCTCTAAGGCCGCCGCGGTGCCCACTCCAGCTGCCATAGCGGCTGACTCCTCCATCACTGGCTGCTGCTTGGTCAGACTTCTGCCGCTGCTTCCCCTGCTCTTTGCCTGCTCTCCATTACCATTCACCTCTGGCGGCTGCAGCACAAAACTACGACTCGTATGACGATGTGCTTCCCCAGCCTCACCCGTTGCTGATAGCATTGAAGATCTGGGTATACCCTGTACCAATATATGATGATCCCCCACAGCCATGTCCAGCAAACGTAGATTCTTAAACTTGGATATCTCACGAAAGGTCTTCAAATGATGTCCACTCTCCGAGAAGGTTGTAAAGAATTTATTCGCTTTGCTCAGCACCGCATAGAAGGAGAAACCCTTGAGTAGCTTCCAAATGGGACCGTTCTCCTCGCTATCATAGTCATAGAAACGCTGAAAGACCAAACTTTTGTTCCGCACGGACTCAAAACTACGATAGATGTTGCCCACATTGGTCACTATGAAAATTTCGCTAGCCTTGGAGATGTGCATGAAAATGATCTGCTCCGTTTGGGAGAGATTCTTTTGCAGCTCCGTGAATCGGGGAAAAACAAACTCATTGAGGCGGCCAGTTAGAAACAGATTCCCAGTGGCTGTCAGCACCAGAGTGGACTCCGGTCCACAGGCAAATTGCTGGACTATGGCATCCAGCTTTATCTCCACCGGATGCCCATCATAGTCTTGCTCCAGTTCGCCCAGTTGCTGTTGGGCATTCGAACCGCAGCCAATTAAGCGACCAGTAGCTAACAGCAAACCAAAAGGATTATTGGGTACCTCCAGAATTCTGTATACTTACAGGTTAGAACCGCAAAATGCTCACTACCCGCCTGCACGGCCATAAAGTTGTCCGTCTCCTCGTTCTTTGATAAATAATCATCGAATTCCTCTAAACGAAACGGTTTTCGAATGATGGTACATTCCTCTTGCTCCACTTGTGCCAAGATGAAATGCTGAGCCACGTGCGTTTCCAGGGGGAAAATGTTGCGACCAGTGAAAAAGATTTCATTGGAATCTGCCGGGGGAAAATGATGTAATTAAAATTGTCAGCTTAAAACTAGCGGAAGGCAACATTTTCCAATCTTGATTGCGAATTGAAAATGCAAAGAACGTTGCCTTTCTTTAACACAAATTCGATGTTGCATTAAGTAGCCTTTTGATTGTGATCGGTTGTGTCTTAGAAATCTCTAGAGATTTTCGTATAAACGGCTTCATTTCGATCTAAAACTGCTTTGCCTTTGTATGTAAAGTGTTTCTATGAAGCTATGCTACTAGATTAGGAGATAAAAGAGATTCGAAACCGACTGTGCATAATAATGTGTCCTCTATAATCTTGTAGCCGGCATTGTTGCCGTCACTTTACACATAAAGTTCTTCTAGTTTACGACAACTGTGAGGTATTCTTGCGACAAATGTGTAAATGCCAACAACTTTTGATGAGATATGTCGAAGGCGGGGTCCAATGCCAAGTTCTTGTACTTACGCGTTAACATCACGGACCAATTGTTGCCAAAAGCTGCATCGCAAATCTTTAGTCCCAATGTTTTCAAGGACTTTACACAGGTGGGCTTAGTGACTATATCGTTGCTGCTGTTGTTGTTGTTCTTGGCGCTGTGAGTGCCACCGCCATGCCCACCAATACCCAACTGGCCATAGTGGTTCTCGCCCCAAACAAATAGACGTCCAGATTCTGTAATTGATAAGAGCGTTTTGACATTAACCTCGGCTGTTAGCTGTTGCTGCTACTCCGGCGCGGCCGAATTGCTTTGTTTTGTTTTATTTTGTTTGGTCGTGTGTGGGTGCGAGCGTGTAGCCCCTCCCCCCACCCCCTTTCTTGACTGTTATTGATTGGGCGAGCCAATCCCTCAACTTCACAACTGAGTTTCCTTACTTTACGTTTCAATTACGAACTAACTTCGTGAGTTTGTTCCATATTTTAGTTCTTTTCACCGTCGCTGACCTCATTAGGATTGGCTACCGAAAAGCCGTTTTGTGATTTGAGGTTTAAATGGGTTTTTTTAAGCTTATGTAATGTGGGTCAGGCGTATAAACAACATGCTTAGGGCACATTAGGTGGCTCATCTCACATTCCGGGGAACCTTTTGTAATTGAATTGCTGGGGGATGCCGGCCGAGTTACTATGTATATAATTTGGTAATTCGGGTAGCCATTCAACTCAGACTGGGTTAACATGAAAGTGAAAGTTCTTGTATGATTATTATTTAAAAAGAAAATTGCAGACAACATGCAATGCGGGCAACAACACAACCTCCGCCACAACCACCCAAAGACAACCACAACGACCCGGCCAATTGACTTCGACTTGACCACTTTGAAATATGCACACGGGGGCACCAGTCTGAGTGGTGGGTGAAACGAACAGGAAAACACAGGATTGGGGTCAGCACTTTACCGCATATAACAGCACTCTGATGTGGACCGGATATCAAACGTTTAACCGGATCATTTTTGATGTAGAAATAGCTTTGGGTATTCTCAGCCAGATGGGATTTCCCCAGTGTAAAGATGGCACCACTGCTGGGTATATCCATGTTGGTGACAGATTAATTTTTATAATTTTTTTTTATTTAAATATTCTATATCGATTTTAATATTAAGCCTTGCATAGTTTGCCGGCTGCATTGACTGCCATTTCAACTTGCGTGAGGCTTGAGTAAATGGAACAACTGTTCTGTCCGGCCGGCACTTGTGGTCAGTTGAACGTTTAAGCGCGTACTGGTCAGTCCCGAGGTCTAGCCTAGCAGCTAGCCACGGTTCTAGCCATCAGCACTCACTCACTCACTCACACAGCCAGCCGATAACCTCCCCCAATAAGTATGCTATGAAAAAAGGCTTTTGCTGCTTGCCTGGTAAAGTGAGTCACCCTACCATTCCGGCAATCGTTTCAAGTTAAGTTAAGTTATTCAATGCGCCAGAAAAGAGAGTGAGAATCGGGTAACTAAACTCACTCCATCCACTATTTATGCCATTTCTGACTAATGTGTGTGTGTGTGAGCGCGTTAAAAATAACATTAAAGTATGTGACTAGGACGTTTTCTCCTCCCCTGACCTGTTGACATTTGCATAATGAGAGTTTCGCCAAATTCGCCACATTTGCAAATTTCCGTTCCATTGCTTAACCCAAAAAAGAAAGAATTGGCTGCCCTTTTCTTGGCTGGGCCTGGGCCTTAAGCCGCCTTAAATGTAGCCCACATTTGCCCACTTTCGCAGACAATTTGTGTCCAATTAATTGATTTCTTGTGGCATGTCAAGAAAACGACCATTTGATTCTTTCTTATGCAGTGCGTTGCAGTTGTCGGAATGTGAAATGCGAAAGGTGTCCGTGAAAGAATACAAAAAGTAGAATAATTGCAAACTGAATGTCATTGCAAATGTTTATTGTGGTAGAAAGTGCGGTAGATAAATGATAATGATAGTGCCGCCCCAGGGGTCGGACATATTTTTTGAATTAATGATGAAGGTAATTCAGGGCTATGTTTAGTATTATCAACAAATTCCTTGCAGTCGCCCGTTGTGTGGCGACCTTTCCTTAACAATTTGGCAGACATCTCTGAAAAGAATGTTTCTTTTTCTTTGCTCAGAGAATAAAAAGAATATTACGAAATATACATTAAATGATATCCTGCATTCGTTAGGAATAGATATGTCTCAAATATCCTTTTAATCATAAAACTAAGCTGAAAACCATCCAAACGATTTGATAAATGATCATCTTTTGGATTATTAAAAACACATCCAGTCCAAATGGTTCTTTTTTGGACCTTTTATTTTTTCTGTGGGCCTTCAGGCCAGGCTACTTGGTATAACAAGATCTACTTTTTATACTCTGTACCGAAGGTACATAGAGTATTATAAGTTTGTGCAAAAGTATGTAACATCCAGAAGGAAGCATCTCCGACCCCATAAAGTATATATATTCTTGATCAGCATCAACAGCCGAGTCGATATAGCCATGTCCGTCTGTCTGTCCGTATGAACGCACAGATCTCAGAGATGGTAAGAGATAGAGGTTTGACATTTATGGGACATATGCTTCTTATGTCTGCAGGCAGATCAAGTTTATTTTCAATTTTGGCCACGCCCCCTCCCGCCCCCGCAATTTAGAAAAAACGTCATATCTCCCACAGTTTTGAAGATAGATGGCTTTTTCCTTCTGGACATATTTAGTTATTAGGATAACTTATCGATCCGCCAAAGGAATGAAGAAGATCGGATGAACGGTTTTCGAGTTATGATCAACAGACAAATTTTCTTGGTACAGAGTATGTTATAGTCGGGCTTGACCGACTTTCTTTCTTGTTTTCGTATAGAAAAATTGAAAAATAATTAGAATCATCAGCGAAAAATCGAAAGCGAAACTGTCGTTTAGCCTTGTTCTCAGTTCCACTTCCGCAAAAGTGTTGTGATTGAGGAACCAAATCTAGTTCACCAGGTAAGGGCACTATAGTTGAGTGCCTCGACTTCCAAATACCCTGTTCCCTTGATTTCATGTGTTTTCACAGCCAACGATGGTAACATTTTGCTTTTCTAGATTTTCAATTCGTATTCAGCGACCCCGAAAACCCCCGAATACAAAAATTCAGCCAAATCAAATACGTTTTTCGACTTTTAGCAAGCTGAAGACCACTGTGAGATGCTGTTCCCGCTTTATGAAGCAAAATGGTTTCGTGTACAACTTTGGTGTGTTGAACTGATCAAAATGGATAGATGTTTTTACAGTTAAAGCTGATCAAGAGCATATATAGGTATACTTAATTGGGTCGGAAGTGTTTCCTTTTCCCTGTTACATTAATTTGCACCCCTCTTTCCGGTTTTTAATGGGAACATGGTATAGAAATCGATTTAAAATCACAACATTTTAGTGAAAGTGAAATGGAGAACAATATCCGTTTCATCTGATGGTCCTGAGCTGCTTCTAAACCAAAGGAATGATGTTTTGCACTTGGTGAAACTGTAGAGTAAGAACTTATTTTGTGCCTGGGTGTGGTGCAGCGGGTAGTGTGTGTGTCCCAGAAACCAGATCTCTAAACGGAAGTTGAAACTTTTAACCAAAGCATTTAGAGATTGTTTCAGTTAAAAGTCAAAATATAGCACTTACCATACCAAAGCAAAAGTGTGCGAAAACGACTGATTAGACAAGGACGTGTGTGTTGTTGTAGCTTTCTCATATTTCATCTTGATTTAACAAAGTGTTGCAAGTTTTTCATTTGTTTAATGTTTTTTTCTTTTCTTTTATACTTATTATCCTTTACTCATACTCTCTCTTATTTCCCCAGGGACTTGATTACACTTTACCTCAACTACAGTCTAGCAGCTACTTACCATATGTACACTCGAATGTCTATGTAATTTATGAATCCTCTAACAAAGTTGTTTGCCCCGTCAACTGCAATTGCTCCTGCCCGATGGCCTCCTGCGGGGGGAATGGTATTCTGTTGCATGCCATTTTTTGTGTGCTGTTGTTGTATGTATGTCGACCGAATGCCGGCCAATGTGCCAGTTTACCTGCTGACTGGGCAAAAAGCAAAAGGCAAATCTTGTGCGTTTTCATTTTGGGTTCATGCAAATGTGGCCCAGCACCAACACAACTTGGACTGAACGTTGAAACTCCCCCTTTTGGGTATGTAGTTGAGAGTTTTGCTTGGCCTTTTCCTGCCTATTTTTGCCATAACCTCATATTAAACAAAAAACATCGAGAAAATGCACAACTAAATGTGTAACAATTAGCCAAGTACATTGAACTCCGCGCTAAAGTGTCTTCGCTGACGCAAACGTGGAAACCTCAACTCAGCGATGAGAACTCGCTCAGGTGCCGATAGCCCCAAAACCAAAATATGTCCAATAGATTGACGAATCTATTCAAGTGGAAGGTTGATTGAACTTTCTGAAGAATCGATTAAAGAGGAGGCTCCTCAACTACACAGACCGAAATAAAACCCGAACTGGTTTGGCCTGACCTTCAGTGGCTGTGTGTTGGTCTTTTCTTGGAATGGCGTGTGGCTTCCATTTCATTTTATTACCTGACCCAAAGCTTGACCCAAACACACACAGCACACACACACTGAAATGGCAATCATTGTGTAAATTGTTTACCCAGTCAAAGCAAAAGGTGCGCAAAAAAAGAAGCAGAAAAGAAAACTTGTTATTTTCCTGTGGGCTTCTTGGAATGCTCTCTATTCAATGTCAAGCAGCATGAGCACGTTCCTGCAATTTAGTGCTGTTGTTGTGTTATTTCACGTGGCCTCCACCCGCCCGCACGCACCCAAACACACACAGGAAATTCAAACAAAAAATATGAAATTAGCAGAGAATTAGCCGATTGTCAAGCCCCACACCAAGCCACAGTGGTTGGAATAAAAGGAAACAAGCTGTACCAAATATGAAGTTGAGTTTAGATGTGGCTGTTTCTCGGCAAATTCCTACCCTACCTCGATTTTGGGTCGCAATACTGGAAAATTGCGATTTATTCTTAGACTTTTTTCCATAACTTTCCTCTCTCCGACCACTGTGCGGAGTCACTGCAGTGGAAACTAAAATGTAGTCTACTTTTCGACTTGCTTTAATTACAGTCCACACAAAATGAGTGACGAAAGCGAAAGCAAAGCACCAGAGGAGAAAACGTCAGAGCCGGAGGAGCAGAAAAAAGACCCCGAAGAACAACCACAAACGGAAACCAATACGGAAAATGTCCAAACTCAATCTCAGCAGGACTTTGCCGCCTATGAGGAGCACATGAGCTATGCAGCCGATGGTGAGGCCATTTACACCGATCCCAGTACTAAACAAAAGTACAAATGGTGTAAAATCCAAAACAATTGGCAGCCGTTGAGTGCCGAGGAAGCGGCCAAAGCCGGAGATCTGTATGAGAATGAGCACTACAAATGGTGCACAAAGACCAAACAATGGTTACCCAAAAAGCAAACCCAAGAAACAGAAACCGAAACCGAACATTATAAATGGAATGCGGAGCAACAAAAATGGTTACCCAAACAGCAGCAAAGCAGCACGCTACCCAACCAGGATGTGGTCTATGGCGTGGATGAGGAAGGTGAACGCACCTATACGGATAAAGATGGGGCCGTTTTCTTTTGGGATGCCACAAAGGGAGCTTGGTTTCCCAAAATTGATGATGATTTCATGGCACGCTATCAAATGAACTATGGTTTCATTGATAACACCACGGCGGGTGAGCAGGAGAAGGCGGCCAAAGAGGCGGCGGAGGTGAAACGCAAGCAGGAGGAACTGAAACGCATGACGGCCGAGGCTGAGGCGGCAATGGACAAGGATGCAGCAGAGATAGCAGCCTCATCATCAGCTGGACCAGGCAAGCGCAAAGCTCCAGAGCCGCCGAGTAAGTTGATTATCACACTTTTGGTGTTCTTCCAATTCAAGTTGTCTCCTCCTCACAGAATGGTTTGAAATGGATCCCTCGCAGAATACCAAGGTGTATGTTTCCAATTTGCCTTTGGATATTACACTGGATGAGTTTGCCGAGTTAATGGGCAAATGTGGCATGGTTATGAAAGATCCACAGACACAGAAATACAAATTGAAGTTATACACCGAAGCGGATGGACAAATTAAGGGCGATGGACTGTGTGATTATATCAAGGTAAGTGGAAGAAAACTACAACAAGAAGTAGGTAATACATACCCGATATTTTTACAAAAATAAGAGCAATCCGGCTGGAATTATAATTAAGCATCAAGAAACTTGTAAATTACCTTGGGGTAGCCGATAGACTGTGTCTGGGCCACACAAAAGGTGACCGTTTTGTTCTAAACTTGTTTCCCGAAACTATCTCAGCTTGGAAAACAAGAAACAGTGAAGTTTTTCGGTAAAAAGTTGGCTCTGAAAACGAAAGCTGCTTAATTATGTGGTGAACCAAGCAAGAACATTCGGTCTAACGCTGAAGTACTGGATGAGTCATCTTAGTTGCTTACTAGAATCGCTTAAAGATCAAATGAGACCAGTTCCTTTTTAAATAATGGTCCAAGGAAAAGCAAGTCCAATTGAAATCCACCACCAACATCGCAAGAGGAATATATTAGAATAGACCAGCAATTCGATATGAATAATAAGCGAGGAGATTTAAGAGAATCTCCTGCTTTTATAGGATGTCTCAAGCCACAACGCATTGTCTATTGCCTTAAGAAGCTTTTCATAATGCTCTTGGAAAAACCAATCAAATTCTAAGATGAGCTGTCCCCGCAAAAACCCCTTTCATCTTCTCTTATGATTCGTTACAAAATAGTTAGAAAATCGTGTCGATTTTGGGTAATGAATCACAGATACTGATACACACTGTGATGGCTAAGATGGTTGCCTACTATATTATGAAATACGTTAAGCTTCTCGGCAATATCTTGCATTATATGAATACAAATTTTTCTTAAGTTGCTTGTGACCTGGACTCTGCCCCAAGTACTGCTTCACTTCAGCTCGTTGTGCTGATCAAAAAAGTATATACTTTATGTGGTCGGAGATGCTTCCTTCTGTGCGTTACAAACATCCGGACAAATTTATAATACCCTCTGCAAGGGTATAATAAGTAAGAACTAAGAAATATTTAAGTAGCTGAGAGTCAGTAGTTATTTTGGAGCTGAGCTATATAAATCAAAGTTTAAAGTAAATTTATCAATATTTTAGACACAAAGAGCCGATTTCTCATCTTCTAAATAGCTGCTTTGTGTGAAATAAGCTTAGATTTTGCTCTGTTATTTGTAGGATTATGTGACAGATGGCTCTACATAGCTGCCATGTGTCGCATAAACTTAGATTTAGCTTTGTTATTTATAGGTTTATGTGACCGATAGCTCTGTAGTTGATTAGAAATGGGCACCAAATGTCTAAATAAAATACTGGGTAATACTGCAGCTAATTAAGTTTAACAGTTTGACCGGGGCATACATGAATCAGTCAGCGCCTACCAAGGCGCTTTGTTTCAAAGATTGAGGAAAGAAAGTAGCATAGATTGTTTATAGATAATTCCGTTTCAGTACTCACCTTATCATCTCAAAATGGATCTCTAGACTTTCGTTCAGTGTTTTGTTTAAAACTTTATTTTGCTTTTCGTTCAACTAAATGTAATCTTCTTGTTGTAATGTTATGCAGTAAATATTATATTAATATGTTGTCAATATCATTGGACGCATTCAGCTAAGTAGTTTGATCCCTGATTAATGATTTCATCTTGTGTAATCCAAATTGATACTTATAGAGCAGATCAGTGATCAAATGTCTCTAATGAAAGCGCCCATTGTGGTTGTTGTAATTGTGTGTGTTTCATATGCTTTGTAATGGTATTGTTTACTTAAGTTCTGTTGACTATTCTTTCCTCTGTCCGCTGTGTATAATAATACAATAATTATAGTATTGAAAATTGGTTAGTTTACTATTCAAAATGCTTTGTTTTTTACTTGGCTAACAAAATTGCTTCTTTTTTCAACTTAGTTTTTATTTAGTTTTCGAACAAAACAAAACACATAGAAAAGTGTTTTTCAAATATTCTTGTTTTGCATTTGAGGTATTAAAAATACAATAAATTTACATTTAAAAGTACAATAATTAATTATTAAATATATAAAATATATATGTATGTAACCTAATTAGTTAGTACAATAGTTTCGCGTAGTGCCGTTTCATACAGTTTAATAAATTATTGCTTGGCTGGGTGTAAAGGGGACACAATGAGAGGCAAATTATAGTGTGGCAGCAGCAGCAGCAGCAGCATTGTGTGAGAGAGGCCTCTGCTTGGGGGAGAGTGTATGCTGCTGAGCTGCTGCTGCCCTGTTTAGTGTTCAGCTTTGTTAGCCATTCCTTTCGTTCTGCTCTAGTTCTATATATTTCAATATTTGGGTGCTGTATTTTTAAAATTCTGGTGATTTTTTCTGTTGCTTTGTTAAAATGCTTGGCTAATTGCTAGTTTGGTTATTAAGGAAACATTGCGTGTGAGTGTGTGGGTGTGTGTTTATATCATCGTGTAACTCTATATGCTAGGCCTATATATTTATATATGTATGCTTTATCTGTACATTACTAATTAGAGCTTTCAAGTGCGCCGCGCGAAATCTTCTTTCTGCCTAGAAATATTTCTCTTATTATTTTCAAATATTTGTTCAAAAAGTGCACGTCTATTATCAAATTCCAGTGGATATCATTATTTCTCGTGTACTTAAATGCAATTTGGAGAATGCTTTTAAGCCAAATATAAACACACTTTAAATTCCATATTCGATGGCAGAGGACTGCCTGCTGCCCCTCTCTTCTTCGTGTTGTTTGTAAATAATACTTTTTGCGTGTTTTTCGGAAGCAAAAACAAAAAAAAGAACCAAATGAAAGATATGTTTTTTGGGCAAAGAGCATAGATTAACTAGATGCGACATTTCTTACAAAAATTTTGAATTTTTATTGGGGGAAGGTGCATCTAGGATTAGTCTGGTCTTTGTTTTTGGTTAGTAACGGTTAGTGTGTGTGTGTGTGTGTGTGCGAGTGTGTGTGTGTGGTAGTGCTGCATCTATTCAGCATCGTTGAGTCGCATGGCCTCCTGTATCCGCTTGAGTTTCTTATTCTGCTGCGCCTGCAGTTGCTGTTCTCGCAGTTGCTTGCGCCTCTTGCGCATTTCTATAAACTTCTGCTGAGCCTCGGGACTTAGGTGGGACAGACGTTCGGTATATTCGCGCCGCTTGGCCTTCATTTGAGCCTCCACCTCGGCATCGGCTGCCTGTTTGGCTGCCTCCAGTTTGCGCTTCTGTTCGGCTTTCTTGGTCTCAGCTGCAGCTTGTTCGGCGGCTTCCTTGGCCTTGCGCATCTCCTCTTCGCGGCTCATTTCCATTTCCAGCTGCTGTTTGCGCTCCTTTTCCTCTTGCTGCAGTTCCTCACGCAGTCTTTCCTCATCCTGCTCCAATTTCTTTTCGTTGGCCTCCCGCTGGGCTATTTCCGCCTCGCGTTGACGCTGCAATTCCTCACGCCGCTGATTCTCCTCCCGCAGACGCTCCAACTCACGCTCCTCAAACAGACGAGCCTCCTCCAGACGCTGCAAGGCCAAACGTTTCTCCTCCTCCTCCTCCTCACGACGGATTTGCTCCTGCCGCTGGCGTTCCCGTTGCTCTAGCTGTTCCTTAACGGCCTGTTCTTCACGTCGCTTGGCCTCATGGGCTTCGGCTAGCTTGCGTTCCTGCTCGGATTTGGCCTCTTGTAAGCGTTTCTCATGCTCTTGGCGTAGACGTTGCTCTTCGGCTGCACGTTCGGCGGCATGGCGACGATCGGTCTCCTCCTGCTCCATACGCTGCTTGCTTAGTTGCTCCTCGCGTAGGCGACGCTCCTCTGCCTCACGTTCACGTTGTTTCTGTAGGCGTTCCAGGCGCATTCTTTCGGCTTCCTCGTCGGCGGCTCGTTGACTTTTTTCCTGATCTTGTTGCTGCTTCAGCTGATCCAGTTCCTGTTGCTGACGCAGTTGTTTGTCCTTTTGCTCGCGAAGGTGCTGTTCTTGCTTGGCCTTTTGCTCCTGGCTTGCCACTTGCAGGCGCAGGTCATCAGCTTCCCGTGCGGGCTCATGTTGCTGGGGTTGTTCACGTTCGCGTTGCTCCCGCTCTCTTTGCAATCGCTGCTGTTCCTCACGCATCTTCCGTTGACGTTCCCGACGCTGCTGACGCATTTGTTCCTGACGTTCTCGCTTGCGCTGCTGACGGCGTCTCTCCCGCTCTCGTTGGCGCTGCAATTTGCGATCGTACTGGGTGATCTGCTGGGGAGTGGGCGCAGCAGGTAGTCCTGTGGTGGGCAGTATATCATTTTGTTGTACAGCGGGGGAGGTAGTGGTGGATGGGCGTGGTCGCTTATTGGGACGCCTCTGCCTGGGCTGCTGCTGCTGCTGTTGATAGTTGACATCATTGGGGTGCTGGGGCTGGCGCTGGCGTTGCTTGTTTCTGCGCCGCGCGGGAATGATCATTTCCTCATTGCTGCCCTCGGCCTTGACACGACGATGATACCTGCAAGATTAACAAATATTTATTTCACTTCTTGGCTTCAGGTGGAATCTGTTAATCTGGCATTGAACATTTTGGATGAGTATAACTTTCGTGGCCACAAGATACGCGTGCAACGCGCCCAATTCCACATGAGAGGTGAATACAATCCGGCCCTGAAGCCCAAACGTAAAAAGAAGGACAAAGACAAGTTGCAGAAGATCAAGGAGAAGTAAGTAAAACCACATGGGGAATGCATCCTAACCACATTGAAATCATCTTTCTAATAGACTGTTCGACTGGCGTCCCGAGAAAATGCGTGGCGAACGCTCCAAGAATGAGAAAACTGTCATTCTCAAGAACCTCTTCACACCCGACATCTTTGAAAACAAAGTGGAGCTCATTTTGGAGTATCGAAATGATCTGAGAGAGGAGTGTGGCAAGTGCGGTATGGTGCGCAAGGTGGTCATCTATGATGTAAGTAACTCCAGCCAAGAAATCTGGCCATGATTACAAGTATGTTTCGTTTAACCAGCGCCATCCCGAGGGCATAGCCCAGGTGAATATGTCTTCGCCCGAAGAAGCCGACTTGGTCATACAAATGATGGAGGGACGCTACTTTGGCCAACGTCAGCTAAGCGCTGATCATTGGGATGGCAAAACCAAGTACCAGTGAGTTGATATATGAATGAAAAGGCTTCTCAACCAGAATAACTTCTATTCTAATTTACACACAGGATTGACGAATCCGCCGCCGAGGCCAAGCAGCGTCTTAGCAAATGGGACGAGTACTTGGCCGCCGAAGAAGCAGCCACTGGCAAGCAGGAAGCAGATGATGCCACTCCTTAATGTCCACAAATATGCTCACAAAAAATATTCTTTTGCTTTCCTAACGGTTAAGTCTTACCTGCGCTCCTTGTCACGTCGATCGATGACCTCCAATATTACCTCATTGGCCAGCTCATTCGGATAGGTGACATTCCAGCGATTGTAGATCTTGTAACGATTCGCCTCGCTCACCTTTGGCATCTTGTGCTGACATATGAATCGCAATTTATCCGGACACGAGCGTGCCGACCAACGATACTTCAGGTTCGGATCGTAGACGGCGCAGTTGTTATCCTGCGGCTTGCTGTTGGAGATAAGTTGCACATAGCTAAAATAGTTGCTCAAGCGTTAAATCAATTCACACAAAATAAAGAATGCAGTTTGTAAGAAAATGTAATCCTAGTGCGAACCACTTACGTGGGATCCATTTGGCTGAAGGAATCGTAGGTTAGATTGCGTCCCGAAATGCTCCATTGCCAGAAGTTGTTGTGATGGTCATAGGTGGCGCCAATCCAAATGGGATCGTGCTCTGAAACATACAAGATGCGTTTTATGTGCCCGCGCAGCGAGATTTTAATCAGCCTCACCTCTAGTCTGCTTATCCTCGCGCTGCAAAAACGCTCTCAACTTGCGGTCGGCATACTTGGTGGGCTCTGCCAGATTTGCATTCTTATCCTTGCAATAGAAATGCGCCTCTAGCCAACTGAGATGCTGCTCCACCAGTGAATAGCAGTCAGTGCCCACACGCTGGAACTGGGGTGGACACATGGCGTACATGCGACGATTGCGCGGCTTGGCTGAGGGCGCAGGAGCTTCAAAACTAGCACCAGCACTGGCTGCACTCGTATGCAACTGAGCCTGGATTGTGTGTGCATCTGTTTGGGCCATGGGAAAAAAATAATAAAAGCGGTTCTACCTGCACCTCTAATCATCTACTCACATAAACCTAAGATAAATACTAGACAGCAAATCATTTTTTGGCTGTCACTCATGTTGATTTCTTGTGGGGAATTGTTGTTTGTCTTGTTGATGATGGCACTTCGTTTCAGGAATTAGATGCTTAAACCACTCGGATCACTTGTTACATAGTTGATTGTGATGATGCACTGGAAAGAGAAGAACAGAGAATTTGTTAATCTCTCAACTCGTCTGCTTATGGTTTCGTTTTGGCAAATGTGGATTTTATGCAAAAACCGCTAACAAGTGTTTCCGTTGATGGATGGACGACGAACGCCTACACGCCTCATGGCAAGACAAATTGAGCCAGCCAGATTTATTTTATTTATTAGCATCCATTCATAAACAAATTTGCCATTGCCCAGAAACTGGTCATTCCGGACCGACCAACTTCTCTATGGCATGGCTCATTTGCTGGCATCTTTGTTTAGAATTCCAATTAACACTTTCATAACTTTAACCACCTTGCCAAGTTGTGAGCTACTACAGCTGGAGGAGTTGCTACTGCTGATGCCTGTTATTACATTCTATTTTCAATTTGTTGACACACTTCGATTGCCGATGATTTGTGTGTCGCGAGGCTGTCTGTTGCAGTGACCCACTTTGAAGGTATTATAAATTATGTACTGAAAATTGCTGTGGGTTAATAAACAAGGCTGTTTTTAGGGGGCCTACAGGGGAATTAGCTCAACTTAAAGTGCATTCTCATTAAAGTTACTTTGTTAAGGAAAGGAAATGTATAATTGTTTTAGAAGGTCAGAAAGTACAGATTAATCATATTAGCGCTTTATTTTATCAACTTTTTCATAGCTTGGTGGAAAATGTAACAATTAAACGAACTCCCAGCTCTAAATCTTTCAATAAGGGGTCGCTGTGGAAATGGTATAATCCATGTACTTACGTTTAGCTTTTTTCGATATTCATTGAACCAAAAATCGACCATTTTATCACTTGTACGTGTTATTTAGTCATTTAATTTCCTCTAGATATAGGGTAAGCAGTCGTCAATTGTTCTTCAAAACACCCTTTAGATATAGATTATTCCCGAAGTAAGGCAAGTCTTTTGCCTTTCTGCTCGCAATTTGAGAAATTAACTCTTCTCTGAGATCTCTTGAGATCTTGTAAATATTTAGAAATTAGGAAAATGAGGAGATTAAACATAGTAATTTACAGTTTCATATAGCGAATCTTGGAGGGGTCAAAAATAAACTTCGTTATAAAGAAAATTCGTAATATTGATTTGTTTGAATATTGAATATACAAAAATTCGTAGTAGGGACCTTCTACAGTATCTGTATAATCAAATATTCTCTGCAAAGGAATCAAAAACCGGTGAGATGAAGTCAATCTTTTTAATCTTAGAGTAATCCCGGCTCAAGCTTAAAAATGTATTCTCGATTTACAGGATATTCTACTCAATTCTAGCTCTAAAGGCTTGAAGTAAGCCATTCGAGCTGGAATCATTCCCAATGTGCTTACTTCAATCCCATTCGAGATCAGTTGTTCGTATATGTGCTATGGCGCTGTGTTTGTTTGAAGCAAGGTTTGTGTGGTCGAATCCCAGACAAGATGAAACGATTTTTGATATATCTTTGTTTTTCAAAAGACTTACACCAAAACTGTTGTGGGTCTCGAAGTGTATAAGGTGATGCCCTACGGAATGTGGGCGACGAAAGGGAGAAGTGGTAAGTTTCTGGAAGAGCAAGCTAGTATGTAACAAGCTTAAAATGATCCTGCATTGTGATTAAATTGTACACAGAGAAAAAGAGGATATAAAAAATATCCAATGGATGTTTTCCCGTATACATTTGGATGTTATATGTCTTAAATATCCTTTAATCGTCTAACGGAACTGAAAGACGTCCAAAGGATATGAAAAAGGATCATTCTTTGGATAATTTTTCAGCTCCGTTGCATGATTTAAAGTATATTAAAGACATATCCAGTCTGTATGGATCTTTTTTGGACCTTGTTTGCTTAATATAATCTCTTTGAGATTACAGCGCTGTAGATCCAACCTTTTTAGTATAGAAAAGTTGTATCAAATCAATCTTTTTTCGGCTCAGCCCTAGAATATCTGGGATTACCCTGTGTTCAATCCTCTTTCGTATCAATGTAGCCCCTTATAGATTGATTTATTTTTTGAGTGTGACCACTGTTTCGGTTCAATTTCATCAACAAACTTCTCAATCCACTCTCTCTCTCTTGTTTCTCTGCTGATAATTCGCTGGCTTGATTGTGTCATATTATAATTGAGCCATTTTGGCGTGCGCCATTTCCCTTTCTTCCCCCTAGAGACAAAAACACGCTCGCTCACCCATCCAAACACACAACTCCATTTAAACTGCTAATCATATATAATTTTTTTGTAAAAAGCAAACAAATTAAAAGAGCTAAAAGAGAAATAAACATACACACTCAAGCAAGCCGGCTTCTGACGGTGGCCAGCAACTGGCTTGACTACTTTGCCAGACACTGCGGCTGTAACGACATCGTTTTCCTCGAGTTGCGCCTGCCTGCTGCACAACAAATTCCTCAACGATGACGGGCCTGACATTCATTAGGTGTGCTGATCTTGGCAATGGTCGGCAATTGTACGTATAACCCCCCAGAAAGTACCTTCGGCTGCAATTGTGTGCGAACCTTCAAAAGACAGTCGGTGGCGGCGCATTACAACCCGCGACTTGTTTGAGTGGCTAATAAAAATGACGCCACAGCAGCACCCACATGGCTACCCAGGGGCACACACAACCACCGAGTGTCTGAGAGTGGGCGACATTTGACTGATTTATGGGGTACTTTAAATGCACATCCAAATGGCAGATGTGGACGAGACTGTGGTGATCTTGAACTTGGCCAGGGCGTGTCTGTGACTATTACGGCATCATCTTGATGCTGGTCCAAAATTGTGTTTTTAATTTGAACACGCCACAACACACAAATCAATCAAGCAAGCTGGGAAAAAAAGGCCACCGAAAAAAGGCTTAGACCCCAAAAAGTTATAAATACAATTGGAGGCTCACCATCAGGCTTTGGCTTGGAATCCCTTGTTCATAACCTTGTCCAACAGATGAAGGCTAAAGTTAAGCTCATCGTTTTTTTTTTGTCTTTTTGGGCGGGGGGAAACACAGAATATAAATGGGAATTGGGATGGAAGTTTTATATGTATGCGCGAGAACATTTTTGATACTCTTTTTGAAGAGTACTAGAATTTGGATTTCTGGCAGTGGATCTATGTATACCTGGTAAGATTAGGGAGTTTCCCACTTCTTTAGGTCAATAAAGGCCCGCTGTGTTACAATATAACCCTTTTAAAGCTATGAATGAAGAGTGAGGAGTGTGGAGCAACTACTTCAAATAGAGGCATATGCAGAGGGGTAAGGCCTAGCCTTGTAGCAGGTTTTAGACATCTCGAGGAACAATCAATATCACAAAGCAGCAGCAGTCTTTGCCTGTCGTCTCAGCAAAGCCAAAGCTGCTTGCGAATTCTAGAGCAACATTAGTGCAAAAACCGAGGCCGCTCTCCGCTAGTTAGTTTCTCCACACACCTCTCTCCCATAAAAATCGAAACTGTGCCTATTCTCCTCTTTCAGTTTCTTTGCCTCGCTCCAGTCGCCTAAAAAAAAGGACCGCCCAAATGAAAGGACTGAAAAATATGTCTGTCTCTCACTGGCACTTAGTGATGATTGACTTCGGCCAGCATTCGGTGCGAATTGCCTACACAGAAAAGCAATAGTATATTCAAAAACATCCATTGGATGATTTCCCGCATCCACTTGGAATGGATTCTTCTTAAATATCCTTTTAATCATCCAACAGAGCTGAACATCATCCAAAGGATATGAAAAATGATCATCATTTGATTGATTTTCAGCTTCGTTGGATGATTAAAAGGATATTTAAGACATATCCAGCTCAAATGGATGTATTTTGCCTCCCGGATCTATACAGCCCCAGGAGGCTGTGTTATTGACAAACTGAAATCAAATTTTGCTCAATTTCAAGAGCGAAATTCGTAAAAATTCAAGAAAAAAATTATAATTAAACTATTTGGTCTGCTTTTTTCTGATTGTACTATGCAGTGAATATCACGCCTGGCCCGCAGCCCATTTTGCTATTCACTGTAGGCAAGCGGTCGACGAGGGCAGGTCAGAGCTTGTTTGCACAGCTTGATTCTTCTTTTTAGCTTCGCTTTTCTTAACAACTCCTGGTCTAAGCTATGGTCTAAGTTGAGTAGTTGGAATACAAAGAAAGCTTCTTTATAAAACTGGCCAATCACTGTGAATTATGTAGATTAATCGTTGATAATAAAATATCATATCGTAAAAGAGCTTTTTAAACTGAAAGAACACATAGATTTCGTTGCTTCAAACTTACAATTTCCCCATTTTGTATGCTAAAAGTGACAAAAAGGCGTGCCAAAGGGAAACTACGCACTAGCTAACTTAAATTCCTAAGAATGAGCACAAATTAAGCTTCCCAGTCCAAATGACATATGAAATATGATATGTAATTAATTTTAAATTAGAATACAAACAAGTATAATGACTCGAATTTAGCTTACTAATTGAGATCTCCTCAAGTGTGCAAAACACCCACACAACACATTGGAACATCGGAACATCATCAGCACATCACTCAGCGACTCATTAATTCCATCAATCAATCAAATCAATTGCGGTATAAAAGCAAAAGTTGAATTTTATTTTGTATTTTCGTTTGGTCTTAACCTCTTGACGGCGGGTTCAATGCTAAATGTGTGTGTGTTTCTTTTTTTAGGAAACCAGCTTAAAAAAGAGTCAACAAATTAGGCTCATAAATCGAAGTTGGGGGAGACAACAGATTAACCCGTTCCCAGCATAATTAAGTTGCTAGGCAAAAAAACAAATTGTAGACTAAATACCAGTTTGCGGTTTAATTAAACGGAAATGCGAGGAGCATGTGTACAATAGGAAGCTGAAACATTTTTATCTCGGGCCTAATTAATTTATGCGCATTTTATTGATTTTCAGGTGAGCGCAAACCGAATTCGAAATCACAAATGGTTAAAACAAAAAATGAAGTGCAGGGAACTGGCGAACCACTTTGGTGCACATCTGACATGCCGTTTGGCTTAAGGTATTCATGCTGCCATCCGCTCCGTATTCTGTTTACCTTCTGCAACAGTTTGCAAGTGGCAAGAAAAAAAGAAGAAAAAGTGAAAGTCATTTTGTTGGCATTTGTGCTGAAAAGTCATTGTCTACTCCTTTGACAGGTCGTTTAAAGTTGCCTTGCCCTGGGGGTCGTATACGCAATATGAAGCATACGCAGTGGGTGTGTGTGTGTGCGTTTAATTCAATTGAAAATGCAATGAAAGTTGTGCCTTTGTATTGTGTGGCAAGCGTAACGCAACTCAACTCAACCCCAACTCAGAAATATCAATAATTTGCGTTGCAAATTCTACCTGCTCAGCATATATATCAAAGCCTCCTGCCGCACATCTATTTACAAACAATCTATGACACAATTCCCAAAGTTTTTGCTTACTCAGCTATCAGCTGCAGTAATCGCCTTAAGTCTGACTTTGACTTGGGCGCAGGCGCCAGCGGCTACGTCAGCATCTATAACACGTACAGGCACTTGAACTGGCTCAAGTGATGTCATGCATCTGAAATGCCTCATGCCCCAGTCCAACTATCTGCCTCTATCTTTCTGGGCGATGATGTAAATGCTGTCAGTGCGCGATCTTCGCTTTTGCTTTTCAGAATATTTATTTCGATATTTATTATGAGCCGTTTTTCTTCGCTTTGACATTAAAATGTCACTTGGAGTAGTTTTGGTTTCGGTTCTGTTTAAAAATATGGTTTCAAGTTCAGAATTTAAGTTTTCACAGCAACTCGCAGCATCGAGGCCACTTGACGACTCCACACCTCCCCGAGACTTGCTGTCGCCCAGCTGGGCAATTTGCCTCACATGCAGTCCATTTCGCTGCCTTTGGCCGGGGCTCAGGCCATCTGCCTTCCATTATCGACGCACGCATTTGTGTGCTTAGTTAGTTCCTTTACTCCCCCACTCAGCAAATTTTCAAAGGCTCTGCCTTTGCCCTGGTCATTGTTGTTCGTGTCAACGATAAATCAAAAGTTTTTATCTGCCATTCCTCTGCTGTGGGACCTCTTTCCAGGTCATGAAATCATTTACAGGCTGCACAATTTTTCGGCTGTGTTGTCCTCTCGTTTTGTGCGTGTTGGGCAGAAAATGTTTCCAAATTTTTGGTAAATTTCAAATTTATTTTCTGTGCCTGCACACTGGTCTGTGTGGTTGTTAATTGGGTAAATAAAAAGGAAACTTTGTGATAATGTTTCCTGTTGACTTCTCTTTTGAGAGAACCATATCCTCTGACTTATACATTAGCTTCATTCTATTGTATGACAGTTGGAGGACTTTTTCCATTTAGAACAGTTTTTTCCCAGCTGCATCCCACATACGCAACGTTGACATACGCTAAATTGGAATGTTCTGGCCGGGGGTCTCCGCCCAATTCAATCTTCTGTCGCCTGCTTGTTGAAAATGTTGAAAATCCGCCACACATTCCGCAGACACAAACACAAACAAAACATTTTCATTTTGATTTCGTTTCTTTCTCTGTTCGTTTTTGCTGCAGGACATGCATAAAAATGATTTCCGTTTAACTGTAATTTATAGTCGCCGGCTGTTGGATGCAATGCATCATCATCATCATCATCGTCATCATCCCCTCCATTTGTTGACTTTGGGGCTATGCAAAGTCTACATCTATATGTATGTACATGCTGGATGTATGTAGGCAGATGACGTGGCCACATTTGCATTTTAGTTTCTGTTTTTTTTAATCTATATGTTAAACATTTCCAAGTGAAATGTCAAGGCGAACAGTTAAATTCGACGCACAAATCAAGGAAAAATCTTAAATAACCGAGAATACTGAATCACCTTTTGGTTGTTATCAGTGTTGCCATTTTAGCTATTTAGTTGCTGGATCTAATTTTTTGAAAAACCTGTTATTATGTCTTGCTATTTCTGGCTACTTCGGTATTATTGATACGATGTTTGGAATTATGCCCATTAAAATAGTTTGAAGCCTTAACATTATTTGCTCTAGAGCGTCCCCTGAGAATAACGTCTCAAAAATGAAGCTCGGAGTGATGGATTTAGGTATGACCCAAGGCTGCAAATTAAAAGCATTTTTAGTGACTACCGGTTCAAATGGTTAATGTTTGAATATTTAAGGCCCAAGGGCTTTTCGATTTCGGCATAAGACTTACACAATTTAAAAAGAAAACCAAATAATTGGTTTTATGTGCAAAATATTCCTAGAAATTTCTTCACATATGGAAAAGTTTATTGAACTCAGACTTAATTGATGATGATTTAGAAGGTGCGAAGGCGTTAACAATATAACTTTGTACATCATTATATTCTGAAAGTGATATTGAAAGCTTATTTAAGTTATACAAATATTTATAATGTTTGGCTTAGCTTTTGCTTTGGAAAACATTAAAATCTCTTCCCGAATCTAAGAACATTTATCTAGAATTTCGAACCGCTCTCAAAATGTTTCGACAAAATACCAAAACCAACCCCGTTTGAAGTATTTAGTTTAGATTTTTGTCTTTAAACCAGAGATGGGCGCGTCGCTACGTCCCTATGCACACACTGCCTCGTGTGCATAGGGCTCTGCCGCGGCCGACTGCACAAAATCACACGTACGCTATAAGCATTGCTTGTATGCATGCTTGTATGCGTGTGAAAAGTGTGACGATATGTGTGCATGCCCATCTCTGCTTTAAACACACTTGGATTGGTTTAAGGTTCGGTTTACAGTGAAAAAATAAGTCAGAATTTCGGGCTCAAGCCGGTTTGGTTTATAGCCGTTTTACAGATCTGCAGATCCCCTTGTTTGTAACTCATAGATGGGGAAGCATCTCCGACCACATAAAGTATATAAATTCTTGATCAGCACGACGAGCTGAGTTGATTTCGTCTGTTTCTATGCTGTCTCCTCCGACAGTTTGAAAGCTATCTTCACCAAACTTATCACAAAGTCTTTTAGTACAAATACGCAGCACATTTGTTGGAACCGGCCGAATCGGATGACAATAACATATAGCTGCCATAGGAACGATCGGTCGAAAAACCAGTTCTAGAGAGAAAAGCTTTTTTGTTTTCTATGCTAACGTTCCCAAACTCCGTATTTACTAGTTTTCTTTGTTTCTCCATGATTCTGCCAAATTTGGTCGAAATCGGACATCTATATAGTATAGCTGACATAGAAAATTAAGTTTAGAAAAACAGTCTTGGTAGGAAAAACTTTTTTGGTCTCAATGTAAACCTCTTTTTTTTTAAGCTTTTACACAATTCTTCAAAGTTTTGTCCAAACCATGACACTAAACTCCGTCACATAATTCTGAATGCTGAGATCAGTGTTTTTTGAGCTTAAATGCGAGTTTCAGATTCCGTAGCGGGTTTCTGATCCTTTTTGTAGAATTTTGTTGTCTTAGTACCTTGAAAAGTAATTTCTTTTAAGTGGTATCTGATTTAACACTCACATATTTCTTCAGTTTTAACTTGAAGCTTTTTATACTCTGTACCGCGTAGGTACACAGAGTATTATAAGTTTGTGCAAATGTATGTAACAGGCAGAAGGAAGCATCTCCGACCCCATAAAGTATATATATTCTTGATCAGCATCAACAGCCGAGTCGATATAGCCATGTCCGTCTGTCCGTCCGTCCGTCCGTCCGTCCGTCCGTCCGTCCGTCTGTCCGTCTGTCTGTCCGTATGAACGCACAGATCTCAGAGATGGTAAGAGATAGAGGTTTGACATGTATGGGACATATGCTTCTAATGTCTGCAGGCAGATCAATTTTATTTTCAATTTTGGCCACGCCCCCTCCCGCCCTCGCAATTTAGAAAAAACGTCATATCTCATATCATATCATTTTGAAGATAGATGGCTTGTTTCTTCTGGACATATTTAGTTATTAGGATAACTTATCGATCCGCCAAAGGAATGAAGAAGATCGGATGAACGGTTTACGAGTTATGATCAAAAGACAAATTTTCTTGGTACAGAGTATGTTATAGTCGGGCCTGACCGACTTTCTTTCTTGTTTTTTAAGCTACTTTGGATGATTTATTTGTAGCTATTTCTAGCAATTTATTGTAACTTTCGTATCTCATATTCTGGCAACACTGTTGTTGTTATTGGATTTTCCCCATTAGCCGACTGAGCCGCACTTCTCTGTCTCTCTCTTCACGTAGACCTCAACATGAAAACTTATGACTTTAACACAAATTGTACAAATATTTGCCATCAATATTGATATTGGGCATTAAACAAATTGTTGCGCCAAAGCCGCTACGAAAATAGCATTGAAAATTATTACACATACGCCACGTGTAATATTAATGTGCTCTCCCCCCACCCCCATAAAAATGTCCAGCTGTATCGTTATGCAAATGCAACATATATATTATATACACTCACGTGACGATAGTGTTAAAAATATACCAAAAAATAAACATAAATACTCGAAAGCACAAATACGAGAGAAGGCGAGAAATAAGTGTAAAGAAGTGCAAATGAAAACCTCCAAAGATGAAAATGAAAATCGCCGCTCAGCGTTGCGCAAAATGTGCGGTAAATATTGACAACTGGCATACTGGGTGCCAGAGAGAGAGAGAGAGGGAGATGGGGGAGGGAGAGGGAGAGGGAAAGAGACCGCAGCCAAGCCGCCTGGTGTGGGTAGCTGGTTAGTTGCTGCCGGTGGTTTACTTGCTGGTCAAATTGCATTAGCAAAATGAACTCCTATCGGCGAATGCATTTGAAATATGCCAACGCATTGGCCATTTGTTTAGCGCACCGCGGGGCGAGAGGCAACATTTATTTTTGGTTTAGAATTACAAACATGAAATGTTATTATTTGATATTTGATTAAGTCAATGGTCATAGGGGAAAATTGATTTTACGCGTTGATTTTATTGACAGGTAACGCAATTATTGATGCTGTCAAATTGCAATTATGCGAATTGGGTTCAAGTATGGTAACAGCATTTTTATCCACTTACCTTTTACGACAAAAACCCTCGACTGCCAGGTGACCAGGCTGGAGACGGCTTCAGAACTGTAAGACAAAGGAAAGGAAACACAAGTTGATTTAATGACTTGTTGGCTTAAGTGGAAAACTAAAATAGGTTTTTACCTTCCCTTCGTTCGCATAATGAGTGCTGCTCAAAATGCAAGCCATCAAATTAATTCCAGCGAATGGAATAGCCAAAAAGCATTGTGAGAGTCGACCAAAAATGCAAATCTTTCAATTTAAAGAGCCAAGGCAGCTGCTGACGAGGCAATGTGACCCAAAAATAACAATAATAATGGCCAAGCGAAAAGAAGTACAAACACCAGGGAAGGAGTGACAACAACGGATTGCAGGCCCCTTGAAAATGTCACTGTGCTTGACGTGGCCCCTCTGCCGGCCCGTCGCCTGGTCTTATGGTTTAGTCTGGCATTTCTTTCATAATTTGCCCAACTGCATTTTTGGGCTGCTGTTTATTTATGTGTTTATCTTGGCTACTGGGTTCGGCGTTTCGGTAATGTTTACACAATGAGATAAGCTGAGGCCAGTGAAATTCATTACCCTTACCCTGCGTAGAGTTATTGAATGCACCCTAAAGTTCATGTTTAAGACTAGCACTGCCCTGACACCAGCACAACAACAGGGTATTTAGCTTGAGATAAGTTTTTAGTAGCACACAATTTGCATATTTGTGAATATCGATTCAAGAACCTGAAAAATATTGCATAAATTTGCCACCAGCTTTGATAATGTTGATTTGAATTTAAATCGAAATCGGAGCAGACTCCGCTCCGCGCTTTGTTTGCTTTGTTTCGATTCACCAAACAATATTGAATTAATAAACGTGCCACACTTTTCGCGCTCCTTGCCTCCTTCTTTTCCCTTATTTGTGTTTTGTTTTTCAGTATTTAATTGCCATTTTGCATATCATAGACGAAGACGTCACGCATCTGTTAATTTATGAAATTTGGTTATAAATTTCAATTTGGGAGACATTTTGCCTGGTCCCAAAAAATACAACAAAACATACAGGGCGCAGTCATAATTTGTGCCAATTGAAACTAATCAAGAAATTACGATTGCTATCATTGTTTCTTTGCAAGTTTTATAGAGTGGGCGGTGTCACCTGAACCCAGTTATTAACTGGGCGTGCTTGGGCATGACGTTGACATAATCAACTAAAATGGAAATAGAAAGTGAGTTTTTGTTGGCCAAAATTGGCATATTGTAAGTTAAACTCGGTTTGATTTACATAAATGTTACTCCAAGCCATAAAAAATGGGTCTTGGGGTTCTAGTTAAGCTTATCAACTAAGAAAGTTGGTCAAGCTCGACTGTAATATACCCTCTACCAACGAAAGTGTATGCACTGCATACATTTTAATGCTGCAGTTGCAGCTGAAAGCAGCTTCTATGTACACAACTGAGGGAGATATGAAGTTTTTTCTTCCAAATTGCGGTGGCTTTGAAAATATACTTAATCAGTTTTAAGCAGTGTCGAAGAATATATATACTTAATGGCGTCGAAGATGTTTCCTTCTGGCTGTTACCTACTTAAGCACAAACTTAATATACTCTGTGTGCCTTAGGTAAAGTGCATAAAAAAAGGATCAAAACAAATCGGAAATCTGTAAGCTGCTTTATAACCAACATTTAGCTTTGAAAGTGCATTTCAGTTTAATCCCACTAATGTACTATATGTTCACGTTGATGAATAATTGATAATGTCGATGACATTAGATAACGTGCGGGACGTCACAGAGCCCGGCTCAGTGAACTGTCAATTGAAATCAAATGGTTCAATTCACCTGTTATACAAACTAGTTTTTTCTGTTTTCTCTCTTTTTTTCAACAATAATAATTTACCAATAATGATTATTGTTTGTGACATTTGCGCAATTTGACAGTTGGACAAAAGCGCATTTGTGACACAAATTGGCTTCCGTGGGCCAACTGTTGACCATCTGGTATCTGTCTGATTGCGCAATTATGCATTGATTTGTTGTGATCATTATAAGTGAACACTTGACGCCGCACAAAATATCGTGCCAATTTGGACGGGGTACTTAACTAGTTGATCATTACATCTTTCACTTCGGTAACCTTTTGAAATGAATAGTTCAGCTCTCGCTCCGTTAGGCAGGGATCTCAACCTGTCTGATTGTTTTGGCCTTAGCTTGTCATATTCTGTGCTGTTTTGCTAGTGCACACTGGCACTGGTTGTAAGTATTTTGGCAGAAATTCAATTTGGTTTTATTTTTTTGTTGGTTGAAAGAAATTAAAAGTGATTAAAGACAAAAGCAAATTAAAATAGAAAGAAATGTTTATTTATAGTTTAACATGCTCACGTTTGACGTAGGCTGAAGAAAACTAACTTGACTGGCGTTATGGTAGAGCTCTTTAATATGCTGATCCATTGAGATCTTAACCTCTCAGATTTGTACAAAACCAAGAGACGGGGAATGATACAAGTGTACACTTAGAAAAACCATTTTTTGAACAATTTTATCATAAAAAATGAAAAAATGTTCAAATATTGCCGTAATTTAAGAAAACAAATTTTGAAAATAACCAAATCTAAAAATAAAAACAAAAATCAGCCAATTAAAGTTGGAAAAAAGGTTTGACAAGTACCCAAAATATGTTAAAAGTTTTCCTTTTTCGTTTCATTAATATTTTGGGCCTGACTTCGAATATAAAATTAGATGATATTTGCTATTAATTTTTGGAATTTAAGGGGTTTACTTTTGACCAGAACAACCTCAAAGTAAGATTTTAATATGATACATAGTTGAAATTATTTTCATATACTACAAATAAAAACTAAAATCAAGAACTTTGGGAACTTATACCTACCTATACATCTTCACTAAAATAAGAATTTTCTACTTACATCAAACATTTTCGTCCTTAAAAAGTAATTGATTTAAGTAATACGATGTTGATTCTTTTCTGAGTGTAGACAATCGACTTACCGCGATTTGGTAACATGATATAAGACATAAGGTATTTAATATTGTTAAATGCGGAGAATATGGGCCTGGAGTGGGATGTTTTGTCAGATTTTCTATAGACTCAGATAAAAGTAGAAAGAATAACTTCGGAACGAACGATTGTTAGCAATTTTATACATCAAATCAAGCAAAAAATAGCTCAATTAAGATCTTTTTGGCGAGAGAAGTGAGTAAAAGTTATGATAAGGTAACTATATAACGTACTCTGAACGAAAAATCAAACCATTTGGTATCAACTCATTCCAAAGGCGTTGAAAATGAAGGGCAAATTTCGGAATTTCCAAAACAAACGCCATAGGGTTGATCCTGCTTATAAACTAGCCAAACTAGAACTTATTTCTTTAACCGAACTCAACACTGAGAGAAGAACTAATGACTGACCATCGCACCACTCCACACACACAACCTCTTTCTTCTATGCTGTGAATAAGTAAAAGATGCCATTACATTGTTTGTTTGGTTGGTTTTCTGGGTTGTAAACTCTTGGAAGTCTGCATCTTAGCGCACACGACTATCTAGTGCTCGCAAGATTCACCGACCAAATCAGAGTAAAGAATGTAGCCATTCTAAAGCTATCAGTTAGGCACTCATTTAACAAGAAACCCCATAGGCCTTCCCAGTTTTAGACAATTACTTTATAATTTTGAGGTCGTGGGTTCAAATACCTGTAGAATTAAAGTGTCTACATTTTGTAGAATGTAAAGTAATTATAGCTCGTCATGTATTGTATGTGTAGTAACCTCTATGATACAGAAATATGCCTTCTTTTAACATCGTGAATTTTTCATTTCAGTAAAATGAAAAGCTGGGAGTTTCCCTGATCTTGCACCACTGTGCTGTGATTGCTGCTCGCAGAGATCGTGCCACAAGTTCTGAGGCAATTGCGTGGGTTTAACGGTGTCCAGAGACAGCAAACAAATTGCCGCTGGCCAACTCTCTTGATATCTCAATAGATTTATCTGCGGCTGGCAAAACTGGAACAACGTCTGGCAATTGGGCACTGCAGCAGGCGCAGCGGCGGCTTCCCGAGTAATCGGCTGCTCAATCAATTTGCTGCAAGTTTGTCCAACTGTCGTCGTCGTCGTCGTCTTGGCTGTCTTTCTGTTTGCTGATTTAAGCTGTAAGCTTATCGAATTAATCGTACGAATTAGCCCGTTTCCAGCCTTCACGGAACAGCTCTGGACGGTTCAATTTAAGCTGGTTGCAATGGCGGAGCAGGAGGAGGGGGAGGAGGAGGTGGTGGCGAGCTAAATGGCAGCAATTATTTTGTTTGTCAGCTGGGGAATGCTTTTTCTCTCCAGCTTGTTGCTCATCTTGTTAATTATGAATGAAATTTATGCGACAATGGGTGCAACCGCAAATGCAGCCACAAGATTTGCATGCAACATCGTAAATTACAAAAGCGTTGACTTAAACGGTAGCGCTGGGAGGCATTAACCGATCAGAGATAGGAGTGAGTTCTTTGTACACAAATGTCAGCCATAAACGCCCACAACGCACGACCATGATGATGATGATGATAATAATGAGGATAATCATGATGGAGTTGCGCGCTTGTAGGCAATTTGTTCAATTGCAGCAGCCTCTTGGGCGTCACTAATGCGAATCTCTCGCATCTCGATGTCTGCATCTGAAATACTGTTTCTCCCCCTTCTATTTGACACAGTAACCTCCTGGCTCACGTTTCATAAATCTTTGTCTGCCCATTTTGTGGAAAATTTGTCATTGGACTTTTCCATCTTCTTGGAAATTGATTCATGTGGCAAATATTTGCATAACTAATTAGCCAGACAAATGTTAAGCAGTTTGCAGTTTGTCGCGATCGCGCATAAGCGAAAATATTTTAATTAGTTTTTGGGGTGTGGCACACACACATTCGGGAATCAGTAGCGAAGCGGACCATCTTTCGTGTTCAGCATTATGGAAAGATTGTGTACACATGTTAAGAGAAGGTAAACAATGAGGGGAAGCTAGTTGCTTGGGCTTGGGTGTGGAGCGAGGCAAGAAAGTGTGTGTGTGTGTGTGTGCGTGTGTGAGTGTGTGTATGCTCGGTGACAGTTCTGTAATTGTGTTGTCCCAGCTAGTTAAAGTGGTGCTAATTATGCTAAAATTATGCTGAGGAACTGAAGATGCAATGTCTGTTTACTTAACCCTGAAAATGCCATGTTAGTTGATTGAAATAACAATTATCATGCGTGGTTTTCAGAAGGTGATTTAGATATGAACGATGGAGTTTGTATATCACTCAATTTTGGAATGATCCAGACTTCGTTTCACATTTGGTAAGAGGAAGGTGAAGACCGCTAGGAAATCTACAGCGTTTTAATGCATCTCCAAGGAATAAAACAAAATATGAGAACATTTTGGGGAAGAAGTCGATAATGTAAAATCATATTTCGAACCAAAAAAGGGTGCTTAAGTTGGGGTTGAAATTCAATAAGAACCGGATTTGAACCAGCTTACTGTAAACCGAACCAAGTAAACGATTATTGAACCTAATCTTGTGACGAACATGGGTTCGGTTCGGCTTACAACAACTATTATATATTACAAAATCTGATCTTTGTTTATAGATCCCTCGATTCTAAAGGTAATGGAATGCTACGCAAAATGATTGAATATGCTTTAAGAAGATGACGATCTATATATTTTTATATTATTTAATTTTTGGAGTCTTTGAATCTTCTATGTAATCATAGAACCAAGTCTAAGTTGAAAAACCTTTCGAAATATCACACTAATTACACTAGTTTACAGCATTTTGTATCCCGGTCATTTGGCAGTCATTTCATATGTAAAACCCTCCGCTGATTCCAAAAATCAGGACCAATAATTTTTTGGCGGGGACGTTTTCGAGAAATGGCGAAAAAGCTAGTTTTTTCATTGTAAAAAAAGGTACCTCTATAAAAATGGCTATAACTTCAGTTTTGGCTTGTGGATTTTAAAATGGTCACTTACACTTGACAGAGAATTGAATGCCCTGTTAATCATTCATACATCACATTTTAATCCGTTGGTAAACTTCGCGGCTATTACGGTGTTAATCGGCAACTTTGCTATAAATTGATCACTTTTTGAAAAAAAGCTAGATTTCAATCGCGATTTTCTCCATGAAAATAATTCTCCAAAATTAATTTTTTCGCTGATCATCATAAGAAACATCCATTACAATTCTAATGCCACGTATTTCACTTAAACCCGTTGAAGAATAAAGAAGTTATTGTCACTTAAGTACGAAATTGAAGGTTTAAAGTTCATACAAATAGACTTAGCTTCAATGATTTTTTGTTCAATTCTCTGTCAAATGTATCTGACCATTTTAAAATCTACATGCTAAAACTGAAGATATACACATTTTTAGAGAGGTACCTTTTTTTACAATGAAAAAAGCTTTTTCGCGATTTCTCGAAAACGGCCCCGCCAAAAAATTATTGGACCTGATTTTTGGAATCAGCGGACGGTTTTACATATGAAATTACCGCCAAATGTCCGGGATCGCGAAATTTTAATAAATTTGTAAACTAGTGTTATGAACCTTATTTACGAGATGGATAAATTTATTGGGCTTTAATATAATTCGAACTAAAATCCTCACATAAAAATCTCAAGTTTTCAAACATATTCAAGGAGTATTCAGGATTGCTGCCCTGGTTAGAAGAAGTTTAGTGGTCCAAAGATATGGGATATGGATATTTGATCGAAATTAGGGATTTCAGCTCTTTAAGGAAGAACATATGCAACTTTACACAAAACATTGATGATTGTAAAGTAAAGTAAAGCAATTAATTGTTTATAGTTCATTCAGTACATAAAAACGAACTAGCAAATACAACAATAATTACTTGTGGTATCTCTCGTAAGAGAAAAGTTTGCTTTCAAAATTGATAAGGCAAGTGTTTCTTCTACTTACAGAGATTTAAGTCAGAGTCTTTGATTTTGAAGTGGTTTGTCTTAGAACTGATAATAAGAACTCGCTTTGAAATTCTAATTTTAAAATGCCGACAGCCGTTTTACATTGTCATACAAAGATCTGGCAACTCTTCTCACTTTTTTTGACAGCTTTTCAACACTGGTTCGATTTTGACAGCTTTGTTGAATTGGAACTTGCTTTCTTTTTCAGTTCTTCGTACAATGGACTCCTTTGACAAAGCATTGCAGCAAGTCCTGGACTATTTGTTGGCACAAAAAAACTGTCTGTTAAAGGATGAATTGTTGCATAAAATTTTGTGGCAAGTCCTGCGTAACAGTAAGTAATTTAAAAGCAAACCTTGCCGCATCTAACATATGCATATTGCCCTCCTGCAGTACTTTATGACATCGCTTCGAAGACCAGCAGAGCAGCCTGTCAAGCGAGCCGTGCGGAAGCCGGCTACTATGACCTTGAAAAAACTTTACTTGGGATGAAAATTAAAGTTGTAGACCTGCTGACCACATGCAAATCCACACCGTCTCAGGCCGTGGTCAAGTTTCCCTGGGTGCAAACACGCGACGAGGATTACCACAGGGGTCCGCAGCCGATGCTGACCGTTGGCTTTCAACGTGAACTCGGTCATGGTTTGCATGTGCCCGATTATTTGCCACCATTTCCCAGTACGCACACATTTAGGAACACCGTCATGGAGAAGCGCATTGATAAGAACTATGTCAGAGCGCGGAAGCGTCAAGCAAGGAATCAATTGGATATTCAAGGAGCGCTCAATGGGTATTATTTGCGTTCGAATCCAACCATTTCATTATTTTCCGAACCCCAAACGAATGGGGAGTACTTGCTGCTCACCATGCAGCCAGCTAAGAAGCCAGCCTATGTGGAGGCCCTAATGCCGCAGGGTGAGGTCTTTGAAACGGATATCTATGAGTACAAGGAGGAGATTACACATGCAGGTGGGTCATGGAAGGATATAAAATGGGCACAAAGGGTATTATGAACTTTAATTTAATTTTCTACCATTGCAGTTCTCATTTGTCCCTTTCTAAGGAAGCCACGAGATACTCAGCATGACATTGGTATGCAGAAGCCGTTGGACAACGTGGAACTCGTTTCGGAATCTGATGATGATTTGGTATATCTAGGGAAACAAATGAACTCGTCACCGTCCGATTAAAACTTTTTAAATGAGAACCAAAAAAAGGCAGAGAAATAAATGTATATTCACTTGCCCCAAAGAGTGTGCGAAAAATAAATTTATTTCAATTACATTTCATTAAAAACTGCCACACGTTGTTGCCGAGGGACTCCACCCACCCCACCGACCTATCCCAAAGGGCTACAGCCAGAGTTCAAAGCGACCAAGAGCAGATGCTGGCCCTGGCTCGCCGACCTCCTGACTGAGTGACTCCTGCTGGCTGGCTTGCTAACGGTAACGATTCCAAAGTATTAAATAACTTTGTAATTTAATTAACTTTGACGTCGACGTCTCCTTCTGCGTCTACGTTGCGCCGCTTAACTTTGATTAACGTTTTGCAATTTTTCAACAAGTTTTCCCTTCAACTTCTCTCACGTAGCAACAGACCGAGAGAGATATTTAGCGGGGAGGGGCGGGGCAGGGGTTTGGTGTGGAGTCGTCGTGTTGGTCATGTAGCTAAAGGATTGTGACTATGATTTCTTTGGAGTGTTCAGATTACAACGGATTTGTGGGTGTGTAGCTGCTAACTTTGCGTCTTTTCAAAAGTTGAGCAATTTGAAATTGTAAATGAAGTTAATGGAGCACGGACGTAATGCAGGTTGCATTGTTTCTGCTATGATGTTATAGGTAATAGAAGTGGCTTTTACACTGGAAGTACAAATAGTTACTAATTTATTAGCCAGGCTGTGCAATTAAGTTTCTGCTGAACCTCTTAAAACATTAATACATTCTCCAAATGGCGAAGTATCTGAAAGTTTCTTACATAAATTGAGGGGAAAAGTAGAAAAGGAAAATGCTACATCTTGTAGACGAAGTCAATGATCAGCTGATGTTTGACTTTCATATTCAAACAGTTTTCACATGCGTAGTATGACCAGACCACAGATTATTTAAAAATACCAAGAACTGAAAGGGCACAGCAGTAATTCTTATCTACAGATAAAGACACTTTCTTCTTGCCGAAGAATAAACTTTTTTTATTACCCCTCAGATTTTTTAAGTTTTTGTAAGATTTCTTTGATTCGTAACCCTTTTACTCATGTTTAAGGTCTTGGAGCTTCCAGCTATTTAATTTAATATAGCCTTTCCAAACAAAAGTAATCTCCAAAAGGGAATTACCCAAATGGTGACTCCAAAAAGTAGACTAAAATTTAAAATTTCCATTCCAAAATGCTAGCCATACCCAAGTTCTTTTCGTTTGTTCTTTCCGACATCACGTACCCAAATCTCAGCCTCCCCCATTATTCAGTCATCAGCTGCAGCCTGGCGATGAGTTTCAACATATTTTCCGTTAATGATTTCATTTGGCAACCTACAAAATTTTTACACACAATTTGACTTTGATTTGAACGGTGCCAGCGGGCAAGCGCCGGCTGTTGGCAAGACGCTCTACTTGCCAAATTCTCAGCATTTCTCGTAGCATGAAAATGCATAAACATAAAAAAGCAATAAGATGAACCAACATTTCGATTGTTTAGATCTGAGCGCATCTGCTGTGCTGTGCTGTGCCCGATTTGATTGTCATTTTAACCCAGTTAACCCCTGCTTGCCTGCATTTATGCACACTTGTATTTATGTATTGTAGTGTTAGTCGTGTGTGTGTTTGGCCACAAAATTGCTGTGGCAGTTCTGTTGTTGTTTATTTGCGGTCAAACTGAGATAAAATTGAATTGAAAATTATGCCAGCTTTGATTTGACTTTTTTTTTGCTATCTTCTCTGACCTGAGGCTGTGAGGGACTGCAAAAATAGTTTGTTTATTATTTATTTATGTTGTTTAGTTGATAAAAAATGCCTAGCAGCCTGACAGAAACGGAAGTCCCAACGAACTGCAGGAGTGTACAAAAAAAAAACCAAAAAAAACAGAAAAATTATTCGAGCCCTGTCATAAAGTTTACATTTTCATTTCCGTTCACATGCATGGACCACGTTCACGTTATCTTGTTTACTTGTGAATAACAACAACAACAACAACAACGAGAGAAGCCAATTTTTCATAAATCTTTTCCTGCTACCCCCCAGTGACAGGGACTCGCCGCTCCTGTTGGCCCATTTTACGGCTGCATTTAACCTTTTCCACTTGACATACACTTTAAATTTTATGCTTTTGTGTGCCATAAAAATGTTGCTCATACGCCACGTTGTCTGCTCCACAAGCCCACAAGCATCAGGCAAATGGCTACCTCGTTATAATTATGATGTTTTCACTGTTAACGAGAGGCGAAGACCCTTGCCAAGTGGCTTGAGCAAATCAATTCAAGTTCACGCCTCTTTTTCCTCATCTTCTTTTATATATTTTGTATTTTATTTGGTTTTGCTTTCCACGCCTCGAGAGCAGCGACGCGTGTGTGAATTTTACTTTCCTTCACTTTCTTTTTAGCTGCGGCTTCTCGCACGTTGACTTAAGTCTGCCCCACTAACCCCATCCCCCAAACACCCCGGTAATTTCTTTGGCCTGCCCTTGGTTTATTTGATTTTTATTATCAAGCAGCAGCCGACGAACATTTTTTTTCATGTTATTTATGTGTATTTTTTTTTTGTATGCTTTTTTAACGCACACACACGCACGGGAAAGAAAATGACGCCGGAAACGAGGAAAAGCGCCAGTAAATCGCTCGATGTTCGACCGCGTGCGTGTTTAGCATAAGAATTTACTTGTCTCTCCAACTGGGTATTTGCTTTTGGGAATTACAAATTTGCACAGCCTCCCTGGGCAGCTACAAGGCAAGCTTCACTATCAAAGGGTAGGCGAAATTCTGGAAAACTTTTGGTGCCATGTGTTTTGGGATTGAAAGAAATAACGAAAATATATGAGTAATCTAATTTTAAATTGTGATAAATGTAGCAAAAAAACATTGTTCAGCTGAATGTTTAAAATGCAGCTTTTGACCGAAAATTGTGCCTATATCTAACAGCCAAAATTCTGATATCATTGAAAAATCATCTTAGTCTGTCTCAAAGGCTTTGTTAATAAGCATAATTTGTTTTATTGGTCAGCAAAAAATACACATGAGCTTGTTAAGATACCGTTGCATTCGCAAAAGGATACTGTTTTGTGTGGAGAGCGCTTTCGTTTTATGTTGGAAGATTATTTGTGCCCAGAACTGTATGAACTTCACATCATCGATATGTGGTTTCAACAAGACGGTGCCAATAGACACACAATCGATTTTTTGAAAGGCAAAAACCACATTTTGAGCCAAGAAAGACAGCTGCCTGGGTTTCTTTTATCGAAAACCCGGAAATACAGGGTTGCCCATATTCGACGGACCCATCTGGCAACGCCATAACTTTTGACAGAGATGTCAGATCGCTTAATAACATACCGCGTTTGAAGCGTCAGTCCAAGCAGATTTTTACCATGGAACAATACACGCCACGCGAGCGCTCTGAAATAGTTGAAATTTACATTCAACAGAACAAGTCAATTGTGAAAACTCCACGTGCTTTTAAAAAATTAAAATTTCACATTGAATGGGACCGTAAATAAGCAAAATTGCCGTATTTACGCCACTGAAAATCCTCAGGAGATTCACGAAGTGCCTCTTCATGACGAAAAAGTCACAGTTTGGTGCGGCGTTAGTGCGAAAACGGTCATTGGGCCGTTTTTCTTTCAAAATGAAAATGGCCATGCTGTTACCATCAACCAGGAGCGTTATCGCGACATGATGACCAATTTTGTGATGCCAATTATTCGTCGAAAGCGTATGAGGCAGTTCTGGTTTCAACAAGACGGCGCTCCACCGCACACAAGTCGCATAACAATCGATTTTCTGAAGAAATTGTTTCCGGGCCGTTTGATGTCGAAAAGTGGTGATTTGGACTGGCCACCGCGTTCGCCCGATTTGACGCCGCCTGACTTCTTCTTGTGGGGATATTTGAAGTCAAAGGTTGACGTTAACAAGCCAAGGACCGTAGAAGAGCTCAAGGACAACATTCGTGAAGAAATAGCCGCTATTCCGGCCGAAATGTTGGCGAAAACGATGGAAAATGCTGCAAAAAGGGCACAATACGCCATCAACTCCAGAGGCGGCCATTTGAGAGATATCATATTCAAAAATTGATGTAAACAAATCTACTTGGAACAAATTAAATGATTAAGATTGCCAACCGCCAAATTTTTATTTTTTTCTTTGATTTTTTTTAAAAAAAACATGGGTCCGTCGAATATGGGCAACCCTGTATATAAAACATGAGAAAACAAAAACAATGTCTGAGGAAGTTTTGGTCATTTCACAGCGGGCAAATGAGTGAGCTGTGCCCTTTTAAAGGTAGCTGTGTATTCCAACTTCTTAATTTTAGCAAAACAAACTAAACAAATCGATTAAGAGGTAAGAGAAGCAAAAACAAGATTTGTGTTAAGAGAGTGTTTAAGCCTCTTCAAATTGTTCCTGTCATTTCAGTGTGCAGACAGCATAGAAAGAATTGTTCGACCATTTTGTGAGCTCTGGTCTTAAATCTGACAAGAAACGTTCACTCACTTTCCAGTTTCCGACCTGGCATAGACGTAAGTCCTCAAATGGGATGGAAATAAGAAACGATTTGTTTGAAGGATAACAAAAGTAAACTCCAGTACTAGTTGATTCTTGTATCGTAGATAACACGACGACTTGTTGGCTTAAAAATTAAATTTCTAAAAGACCTGGACCATACGTAAATTTTAGCATATTTCTCGTAAATATTTGTCGGCTTTCTTAAGAAAGAGTTTTCGACAAAACACCCAAACCAACTAACTCAACCACATTCAATTGGAACGTGTCATTGGCACGTTTTCTTAGTTTATGGCAAGAGTCAGACATGTATCATATTTTTTTCTCCCTCCATGGAGTAGGGCTTTCTCTTTCTGGCGCTTGTGTGTCATTTGTTACTCTATGTTATGGCAGCTCTATAAAACCAAGTGTATAACATTATATTTTTAGCATCGTTCGGTTGCTTTACGTGCGTAACGTGTTAAAAATAACACAAGCCTCCGCCTCCGCCCCCCAAAACCCAACCGGCACAGTGTTGAGCATACGACACGTTGTCCTTGTGCGCCTAGTCTGCTTAATTAAATTGATTGAATTTGATTGCTGTCACACAAGGCATCGGGGGAAGCGTTTCCATGCATATCTCAGACCAGGCCAGAGGAAAAGCAATTAGAGTTTCCCTTAGCTTACCTGTTCGCTCAGTTATGCAAATTTCGTTTTTCATGCCTTTGCAGGCATGCAATTTCGCCGAAAGTTGCAATGAAATTGAATTAATACACCTTTGCAGCTGGCAGCAGCACTAAATGAAAATGTTTTCGAATACTTAATGCGCTTATAATGCCAGAAACGTGCAACGTGAAGATATTTTAGCATGTCAAAGCAAATGCATCTCATGTTTTCTCTGGCTTTGCTTCCGTCAGGAGGCTGTCTCATTAGCTTGTCTTGGCAATTTATGCATTCTAAGCAGTTTAAGCCACAACACAAAAGCTAATGATGACAAGTTTTGAATTTCATAATCAACATTATCGTAGCCGGCTAGGAGGAGGAAGAGTGCGCTGCTCAAGGCGGCGGCGGTTGTTTGCAATTTGCGTCAAGCAGTCTGAAAAGACAATGGCTTGAGTTGCAGTTTTTGGGGGCCAAAAGGGGAACAAAAGGAGCAGGATTCATGAATGAATGTTTTGTGTGAGTCGAGGGCAACTTTTCGCTGGAGCATGCGCAAGTTGTAAAGCTTTGCGGAAGTTATCGTATGGCGAATCTTTAACAAGAACAACAACAACAGAAGCGGGAGCAGTGGCTGCATCTCAAGTTGCTTACGCCCCAAGGTGGGAAAGCAAAAGAAAGAATGTGTTATATAAATCTGTGCCATAGCCAGCTAAATCTCTGCAAATTAAAACATTTAGTAAAGGGCTTTGATTTCCTTAAACGACTTGTAATGCCTTCACGATTCTTCGATTGGGGGAAAGCTGCCGCAGCTTGGACCACAAATCACTTAAATGATCTATATAGGCAGTCGGCCTAATGTGCCTGCGATGCCTTATCTACAATGTTTATCGCTGATTTCGCTCCACTCTCCCTCGTGCGCTCTAATCAATTTCAAATGGTCCCCAGTCTGTGGGGAGTTCGTGCATGCCGCTTTACAGTTTCGTTATCAGAATTTGGCAATCTTTTTGAAATATTTTTCCATATGGCTGCCGCTTCATCTTGTTTCGAGATTAGACAGAGCAACAATGCCTGTCAGCGCCAGCAGCCACTTAAATGTTGCCAGCAACATTTGCCGCCCAGCGACTTTCACGTCTTGTCAACATGTTGCCGAGAAATGATGCAGCTTATAAATCACAAGTGGGACGACTGGCCACATAAATTTCTATTGCCGCAGGTCATGAGCAGCCAATAAAAATGAAAATTGTTGGAAAAATATCAATATTTTCGGTATGGACTTCCTAGATGCGAGCAAGTGGAAAATGCTTTTGATGCAGCAGTCTTCTTCATCATCATCGTCACGAGTGGTTTTGTCTGCTGATTCCTGGCATCCCTTGGGCATCAAATAAGTTGATGCCATTTGTTATTCTTTGTGCGGCTGCATTTAGCTCACTTCACACTTGAGCTGCCCACATTTACGAATTAGAATTCAATTTGCTATGCAAATATATAGAGAGAAAGACAACGCCCACTTTGATGTCACCAGCTCTGTCTGCCCCTTGACCTTTTCTGCGCTTCTGGCTGACTGAACTTGAAAATGTATTTTAATGTCTCTATTTGTGCACCCCATCATTCCCACTCCGGTGCAACAGTTCTCTAGAAATTGGTATCTATTCTTGGATATGAGTTGTTTTGTTGCTATTTATAAATAAATATGTGCGCTCTGCTCCACATAACCTGTCCCTGAAATGTCGTATATGGTTGTATTTATAGAATCGCTAATTGCCTTTGCCCTTTTCAGCCTTAAAATCTGTGTTTCCACTCAAACATTTAAATAAGTTATGACACGAGTTTAATGAGTTTGAATGTGGCTTATGCACTTTATTCAGTTAGTTAATTTTTGGTTTTTCTGTGCAATAAATGATTAATAATGCATAACGCTCTATTGATTGCACAGCGAATGCTATAAATATTGCACATTAGATGAAATTAATTAAAAGCTGTCTCATTTTAAGGCGCCGACTTGTTGTGAGAGCTTATGCATTTGAGAAAGGATAAAGTAATTTGTTTTAATTAAATTTAAATTAGTTGGCGTGATTGAAATACAAATCTAGTTAAGGCTGACATGCCATCTCGAACTTGTAAAGTAATTATAAGCGCTGGTACTGCGAGAGGAAATCGCAGAGTAGGCAAGTTTAAGTCGCCTACAGCTGCAGTTGCTGCTCGATGACATTAAAATGAGCAGGAAAATCTGTATGTTTTGAAGCTGTCATGACCAAATCTTGCATCTAGCATTCAACCTACATATATACAGAAAAAACATCACGATCCATCCCAGACTTCTCAATACAAGTACGAGGAGGATTGAAGTAAGAATCACGAAATTCTAGTTTTGATTCCGTCATTAGCTCGAAAGAGCTTGACGTAGGCCTAATTCAAAAAAACCAGGGGATTGATTTTAGTTTGTTATTCTTGACTTCTTCTCTTAGTAGGATCAAATCAAGAAGACTCGATATGGTAATCAATTTGGAGTAAGTTTGCCGGAAATGAAAATCAGTTCGATATTCGAACTACACTCCAACCGTAAACAGATGGCTTTAAAGATGACCCAGATTGAAATAAGGTCCCGAAGTCACTAGTCAATTTACTTCGAATGCTTGCCGAAGTCAATCATTACTGAGTTTCAGAGAAACAACCTGATATTATATATAATTGTAGGTCAAATTTGAAAAGTCTCTTCATACCTTCAGTTATTGCAGAAGGATTGACCTCTGTCGCAAATATTTTGACTACCAATAGTCCCAACAATTGCTTTCGATTGCACACATTTCCACAATCAGGTGTCAAATAATGCCGGCTTACCAATTCACAACCAAATATTGCATAATAATAATCAGAGCACAGTCAGAATTTCAATGGTGACTGAATTTACATGCGATGTTGAAGCAACGATATGGTTTTCAATGGCACAACAAAAAGTAAATCAGTTTGAACAATTTCAACAGCCTGTCAATCTCTCAATGAAAATGTCAACGCATGAAAAATAATATTGTATATATTTCACACGACAAAAAGTCACAACAAACGTTTAACCTACATTTAGGGTTTGCCAAAAAAAAAAAAAAATGGGGAAAAACCAAAACAAATGCAGATAAATCTTAAATATTCAGAAAACGAATTAATATTCACTCGAACAATGTGGCAACAAGTGTTTAACCTTTGTTGTTTTCACTTTCAAAATACATTTCAAACGGAAAATCGTTCCAAGTTGCCGATCGAGTTGAGTGCATGACTAATTTTGTGTTAATAATAGAAAGACAAGAAAATAGCCTAGGAAAATTGCCAAGAAAATTGGCACGCGTTGTATTTCAAACACATACGCTTCGGGTGTGAACCAATTAACCCATCTGAATTATGGTGAAAATGCTTCTGGCTTATCTGATACACTAAGCATGTATTTATGTATGTATCTGGGGTGTGGGGTGTGTGGTTTTGTTTAACTTATTTTCCTAGATGGCTTGCCAAGAAAATTGCGGCACAAAGTGTAGACGGTTATTTGGTTTGAACATCTATCCAACACAATGTTGCAAAATTCAATTTGGAAATAGAAAATGACGAAATGTGCAGAAGGTAAACACAACTATATGTAGATATGAAACATTAAAAATGTTTTTTCTGATAATTTTGGCTATTTTTAATGACAATTTTTTATGCAATTAAAAATTTTATTCAATCCACATGCAAATATTTGGCATCCGGCAGGTCTTTAATATTTAAATCTGTTTTCGAAACGATTTGAGATTTCGGTGCAAATTCGATTTGGAAATTAGACCACAGACAATTTGCTTAATTCCTTTCCAAATTTAAGTGTTTAAAATTGATACAGCACTGTGGCTGCTGTAGTAAGAAACCTGCAGCAGTATTCCACTGTAAAATAAAGTAATTGTAATTTAACTTGCTTGGTTCATTTGTCTAAGCCTCAATTTATGACAGTTTATTTAAGATAAATAAATAATGGCACCTTATTTTGCATTTTAAAAGCAACTGAAAGTGTGTTTATCCTTTTTAGCGGAATAGAAAGGCCAGTATGAAATGTTGGCAATAATCTAAATGAACTCTTGTGGCCTATGGCAACTGAATTGATGATCATTCTGATTTAGCTCCCCACAGACTGGCTGAGTGACGGACATGGAAACTTCCGTTTAGCTGCTGCTGCTGCTGCTTCTGGGCAGGAAATGCAAATAAACAAAAAGCCGACAGCATCAGCTCCTCTTTGGGGGGTCGAGGCGCTACTTGGAATTGATTTTTATGGGCGTGCTCGTAAGTTTTTGATATTTATGCGGCAAGCATTATAAGTTGGGCGGAAAGGAACTTGGCAGGCAGGAAAAGCATCGGGATTTGTTTATGGAAATGCGTCAGACAAATGGTGAGACTTTAAGAGCATAATTTTTACTTAAGCAGCTTCTGCTTCTTTGCCTTCCAGCCATGACCCAGGCGAATTGGTTGCTGGACCATGCCCAGAGGGGGACCCAAGCACGTCTGCACACAAGATGTTTGCTTTATATTTTTCTGTCGCAATTTATGGGCGCTCCATCTTTTCATTTTTTTATTATTTACTTTTTTCACGCTGTTGCCTTTTTTTTTGTGTATATTTTATATATATTTTAATGCTTAAGCATTAACAGCCAAAAGTTTGGCTTTCATTATTGCTCATTTGCACAGTCGTCCAGTGTCCCCAGACCCATGTTTGGGCCAGCTGAAGCCGCAACACCATTATGTAGATTCCCTACACACAAAATGAAGGATGAGGTACTTATGAAAGCAAATAATCGTTGGGCTTTGGGACAATGAAATGAAGATTAAATTTGCAGATAACTTAAACAATTACAGGAATTTAGTGAAAAATAAAACTAATCTTTTAAGAAGATTTCACACTTCGATTGTAAATTGAAATTTGTGTATTTTCCAGTGACGGGCGTCCTTTTAGAGATGTCCATGAAGCTACAAATGGGAGTGAATTTGTTGATTTGTAATCTATTGTTAAACATTATCAACTTTCCAATGCAATAGTCAGAACCAACAGTTGCTTCACTTGCCTTTTGCTTTATGATATTAAGTTCTTAAAGCAAGAAATTTCCATTCCTAAATGCTATTTGTATTGTAATGATTTAAGCAAATAAACTACATTTACCATAAATGTCAATCTATCGTGGTCTTGATTCAAGATTGGGCGCTCTTAGTAATAAACTTATCAAGCTCTTGATTCAAGAATGAGCTCTCTTGGAATTAAGTAAGTATTTGCTCTTGTTTCTGGTTTGTTGATTTGAGAGTTTTTCCCACTTAGATCCTGAAATGAAAGTCAAAAATTCATACTTGAATCAATAAATTTACACTTGGATAAAGAACTTGGATAAAGGTCGTCATAAGGTTGGATCTAGACATTTAACTAAACAAAAACGGCAAGAGCAAGGTTCTGGAGCAGGGGTGCCCGCATGCTATACGCATCAGTCGCATGCGTAAAGCGATTTGCGAATAGCCGAATTGCAACAACAACTTTGGAAGTGCCTCTTTTCTTGTATGCTCCTATAAAAAAAGCAGAATTGAACACAACTACAAATTATCAAGCTTTTGTAAGATTTGAAGGTAACATTTGTTATTGTGCGTCGAATGATTGCGTTTTTATTAGACAGTCACAAGCACCTACACACAGCGAATGGCAACAGACGGCATTTTCTTGAGCACTTTTGTTGTAGAGCATAAAGCTTAAATCTCTTGGATCAAGGAAGCGCATTTAAAAAACGTATTCATCGAATTTACTTAAACTTACTTTGAATTTCGAATATTCTTTATCTCTTAATTTATGAGCAAGAATTTCGGTTAACTTATGAACTTTCATACTCTCCTTATTATACAATGTTCTTGATTTTTATAATCTCAATTGAATGAAATCGCCTACCTTATTCTGACAAAGCGTTCTACTTTGGTGTGCTAGGCATGTACTTCGCTGTCAGCCAAATTTCTCACTTTTTACTCGAACTCCAGTCCGTTTATTTAACTTGGCACATTTTGCCTTATGGGCGTAAAAGTTCATGAAATTTCAATAAGTTTTCCATTAAACGAAGTTGGTTTTTATATGCTTTCCGTTTTATTTTTGGTTTTTTTTTTTGATTTCACGCTTTGCTGAAGGTATTTTTCTGGTGCTTATTTTTTTTCGTAACTTTTAATTAGTCGCACTTTATGCAAACGCATTTAAATCCACAATAAAGGAAACAAAAGGCAGAGAGAAATGACGAAACTTTATCTCAGGCAAACGGCAAAATCAATTAGCTTTTGGCTTTCCTCTAATCGAGATAAGGAGACAAAGAGAGGGCGAGAGCAGAAACATATCTCCCGTGCTCGTGCACTTTCAGCTTCCGTTCATTGTGCTTGTTTCCATTTCCTGTCCGATGACTTTTGTCCTTGCCCTGGCCAAATATTGAAACAACTGATTAGTTTGAAGTCCTGACCCTGTGTTCCGCCTGCGGCCAATCTGCTCGAACAATAGTTCAATTTACCATAATTACACGAAAAATATTGACCCAGCCCATGTGTGCATACATATAAAACAATTAAAATGATTAAATATTTAGAGCATTTTAATTGCCAAAATGGAAACCTATGCATTTTGAATGTGAGAGATGAGAAAGGCAATTAAACTGGCTGTAAATTCAGAACACAGCTCTGGCCGTTGGTGTTGGATGACATTAGAGTTTGGAGACTTTTCCTAATGGAATCACAATTTCCAACCCAAAAACAAAAAAAAAAGTTATTTAACTGCAAAGTTGAGCGCAAATAAAGGGACTGCGGGCGTGGCAACCGGGGACGGAGAGGGAGGGAGGCAGTGCCAACAAAACGTCGCCTAAAGTGGACTTAATCAAATTGCCAAAATGTCGACGGCAACACCAAAAAAAAAAAAACAAAATAAGAACGAAGAGAGTGAAAAACATTTTGCCTTTTTTCAACTTTTGCCCAGCTAAAGCAGCCAGGCAAGTGAGCATGAAATATTGAAATGTTTTCTGTTGTCTTTTTGTTTTTGTTTTTTACTTTATTTCACTTTTTTTCTAATAGTTTATTTTGCTTTGCTTACTTTGTGAACAGTAAAATTGAGTTGAGAACGGAAATATGTTTGGAAATTCAAATTTAATTATGCATACAAAGACAACTGCAGTCTTATGTGTTATGTCAGTCAAGGAATCGTGCTAGTTCGGATCTTTCCAACTTGGCAATACAAAACTTCATTGGAAAAATATTCATTCTCTTGGCTTGTGTGCTTCTAAATTTTACACAATTCAAAGGTACTCACCTTTTTATGGCTAGTTACTTTACAGCTGGCGCCAATAGCTGATGTAGCTGACCGGTTTTGTGAAAAAATTCTAAGAAATTACTTTTAGATTAGATGCACCAAGGCGGGTTACACACTACCCGTTGCACTACAACCGTCCACCATTTACATTAAAATTAGATAGAACTTTATGAATCTTTTTCCCTTTTTAAATTAAAATAATGTTCATTAAATTCACTGGCTGCTTAAAAAGCTTTTACAACTTACCATAAAATGAAGCAAAGCGTAAATTTCTTTTTAAAATAACTCCCTAATTAAGTTAGCTGCAGGTGGAAGTGCAGCTGTAACAACAACAACTACAATCCCAGCCAATTAAGTGGCTAAAGGCTAATGCCAACCCTAGAAAACAACTTCTTCATTATAAACTTTGAATAAGCGCTCGAATTCATTCCATGTGACCCAATTAAGAGAACAGCAGCAACGGACCAAAGAGATACAGAAAGAGAGAGAGAGAGAGAGAGTGAAAGAGTGGGAACAGAACAACAATCACATTAAAACGCTTAATTACAATGCGCAACAACAATTGCAACAATTGTTTACAGCCGTTCGTATCTCACTCACTTTTAAAAGCCCAAGCCTGGGTGCCACTTCCGCTGCTAACAAGCGTATCCTTGCATCCTTCCCTTTGGGCAGCTTTGGCACCTCTAAAGCCCGGCAATACTGGACGCCAAAGCCATTTCAGCAATTTCTGCTTTTTTAGCTGGTTTTTTTCATCTTTTTTTGTTTGGCCCGGTAGTACTTTGTTGTTTGTGTTCATTGGCGGCTGGCAGTGTTTTTGTAAATTAAGTGGCATACCATTGTTGACCTCCTCTAACGGGGAGGCGGCACCTAACCGTATGCATGTTAGGCTACGCACTTGGCATTTAACTGGGTCAGCAGCTAGCCTGTCTATGGCTACACATCCATAGTTGTAAGTCTATGAATATGGATATGAATGGGAGGAATGGATAGAATGAGGATGAAGGGGACTTTGGCGAAAATGCAAGAGATCATCTTGTTGCTGCCACAAATGGAAGTAATAACTTTTGCAAGGAACTTGTAACATAGTAGCAGTATTTACTCAGGTCTCAATTGATTGTGAGTTATTAGCCATTATTTTATTAGCTTTTTAAGATTTTTGTAGAGTTTTTTAAACTCAAGTTTTTTTTTAATCATCTCATAACTTTAAATTAAACATCTAATAGAAATATGACTTTTATTAACAAAGCAAGTTGTTAAGCCAGTTTGAGGTCATGTCTGCTATGATTTTTAATGGCTTGAAGTAATTAGGCATTAACCACCTAATAAAAACTTGAAAGTTTAAGCACTTTCCAGTTAAAAAAATATAGTCGACTATTCAGACTGAAAGAACGGTCTTCTATCAGAAGTAGAAGGTCTCTTGACGTTTTTTTTTGTATAATGTTTGATTTGGTCGAACAGCGTTATTTCCAGGTTAAGCGCTGTAATATACCGAATACCTGTTTTATGGCTTCAAATCCAATATTATCAGATTTTAAAAATATTCTTTTGATAAATGTAGTCAAGTGTGGTGCAGCGTGTAGTGTGTGTGCCTGCTGTGCAAGTGGGTCGTGGGTTTAATCCCACCTCGGGAAATCTAATAAAAAAGTTTTTTCTCTAAAAACTTACATACCCGGTCACCTTTACTAGCTTATAGCGCCAATTTTGAAGTAACTTGCAGTGAAAAAGCAATTGAAATTTTAAAACAGAAGATATTATATAATCAATTCAAACATATAACTTTGTATCTCGAAAAACCAATGAATCCTGATGAAGAGCAGAAGATTTTAAACTTATTTTTAACTCAAAGTTTATATTTTAAGAAACCAACAACCAAGTAATAGTGTTATTCTTTTGCTGAACAAAGCTGACTTACTAGCTAGCACACTTTTAAACCCTTCGGTAAGTAGTTTATCCACTTTTGGGAGATAGGAAAGCAAGAGCTCTCTTCTTTCGTATGTAAATTATGCACCAATTTATTTCGAATGATGTTTTGTTTAGCTAGTTCTGCGTATTTAATAATGCCAGAATAGAAGCACACAGTCCAAGAGATTCAGATTGAGAGAAGCTCGACTTTGACCTCTCTGGGGTCTGTGTATCGTCATTTGCTTTTTATAACCTTGCAGAGGGTATATTGAAATTGTCCAGATGTTTGTAACGCTTAAAAGGAAGCATTTCCGACCACATAAAGTATAAAGTATATATTCTTGATCAGCATGACGAGCTGAGTCGATATAGCCATGTCCGTCTGTCCGTCTGTTTATATGCTATCTCCTCCGTCAGTTTTAAAGCTATCGCCACCAAACTTTGCACAAAGTCTTCTGCTCCAAATACGCTGCACATAATGTTGGAACCTGCCGGATCGGAAGACTATAACATATAGCTGCCACAGGAAATATCGGTCGAAAAATTAGTTCTAGTGAGAAAAACTGTTTTGATTTTAATGCAAACGTCTCCAATCTCAGTACTTACTATTTTTTAATGCTTCTACATAGTTCTGCCAAATTTGGTCGAAGTCGGACATCTATATGTTATAGCTGTCATACAAAAGTAGAGGCAGAAAAGTATTCTTATTGGGAGAAACTTGTTTGTTATCAGTGGACATGTCCTTCAAATTAGTTAAAAATCGTGCTGCAAGGGTATACAAACTTTGGCCGAGCCGAAGTTAACTTTCCTATATTTTTGTTTTTGTTTTTGATTATGCAAATTATTCAAAAAACTTTGGCTGAAATACTGTACAAATTTTAGTACTTGGTAAATTTTTTAAAACCATTTAGATTTGTAATCTTTTTAATGCTAATTGATGATTACTTTAATGATCAGATTTATTTGCTGAATGTGCCCATTGCTTCTAGTCAATTACTTCTTTTTGGATGTTCCTGCTGCACAAAAATTCCCTTGTTTCGCATTTCAATTTCTGTTTTTAGCCAACCTGTCCAAAATTGCTTATTGCGTGCATATGCCACATGATGTAGCCATCAGCGAACTGCCCCCAAAGTGTCTGCTTAGCTATTCGACATGCGGCTTGTGTCTCCGCTCTAAAACATGCAAACCGAGGCGAATCGATGCGCCTAATTGGCTTTTGACCAATCCGAACGTATGACCAGTGCGTGCAGCCAACTGCAATGGTAACCACATCATCCATATATATATATCTATTTGTGTGTATGGATTCATGTGCATTTATTAATATGCGTGGGTTTGCCGTCAACGTCAACGTCAACAAAATAAACACAACAACTTCATTAAGTGAAGCGACGTCCCCATTTGCCGGCTGATTGACTGATTATGGTCAAGTGTGTGAGTGTGGCGACTCGTGGCAGCCACCTAGCGTCTGGCAAACTGCAGCATTTTGTTGTTTATTAATTATCGCATAGTTTGGAAAATGTATTTAATATGCACATGGCGTTGTCAGATTGGCAAATTTTCTGTTAAGTGTTATATGTGGTTTTTGATGATGAATTTTTTTATTTTGGCAACTTTTAGTTTTATTCACGCCTCATGGCTGCATTTTGTTTTGCTTAATTGCGCGTGTTGCACGCGGCGTATGCGTTATATTGCATTGCACATACGCACTGGTGTACGAAATAGAAATTCAACTTGAAAAATTAACAAGCGTATATTCTGTTGAGTGGAATACCGCAAAAACACACACACAGATTTGTGTGGAAAATAGAAACAATTTTTTAGCTTGTTGAAAGGAAATAAAAATTGTGCCAATTTGTCTGCAATTCGAGGAGGGAGGGAAAAACAACAATTTCTTACCTCGTGTACGCTGAAGATTGGTGCGGCAAATAGGATTACCTGGAACAAGACAAGATAAGGAGAGAGAGAGAGAGAAACAAAAGGATTAGAGTTTTAATTTGATTCTGAAGGAGTTGCCAGCACTTTCTGGGTAGAGTAGTAGTGATTCTACTTCAAAGCGATAAGCATCTCTGGTTAAAATTAATCATCATTAGCATTGCCATATTTCCTTGTCACTTCCCCCCCCTCACCAACAAAACAAATTCAAATTAAGCGCATCATAAGTAAGCAGCCACTAACTAGAAGATCTATTTTTTGCCAACTGCAACAAATGACTTCTTGTCAGCCAAACAATGTGCAGAGAAATCTATGGTAAAGTAGAAATTTACACAAGAAAGAGAAAAAAACAAGCAAAAACGTGGCGATTCTCGCACTGGATTAGCACACAAGCAGCAGAGCTAAGCAAACAAACAGCCGGGCGGCGAGGAGGGGCTGGTGCTAAGCGACACACAAAAAAAATAGTCATCTATGGCACAAAGAAAATAAAACTAACAAAACTAAATGCACAACAAAGGGAAGAGACTGCAGCAGCAGCGGGCGGGAGTGCAGACGGAGTAGAATTTTTCCTGCGCACATATTTCAATTTTTTTTTTCGCCTGCGCTTGCCAGCAACATTTTCTCATTTTTCTGCTGCTGCTGCTTCTTGAGAATATTTGGTGAACTTTTTCACATGCTGCGAAAGTGGCAAAGGCACTAGGATGTGGGGCAAGTGAAATTGCATTAAACATGCCAATGCAGCCGCTGGCATTTGATTCGCTTTTCCTGCATGCCAATACAATTAGATGTCCACGCGGCGTATGTGCAATTTGTTAATTTAAATTCCAAAAATTATGTAAAAACCGTCGACCATAAAGCTAATTGAAATATGTTCCGAAACCACAGAAATAAATATCATTTTCATTATTGGCTTTGTGATATCAACAAGGAAATGGAAACGCCAAAAATACGTATGCAATTTGCATAAATAGCGGTCTGGCTTTTGTTGTGCGTGTGTGTGTGTGTCCCCAGGAAACCGTACCCGAAAAGCAATTGAAAACAGAACAAGCGGCAGAAGATTTATGTGTGCGCCATCAATTTATGCCGGAAATTTTTGCATATATTTCTGGTATTTTCATAAAATTGAAAACATATTAAATGCACATTACTTTCATATGCCAAATGTGTGGGCGGAGTGGCCTCTTCAAAGATTCCAAATAATTTGAAACGGTTGTCATTTCGTTTCTTTGAAATGCTTTTTATTTTGAAGAGTTTATTATTTATGGACTGTGTCTGTGCATAATCGGTTCAGCTGGTAGTATTTGATGGATATCATATTTCTAAGGAAAACATTGCGTTTTTTTTCTACTTCGCAAATCCATTCCAATTTGAAGAGCCTGGGGAGGGATGATAAGATTTGGGCTTGACAAAATATGTTGGCGGTTAAGTTATTGCTTTAAGGCCAGTTGGGGCATCAGGAGCTTTAATTAGGTACGAATTATTCTAATGTCCCCCAGCAAACATTCTTTAATCAAGCACTTTTCGTACTCACAGTAAGGCACGGACTCTGTAATGGATTGAAAATTGCAAAGGAAAATACGATTTTTAACAAAATTCTGGCCTTGACACTTTACGACCCTTCCTGGATCTATGGCTCTTTGTAGCCTTATTTGATTAAAGACAGAGACCGCACTTAAGGAAAAAATTAAAATTAACTTCTGTATTTTCGACGCTTAAACCAAGAAGATTATGAAGCTTTAAACTCTTATTTGGTTTTAGTGAATATTTCAGGATTGACTTCAGTATTCATTTGATTTTAACGAAAATAGTTTTCATTTACTTTAACTATCCAAATTCTTGTTCTAGGAGCTAGTCGGATTTCTATTACTACGCTTAAATATATCATGCTTATTGCCCTTTAAAGTATGCTACGTTATAGCAAAATAATTTCATCATTATACTCTGAACCGTAGGTACTTAGAGAATTATAAGTTTGTGCAAAAGTATGTAACAGCCAGAAGGAAGCATTTCCCACGCCATAAAGTATATATATTCTAGATCAGCATCAACAGCCGAGTCGATATATCCGTCTGTCCGTCTGTCTCTCCGTATAAACACACAGATCTCAGAGATGGTAAGAGATAATGAATTGACATATATGGGACATAGGCTTCTTATGTCTGCAGGCAGATCAAGTTTATTTTCAATTTTGGCCACGCCCCCTCCGGCCCCCGCAATTTAGAAAAAACCTCATATCTCCCACAGTTTTAAAGATAGATGGTTTGTTCTTTCTATACAAATTTAGTAATCAGAATTACTAATCGATCCGCCAAAGGAATGGTGAAGATCGGATAAACGGCTGTCGAGTTATGATCAAAAGACTGTTCGCTGCCGCTGCTTTCACCTGCTACTGCAGCATCAAAATTTATGCTGAGCGAATATTTTTGTTGGTACAGAGTACGTTAGAGTCGGGCTTGATCGACTATCTTAACTCAAAAGTTTGTTGTATACCCATAACTTACCCCACAATCTGGGTGAACATGTAGAGTGGATTATCTATGAAGCGACCATAACTGACCAGCGAAGCCTTTCGTTCTAATAGATAATTACCTAAGAAATTAAAGTTTGCATACTTTGAAGGGCACTAATCACGAATAGTTTGGTGTGTATATTACAGCCAAAAGTAAGATCCAAAAGGGTTAAAAATAATGGAATGGTGTGTATAAACATAGTATATTACAGCCTTAAAGTATGCTCCAAAAGGGTTGAAAATAATGGAATGGGAACACTAGGCAACAAATCTAGACCTTTCGCTGAAGTGCTTTTGGCAAGTCTAGATTACTTTTAAATGCTGAATACGAATCTGATTACGGAATTGCTTCATCAAGTCTAGATTTGTACAAGTTTGAGCTCAAAGAGGGGGGATTCTAGACTTTTATTTATGGTAAAATATTACATCTTAGCTTTAAAGCGAACCATCTTAAGCATTTCTGAGAGTTTTTTCAGCGAAGATATACCGTTTTGAATACATATGCTCAAAATGATTAAATTTTCTACTGCCCAAAAATATGCTATGCAAAATCATTATTAAATTCTAGGGGCTTATCTATGAGCGATAGAAAATATGGTCGCTTTGAGCACACGTATTCATATTGTAAGTTTTTGTAACCTATAGCACCATGTCTATAACTATATATACCCCCTCCTGGAACGCTTCTACTGCTAAACCACATATATATATTTTTGCGGCCTAATAAAATTAACATATTTATTATTTTCTTTAATTAAAACTGCATAGCAACTACTCGATGATATGTTTTCATTGGAATTTCATTCAATTAAATTTGATTTCTGCAGTGCTCCGAATTGTTTAATAAAAAATAAATATTGAAATGTTGATTTCAATCTAAATTTGTGGATATTTCCGACTGTGACTCATTTTGTGTATTTAGTGCCTGTAAAAATTCGCATTAAATCTGGGCCAAGTGTAGCCACACTTATCTGCTGATTTGTGCAGCAAAAAGATAAATTGTGTCTTACGGGCAGATAAGATAGGCAGCATGTGATAAGCACAGAACTTGGCAGCACAAACAAACGCTCACATGAGGTGATGCTCTGTTTTTTTTTACCAACTCTGACTTATGCGCCCGGTTAGTCATTTCAATTACTTGGCCAACTGTTACAGCAGGCAGCAGCATCACATCATCGGCGCTGGGGCGTTGCTATCATTTTGCATATTTATTTGCCTCTGGCATTTTCATTAAGCTGAAGTTATGGCACGCTTAACACTCTTTGTTAATGTATTTGCATCATTAATTCAATGGGCCAAATTCATCAAGTGGCCAAATAAATATAAGCCCAGAACTCTACGGAGCGGCGGCAGTTGATTAATTTTGATCAACATTGTGCCGAATTTTATGGGCACTTTCATGAGCCCCATAATTACAAAGAATAACAGTTTGACGCCTCGTAAGCCAAACGTGTTTAAAATTTTGAGCCGCCCGGGCGATCAATAACCACTGTGGCGGCCAGTTGATTGAGCTGCCAAAACTGGCCTGGCGACAGTCTCAAGTTGCTCATAAATTAACCCAACCAGAAAAAAAGCCTATAAAGCAAAATGTTTTTGGTTTTTTCTGTTTGTTTTTATACTGTGTTCCCGATTTGCTAATCATAAGCCCAAAGGGGGATCTAGATTCTGGTTTCTGTCCCACACTCATTCGTTCTTGTTATAGTTGTGTTATGTTTTGAGCTTTTTTGTCAACATGCTCTTGAATTTCGCATTCCAGGCGCATACCATTTAAAGTTAAAAAACAGAATCATTTTATATGGTTTCGCTTTATGGTTTCTTTTTGCCAAAAAAATTTTAGAGCCTGCTTTCTCCTATGTGTGTGTGTGTGTGTGCAATTATAATGTGACCATATCTTGCCGGATTATGTATTCTAAAGTCATAAAATCCAACTTTATGTTTACGATGTTTCATGGAATCATCTGCGGATTTCATTTTTGGAAGGTGTGTGGCCGGCATAATAATATAATTTATGTGCCAAAAAGGTTTTCGGGTGGCTCATAAAAGAGTTAAATAAATTGAAGGATTTGTGAATTGGAAGAAACCGAAAATTATGGCTGGTTTTCCCAAACAATTCTATATTCCATAAGCAAAGCTCGTACCAGAAACTCAACTACTCATCGACCCTTTTTGTCGGTGTAATGACCAATTTGCTTAGCTCAGCTTATACGAAATTACACAACTCATGCTCAACTGTTTGGTTATTATTACAGCACATTCTTTATTAATTTTTAGGGGTTTGTACTTTGCTCACTTGATAATAACAAGAAAAAATTCTCCGAACGATACTTCAGTTTAATGAACTTGAGCCAACCAACCGCAGACGGAGCCGAAAATGTCAATGTCAGCGCCACGTTCGGGGAAAATCTGGCTAATTCCCGTGGCGTGTGCAAACTCTTGTAACTGCCACATAACTCAGAGTAAAAACCGCAAAAAAGAGCACACAATTTAGTTTCGATTGATGAAACCAAGAGGATGGGGCTGGGGGTTGCTGCGGTTGATTAATTAGAAAAGTTTTCTGCCCAAATTGACACACTAAATTGTCAGCAATTTGCAATGTTTTATTTAAAACTTAATTTATGGTTTTTGATTTTTTTTTTTAAATAAAAATAAAAGCACAGCTGAAAAGCCAAACATGAACTTAATTAGGGTTGCTGGCAGCATCAAAAGAAAAATATTAGCAAAAAAATACAAAAAATAAAAAGGCCGCCCCCCTCCTGGTACGCTTTATGTAAGAAAGGCGGCAACTTTTCCCTGCTTTTGTGAAAGCGTGGTGAGCACACAAAAACGTTGGAAATTAAGGTCAAGGACGCGGCTCGTTCAGGAAATGTGGCTGCCGCTTAACCGGTAATCTAATGGGCATCAAAAGCCGAGCAAATCGATTAGATTGTTGCTGGCCATATAGAAAACGCGCATTCGATGCTGCCGCTGCTCAATCAACGAAATTAAACAAATCGACAGCGTCTGGTCGTAAATTCAATGTTAATGTCAACAATTTGTAATGCATCGCCAACGATTTGGCGCCAGCCTCACTCACATCAAGCATCATCAAACAGCTGAGCTTCATTTGCGTTCCTAATGGCAAACACTTTGTGCACAAATTGATTTTGTTGGCAATTTTTCGAACTGTTTTATTACCATAAACATAAATGTCAATATATTTGTGCCAAGCGTGCAGGTAATGTTGATCATAAAAATTTTTCCCGTAACCCCAAAATTTGATGAAAGAGTTGACAGTGGCTGGTTTTGATTGAAGGTTAACGGATTGAGTGTTTTCAGATAACATCCCCAGGGTTTTTATTCCCCAATCGAAACTTTAACGATGCTAACAATATAAACTGTGAGTGTGTTAAAAAATAAAGGATTTTTCGCTGAGAATACTGTTTCAAGCAGCTATTACAGCATTTATTTTGATGTCTGCTTTGGATTCGGATGCAGAATTTTCGTTTTGCTTGTTTTGAAGGGGGTTTATGGTATATCTTGGAACTAACTTTTATATTTTACATTTGTTCTAAAGATGAACAAACAGAAAGTGCCCCTAACCCCAACCTCATAATTTTTTATACCCTTGCAAAGGGTATTATAATTTTGCCCGGAAGTTTGCAACGCTTAGAAGTATTTATTTCCGACCACATAAACTATATATATTCTTGATCAGGGTGACGAGCTGAGTCGATTGAGCTTTGTCCGTCCGTCTATCCGTCTGTCTGTCTGTTTCTACGTGAACTAGTCTCTCAGTTTTAAAGCTATCGAGCTGAAATTTTGCATAGAGTTCTTCTTTTTTGCTGCACACTACTAATATGTCGGAACCGACCGTATCGAATGACTATATCTCATAGATCCCATAGGAACAATCGGTCGGAAAACTAGTTTTAGTATGGAAAACTTGTTTCTTTTCAATAGAAACGTCTCCAAACTTTGTAATCGTAGGTTTTATATGTTTTTTTATAATCCTACCAATTTTTATTCAAATTGGACAACTATATGGAATACCTGCCATACAAAAGATAGGTCTGAAAACAGTCTTAGTTAGAAAAACTTTTTTGTTTTTAATGGTAGCAACCTGCTATTTTGTATTTGTTTGTTTTTCGTGCTTTTACATAACTGTACAAGTTTTTGTCCAAATGGGATGACTATATCATATAGCTCCCATACGAACGATCGGTCGGAAAATGTGAAAAAGAGAATTTTTTGAAAATATTCAAGCAAGCACTTGCAAGGGTATAAAAACTTCGGCACAGACGAAGTTAGCTTAGCTTTCTCGTTTGTTCTATATTTTGTAAATTAGGTTGATGCACAGAGGGAAAAATCGGAAGCATTGGACTTAATATGAACACAATCGTTGCCAAAAACAGGTTATGAATGATTTTAATCACTTGTAGTACAATGTTCTCAGCGCAACAATTAGATATGAGTTGAAATTTTGCGTTTTTGAGAACATTTCAAACTCAGCTGTGTAAAACAAGAAGACAAAGTCGTTCAAGTCCGACAGTAACATGGTCTGTACCAACCATACCAAGTGTATGCTCAGTTAGAGTTTTGATGCTACAGTTGCTGTCAACATTCTTTTGCTCATAACTCGACTACGGTTTATTCTATCTATACCATTCAATTCTAAATATTTACATTTTTGAAAATTGAAAAAAACTTGATCTGCCTGCAAGTATAAAAAGCTTAGGTTCCAAACATGTCAAACCTCTATCTCCCACATACTGATCTAGAATATATATATAAATTTAATTATACGAAATTAGATGTTTAATTACAAAGAAAGTCATTTTAGTCCGCTACACTCAAACGAAACTATCAAAATGCAACAGAAAATTGTCCAATTTTAGAGCAACGCAAACTTAAGTTTAGTTTTTAAACTGCCTTCGGCAATCATGTTGTTTTCTTAAAACCACAAAGCAAATCGTGGCAGCTAGTTGTAAGCAGCAGAACTTATAGTCAAAGAAAATCAAAGAAATTTGACACAGAATTCAAGTTGAATAGCTTAATGCTCACACCGTGCCTAATTTAAGAGAACCAACGAAGCAATATGTTCTTTTTATTTTGTTCCAGATCGACTTGAACCACTGCTTATGTGGCAAGTGTTTCTAGCTAGTACCCTATATATATCCTGTCGGTTAGATTAGTTGTCATGAAAGAAGTTCAAACTTAACTAAGGCACTAAGAAGTTATAATCTGCCCTGTTCCGAATTCAGAGTCGGGTTTCGTAAAAACGTTGGCAAGTCGAGCTTAAGCATTTCAATATTATAAGAAAGGTGACAAGCAATTGAAATAGATAGCTCAAAGCCAAGTGGATTCAATTCAGCTAAAAAAGGCATCCTTATCTACTGACCACAGACATTTTTCTTACTTTTCAAAGCAAACTATCAACTTTGAAATCGAAAACCAAAGTTTAACCAGAAACCAACTCGGCATTGGGAACAGAGTTCAGCAATTTCTTTAACTATAAACTGGATATATACACTCAGGGGAAAATACACTTATTTTTTAATATTTACACTTTGTGTACTGAGTGTACAGTTTGATTTTAGCCCAACTTAAAACTGATTCCAAGCAAGTTTGGACGAGTTCAAATGTTAATGTCGAGCTGCAGCCAGTTAAAACTACAACATAAGACCTTTAATAAGAACTATCATCACAATACACAAGGACCCCTGGCATAGCCGGTTATTCAGCTAGTAGTTCTATATAAAAAGCATTCCAAAAATAGTTTTTTGATTAACTGAACTCAAGTGGTAGCATAAAATGCAAAATTCCCAGCGATCAGCCAATTTCAAGATGTTTTTGATTAGCCACAACAATCTCATATGTAGAACAAAAACAGAAGGCTGATTATGTTTTATAATTTTGCAGCTACTCCCCATCCTCCGGTTGATCGGCTAATCTAATCTAACCTTATCTCTTTAACAGCAAATGTAGCGCAATCGCCTGGCAGTACTTGGAAAATAATTCAAATTGTCGCAGTACCTGTGCTTGCGGAGGAGAGCCCAGGCAATTAGCAGAAATTGCAAATTAATAATCAGGTCTCGTGTGGGTAACAAGGACACACAAACATGCTCACCCGCACCCACTCACCCACTTAATGGCGAACGAGTTGCCTGATGGCTGGGCGATGGGGTGATGGGGGGATGGGTGGCGGCTAAAAACCATAACAATTTCGCAAGCGTATGAAAAATGTATGCGAAGCAAACTTTAAATTCATTACACACACGCAAAGTCAGTGGCATTAGAGGGGGACAGCTGGCGGCTGCTGTATTAAAAACGAGCGCTAGAAAGAGCCAGCGTGGCAAACTGGTGACAACTTTTTTGCAGGGGACTGTCGTGGCCAAAAAGGACATGAGCATGGACAGGTCTAAAGGCAGCCGGAGCAGTTTGTTTAAACTGTGGTCGCTTGCCAGGATGTGGGTGTAGGTGGCGAGTTGGCGTGCCCATTCGCACTTTCAATAGCTCTCACAAGGAGCATGGAGCGCCCCTCATGTCGAGCAATCCCAAACATGTTCGTGCCCTGCTTCTATTTACGCTTTTATCTCTGCTCCTCCTGTATTTTTTATACAATTTGTATTTCTCCATTTCTATTTGCCTCAGCTTTTTGCACTTGTTTGGCCCTCATCATTACGTGTGTGTGTGTATGTTAACCTTGGACAGGGCATTAAAACCAAGCCAAGTGTCGACCGATGAGGCCCCAGGACAAGCACCAAAAAAACTGAGCAACTGACCACCATTTATTGAGGGGAGGCCTACCAGGAACTGTGGCTGACTCATTTAAAATTCGACTCTAGTTATGTGTGTGTGAGTGTGTGTGTGTGCTGCAAATCCAAGTTTTTTCGCTTCAAATTGTTGCCCAGGGCTCTCATCTTGGCAACGTTTGGCCCTGCTGCCAAAGAAGAAGAGACTTCATACTGAACTGTTGCATTTTTTATGCCATTTTATTTCATTTTTATTTTTATGATACTTGTGTCCCTCTCCCTTTCACAGTGTTTTTCTTTGCCAAATGTGTTCTCTTTTTTTTGGGGGGGGGGACTTGAGTTCACATTCTTAACATGCCCACACACAAGTTTATCATATTGTCTTCTCTTGAACGAGTCTTTGTTATTCTTCATTTGCTTGAATGCTTATGCTGTGGGTACATTGACTTTATCAGGTTTCGGTACCGAAATGATAACCAATTTAGATATGATAATGTGAAAATGTGATAATTGTCTCAGACTTTCTTTTTATTTGGGGACAATGTTATTGAAGAGGCTGCAATGATATACAGCAGCGACTTCATTAAGCATTAACGAACAGCTGTCCCCAAAAAGTGTCCCCTAAATTGAAAGTTGTATTCCTGCTTAATGAAACATTATCGAAAATTTCGATTAAACTGTTCTCAGAAAAAAAAAATAGAGGAAAGTTATTTTCGGCTCGGCCAAAGTTTGTATACCCTTGCAGCACGTTTTTAAACTAATTTGAAGGACATGTCCACTGAAAACAAACAAGTTATTCACAATAAGACTACTTTTCTGGCTCTACTTTTGTATGACAGCTATACCATATAGATGTCCGATTTCGACCAAATTTGGCAGAATTATGCAGAAGCATTAAAAACTAGTCAATACGGAGTTTGGAAACGTTTGCATTAAAAACAAAAAAGTTTTTCTCACTAGAACAAGTTTTTCGACAGATCGTTCCTATGGCAGCTATATGTTATGGACATCCGATCCGGCCGGTTCAGACAAATGTGCAGCGTATTTGGACCAGAAGACTTCGTGCAAAGTTTGGTGGCGATAGCTTTAAAACTGACGGAGGAGATAGCATAGAAACAGACGGACAGACGGTCAGACGGACATGGCTATATCGACTCAGCTCGTCATGCTGATCAAGAATATATATACTTTATGTGGTCGGAAATGCTTCCTTCTATGCTTTACAAATATCTACAATCTCTCAAATTTTCATAAAGATCGAATAATAAATGGCATAGTTATAAAGTTTGTAAAAACGTTGCATACTTATCTGAGCCGCATGCGCTGCTTGCTTACATAATGTTGAAATATTCAAATTAATGTTAATGCTCTGTTAATTAACATAGGTAATAGGTTATTAAACACTAATTCCCCTTGTTTTTAGTTGAAATGGTCTTAAGTCAGGCAGCAATTCTTTCTTAAAGTCCAGTATTTTCTAAATGTCTAAGTGTTAGAAATAGTTGGGAATTTTAAGAATAGATTCTATTTTAAAAAAAAATCGCTTTTCCATTGACTTCTTTTCGGGGAAAGCATTGTATATATTATATCTATCTTGTACTCAATTTGAGCTAAAATCTCTTCTGAAAGTTTTTATCTTACTATATATACAAATTGTTCTTAATAACATTAGCAGTCAATTTTCGGTTTTAGATTGCTTTGTACTCATTTTAAGTACACCCAAGAACGAATACTCATAAAAATCACAAAAAAATAAGTAGTAGCCAAAACATCAGAGAAAGGCTTAAACCAAATCTTAAAATATATTTCGTTGCGCTATTTTGATGGCCAAAGTTGTAGACATAATTTTGTTAAAAACTAAATGGACCCAGGGCTTGCAGTAGTAAAACTTCGCAGGGTATCCAAGCATCAATATTGTCAAAGATAACTTTTAACAGTCTTCTGTTATTATTGCTAATGTCTATTTTCTTGCCGTTCTCTTTGTGTTTATTTTTTTGTGCATTTCAGCATTTATATGGATCCAAAAAGTGTTTCTCTGTGTTCGGCGAATTTTGCAGGGCTTTATTTTTCCTTTTCCTTTCCATTTGTATTTTTTTTACTTTTTTGGCTGAATAAAGAAATGTATTTTTAGTGTGTTGCTAAATGTCTAAAAATATGCGCGATGGCAAGCACCTGAGCATTGGAGCCTGGGTCCGTCTACTTTTTTATTTATGAGCCTCCAAAAAAGCAAAATAAAACGAACCAAACAAAAAAAATGCCAGGAATAACGACGCGTCGTGCATTTGGCTTGAATCTTTGCTCCGCTGAAGGTCATTTCGTGCTTTTTCGGCTCCTCCAAATGGATTTTAACGATTTTCTTCTTACCTACTTGAGGCGACTTTAGACGCTGAGGACACAGTCTGTCGGCTTATGAATATGAAATGTGTATTTGCATGGTCAGCTGCTGATTGACAAAAGTGTGGCAAGGACACGCAAGTTGACGTAGCGACATTAACGTTAATTGATGAGTGAGCCAACTCCTACTGGTTGTGTCATCTTTAAAGCGCCTTTATGCCCCACTCTGACAGCTCATTAATAAGCGGATTTCGGCCCATAGACATAATGCCAAAACTTGCGCTGAGCATGTCCCTGCGACCTGCCCTTTGTTGTTGACGAGCTAATCTAGTACATAAATCTACAGTTTTGTTTAACAATGCCAATGCCAATGCCAGGAAAGTACCCTGGTAGTGGTAGTACAAAAGGGCCAATAAAACATTGAGTAGCAAAAAGGGAGCAGCAACCAAGTGGTAATCAAGGCGCAGCTGTGAGGGAGTTGTTGTTAGGGGGAGGGGAAACATCATTGGGGCAGGTCACCGAGCTTAATTAGAAATGTGCCATTGGACTTGGGGAAAGTAATGTGATAATCTATGACAAGATAAAGCTTTCACTGTTTCCTTAGGAAGAAAAGAAATGCAGGTGGAAACACAACCACTTCAAATAAATGATGAACTTTTTCCTTTCTCAACCAAAGAACAGCAAATAAATTTTTTTATTTATTTACATTCTAACCATTAAGATTTAGCCAACATGCGGTCATAAATGAACACTAAACGAGGCAAGTTGTTTTGCTAAATCTGCTTGGGAACGATTAGTACCATAATAAAATAGTATTCAAACCGGAACCCACGGTACCCTCAAGACTATATTTAAAACTAAATGTCAGCAGCGAGAATTGAAACCAATAAAACAAGACAACTTCGCTTTGCTATCAACAAAAAATTTCTGGATTTTCATACTAAACAAAAACACTAACTTAATTTAAGTATAAATGGAACACAGCTAAAAATAATTGATTTTACCCAGCCGAGGGTTTCTGAATCAATAAACTGAACTAAACTAGGCAAGCAAGAGAAAGCTACATCACAGCTGGCGCCAATGGCTGGCGAAGATGACCGGTGACATACAAAACTATGTAGCACAGATCTCGGAGATGGTAACAGATAGAGCTTCGAAATGTAAGAGACAAAAACTGCTAATACCTACAGGCAGATAAAGTTAATTTTCAAATAAAATAAAAAGGCATATCTCCCACAAATTTATAGAAAGAAGGTTCGTACCTGCTGGACATATTTAGTAATCAGTATTGTTTAGCAATCCGAAGAAGAAATGGTGAAGATCTGATGAACGATAGTCGAGTGTTAGGGAAATCAAGCATTTATGATAGGCTGCACCGGCTGAAACAGCGATGGGCAGCACTTTACACATCTTAAAAGTTTGTGTGGTATATACAATCATTGGTAGGTACATATTCCGGCTTAGCCGACTTTCTATGTTGCTTGAGATTGGGCAACCTGAGATACATCAAGTTTCCCTAGTTCTGGTTATATGTTCAATTCCAAGGCAGCTAAACTTTTAAGATCTGCAGAAGGTTCGGCCTGGGTGCTCAAGCCCATCATGAAATCCATGGACCTTACGATTTGCTTGGAACTTTGGTGCATTGTTCCTTGGGTCGTATCAATCATTATCCTTAGGATCGTTTATAGTGCACAGAAAATAGTATTTGTTTTTATTTAAGTAAGGAAAACCATTTTTTGACAGAACTCTTTTGCAAACTGATTGAATCCGGCAGGACTTAAGCTTAGAAGGTTCTGTTTTTGGCTTAAGGGAGCCAAGAAACCCCAACCGAACCCGCTTAGAGCCGGGTTTCTTCAGCGGTTTGCAACCTGGGTAAATACCAAACAATCATATTCTCATTTTGTCCACATGTTTGCAAAAATTGATACACTTTTAAAGGGCTATGGATTGAATTTTGTAGTTAATATATGTAAGACATTTCAGTCTATCAAGCACAAGATTTGATTTGAAATCAACTCAAATGCGAACTTAACGTTAGTAGGGGCAATAAGCTACCTTATAAATGCAATTCTAGGGAATAAGTTATAAGCCGGCTTTATAATTTCTTAACAACAAGTTTCAACTGATAATATATTTGGTTCATCAAAACTCTACCGCTAAATTCCCCCATGGCAAGTTCATTCCCCACTTGTAAGCCGTCCTTAGTTCTGATTTTGCCATATATATTGCCATAATAAAATTCATCTAGATTTCATTTCACCTTTTTCGTATTTTAATGAATTTTGTGCTTCATTTCAAACACCTCATTTATTTATTTATTTTGCTTATGGACACCACTCACCTTTCAGTAGGTTTCCAATTTAAAATGCAAATATGCAAATTTCTCTTGCTCTAGCTCTCGTCGATTCTTTAGCACTTCCTCTTAAAAGGAGGCTTCCGCAAAATCAACTGTTGCCAAAAATACTTTACTTTCTGTGCTCGGCTACACCAAAGGCGGGACAACTCACACACACACACAATGCTCGGACGCACGGCAAATATTGAAACTTGATATTTATTTTGGCCAAATCAAGCCAATTAGCATTGGCTGGGCACGAATTAGGCGAAAATGCTGTCACTCCAGGTGTTTGGGGGCATACAAAATTTCACCAGCACTTGCCAAAAAACACACGTTCAGCGGACACATGCACTTTGTGGTTCGTTTTTGGTAGTTCCAAAGTTTGGTTAGTACAATTTTCGTTTAACTTTGAAATTTCTAACGGCTATTTTGGGGGGAAGAGCTCGTTGGCCGCGCGCACGTGCCTCACACGAGTGTAAAATTGCGACTGACAACGGCAAAACTTGAAAGCAAAAACTTGAAGCAAAACAGCCGAATGAAGGCGGCCGGCGACGACGACGATGCTGCACGAATGTTGCGGCCGCATGGCGAGCCGGCGTCGAATGTTTGGCAACGTTTTGATGTTGCGGCAGCATGTTGCCAAGGGCAAAGCTTTTCGGTTTCGTTTTTGGCGCGCTTTCAAAATGAAGTTTGGCTAATTAAAGCCACTTATTCTGCATGTCTGTTTGGGAATGCGTGATTTATAATTTATTGGGTTTGTTTTTTCTTATTTTATTTTTGGCTTGCCTTAATTATTTAGTTCCCGCCTGCGGTTGCTTATTTATAAACACATTAAAATTTATAGTGCCTGTTTTTTTATGTTTTTTTTTTTTTTGCATGAACCCAGTGCTGGCCTACTAATTTATGAGCTCACTGGGTGCGTCGTACAGTTAAATTTATGTTTTAAAAAACACACACAAAATCTGATATGCATATGTTGCTAAGAAATGTTGACGATGACTTAGACTGTTTACAAAATGTGAGTCAGCCTATTTAGTACACAAACACAATTTCTTGACCGCCTTCAATGCAAACAAATGATGCAATGGGCTGGTGTCTGCTTGTTATATTTATAAACATTTACGTAGACGCGACACGTGGACGGAATAAAAAGTTTATAAACTGGAAATTGTGGCGTTACGCTGGGTTATCAAATGCATTTCAAATTTTGTTTAAGCAAAGCTGAATGAATTAATAGATTGGGTATATGGTAAATGGATCTAAGCCTTTGAGGGGATAATTCCATAACTTCCTATAGCAATACGCTTAATATACTACCCTCCGGAACCTTGATATGTTAAACATCTGTTAACAAGTTCAGACTTCAACTTTACTAGTCCAAAATATGGATTTTAATTTTCTCACTTAATTTTTATACAAATTTGTCTAGACCCCTAAGCTCTTTTAAACTTTTTAACAGAATTTTTGGCCTCTCTCTATTCGTGTAGACAGAAAAGCTTTGCAACTTTGGCAACTTGTTGCTTTTGAGAGTCGGCCATTAAGTGTAACAAGAACAACAAGCATAACCGTAGATGAAACAAGTAAGAAAGTCGACTATAACATACTCTGTAAGTCCCAAACTGGACAATCATTCATCCGATCTTCATTTTTTCTTCGGCGAATCGATATAAAAATACTGATTACTTAATATGTCCAGAAGGTACGAACCTTCTATCTATAAAATTGTGGGAGATATGCAGTTTTTCTTAAATTGCGGGGGCGGTAGGGGGAGTGTCCAAAATTGGAAATAAACTTGATCTGCCGGCAGGTATTAGAAGCTTTTGTTCCATACAAATCGAAGCTCGATCTCTTACCATCTTCGATAACCGAGGCCATATCGACTCGGCTGTTGATGCTGATCAAGTATATACATACTTTATAAAGCCGGCGATGTTTCCCTCTGGCTGTTACATACTTTTGCACAAACTTAATATACCCTGCGTATCTCTGGTGCAGAGTACAAAAAGGAACATCAAAAACAAATTTTCATTGCTTGTGCGCGCCTGACCCATTTCCTGTTTATTGACACAGACATTGAAGTGCCGGCTGCCGGGAATCGGCAGTGTCCCCACTTCAAACTGGACTTGGACTGCCACAGTTTATTATTTAATATGTTGCATTTAAAACGAAACAAAAAAAAGCTGATAAAACGAAATGTGTTTACATTATATGTAGACGTGGCAACAATGTTGCTTACTTAGGGAATATAATTTATGATACGAAACATTTCTCAAATGTAAACAAGCCCCAAAACACACAACACAAAAAATTATGATTATTATTTGATCAGCGTGTGGAATAGTAATTTAAAACAGCTAAAAATAAAGATGACAACGCAATGGAAATACATTTCCGAGCATGAGTCGAGTGGTCAGTCAGTGCCTTACAATAGAATTGGCATTGAGTGGGAGGCGCCAGCGTTCGTAGCCAACAAATTTTTGCATAAACAACCCATATTACATCTCCAAGCAGACACAAAAAGTTTTCCTCGCCATTAACACCCTCCCCCAGAAAAGATCACTAAAACATCGGCAGCAGCAGCAACAATAACAAAAGGCAAGCAGTCAGTCGTCTAGAATAAATTACAATTTGATATTTGCCATCAAATTGCCCCTTGCCCGGCGCGATGCCGGTGAAGGTCAAGCATTTTTGGTGTGTGTGGCAATGATTTATACAATCATTTTGGGCCATCAAAAGGGCAGCCTAATTAATTTTCCACGCACCAAAAATACTTTGATACACATTTGTTACACTTTTACATTCATTTGGCACTCTGACATACTTGACTTTTTGGAAAATATATGGCAATTTGTTGTTGATATGTTGATCAAATGTGAACACCCTATTGATGGTAGCTACCAATTTTCTGCATGAATTTTTTTGAAGTAAATTAGCCTTGAAAAAAAAATTGAGGAAACTTTACTTGTTTGTATACCCTTGCAGCACGTTTTTCTAACTAAGACTAATTTTTGGGACCTTACTTTTCTATGGCAGCTATATTATGAAGAAGTCCGACTTCGACCAAACTTAGTGGAATCATACAAAAGCCTAACAAACCAACATATAAACAATTTGGAGCCGATTCCATTTCAAACAAAAAAGTTTTTCTTAATAGAACTTCTTTTTCGACCGAGCTTTTGTACTGCAGCTATATGCTAGAGTCATCCGATTTTGAACAAACTTTGTAGAATTGTGTGAAAGCATATCAAATAATTAAATATTAATTCTAAGCACATTTCCATTGAAAATGAAAAAGCTTTTCTTACTAAGACTACTTCTCAGACTCCACTTTTCTAAGACAGGTATACTATATAGATGTCCGATTTCGACCAATCCTAGTGGAATTATGGAAAAGCATAGCAAACCAAGAAATACAAAGTTTGGAGGCGTTTCCATTGAAAACAAAAAAGTTTTTCTTACCAAAACTAGTTTTTCGACCGATGGTTGCTTTGAGAGCTATATGCTATATTCATACGATCCGGCCGCCTCCAACAAATGTCCAGCGTATTTGTACTTACAGACTTGGTGCAAAGTTTGGTGAGAATGGCTTTCAAACTGACGGAGGAAATAGCTTATAAACAAGCGGACATACCGATGGACATGGCTATATTAACGCAGCTCGCCTGGCTGATCAAGAATATATATAATTTATGTGGTCGGTGATGCTTCCTTCTGTGCGTTCCAAACATATGGACAATTTTTGTATACAAGGGTATAAAAATCATATTTAATAAAAAACACTCCCATTAAAAATTCTGGAAATAGATTTATGAATTAAGCAAACTACACCAAAATAAGTATGAAAGTAGTTTAACCCCGACTATAATATACTCTGTACCAACGAAAGTGTATGCTCAGTATGAACTTTGATGATGCAGCAGCGAACACTCTTTTGCTCATAACTTGACTACGGTTCATCTTTGATGAATGAATAATCCAAATAAGTTTATATGTCCAGCAGGTGCGAGTCTTTTATCTGTACATATAACTATGGAAGGTTTGATTTTCCAAGTAAGCTTGATCTGCCTACCAACCTTTATCTCTTTTCATCTCTGAGATCTGTTTGTTCATAAGGGCACACAACCGTAAGGACGCACGGACAGTTGGACATATTGGCTCGCCTCTTGATGCTAATGAAGTATGTATATACTTTATAGGGTTGGCTGTGGTGCAGCAGGTAGCGTGTGTTATTGCTGTGCGTGGGTTCGTGCGCAACTTAGAACATCTAATGAACAAGTTTTTCCTTTAAATACTTACCCAACCAGCTACTGGCGCTTGCTGTGAAGTAACTAGCTATGAAAAAGCTAATCAACCTTTGCCTTTCTCTTGTGCCAAAAATAAAAGCAATAAAGCCAAGAGATTGGGAGGAGCTCGGCTTGGACCTTTGGGCTGTGAAAAGTATTTACGGATATACTTCCTGCTAGATGTTACTTTTGCAATACTCTGTGTTCCTTTATTACAGAGTATAGATGGGCTTAGTTTGAACAAAACTTCACCAAAATTATTCAAGATTGGAAAAACTATTGTATAGCTTTTTTTTATCAAAGTTTACATCTAGAATTTTCTTACTGCAAATGGTCACCAAAGAGGCATCCTCTGTGGTTCAGGTAGCTGACATATTTCCAAGTTATTCAATCCTCTTAGAGGTTCTTGACGTATACGAATTTTCAGAAAAAGCTACTTGTCATGGGATGAAACCTCAAAGTTATCTAGTAAAGTTCTCTTTAGAATATACAATTCTTCAAATTTTTCGTTAGATTCAAAAGTGTATAAGTTTTTAACGGTAGCGTGTTGATGTTTAGCAATAAACAATCAGTTTCGAATTCATTCATATAATTCTAATTCGAATCGCCTTAATGTTCTCAAAACAGTTTACCCAAACTAATATCCTCTACGACCTTTCTAGGCCCCCACGATCATCATCATCATCATCATCATCATCCCCTGTTCCCTTTGCCAGATGTGGCAAAAGTTTTCCATTTTTCGCACATTCCGTTCGCGCTCAGAGACCACATGCGTTTTGTGGGGATCTGTGTCTGGCTATGCTCCACCAAGAAACATTCTCGAAGCTCGCCAAAAATTGGGTCAAAACGGGGCGCTAAATTTTGTGTGTACTAAACCAGAAAAAAAAACAAGAAAACTGAAATCATAAAATTTAATGCCCGTCTTATAGTATAAATAAACAAGTTGTGTATGCGAAACACACAAATTGAATGGGATACGCAAACTTGCACTTGTTCCCAGAGACTACTACAGCAAATGTGAAACTTATGCGGTCCATGTCCGAAATGTCCGTCCTGGTTATGGCCGAGTCCATGTCGGGGCATGCCGAAATTAAATGAAATGCGCGTGATATACTTGATATGTACAGGCAGATGCCATAATATCCACTGAAGGTCACGAATTTTCAATTTGTTAATTCTGCCAACTGAATCACTGGCTCGGAAAATGTCGCCTAGTGAGTAATGGCATGCAAATTGGGAAGACTGCAACTCGAATGCAATGGAGATGGATGATTAATACCGGTAACCCGGGCAACGTGTTTCCAATTATGCAAAAATCCAATAACATGCCACATTTTGCACCACCGCCACGACAACGACTACGACCGGTACGGCCACTGTGTGCCCAGTTTGGCGCATTTTGTAAAATATTTTAAAAAAAAAATTGTATTTGATAAGCAATCGTTTATGTGGAACCCCCAAGTTGGGCTTCATCAAAAACGTCACTTAATTGCTTTTCGTTGTTGCGCCGCGATTGGTGCTAATTGAAGACAACTTGTTGAGTGGCGGCCTGCAACCGACCTGCCACTGGCAGCAAACAAACTTTGTCCAGTTGCAGTGCAGGCGAGAATTGTGCGTTCACTTGTTTTTGAGGGAAGCCTTGATGATGGTGTCGCCGAGAGTATTGTCAGTTTCATGCTGTGTGGTTTTTCTTGTAAACTTTGCACTAATTGATTTTCAATAATTAAATGTTTATGTGAGCATTTACATATTCGGCTAGGGGCATGGTGTTTTTAACACAAAGTAGAAAAAAAAACACGTTGCAGCTTAAACACTTTAAATATTACGCAACTGATTTGTGATAAATGACTTTGCCGCCTGCCATGATTTTTGAAGATTTAGTAGAGAATGGAAATATGTAAGAAGAATATAGTACCTACATATTTATTTTTCTTAGAAGAAAATACAACTAATTGCCAAATTGACCCAAATTTGTTAGTGAAATGAAGACATTCCCAATTGCTGGCACTTAACATCAGGTTCAAGTTCAATTATGAAGCGGCTCTTTTGTTTTGAATGCAGAGAGATTAGAGGAAACCCAAGAATCCAAAGATGTGATCATTGGCGCCATCTATTGGTCTAAAGTTTTGCATAATTGTACAAAGTTATCTAATTGCTTTCAAATTGTAAATCCAACAAAACCGAAAACAGTATGCCCATTGGCAATTCTGTGACTAATTGAGAAACCAAATGCCATGACACATGACTGATTCATCTAAACATTTTTACCTGTTTTACCGCAATGACTAACGGCACAATATAGTGTTTATTCAGGCAAATTTTGTTTCATTCCCTATATTCTAATCCTCTATATACAAAATCAAATCAAACAATTAATGACTGATATAAACCACCATAACCCCCCGCCTGCCGCCAGCAATAACTAGAAAGCATCATCCATTATTGCTGCCTATTTTGCATTTCACTCTCGCTTATTTGGCTAACTAATCAATTTTTGCCTACATAAGCATTTGTGGAATGTTCCATAGAAAGTATGTAATGCACGCACTTCATTATGCGTGTGTGCGCGTGTGTGTCTGCCCAAAGCAAGTATACGCCGCTTGGTACCGGCAGCTTTTTTGTGCTGCGAAGAGTGAAATTCCATTTTGACACTCTAAAAAGCAAGTAAGAAAACGAGTCAAGCCCAACTGTAATATACCCTAGGCAGGTGGCCAAAACTATGAATTTCATACATACACTCAAAAAACAACTCACCCTAAAAAGGGCCATTTCGCCCTTATTTTTAGTAAATCGCCCTAAAACAAGGGCCAAAGGCGAATCACCTTAATTTTAAGAAAAACTTTTCTGAAAATTATAGACATTTTTTTCTTAATTTTATGGGAGAAAGCCCTAAAAATTAGAAGGTTTTTCTAAATTATAAGGTAAGTTTTTTTTAAACTTGGATAGTTTTTCTCAAATTTAGGGCGGAGCGCCCTTTACATAGTCCTTTACCTAGTCCATTTGATGAATTGATATGATCAAACTTGTCATTGGGCGCATTCAGCAGCTGATTATTTATTGCGATTGGTAAATTTTACAGTTATGTTTTCAAAGATGAAATCTTCCAAATTAATTGATTGGTGAGACAGTATACCGATTGTAAGGCCTACTGTTAGCCCCAAAACTGAGAATACACTGACAAACTAACAAAGTTAAAAGACCTCAAGAGGCAGAAAATAGCTTTAGCTTAGCATTCGGTGGCATTCAGCAAAGAATCATCAGCAATCGCAACTCATATATCAATAATAGTAAATTGGATTTATCTGCTGATCGCGCCCTTAGTTATTAAATCAGTCCACCACTGGGCATTATATTCCCACCAACAATCTACTGTCTCAGGGAGGGACTTCCCCAATAGTCCGCTAACTTTATTCCATTATTCGCCGATTTGGGCAGAGACATCACAAAGTACGTAAACCCGATCTGCCTAGACGGTAAGGCCCTATGTGCTCTTTTTGAACTTCACCCACAATGCAGAATTAATCTAAGCTATACTGGGCATCATTCCATTAGACCTGATTGCCCAGGAAACAGCAGAGATTAGGAGGTGATCAACTGCTGGAACTTTGACAGACTATAGAATCGAGATGTGCACACTAGATGGAGTTGATTTGAACAGGTAAAAAAAACCCAAGAATGCGTAAAGTAAAAACGAATTCTAGTTAAAAGTCTACGAATATTTCACCAAGAACCCATGAAATGAGAAATGAGTTCATAGCCCGGTATAAACCATACCTCGATTCGGAATCGTTTGATAATGAAGGCTATTAAATTTTCAATAATCGCTCCGAGAATAATTTTTAAGCAAGTTGCGTCTTGCAGAAGCTTCTTGGCGCCACCGCACACAAGCTGACAGTAGGACAAGTGCAAATGCCTTACTTTAAAGCGAGTTAAAACAAGAAATCTATTATTATTTTATACTATTTTTGGCTGCTGCCCACCACTGATTTAAGGGATTCAGCTTAAGAAATTTAAAATTAAGCCAAGAATCTTATTCTGAGCCCTGCAGTTTCAAAATATTTGCTTAAATGTGAGTCATTTCAATAAAAATTCTTTTAAAATGAACCTCTCCCAAAATCTAAGTGTTATTAGAGGGATTCAATAGATCTACTCGGAGCAGAGAGATATTAAGAATAAGCCAACTTAAAAATAGTGACACTGTTTTAGCTTTTTGATGGGGTAGGACCATATTTTGCAAATCTGAATTGAACTGGATCTGCTTATTGTAAGCAGCTCGTCTTAATCGTTTCCTTCTACCGGGGCTTACATCTAGACATAATGGTTTATAAGAAACCAATTCTTAATAGAATTTATACAATTTTAGCTGTCACCTACGCTGCTGTAGTGTGTAGTCCTGATGGAACCAAATACATTCTATCAAATGCGCTTAATTGGTTCCATCTTTCGACTTAAAATCAATCCTAAACAGCTAAACAATATTAAAGGTTTATCGTTTAAAATCTAGTTAATTAGTGTTACTAATGCCAGAGACTTTCCAAAATAATCTGGCCATTACTTGATAATCTGATCTAGTCTCGATTCTCCGGAAGCAGTAAACTGTTTCAATGGTTCCTGCTCTCTGAGATTGTGTCCCTATTAAGTAGTTTTAAGATGCTACTGCCTGGTTATACATACCTCCATTATATTAATACAGTAAATATAATTGCATTTTGCTGCTTTGTCGGGACTGCAAATTATGCAAAACCAAAACCATTTAAGTTGCCAACACTTAAAGACACGAAGACCACGAACCATGTCAATGACACATTGTCCCAAAAGGCAACCACTACAATAACAACCAAAACCACACAACAAGTGAAGCGAAATTGCCAGAAAGTAAACGAAAACAAAGTCAACTTCCTCCACCAACCGCGGGCTGCCGCGTTCATCCATCTACATCTCCATTTGCATTTGCCGTTAGTTGGAAGTGCAGTTGCCATTGCCCGATTCTTATGCATATTTAATTTTATGCTTATGCTCATGTTTGCTTTATGGAAATGTGAGATTTCTGCCAAAATGAAAATGAAAATTTTATGTAAACGTCTGGCAGGCGACTTTGGCACTTTGGACTTTGGTTTCTTTTTTTTGCCGCTTTTTTTTATGCAAATGAGGCAAAACTGGAGAAATGTAAAGAAATCGACTTTTTCAATAAAAAGTATTAAGAATTAATAACAAAGTTCAATTGTATCAATTTGGCAAAGCAGAAAAAAAGCGAACAGAAAATAAAAATTAACCCAACAGACTTTCCCATCAATCATAACCATCAATCAGACGAGCAGGAACTTTGAAGTTGGCGGCAAGCGCCAGAAAAATGCAAAGCAAAGAACGCAAAAAAGGAAGACCAATTTCGAGCTCCATTTCAAATGGTACAAAGATTTATGAGTGCGGGTAGGTAGATCGTAAACTATACTAACAAATGGTGGGAACGCACACGGTTTGGCCCGCCAATGAAACATTACTTTTCCTGGGAATTTCCCCGAGAAACAATTTGCCACTATTTGCTGATGATCTCACATGTAGGCTAAACAAACAAGTTTCCATTTCTTTTCACTTTAATTATAGTCACACTTTTTTTGATGGCCGCTGCCAATTGATGTCACTGCCAGTTTGGTCCAAATGGGCGATTCAATTAATAAATGCAGCGAAAATATATGAACTCATACACAGTCGCTTAGATTGAGGGTGCTTAAGGAAATGGCCGAGTGCCAGATATTTATTAGAAAACAAATAAAACGGAAATGAAACAGCTCTTAATCACTCGGAAGTTAATGAGCTCACGTATCTGAACTCTCACCATCATTTAAGGAAAAGGTTTGGTGCCGAAAGATAAAAAGATAAAGTGTTCCCGGCACCGTATGATTACAGGTAAAAGATTTCTGGCATTATTCTACATGAATTAAAATACAGAAATACATGCTAGGGTGCTGTAGTCAAGTTACCCGACTCCAAAATATCAACTATCCTTGTTTTCGTGTTATTTTATACATTTTCTAGCCGAATATATGCGTGCACTCACACACACTGTACGCCTTTTCATCATCCATTGGTTCTTATGCTTATTAGAAAATATAGGTAAGTAGCTTAAGAGTTAAGAATTCAAGTACGAAAGGTTTAGAACAATCCTTAAATAGGTGTTTCAATCCAAAAATGCTCAATCCAAGTACGGATCCAACTTAAAATTAAAATAATCCTGGATAAAGATTAAAGATTAAAGTGCGTAACTTCAATGAAAAACAATAAGCAGGAAAACAACAAGCTCGATTGTAATACATATAAACGAGAAAGCTAATCTAACTTCGTCTGTGCCGAAGTTTTTGTACCCATGCAAGTGCTCGCTTAAATATTTTCAATAAATACTCTCTTTCCCATTTTCAGACCGATCGTTCGTATGGGAGCTATATGATATAGTCATCCGATTTGGCCAAAAATTTGTAAAATTATGTGAAAGCATGTGAAACAAACAAATACAAATTTGCAGGATGCTACCATTAAAAACAAAAAAGTTTTTCTAGCAAAGACAGTTTTTCAGACCTATCTTTTGTATGGCAGCTACACCATATAGTTGTCCGATTTTATTTAAACTTGGTAGAATTATAAAAAAACATAGAAAACCTACGATTGCAAAGATTGGAGACGCTTACATTGAAAAGAAAAAAGTTTTTCTCGCTAAAACTAGTTTTCCGACCGATTGTTCCTATGGGAGCAATGAGATATAGTCATCCGATCCGGTCGGTTCCGACTAATTAGTAGTGTGCAGCAAAAAGAAGACTCTGTGCAAAATTTCAGCTCGATAGCTTTAAGACTGAGAGACTAGTTCGCGTAGAAACAGACAGACAGACGGACGGACAGACGGACGGACAACGCTCAATCGACTCAGCTCGTCACCCTGATCAAGAATATATATAGTTTATGGGGTCGGAAATGAATATTTCTATGCGTTGCAAGCTTCTGGGCAAAATTATAATACCCTTTGCAAGGGTATATAAACAGAAAAAAGAATAGAGAGGACCGTCGAAATCAAACATTTTTAAGTTTTGGACATTTCATGAACGTAAACTGCTTAAAGATACACCCTTCTTGGCTTTCCACCATTATAATTCTTTTGTTATCAACATATCGGTCTTATAAATTTTAATTTAAATTTGTATTTAGTTTACTAAAGTCGGGATCACAGGAACTGCTCAGGGGTCAAATTGGAGTTAAATTAAAGCCCAGCCCGACTACGATATATCCCCTACTCTGGGGAAATAATGTTTGCATTATGTTAATTAAGCAGCGCAAAGCTATGAAAAGTATGCAACGTTTTTTATAACCCGGCAGTTCTACGTTTCAGTACTGAATTTTTCATGGCTGATTCAGACCTGAAAGGTATGAATAGCCTAATTTCATGCCTGAATTCAGGCATGTTTTAGTACTTCCCATGAAACACACAACTCACTCAGTTCAGCCCTGAAATCATGCCTAAAATCAGCAGAGGTCATGACGTAGTAGGACATGCCTATGTTAAATTCATGGCTGAAACTCATATAAGGGCAGGCCTGAATTCAGGGCTGATTCAGCTATGATTCAGGTCTGAGCCGAACTGAAGGGAACCTTTATAACACTATTAAAATTTAAGAAATTGTTGACATTGTCCAAAATATGAGCACAATATCTATAAAGGGGTCTAAAACTTTATAATGCATTGACTTACCTCTGACATCGTTTGTGATTCATTTGTGTTCAGATATCTCTGATATCTATCTTTTGTAGCCGTTTCTCGTGAAGTAACACGTGCAAACGTATGTAACACACAGAATAAGGCATCTCCGACCCTAAAAGTATATAAATTCTAGATGAGTAACAACAGCCGCGACGATAAAGCCCTATGAGTCTGTCTATCTCCATGAACAAACAGATCTTCGAGTTGGTAAGAGATAGAGGTGCGATATGTATGGGACATAAGCTTCTTATACCTGGAATTTGATAAACAGTTTTCTGGCTAGAATAATAGTGAATTGTTTTGAAGATTCTTCAATAATTTGTTAAAAACAATGCAACTGCGAAGAGGTTCTCTTGACATTCGACTCACATTCATTCAAATATCACGCCACCAGAGATCTATTTCATCTAATTAAACAAAACACCCATGTGACTACCTATTCGCTACTAGATAAAGACAACGATGCATATGCATCATCGTCTACACATCCAACACAGTCAACGCCTTCCGACCAGGCCCACTTTAATCGGTCTGTCTGGCAGCGCGCAATGTCTGTTGGCTCATTAATTTAAGTATTTTATTTGTCATCTTGCATTAGGGCAATTTTGCTCAATTTGGATTTTTGGCAGGCGGATAATTATTCTAGCTATTTTCAAATGTTTTGCGGTGAAAGCAGCAGGCCACAAAAGAGATGACCTTATGCATTATTCTGGCACAATTTGTCAAGCTTTTTGCAAAAACTTGACTACATATCAAACATCTCATCGCCAGCACATGACCGATTAACAATTTGGTTGACACGTAACACTTAAGAAGCTGTCATTTATATAATTAAGCCATTATTTCCGCTTGTTGCAGATAGTTTCATCTGTCACTTCTCAAGAGGGCGAACGCAAGTTCTCTATCAAGTGGCATCAAATGTTTCTATCATTTCATGAATGACATCATGGAAATGATTGCTGTCATGCATATTTAGCGCCAGATCGCGTTCAATGACGCTGTCACCATTAATCACAATCGTACGAGATCTAGACGAGCTGCAACCCGCCCACCGAAGAGTTGAAGAACGATAGACAGAGATATGTTTATGCACTGGCACGAGTTGAAATTCAAATTTAATATAACGTTTGATTGTCCGGAATGGGAGACAGAGCGATGCGGTGTGCCAGGCTTATGCAGACAATTCACTCAAAATTGCAGTTGGTATCAAGAGTTGGGAGTTCGAGCTTCTTTATTTATCCTTAGGCGCCCCCAGATACAGTACCGACCAAGACTTGTCCGGCATGTCAAGATCCGGTTGACGTTTGGAAACGCTGGTTGAGTTGCAAATTTAGCCAGGCTTCCATCATTCTTATTAACTTTTTATAATGCTCACCTGATGTCCGAGTTAACCAAACGACTGCGCTGACTCAAAGGTATGCATGTTTGCTTCGGAGTCGGCTTCAATTCTAAAGCAAAATCACTTTCACTGGGATCCACCGCAACGAGGTCATCACTACCTTCTGCCTTGTTGCGCTTCTCACGCCATTGCGATGACATGTCGACTTCGGCAGCTGCACTCAAATTGTCCTTTCAAACTAAATTTTAATTTGTTAATAAAAAATAAGATGCAACAACTTGCGGAACCGGATAAATTTGTAGATGCTAAAATTTGAAGTGTTCAATATCCGAATTATGTTGTAAGACAAATTTACTAAACGATTTTTAACGGGTTAAATTATGTAAGTGTAAAATGTTGAATGCAAATGAAAAGGCTACGTAAATGTTTGAAATTATAACAAAATGTGTGTTTGCAACTCATGTGAAAATTTCTTAATAGATGCCGCCTAAAGGTATGCTACACTTTTGGTGTCGCAGTGTCATGCGCTGGGATTTGAAACAACAGAGGTGGGGAGGCAAAACTGTGGCAAGCTTTGAATTTGTCCATGAAAGAAATGCGATTTTAGAACATCGAAGCAATTTATAGGGGATGCATTCTGAAGGACATGTATATATTGATATGCTAGTTGATTGTGCATATCGTTGTGTTGAATCTGAGGAATGTAAATTTATTACTTATGTATGTACTTATTTCCAAATTGTCCTTCAAATAATTTATACTTGAATTGAATGAAACCTGCCTGTCTATGCTCTTCGGAAGTGTTGCGCTGTGGCCAAAATATGAGGTCCAAAAGCTGATAAATTTGCTTACACTAATTGCTAGAAATAGTTAAAAATGTTTCTAAGGATCAAAGTTTAAAAAATGTTTGAATTTGCTACTAAAAACTTACGAAAGCTTAAGAAAATTTAGTTTTGAGACGCTAATTCTGAAAAAATACTCATAATGAGGTGTGCTTTGGAGTGATATGGAGTTGGAAACTGAGTAATATTTTTGGGTGTCAGCACTGAACCTGAATTGGAAAATAAAGTAGCTAAAATAGTTGCGTTTAAGGCAATAATGTGATGATTTTGCTACTGAACTGAAGGATGCATTACGAAATCGCCCAAATCAGCAACTGCAACTTCTGTGTAATTTTGCCTCTATAAAATTAGATTGAAATCCAAATCAGGGATGGAGAGCGAATGTGAGGAGACCGAATGTAAAATTCTTCAATGAATTCTTCTGCTAAAAATGGAATTTGCCGTCTGCAACTCCAATATAATACACTAAGCAGTATAGGTTTAACTAGCTTAAGGCACGCTTAAAGGTCTCATTGGTGCATGCGGTCAGTAGTGCAATCAGCCCACATATGGAAAGGCTGGTACTTAAAACAGGGCTTACTTTAAATACTTTTCGATCATGATTTTAACACAGTCAGTGCGTTGTTTATTTGCCTTTTCAGGAAACTGTGCTGGAGAAATTTCTAATGATTTTGCCATCCTAATAACAGCTAAGTTCACTTCTAAGGCGTTAAACAGAGAGTAAGATATAAAGCCAAAAATGCCTAGAACTCCTAAGGATTTATTAGGCATCCCAACATCTATTGAAAACGTTTGTTCTTTTAATACTTACACAACCGGTCACCTTTTCAAGCTATTGGTGCCAGCCAATACTAGTCATAAAAAAGCTTCACATACTTTGAGGCATTGTAGTGTGTTGACACCAGGAGAATTTCAGGGATAGAAAAAAATACCAAAAAAGACCAAATTACCTAAAATCTAGGCGTGATGAATCATTTCCGATAAGAGATTCCTGTTTAGTATACGAAAAGTCTCTAGAACCACCATCAAAACTTGAATATACTAGAACTTGTTGCCTAGTGTTATCGAGGATCTCCAAACTATTGTAGACATCATCGTTTTTCCTTGATTTTCAAAGCATGTCTTGCCTCTAGAATATTACTCTGGACTTCCAAATTGCATGTACTTGTCAGATCTTACAAACTATCATATGAACAAGTGCCTCTACACAGTTCTTGAACTTGAATTAAAGATCTTACATATTGAATTCATCATCAAGTCGGTTGACTTCAAATTCCTGTCTTCAAACGAGGAAACCTCAAAGATCCATCTTTGGCTTAAAAACTCCGTATCTAAGGCCACGTTTCACAACAACTGCAGAATCGATTTCGGAATTAGAAAACCTTTTCTTACAACTCCTGAGCATCAAAGCAAAGCCAAAGTAAAATACTCAAAAAAAATGCTTTATTTCCGTACCCAAAAATAAAAATATTCTTTATTGGTCCCTTTTATAACGTAAAATTTGGAAATCCATTTAAAGATAAAAATCCTTTAATAAATTTGAACTTGAATGGCCAGGAATTTTTTGCCATGATGGGTCATGCGTTTGACTAGATTACCGGGCAAAATCACTGAGCTGTTGCTGCGGCAAATGGCGTTGATCTCCTGCGAAGCACGAATGTCATAGACCTCGCTGGTGTGCACGAACAAGGTGTCAATTAACTGCGAGTCGCGTGTCGACCACACCGAAATGGTGCCAACGATGCACATATCATTCGGCTTAATGCTGGTCAGCCAGATGAGAAAGAGCTCTGTATCAAGGGTGTGAGGAGCGACACCATATCTCTGGACAGTGCGTCCAAATCCAAAGACATCGGACATGCGAACGCGAGCGGTCATCACAAGAACGGGCAACAGATCGCGCAGATCCGAACTTTGAGTATCGATTATCTTGTCTCTGACCAGATAAAGCATATGGCACTTGGCCCGGTTGAGGACGGTGACATTGGGATCCAGGAAAAATGTCTTGGTCTGGCGCATATTCATACGCTCCATGGTGAGTGAGCGGTGATCGTGCAAAAGATGTTTGTTGAAGTCCGAGATGAAAGACAAGCGCTTGCAATCGGCATCGGGACAGTTGATGGGCAAACGAGAGACGTTGAGTTCCCTGGGAACTGAGGGCTCATTTACGTAAGGTTTCTTATCCACCAGGAACAGCACCTCGTTCTTTGTGCAGGGTATGGTGGCAAACTGTGCCACCGGTGGTTCCATCACCTTCTGCACGGCATACGTACTCTCAACGGTCAATTGCTTAAGGAGCTGCGCAGCCTTACGTGGATCACAGGCAAACCCCCTATAGTGGGCACGCTGCACGCTGGACAGAGCGTACCACATATTGGGGCCCTGGTTAATACGCTCTGAACGGAAAACTCCATCCTTGGGTAAGCGTGTCGACCATGAGGGTGCATAGATGCTCTGTGGTGGTAGGATAACGCGTGTTTTGGTGCGACGAGTAGAACTAACATCCGTTGCTTCATCCAGTGTGCTCTCTTGCTCTGAACTACCAGAATGGGCAGGGGGAGCTGTGGGCTCGTGGCAGCCTAGTGGCTCATGGCTTCCAGTTCCAGTCTCTTCCTGAACTGTCTTTAGCAAAGTTCCCAGCGTTTCTGCTAGTGGTTCCGCAGCAGATTTTGCTTTATCTTTAACTTTGTTAAGCTTGCAGTCTCCTTCATCTGTGGGCGGTAAAGTCACATGTGCTCCTCCACATTCTCTCGGCGTGCTTTTTTTCCTGGAACGTTCCTGTAATTCAATCTCCTTCTGCCTCTGGCACTCCAGCTGGAAGAGCTCTGTCCTGACCCGTTCGCACTCACTGGTTATGCGGAGTCGCATCAAATCCAATCGATTTACCAAGTCCTTCTTCTCCTCAAACTGTTGCCTTAGGACAAAAGGTAAGCCATCACTATTACTTTGAGAGCTGCTGGGCTCGGAACGTGGTTTGACATGAACTGTCTCGTAGTCCTTGCCGCCAGAGTGGCGCTGTTTGGACTGCTTCGAGGTGCCGGGCTTGGAGAAGTGTTCGTTTTGGGACCTCAATTTAGCCTGGGTAGCTTCTTGAAGCTTTTCCATTTCCTGTACCATATACCCCAATTCTTCGCTAACTTTATCCTTGGGAATAATCTTTCTGTGTTGGGTAGCCCTTCCCAAATGCCGATCATCATCATCTGCCTTGTCCGATTCAAGCGAGTTATTGGGTTCTTTGTCCAGACGTAAGCGAGTTCCATGCTGCAATGCTCCAAATTTGATTACTTCTTGAGCCAGCAGTGCTTTTTGACGCTTCTCCAGCTCCTGCTCCGGATGCCCAACCTCTTCTGGCATTGTTTTCTTTGGTATATTTTTACGGTAGTGTGTGACCAAGGGCTTATCTCTCTGCTCTTGCTCGAGTGAATTACTAGGATCCTCATTTCTGCGTACACGCCGTGTGGAGTCCCTTGTTTCTTCACTTCTCTCCAGCTCCTGTTCCGGATGACCCACCTCTTCTGGTATGCTTCTTAATGGCATTTTATTTCGATAGTCGTTGATCTGCTGTTGCTCGAGTGAGTTGCTGGGATCCTCCAGCCGAGCTGGTTGGAGTGCACCTAATTTGGTGACACCTATGGCTTCCAGCTGCTGTTCCCTATGCTCAACTTCCTCCGACGCTGTGGCTCTTGGTGCATTCTTACGAAAGTGGATGACCGTCGCGTGTCCCGGCTCTTGGTCGATTGAGTTGCTAGGGTCCTCCATCCTATTGGGCTGCTTCGGTGCTTCTACTTTGCCCACTCCTTGGGCTATTATAGCTTCTTGAAACTCCTCAGATGTTGTTGATCTGGGTAATGCGTAATTACGATAGTGACTGACCCAATGCTCATATCCCACAGCATGCTCATTTCTGAGTACACTAGGTCTAAAGGATTTCCCTTGTTCTAACTCCTGCTCCGGATGTCCCACTTCCTCCCACAGACTGGTTCTTGGTACATTTTTTCCATAATTCTTACTTGCCTTATCTGGCTCGAGTGAGTTGTTAAGATGCTCTTCCCTGCGTCCGTTTCGTTTGGTCTCCTTTGCTTCATCTTTAAGCAGGGCTTTCCGAGCTGCTATCAGTTTTTCCAGTTCTTGTTCCAATTTCTCAATGTCCAACTCTGTTCTTTCTCTGGTAGAAATGGAGTTGTCAGGCTTATCGACTTTCAAATTGGTCAGTCCTTTGGTCAACCTGACTTCTTCTAGCTTTTTCAGCTGCTGTTCCGGTTGCTCCTCAACCTCATCAGGCACTTCTCTTCTTGGTGCATTTTTTCTATAGTTGTTCCGATGTTCTTCTGCCTGCTCTTCTTCGAGTGAGTTGTTCTCCATTATACGTACACGTCGTTTAGAGTTCTTCGTTTTCTGAGTTTGCGTGACGTCACGCTTCTCCAGCTCCTGTTCCGGATGCTCGACCTCCTCGGACAATCCTCCTTTTGTTATATTTTTCTGATAGTTGTTGACCTTTGGGTTATATGTCTGCTCTCGATCGAGTGAGTTGCTAGGATCCTCCCGCCTTTCCAATGCGCACAATTGGGTTACTCCTTTGGCTAGCTTGACTTCATCACGGCTCTCTAGATCTCTGGGTAAAGGTGTACGCTTTCTCAACTCCTGTTGCTGGTGCTCCAACTCTTCCGGCTTTTTCTCTGCAGTAGGAGTCGTCTTGCGATAGTCTAAAGTCCAATCGACCTGCTCTTTTTCCTGCTCAGGCTCCAGGAAGTTGTTAATATCCTCATTTTGACGTTTCCGCATACTACGACTAGTTGGTTTCTGCACGACATCTGACGTTCTGTCCATAGACTGACTACGTCTCTGGGAGCTAGAAACTTGGTGTCGTCGACCATGTCGCTGTTCGGTCTGGGAGCGTTTACGGTTCTTCTGGGAGTATGATCTGTTAGCTTCGCGCAAAGAATCATGCAACGGCCATTTGGGTGGCGTGGGAGAAGCTCCTAAGCCGTCCAGAGGCGGATCATCTGCACTGACAGCCCAATTACTTGGCTTATCGGCTTGGGTGTAAATGTTATGAGCACGCTTTGTAGACGCCTTTTCCTTCTGCTGTTCTTGTTCCAGTTCCTTATCCTTGGCCCGTCTTCTTTTAGCTGCTTCATCCAAAGCATTTATCTTTTGCTGATAGACCAATGGATCCTCACCCTCATCATGGTCGATTTTGAAGAAGAACGTTAGAGCATTACAGACACTGCACTGATCCGACACACCTTCAATGCAACGCTCGCAGTGCTGCTGCCGCATGCGCCGAAACTCATACTCCGGCATGGTGTTGAGCTCCGACTTCTTGTGGCCACACTTGGTGCACACAAACATGCTGATGAATGAGTATCTTTTCGCCACGGTGAAAATTTTTAGCACAATTATCCAAAATACAAATGGAAAACTTCCAGCATGTAAATGTAGGCAAGGTAAAAAAATTAAAATAATTCGGATTGAACCAGCTTGACTGCTCTACTGACGAGTGGTGAGGAGAGTACTGGAACAGAAACTAACTTTACAGGTTGAATACTGGCTGGCGTACTATTCAAAGTGAACTGAGATTGAAATTTTCAGAGAATTTTGAATGTTTTTTGTAACTTTGTGGAGTGGAGTGGAGTTCTCTTTCTCCTCTCTGTCTGCCTAAACCCATTTTGTCACTTCCCAGCGGCGGAAATTGGCTTTACATAATGGATTACTCCTGCATTACTTTCCCTTCTGTATGCCGGAAATAGTCCCATACAGTCCGGTTTACTTTGCCATATGCATGGCCGCTTTGTAAACGGTTTGCGCACAACCTGCATTACTGGTAATACAGGATGTATGCTATTACATTTTCAAAATTGTAATGCGGCTCGTGCGCAGTCTGTTTACTATCCCTTTGTAGATAAGAAGCAGGTGTAGTGCATTACTTTTTCGTCATACTTGCATAAGGCATACTTTCGACAGAACACATTTAGCTCTCCGCCGCTGGGATCATTTGTTGCTAAAACAAAGAGAGAGACTTTCACAATCCCTTGAAGTTTACTCACAATGCAATATTTTGAATCTCTTAACCGTCAATCGGAATGTGTGCCTAAAATACACATGCAGCTGAACTGCTGCTGCCTTTAAGTCATTATAATATAATAGGGGTATTCCTGCAAGTGATTTTGAAGAGAACTTCATCGTGTAAATCTGGTCTTTCATCTCTAGCTCTTGAATATCTACTCTTCTGTTTGTTTGGCGAATTTTTGACACTCGCTATTTATTTTTTTCTTGGTTAAACATCCAAAATCCAATAGCTAAGTTTTTCAAGCCTCTGACCAAACCCATTCACCTGTTTAATATCGCATGATGCCGAGAAATCAGCCACCCAGCTCCTTACCTCACTTAAGACCATCATCCATTGACCGTGAAACCTCTCTGGCCGTCTGGCTGGCTACAGCAAAAGGCACACGAAACTAAAGTCAACTGTGCGAAAAAGAAAAAAAACTCCAAGCTAACCTTGGGTCAGCTACTCCACACCCCAACCATGCTCCAGTTTGCACGCCTCAAGCCGTACATCTCTAGAGCAATTGAGATTGTCAAATGCCCCGTCAAGTGGCAGCGTCGCCAAACAAAAAGCCGCTTAAACTGCGTCCAATTGAAGCTGTGATCCGTTCGCTTCGGTTCGGTGGTCAGTGGCGATGATTCAGCGCTATGTTCGAATGTTTGTTTGATAAGATGCGCCGAAAACAAATAACGGAACATGGCTCGATACCAAATATTCAAACATTTGCCCAGTCGAAGGTCTAGCTTGAGGAGATCGTATAAATATCGAGAAACCCACTTGGTTGGACATCAGACGCTCAAGACCCAAACAACAGCCAAGATGGTAAGTAGGAATGGGGCCATAGCCAATCCAACAAACATTAAGGAATACTTCTTGCAGAGAACCAGCTTCCTGACCCTCGCCATCTGTGCCTGCCTGGCCGCTGCGGATGTTTCGCATCTGTCCAGCAGTTATTTGCCTCCGGCCAAGCCCGAGCAAGCCATCTCCATGAGCATTGAACAGCAGGAATTAAGAGAGCTGCCCGAGCAAGTGGAATATATGCGCGAGAATGAGCAGGGCGTCATGGAACATATGCCCAGCAGTCTGTTAACACCCCCCGCTGCTGCTGGCATGGAAGCCGAACAAATGGAAGCCATGCTAGCGACTCGCTATCTGCCGCCTGCACAGCAACCTCAGGCGGAAGAGACCGCCCAACCCGCCGAGGTCGAGTCAATGATGCAAACGGCCGATATGGCCCCAGAGCCAGAGCAGCCTGCTGCCATGGATTACATGTCGAATGTCATGCCCGCCATGCATTATCAGGCCCCCGCTCCACAAGCTGAACAGCCGCAGCAACTCACCTATCAACAGTACCAAGAGCAACTCCAACAGCAGCAGCAGCAACAGCCACAACAGGAAGAGCAGATGCCCTACATTCTGGATGTACAACAGCCCATGGCACCCTCCGATGCCGAGATGCAGATGCAGACCTACGAGGCTGAGCCCCAGCCTGCCCATGAACTGCGCTCGGATGGCTATCACTACAAACAGGCCGAGGAGGAACAGCGTCTGAGGCATTAAGTCATTAGCTGACTCATTTGATGACTTCATCGAGATTTGTCATCAAGTTGTTATTTGTTTTACTTAGTTCTAAAAGTTTGATTAAAATTTCGTGTGGAATCAATTTGCTGGTGGCAGCAATAATTGGAATGGGAGGAGAGATTACGTGGGCTACTATTCATATTTGGGAGACGAAGGTATATTGATTTTCCAAACATGCTTGTAAAGCAATGAAGGTAGAATTTAGAAGTGCTCCTGCAAGAGGACAAAGAAATATGATTATCTAAACAGTGCGACGGATGGATACCAGGAATGCAAACTGGCTCTGAACCGAACCGAACTAAACCGGACTGACTCGACTTCCAAAAGGCCGAAAGAAAGTAAGTTTTCCAACAGATTGTTGCAAAATTCCCGCCGTTATCCTTCAGTATCCTAGAACAGAAATGAGTTTTTGTCATTTTTTTAAACTTTCAGCAACTTTAAGAGAAATCGGGTCGGTGTACTCAGAATTTCAGCCTATCCAAGCATTTTAACAAGAGATTTTTGCTTTTTTCGGGCTGGCTTATCTTTGAAAGTTCGGATAAACACTGAACCGAACCGAAACCGCCGATTAGTTAGCTTCAAAAGCCATGTAAACCGAAACCGAACCTACGGGTTGAAATACCTACCTTCTTTCTTGCTCGCCTTCCCATATGGCATTTCCTTGGACCATGGTTCCCCAAAAAGAGAGGATGGACAAAACGACAGTCTCTTTCTAACACTCAGTGATGCATGACTTCGGCAAGCATTTGGCGAATGTGCTTAGTCCTTAGGGGCTATTACATAATGCAGATACATAAGGAATAGTTAAGGACATTTTCGTTTAAGTGAAACTAGTTTAGGACAAGGCTGTAGAACCTCAGAGTCGAACCCCGCTGAACCGTTTTGGTTTTTAAAGGGTCCCAGAACCTATCAAACACTTTTAAGTTCCAAATGTGAAAGCGTACTTCTGGTAACGCTACAGTTTAGCTATTGTTTCAAGCTTTGGAACTACGTCTCCGCACTGAATTAAACAGCGACAATCTTCTCAGGCAAAGACATAAGGAACTGCAACCCAAACCAATTTATGTGATTTTATGCCGTTTAATAAAAATACTTTCCCATCAAATGAAAATCAAACCGTACAACTACCCTACTACCACACTTATGCTTGTTCTTCTTCGAGCCCCTCCTCCTCGTTTTCCACTGTCGCTCCCTCGCGCAGCATCTCCACTTTGTGTATGCTAAACTCAATGTTATAGTAGGGCACATCCAGTGCCACCACAATGCAATAGAGCAAAACTTGCAGGTGCCTGGTGCGCAGCAAATAGGAGGCACCCTGTTGCTTGGGATACAGTGGATAATCCTTTTCCTGGCAATCGTACATAAAGTAACCACCATCATGCCCCGGCGAGAAACCAATGGCCAGTGCTCTCTTTCGTACCATCACAATGCCATATTGATAGTGACTGAAGAAGTAGATCAAAGCCTCGGAGAGATTCATGCGATTAAAGGTGGGCACCCTGTACAGCTTGCCGTAGCACACGTGCTCAATGTGGACCACAAAGTTAACCGCCTCCAGGGCGCAGTCCACATTCAGGTTCTCCAGCGAGAACTCATAGTCTTCTTTGCTGATCTGCTCAATGCTCTCCCTGAAGTACTCAGTGCCACACACCACGATCGTGTCCAGCAGATGGGCGCTCCAGTCCATAAGCCTATACACACTGGCAGCGCAGCAGGCCATCACATAGCAGGCCAGATACTGACGACCACGCAACCCATCCTCAAACACTGGCGCTTCAGGATGCAAGTTGCCCCACAGCGACCACAGGCGTCCCTCAATCTCCACATCGTACTTCTTCAGCTTGCTAACCGGCAGGTTGCGGTACTTGCCGGCTGTGTTGCGTCTATTGAGGCGACTCCACACCGGCAGGCAGTTCTCCAGCTCCAACCAGCCCAGAGATTCGTTGGTGGCGCATATCTCGTACTCAGGACGTCCAAATTGTCGGTTCGAGCAGGTCATGGGTATGGAGAGATCGGTGAGAAGCTGCAGAATGCGGGCATTTGGTGCAGCCTTCTTGAAGGAAAGTACATCGACCACAAAGAACTTGTACTGGCACTTCTCCTTCCATTCTGGCTGGGAGCAGCGTTCATCAATGTACTGCACCAGACCATCCACATCGGCGAAGAGCACCCAGGAGGCGGTATTACGCTCCGGCCATTTTTTGGGTGGCTTGGGGCACTTTTTCTTTTCTTCATTGTCCTCCTCCTCCTCGCCGCCACCAGGTTTCTCCATGCTGCCATAGGGATCGAACAGATGGTAGAACTCATCATGATACAGGGCATAACTGCCATTGGTAGTGAAGATTAGTAGATAGTTTCTGGTTTTTAGAGACTTCTCCAGTTTTGTCTTAAACATGGCCAAGCCGGCAGCGGGGGAGACTTGCTTCTTCGGCGCTGTGGGCTTCCACAAGCCCAGTGGCACAAAGCTACGAATCCAGATATTGAACTCATAATCGTCTATGGTCACATGACGCACCACACGCTCGAAGTCCGACTCCAGTTCGCACACTCGCTTAGCGATCGCTTTGGCATTGGTGATCACGCGATCTATGCGATAGGAGCTCCAGTGATTCAGTGGACGCAGCGAACAGCTGATGATGGCCAGGGCAGAGGCAAAGTAACAAGGCTTAATGACCTTAAAGGTGCCCTCTCCACGACCCTCCAGTGCCAAGCTGCCCTGTATCTTAAAGTTGCAATCCTTCTCACGCATACGATAGCCATAGAGAATGGGCCGAGGTTTGTAAGGCTTGCGTATCTCCTTGGGCAGTCGCTTGCCAGGAAGATGTTTCAACTCAACCTCTTCCTCGCCCTCGCCCTCCTCATTCTCCATGTCCAGGTCTTCTTCCTCGTGCTCTTCGCCACGACCCTCGTCTAGGCCGGTGTCCTTGTAGGCGGGTTTTTCTAGTTGGTAGAGGAAAACAGTTAAGTGAAGGATGCTTATAGGAATTATGGAACCAGGGAAGGAATTTAAGCGAGGAATTTAACAGATGTTTGTAAAGGGTAAAACCCATGTCTACTCAAGCCAATGGAAGTCCTTGAAGACCAAGCCAAGTGTCGGCAAAAAGCACCTAAGGTTTTAAGAAGGGCAGCACCAAATGCACCGGACAAGCACGAGAATAGGTCTCGATTGAAGAACAAAGTCCGTTATCCCAGAAGCATGGACAATTACAGTAGCGGAGGAGACGGCAGACCGACAGACCTAGTCAAGCTATTCATCTGGTATACTTTCCCAAAAACAACCCATTCCTGCCCAGGCCCCTCCCAAAATTCAGCCACTTACGCTTCTTCTTGCCATGCTTGCGCTCCTCGTGCTGTTTCTTGGCCAACAGGAACGCCTTAATGCGTTGGTTCTCCTTCTTAAGCTCCTCGTCAATGTAGCGCATCTTCTCGAGTCGCGCTTCACGTAGCTTTTTCTTATGTGCCGCTGCCTGATTGAACTCAGCATCCTCATCTGCCTTACCAAATTGTCGGAAACGTCCCTCAGTGTTTTTGTCCACAATCTTAATGGCGGCCACTATAAAGTTCATTACGGTACAACCCTGAGGATTGCAACCAAACTCAATGCGTCGTAGCAAAGCATCCAGTTCCACAAATCTCAGCAGGCACGCCGGACCCGAGCCGCCCTTGCGAAAGCCCACCGCATTGCAGGGAAAGCCAATGAACATGTACAGAAAGTTGTATCGCTTGAAGATAACACAGGAGAAGCGCTGACAGACCAGCAGCAGGCGATTATGGCTCACCAGTAGCTCTAGGAGTACCTCACGCAGCGGCACCATTATGGAGGACTTGACCACTTTCGTTACTTCCAAACTGAAGCTACTCTCGCCTATGGAAATATCCGGCAGCTTTTTGGCCAGCAAACAGGCCAACAAATACTCATAGTTATGGTAATCTTCTCCAAATTGGTTGGCCGACTCCAGAGAGAACTCAATGAGTTCGGCATTCCAGGTGGACAGTTTATATTTGCCCGAAACGGCCGCAGCCACCAGACCAGCCAGCAATCCACCCAATTTGGCCATCTCCTCATCCAGCTGAGGCAATTGCGTGGAGCCCATAATGATCCAGGCGCCATCGGGTAGGGTAAGAAAATTTGTCTTGAGGTCCAGCTCGTCCTCCAAGGTAAGCAAACGTTTCAAATCCTCAGATTCAGTTTCCTCTTCGCCCAGATCGTAGCCTCGCTTGACCTTGAGGCGCACGGCACGCAGGTGCTCCTTATCGGTGCGCAGCAAAATCTTCTGAGCCTGTTTATACAAGAGCGGTCGCTCCAGCTGAGGTTCCGGTAAATCCTTGATAATACCGTTAATGATTTCTAAGATCAAATCCTCTATCATTTCCTTCTCATCTTGGGCGGGCATGCGTTCGTCTTCGGGTATACTTTCAATGCTCTTCTTTTGCACCAAAACTGGGGTATCCGGATCCTCATCTGTGAACGTGGGCAATCCCATCTGCAGGGCAGGGAACTTGTTCGTCTTCTGTGTCATTACCTGCAGAGGACGTATACATCCTGTACGAATGCCGTGGATAAAGAATTTACCACCACGTCGCATCTTCAAGGCATTTAGATACAAGACCCGACAAAAGGAATCAAAGGTGGAATGCATTTGGAGCATGGCCAAACCCTTGATGCGATAGTCATCGGGATCTATTACCATGCCACTGCGGTTACGTCGAAAGGGATCGAAGACATAGAAGAACTCACGATCCCGCCAAATGGCCAGCACAGAGTTATCAATCTGCAGCAAGGCCGAAGGCCATTGGGGCATATTGAAAAGTTGATGCAGGGCCATGGTCAACTGCGATTCCAGATAACTCTTACAGTCAGCCACATGCCCGTTGATCATGAATGGGTTTTTCCTCACGGTAGCCTTGAAGGCACCCATCAGAAACATCTCCGGCAGGTCGACAACATTCAGAACCGGCTTCTTTTTGCCCCAACGTTTGCCATCGAGGCGAAACTTTTTACGCAAGGTCTTGTAGTAGGCCACACCATATCGAATGATATCGTCTATGGTCATGGGTCGCCACAGCTTGGCCAACTCGAACTCGGAGTAAATGAGTGCTATCAGTGACACCACCAAAGAGGCGTTCTTCTCATTACCCGAAATGGGCTGCTGTAGGCCATTATTCTCGGCTCCCTTCACGGCAAAATGTTCATTGACCACCGCCCACAATTTGTGATACGCCAGGTTCTTATCCTTCTTAATCGGCGGTTCCTTCAGCTTACCGTACTGTCCCAACGAAATCTCGTAGATGCTAAATTCATCCTCTGGCTGCAGATCACTGAACTTGGTTATCAGATGCACCAAGTGCTCTGTGAAACGTGTGGCCATTAGCGAGCACTTGCCCTCCTCAAAGTCACGCTGGCACAGATCGTTTCTACCATTCGGATCGAAGATGTAATACGAATTCAGGCAACGTTTCCATATCAGCAGAAATAAATCTTTGGATATGAACAGGCAGGCATTGTACTTGGAGAAGAATAGCGACAGAGCCTTGTACATGTTTGGTTCGCTCTTCAGTAGCCCGGAGAAATGTATCTTTATGTTCACAGAGGCCTGGCGCTCCTTCACCTGGGGAATGATGTCAAAGTCATTCTCCTCCGACTTGTAGTTGTAGGCGATGCTCTTTTTGGTTAGCTTAACGCCTCGTTTTAATATATTATCCATGGTGGCAGCGGTCCAGAAATCTGGATTAATGTGAAAACTCTCCACATAGGCTATGATAATGCAGGCCACCTCGCTGGGTCGGAAATAGTATCTGCGAATAGCGAATAGTTTGGGGGTAACAACAAAGTTATAAATAGAATGCAATCTAAGACTTACCTCAAACGATTCTCCTCTTTCTTTTCTTCCGGATATATGTTCCGACCACCGAATACAATTTCAGCCGTAAAAGTCTTTTCCAACTCCTTAGGTATGTTATAGACAGTCAGTTCCCCGTCGTTTTCTGTATTTTTTGTTGGTAGAAGCTAAGCAAGTTGAGCAAAACAAATGACAGATTCTAAGAAAATTTAGGGTACTCACCATATTTGGGCAACGAGGCTGCTATAAAGTCTTGATCCAATTGCTCTTCCCGCTTCTGATAGCTCACATTCCAGGTCCAAAGATCTTGAGGACTGCAACCCTCAATTAGATCATAGGACTTTAAATTTTCACCCTCTAGACCCTCTTGAAGGGCACGCGGATTGTACGAGGTAAATGGTAATTCCTCCAAAGGACCCACTTGAGTTTCATTGAGATAAATGCGACTCTTGGGACGTTTTAGTTCCAGCTAGGGGAGGAAGTATATTAGATTTCAAAATTAATTTGGAGGGCTAACTTCTAAGGTTTCAGAATTTTGGGAGTGACCGTTGTAGTCCCTATTAATTGACCACCCAGCAACGCTATATAAAGAAATAATTAAAATCTGGCTTAGAACTTAAATTCCCAAATGGTTCTAGCAACTTCTTTCCTATTAAGTCAAGGAATTTCTTACGTTTGTTTGAATTAAGAGCGAAGTGAGGTTAAGGAAGGTCTTTGATGTACTCATCTATATCGATAATTTTCAATTCCAAATGCTAAATGAATCCAGATCAAGTAGCATCATTGATTTGGAACATTAAAGTGCCAAATCCTTGTTTTTTGAACAGGATAAGAATCTAAATGAGGTTTTAATAGTTCGAAAATGATCAAATAACCAAGGTAACCACAACTTTTGCCTGGCTCAGGATCTGAACCAATTCAAAAGTGCAAACTTATCAGCAAACTCCAACGACTCGCAATTGTCTATGACAGATAAGACCTGCTTTTTACGAGAGATAAGTTATTGAAAGTCTATTCTGTAAGCTCTCCAGAGTCCAAACGTTTCGCCCTCTGCATTATGCTTCGTGCTTTCACTTTGCTAAGTCTTTCCTGGCCATGGTCATAAGCTTTTAATGTGACATTTTAAGTTGGGAAAGCTGCAAATAGCACGCATACGCCACCGATGCCAAACACGAACACGCCTATTACACTAAAGTATATACATATGTAGGCATGTCAGTATAGTAAACGCGTGTATACTAAGTACCCCGAGCTGGCATGAAGGCCTCTGGTTTTGGCCAGAAGTTAGTAAGCGGCATAAAGTAAGCACGAAATGCCAACTAGACTATTGGCGGACCTGATGGCGGCGTTTGTGTCGTCTGTGACACAATGCGCGTGGCCTGTGTGCTAGTGTGGGTGAGTGCCTCTATGGCTGGCTGGCCACCGCACAAAAACCAGCAGCGTTCAGAGCAGTAAACAACGAACAGCGCTTAGTGCCACATCACGGAATCTTATCGCAGAGAGAGACAACCAAAACCAAACCAAACCGAGCGATTTCAAAAAAAACCCGACCACCACCAAGTCGAGACCCGAAGCGCTGCTTCGGCTGCAGAACAAACAAGTCATCTAGCACTGCCATAACATAGCATACCAGGCAGCCAAGTGAGCCACAGCAGCAGCAGCGACGCAGTATCGCGCAGTTATAGCATACGACTACGTCAATATAAATGCCAGCACCAATACTACCACACGTACGTGTACCAACGACTACGTCAATATAAATGCCAGCACCAATACTACTACACTTACGTGTACCAGCAACCGGCAACAACAAGTCAACCTAACCCAAAACCAATCCAAGCAACATCAACTGCGCAACCCTCTCTACACACTTCAAAA